>CM038220.1:25831169-27031169 GCA_021442155.1 Cymbidium sinense | reverse complement strand
CTTCATCTGTGGAGCCTCTTGGCCAAGCCACGCTGAGGATATAGTCACATCCTTGGCAAGAGATTGATTGAGAGATGAGCATCTTGATTTGACATTGGCTCTTTTGTGAGCTAGAGTTTTTTTAATTTGTCACCCCCAATAAACAGTTGTGGAAGGTGGATGGATTGAGTTTGATTTAATTTTTTAATGATAGAGTTTCATTTAAGCAGTTTCAGATTGCTACTTAATTTGATTTGAAAAATTAATTAATTTGAATATGTTTAATAGCTTTAGATCCTGTCAACTCTGTTTTGCTGCTAACAGAGGATTAGATCTACTATCACCGATCAGTTTCGAGATATTTCACTAATTTGAAACTCTTATATAGATTTTAGGTTTTGTTAACGGACCAGTCTAAGACTAAACGAAGCAACCCCGCAATATCCTCGACACTTGAATTTAAGCACTCAGTAGTGTCGGGCTCATCGGTGATTAGTAATTTAGGTAATTTTATTTCTGAATTATGAGATTGATTTTATATTTTCATTTAATTCTAATTTAGCTTATGCAGCCTTTTTAGACATTAAAATTTGTATTTGAAATCTCTATGTCCAGCACATGTAGGTGTTTATAACTTAGTTAATTTTATCTAATTAATGAAATTATTGATTTTAAAATCATAATTAGAATAAAATTCTTTAATTTTTGATTGAAGGAAGTCCTATGATTTTTGTATATTTTGATTTAGTATCACCTTCTGTCTGCTTGTACAAAGAATTAAAGATCTGGTGATGATTAATGAATTAAACATAAAGATATCTTGAAAGTATCTAATTCATTCATTGAAAGCTTTAACAAGCTTTGATGCACTTGGACAAGGCATATGGTTACTTTAAAATATATGTAAGCACTCATTCTCATGTTCAAGCTCTTACATGCATTTCAAGATATCTAGATCAAGAAAGTGATTGCCCTAGTATATGCATGAATATTTATTTCTTTTAAAATGCTATGTGAATTTTAAAATATATAGTTTGAAGTAAGAATATTTGCCTTAAAATATATACATCATGATATTAAGCTTTTCATATATACATTAATACAACTAGTCGAATATGAACATATCTCATAGTGTATGAAAATATCACATCGTTACATTTAAAAGCTTGCACAAGTTTGACATGAGTGAATGAAACTTCGAATCACTTCGAAACATGTGCAATTACATTTCTTTGAAGTTCGTACATGCTTGTTGTTGAACTTTCAACTTCATTGTCAGATTTCTTTAAACTTCTCTTTTTTTATCTGCATTCAATTCATGCATCGTGATGATGAACTCTATTTAAATTATCTTTAAAGAGCCATGTTTATATATATAAGTGATTCTTATTCTTAATGAGCTATTGAATTGAACATAATCTCATTTGAAATCTGATATGAATTCCATAACCATTTGAAAGCGAACACTTTACGACTCAGTGTATTTTACTTAACTACTTCTATTGCTCAAACACATGTTATAACACTATTTAAACCTTCATTAGAAAGGTTATGAAATATGCTCATTGATAAGTTGTATGATTGTGTTTTTAAACAAACTATCAGACTCTCTATAAGCCCTTGTATTTCTTTTATGCATTTATAACTTTACATTTGTTATGCTAAAAATTTTGATTGAAGTCTTTTATTTAGATTCCATTTAGACTCTTTGATTATCTTTTTTTTCATTTTATTTTCAACGTCTAAAAAGTCGACGAAATTTTGACGGCCTCCCAGCGTCATCTCCGTGTAGGGGGCTGCATCATGAGTATTTTGACTTTCTCGATGCGCCTCATGAGTAGCGAGTGGTGTCTTGACACCACAACTATCTTCACCACTATGCCCTCATGGGCATTACGAGTCTTGAAACTGAAGAGAAATGCGGCAATGCATATTCATTTCATTTTTTTCAGAAATTAAAATTTGGCATTTAAAGGTGACATCTAACGGATGTTGGCTTACCTGATGCGCCCATGGTAGAAGTGGTATCTTTCAGAAGTTTTATCGTCGCTCTCATGAGCAACGGAGGCTTTAAACCAAGAAGCACATGCATTTATATATATATCCACATTCACATATCTCGAATGTTCTGACTCATTTTTCTGCGCACTGCAAAGATCGATAAAGAGACGAGGTTAGGCATGCCAAAAACCAAGAGAATAACCCTCCTCATGACGGTGTTCTTCTTCACTAAGAGAAGGGTCATAGGGACATAAGGCAAATGGAACCGAAAGAAGAACCGCCTCGCATGTTGCTTCCAGGCTGAAGTGAAAATTAGGAAGAGAGGTGTGGCTAGGAGGGCGACACCAAAAATCGAAAAAAGAACCCACCTCATGACAGTGTTCTTCCCCGGTTGCGGCGATGCAAAAATTGGAAGGGTAATGCAAGAAGTGCGATGCCAGAAATTGAAAGAAGAACCCGTCTCATGACGATGTTCTTCCCCAGTTGCGACGAAGAAGATTGTGGCGAAATGAAGTAGGAAATTCAGATTTGGAAAATGGGGGAATTTTCGGATTGAGAAAATGAGAGAATTTGAAAGTTGATTTTTGATTTTTGTGAAAATGAGGGAAAAACAAGGGTGTATTTTCAGTTTTGATGGAAAAAGAGGGAAATCAGAGAGCCAATTTTTTATTTTGGTGGGGAAAAAGAGGGAAATCAAAGCCGAATGAATTTGAGGGAAGGGGAAGATGCAAATTTGGTTTTGTGTGAGGAAGAACGAAATAAAATTTTATGTTTCTTTTTTTTTTTTTTTGTGGAAATGAGGGAAGGAGTGAAATGGAGAAGGAAGAAAAGGAAGGAAGAAGAAGAAAGGGAAGAGGAAGAAATGGAAGAGGAAATGAGAAGTTTCACCTTCCTCTTTTTCGGTTTGGAGGAGGAGAGGAAGAAAGCTCTTTGCGATTTTTGGATTAGGGCAATCAAAAAATTGAATGAGGGAGGAGGGGAGACTTACAGTCGGTTTGGAGAAGGAGCGAGAAGTCCCTTGCATGGGGACGGTTGGAGGCTTACGGCTCGTTCAAACGAATGGAGGGAAATGCTTTGGTGTTGTCAGAAGCGAGCGGGATCCTTGTGTATAGTGAGCATTCGGTGGTTTATTGGTTTGGGTTTGATCCAATCGAATAAACCAAATCGTTATTTTGAAAAATTGAACCAAATTAGCATAAAACCATATAAACTAAACCAAATAAACCGAATTAGAGTTTTTATTGATTTTCCTAAACCAATTATAGGAATTAACTACGGAATGGAAAAGCGCAATTAGAACCACCTTATTTGGAGATTATCCAAATGCCTTCTATTCAGAAGACACCACTGCCTATATTCTCACGAATCACTCTTACTAAGAGCGAATTCAAGAAGAAATAAAAAATGACCTATATCATTGTCCGTTTGGTAGAAATAAAATATGAGCATTAGTGTTTTGACAATTTTACTTTCACCAAAATGTCGCAAAATAAAAATCCATACAATTCTTATAAAAAATATTTTATTGAGGTTACGTAACCTCGTGAAGACATCTCGTCTTTTGGTATTTTACCATAGGACCTCATGTGTGTCTTCAGAAAATCACTACTTGATTTTGTAATAAATATTGATCTCATTGAAAGCGAATAATATGGTAGATCTGTGATGGGGAAGTAAAAAATCAAAGAGAGCTCTAACGTTGAAAATAAGAGAAGATGAAGTACGGGTGTGAGAGAACATATACGATCAAAAGTATCTTATGAACACGTAAGAAGATAGAAAAAAAAAGTTTGGGGATCAAAGCATAAAAGAGATGAATCTTGGAAGAAAAATGGCACCTTGATACTTGAACTATTCGATTGGAACGAAGGGAGATGGGGAAAGGGGAAGGGGAGTGAGAAGGGAAAACAATGGAGAGCCTTTCCCGCCTGACATCGCTTTAACTCGGATCGATCTGTCTGTGTCAACTACGCGAAAAGCCTTATGCCCTGTGAGACTGAGACTCTCCATCCTCAAGAAGTGTATGGCATGTACCATCGAAGAGTCGAGGAATGAAAGGCAACACTCAACTCCGTCTCTAAGTAAATCGACTATTCGACTTGTGACTCATCCAGCGACTCCACAGACTCGAGGCTAAATAGGCGCCTATAACCCAAATAATCGGTTTTACCGTAAAACCGAAATTTATTAACTTAAAACCGAACCAAAAACCATAAAATTGCATTAACCCATAATTTCAACCAAAACCAAATAATGAATATAAAATATAAACCAAACCAATTAACATCGGTTCGTTCGATTTTTCTTGAACGTCTAATGCACAATGTGGTTGAAGCCTTGTTGTTTCAACCAAGCGGAAGATGGGCTCGATTCCTTGGGAGAGAGAGAAGAATAGGACCGCCAGTGGGTCGTGAAGAAATGTTAGGGATTTAGGGCTAAAATCAAATTTAAGTTATTAAATTTATTTTTTTATTGCTTAATCGATTTTAATGTGAACTTTACGCCAATAAAATCTCGTGGGAAATATATATCAATCTTAGCTTTTTCTGATGTTCCGAACGCAACGACGCGGTCCGTTTCGCAATCGGATGTCATTTGGTTCAAGTCAGCATCAAATTGGGTCAATTTTAGCTCAAAATGCGCATCGCTGCTTTCGACCGCTCAACATTCTTGCAGACTAGTATGAATTGAGTTTGAATAGTCTTACTTGATAGATATCGATATTTCAAAGCTAATGACGTAATTAATTTCATGAACGGAGGTTGTTTGGCTTGCGTCTGCGCCTCCTGACTTCGATACACGTCCAGGTGCATTGATGACTCAAGTACTTGATCAATTGATTATCAAGTCGTACAATATTTATATCCTGACTAGTTTCAACATTCTAAATGTGATGGCAAAGTTCGTTCGTTGATCAGAGATCATTTGAGTTAATTTTGATGACGTCCTGTGTATTTCAGCCTTGATTTGTGTGTTATCATTTCAAATCATTCAAAATTTGCACAGACTCATCTGAATTGAGCGTAAGTAATCTCATTTGATAGTTTTTGATATTTTGAAGCTAACGATGTGATCAATTTTATGAACGGAGGTCATTCGGATATCGTCGCGCTTCCCAACTCTGATATGTGTGTCGATACATTTATAATTTCATTACTTGATTGGTTGATCGTTAGGTTGTGCAATATTTATATTTTAATCTATTTCGATGTTCTAAACGTGGCGGTGAATTCTGTTTGTCGATTGGAGGTTGTTTCGACCATTTTTGGTAATGTACAATGCATTTCTGCACTGTCACCTCCAAAGTCCATTGAATTTGACTTGTGAGTTTGACTCGACTTATGACACATATATGGAGGTCAATAGTATATCCTTCAGACGACTGACTTACTTGTTAGTGAAATCCCTAATATGCAATAACATTATATTAGTTGCTATAATCTAAAAGTAGAAATATAGTATTATACGTTACCTACCTCTGAGAAGCACTCTGTCATTGTAGAAAAGGGTGTTGCAATGGGTGAATCTTTTTATTCTCCACGCTGGTCATTCTCTCAATAGAGAGCACAATGGGTCAAAAATAATAGTAATATTTGCAGAGGATATTTTCAGTATTTATTAGAATAATACTCTTCACTTTATTATTTCTCTCCCAATATCCTTTAATCATGTATTGGAAACACTCTTCGGTCGAATCTTTTTTGGGTCCTTCAGTAAGCTTGCATAGGTGGAATCTCTTGTATTTTACTTCTTCTTCTTTGTATGCTCCATTTGAGGTGAATTTTCACATAATATTGAATCGACATTGTCAAATAATTTCTTTAGAGAATCCAACATCTAATGCTCAGCTTATGTATTACTTTGAGCTCTGGTGCTTATTTGATATGAATATTTATTGATGTGGTTTCGAAAAATGATGCCAACATGATTGCCAGACTTAACTTGTATATCTTTCAAGTCTTTAAAAGCACTATCAAAGTATATATCCTTCTTGCCTCTCAAAAATGACTGCCTCAATAGATATTTTTCTAGGACCCTCACAATATAATCTTGACTCAAGACTCTAATGTAGTGGGCACACAGTAATCCCATCATTTCAAATTTTTTACAGCTATAATTTATATTCAGAGATGCCTTCTCAAAATGAACAATCCATGTCTTCTCAGTGCTTGTTTCCTCCAAGTTTCTAATCAAATATTCTTTGGTATTGTCATTGGAGATATTTGCTGCTAGTCTACACACTCTATGCAAGTATTCTTCTTCAAAAAATGTGTAGAGTTTTCTTGTGTGAAATATGGCAATTTGCTTCAATATATAGCTAGTTCTAACAACTAGAACAATCGATGACTGGCTACACTTGAAATCTTCATCAGACTCATTTCGTCGCCATGCCTCGATAACCTTCTCCAATCCCAAAAAATAATTGGTGATAGAACTAATTGGTTTAGAGATTCAATAACATGCATTATTAGTAGACTCACTGCATTGCATTGATAAAATGCTCATGCTAAATGAATCTCTACTGAATGTGGTTGACCATTTGGTTTTTATTTTGTATAGCTCAACTAGCCAAGCATGATCTTGCAAATTTCCTTATTTTTCCATCCTAGACCAAGCTTCTTCAAACTCTTCTTCTAAGTCACACTTATTCATGCATGTATGAAAGAGACTTTGTATAGTCTTATTACTATTAAAGTAATGCACTTTTGAAGGTGCTTTCTTAGATATATGCCATTGGCATAACCTATGACGAGTGTGGTAATGCAGCTTCAATAGCTCTCGCCATTATTTGATCTTGATTAGTGAATATTATTATAGGATGCCTCTCATTCATTATCCAAAGAAATATTTTGAAAAGCCATGTGAATGATTCAATTATTTCTTCAGATAGAAATACTACTCCAAATAAAATATTCGTGATGATTAACTCAACAAAGGCACAAACTAGGTTAAATTTATTGAGTCAATAACTTATATCAATATTATGACATCCCCAAAACACTTAGTCTATCCTGACATGTAAATAAAAAAAAGTTCACCAAACTTTTCGACTCATTAATTTGAGCATCTCATGCAAACATTCAATCTTTTGATTGCCTTTTCTTGAACAATTGCAATAATGCATTAGTATCACCATTCGTAATCTGCTCTTCATTCTTTTTGAATATAATTGAAAGTATCTCTTTTTATAAATTTGACATTCTGAACTTCGCCAACTTCTTTTATAAGATAGCTGAATGTATCAGTTGCTCTAATTACATCATCTCTCATTGATTTTAACACAACCGCCTTCTCTTTGCTGATGCCTCTATGAGATTTAAGAAGATGTTGGTCACCCGGCTCTGCTAAGGAATGATTATAACTTTTTATAAATTTCTTAACCTTCCAATTCTCATCTAAATCAATAAAAAACTGATCATTACTAGACAACCAGTCCTATTATCTATTTGTCTTCTGAAATTTCACTGAGCTGGGACCTTTTTTAAACCTATTTTTGCACATAAGAAATCCTTTGATTTCAAATGATTCAAGTTCGACCAATAACTAGAATAATCTTTTTTGAACATTGAATCTAGTTTGATGTACATAATCACAGTAGAGTTCATAAGCTTCCTTTTCATTGTGTATAGTAATGCTTAGGAGTTTCCCTACAATTGGCTCATGGGACATAATAGCTTCATCATTGTATCGATGCTTAGCCTTATTGACCTACACACACACACACAAAATGAGATGATTTATAATACCATTTAGATTTATATTTGGAAGTCTCACACTAATTTAAAATAAGAAAAAAAAGTTGTGTACACCTTGAAAACACATAGAAAACATCCCAAATCATCCTGAAAAAAACTCCAAACAAGTCCCATACTAATTTAAAATAAGAAAACAAAAGTGTTTACTCTAGAGTGCACATAGTGTACACCTTGAAACACTCAAAAAATAGCCCAAATCATCCTGGAAATAACTTCAAACACCTCATAATATTATTTACATGTATTTTTGGAAGTCCCACATAGATTTAAAATAAGAAAATAGGGTGTACACTCCATAAGTAGTACATAGTGTCTATTTATAGTGTAACATAGAAAAAAACCTAAAATAGCCCAAATTATTCTGGAAATAACTCTAAACAATTGATAATATTATTTACATGTACTTTTGGAAGTCCCGCACATATTTAAAATAAGAAAAAAGGGTGTACACTCTAGAGTGTACATTATAGAGTGTATAAAGTCTACACCTTGAAAATACACATAAAATAGGTCAAATGATCCTCATAAAAACTCCAAACACCTGAGAATACCATTTACATATATTTTTGAAAGTATCACAGTGATTTATAATAAGAAAAAAAGGGTGTATACTCTGGAGTGTATATAGTATACACCTTAAAAACACACAGAAAATAGCCCAAATCATCCTAAAAATAACTCCAAAGACCTGATAATTTCGTTTACATGTATTTTTGGAAGTCTCACACTGATTTAAAATAACAAAAAAGAGTGTACACTCTGAAGTGCACACCTTGAAAACACAGAGAATAGCCCAAATCATCCTGGAAAAAACTCAAAACACTTGATAATATCAATTACATGTATTTTTGGAGGTCCCACACTGATTTAAAATAAGAAAAGATGGTGTACACTCTAGAGTGTACACAATGTACACCTTGAAAACACAGAAAATAGCCCAAATCATCTTGGAAATAACTCCAACATGATAATACCATTTACATGTATTTTTAGAAGTCCAACACTGATTTAAAATAAGAAAAAGGGATGTACACTCCATAGTATACAGAGTGTACACTTTAAAAACATAGAAAATAGCCTAAATCATCTTGAAAAGAACTCCAAACACCTGATAATATCATTTACATTTATTTTTGGAAGTCTCACACTGACTTAAAATATAAAAGGGTGTACACTCTAGAGTGTACACAGAGTACACCTTGAAAACATATAGAAAACAACTTAAATCATCCTGAAAATAACTTTAAACACATGATAATACCATTTATATGTATTTTTGAAAGTCTCACACAGATTTAAAATATGAAAATTGGGTGTACACTCTAGAGTGTATATACTGTTCACATGAAAACACAAAAACAACTCAAATCATCCTGAAAAAACTCACAAAACTTTAGAATGCCATATAGATCTATAACTGAAAGTGCCACACTGCTTCAAAATCTTTTTTTAAAAAAAAAAAATCTTTACAATGTATAAATATCAATTATATTGGTATCCATACAAATTCTATCATTTTCAAATTCGTTATGAATCTTCACATTTTTTTTTTACAATTGAAATGACAGACTACTGTTTCTCTTCTCTCTAGTTCATCTAAAAAAATTATTTTGAGTGCCCTAAATCCATTTAGATATCCCGCATTTTTAAAATTCTCCCATGCATGGAAACGACATTCCCGTTGTTTTAATGGGCCATGTCGGGTCAAGGTGACATAAACGATATTACGCCCCGCGATTACGACGATGTGTAACTCAAAAGCCACTATTTTAAGTATTAACATGTGGCAAAATTTTATTGGCGTCTGAATGCAGAACTATATCCAAACTCTGCACGTAATATTTTCTCCATTAACTGAGAGTGTTAATTTTAATATTTATTAGAAATTTTAGTGCTACATTACTAAATATGAAGTATAACGTGTGAGATATATAAATTTATATATTTTGAGTGATATGATGGTTATTTATTTATTTTTTTATGCTATTTAAAAATATTTATTTGATATATTTTTTTATTTTTCTAGAAATAAATCACATCTTTTGTAGTTGATATCACATCTTTTTTTCTTTTTCTAGAATATGAAAGAGAAGTTCACTTTACGTCAAAGAAAATTATATGCTCTGAGAAAAAAAAAAAAATAAAATAAATAAAGAAGAAAACCTCCTACCCTAATCTCTCCTTTGCAAACAAGCAGAGCTTTGATGACTTCGAAGATGGGTTGAAGCAACCAGATAGATCACTGATGACTCCATTAGCTCCTTCTAGCCTCCCCTTATTCTCGAACTGTGCCAGCGAACTCCTCCCTTCAATTTGCTGTCTTTTTTGTCTCTCACTAGAAGCTTTCCTCTTGCATCTCAGAAATTCTGTTATCTTCTTTTGCCTTTTTCCCTCTTTCATGGTTCATTCTTTATCCTTTTCTCCTATGTCATGGCCGCTTATTATCATGTTTATCTTCTCTTTCCTCCACTTCATTGCACCAACAAAAAATCTATCGGTGGAAACAGATAAAAATCTATCAGTGACTCTAACGTGAAAAAAATTTACGATGAAAAAAATATTAACATCATAATTTTATATGAAGATCTGATACATCTTAAAAAAAAAGATTCTTCCACTATTAGTACATTACGTCTGGGCAAATGATCGGAGTTGTAATTACGCCTAGGGAAGTTCGCACCCCACTACAGAATATGAATCCTCAAATCATCATCGACACTGCCGCGGCTATGCTTCAGCCGCTCGGTGTACCCGTTGCCTTCTTTCAGTCGGCTACTTATCTCCCCCCCTAGAGATACTAAGGTTGCTCTTGCCAGCCTCATCCAACCTTTCTTCGAGCTTAAAAGGCTTGAGGAGATCAATAGTTTGGCATTTCCTATTATTTCAAGGTGTGCAGACTTCTGGTTTCTTGCCTTTCTTTGTTCTCGGGCAGGCCAAACAACATTGAACCATAGGGCACATCATAAGCGTCTGGCACGTAGTAGTTTCGAGGTTTTTATTGCAATGGCTGATGCACAGCTTAGTAATTTGAACAATTGTCTGAATGATTCTCGCCATCATCATGAACAATGAGGATTGGAGCTTCAGTTAAGCATTGCCAGGCCAGAGATTAAGCGTGAAGCTACCAATGCCAAATACTTTCCCGTTGGTGTCTGTAGCCCAATGACACCTCCTGCATGGAACTGCGCTTGTTGGGACATATATATGGCTGCCGCTCATGTAGCTGACAGCTCCTGTGGGAAAACAGAAGCATTAAATACGTGGCTCACATCTCATACAATTAGCTACACACGCGTATCCACCTCCTATAATAACCCCTGCTAACTTTGTTACACCTTAATATAAATACATGCAGTAACCAATATAGTGGTGATATGATATATGGATGCTTACTGTTTAATTATCTTCGTTCCTCCTATGTTATTCTCTCTATTCTTAATCTATGTAGCTTAGTCCATTAGTTCAACATGGTAGCAGAGCTTATGCTTAATAACTGAACCTGATTCGCTTGTCTCTACTGCGATGCTAACGCAACATGGAGACACTTCATCATTTAACACATTCAGTCCTACCCAAAGCAAAGAGAAATACGATCAGGCCCAAGATATTCTTATACCATCGCAGTTGAAGTTCTTAATTGCCAACATTAAGAACATTATCCCTACTCAATTGACTACAAAAAAATTACCATATATGGAAAACCCAAGTACTGAATCTGTTTCGAGCCATCAGATATGAGAAATACTTAACTGGACACATAACTCAGCTAGCTACCACCTTCACCGCAAACAAGGTACAGACCTTGAAAATCCTCAACACAGTCTATGGAACCTTATAGATCCGAACTTAGCCTCTGCATTATATGCAACTACTTCTCATTTCATTCTTCCATCTGTGTTGAATCTAGAAACCTGTGTAGACATATAGAATACTATTGAGCGAGATTGCAAGACACTAATCATGCCAAACTCATTAAGCTGAGAAACCAACAACATAATGTAACCATTTGATCTAAAAGGATGACACAATACCTATCTGAAAAAAAATAATAATAAAGTGGATCATATTATTGTCCATGGTCACCCATTAACACGAGAAAATATTACATCCGGAGTCCGCACGTAGCTTTATGTGCGGACTCCAATCCTGGCCCGACGCGTGTCGGGTTTTTTCCCGCGCTTTAACGACGCCAGAATCGATGACGGCACCACGCTTATCCCTCGGCGTGACCCTCCTCATTCAAACAGCGGGAGAAGAAAACGAGACGCCGCTCGACTTTCCTCCCGCAGATGACGCTTAGTTTTCTCCGCTCGCCTCGCTCGATCGGCGAACGCCCGCCGTCGCCGCTGGTTTAGCAAATCTTGTGAATAACTTCCATTGAGGTATGAAGGCACAGGTATTTACACCGTGTTCCAACTTTAATGAATTTAGGATTTTCTCTATTCTTCTCACCGTCCAATATGTGAACATTTTAGAACATTTGAGTTCTTTAAATGAACGGGATATATTGTAGTAGTTTTTGAAGATATTTTACATGTGTACTATCTATATTGTCAAGATGGTGCACACCGTTATTTTCAAATTTTTGAACTGATTAGCCTTGTGAAATGTTTAGTATATCATATGGTAGGATGTTTGGCCATATTTCAAGATGAATTCTGTGGCCTGATTAGGGATGATAGTATGTTCAGTCGATGAAATTAAAATTTTGTGGCCTAATTTCTACATCTGTACTCTCTATACTCTCATGAGAGTACAGAGCATTTTGGTCTTTCTTTCCTGTTTCTTTGGCCTGTTCAGAGGAAATATCTTCATTGCAATCCATTAGAATAATTTGGAGGCTATTTAGTTGGTTTTTTAGTATTGTTTTGCATCTGTACTCTCTTGAGAGTACAAATAATTTTGTGGACATTTTTTTTTCTTTTCGTTGATTATGTTCATTACATTCCAGGAAGCAATTTGGTGGTCGCTTGGATGGTTTCTAGAGGATTTTGCATCTCAGATTCTCTGCACTCATGAGAGTACAAAGCATTTTGGTCATTTTTTCCTGCTTTGCCTGCTTGGAGGAAATATGTCCATTGCAATCCATGAATAATTTGGAGGCTATTTGGTTAGTTTTAGTGTTTTATTTATTCAGACTCTCGCATTCTCTTGAGAGTATAATTTTTGACATTTTTCCAGCTTTGGCCTATTGTTTATTATTACATTTACATTGGAAGCAATTTGGAGGGATGTTTGGATGATTTCTGGGGAATTTTTGCATCTGTACTCTCTATACTCTCCTAAGAGTACAAATGATTTTGTGGATATTTTTTTTCAATTTCTTTGGCCTAGTTGTTCAGATTATGTTCATTACATTCCAGTGGAAGCAATTTGGTAGCTGTTTGGATGGTTTCTGAGAGATTTTGTATCTTCAGATTCTCGCATCTCATGAGAGTACGAGCATTTTGGTCATTTTTTCTGCTTTGGCCTGCTTGGAGAAAATATGTTTATTGCAATCCATTAGAACAATTTGGGCTGGTTGGTTTTAGTGTTATTTTGCATCACTCTCTCTGCACTCTTGAGAGTAGATGATTTGTGGATATTTTTCCGCTTTGGCCCTGTTATTCAAACTATGTTCATTACATTGGAAGCAATTTGGAGGGATGTTTGGATGGTTTGGGATATTTGCATCTGCATTCTCTATATATAATTGTGACATTTTTTCCGCTTTGTTTGTTGTTCGAGATTATGTTCATTACATTCCGTGGAAGCAATTTGGGTTGAAAAGTTTCTGGGACTTCAGAATTCTCGTACTCTCATGAGAGTACAGAGCATTTTGGTCATTTTTTTCTATTTCTTTGGCCTGTTTGGAGGAAATATGTTCATTGCAATCCATCAGGAATAAGAGGTCGTTTGATTAGTTTTTAGTGTTATTTTGTACTCACTCACTCTGAAAGTACATATAATTTTGTGGATATTTTTTTCAGTTTTTTTGGTCTGGTTGTTCAGATTATGTTTATTACATTCCAATGGAACCAATTTGGTGGCTGTTTGGATAGTTTTTAGGAGATTTTTGCATCTGTACTCTCTGTACTCTCATGAGAGTACATAGCATTTTGGTCATTTTTTTCCTGTTTCTTTGGCCTGTTTGAAGGAAATATGTTTATTGCAATCCATCAGGAATAATTTGGAGTTGTTTTGTTAGTTTTTTAGTGTTATTTTGCATCTGTACTCTCTCGAGAGTACAGTTAATTTTGTGGACATTTTTTCCAATTTCTTTGGCCTGGTTGTTCAGATTATGTTCATTACATTACATTGGCAGCAATTTGGAGGGATGTTTGGATGGTTTCTAGATAATTTTTACATCTATACTCTATGTATTAGAGCATTTTCATTTTTTTCCTCTTTGGCCTGTTTGGAGAAAATATGTTCATTACAATCCATCAGGGATAATTTGGAGGTTGTTTGGTTAGTTTTTAATGTTATTTTATATCTATACTCTTTGTACTCTCTTGAGAGTACAGACAATTTTGTGGACATTTTTTCCATTTTTTTTGGCCTGGTTGTTCAGATTATGTTCATTATATTACATTGGCAATAATTTGGAGAGATGTTTGGATGATTTTTGAGAGATTTTTACATATGTACTCTTTGTACTCTCATAAGAGTACAGAGCATTTTTGTTATTTTTTTCTTATTTCTTTGGGCTGTTTGAAGAAAATATGTTCATTGCAATCCATCAGGGATAATTTAAAGGTTGTTTGGTTAGTTTTTTAGTGTTATTTTATATATGTACTCTCTGTACTCTCTTGAGAGTACAATCGATTATGTGGATATTTTTTTTCAGTTTCTTTGGCCTCGTTCTTCAAATTATGTTCATTACATTCCAGTGGAAGCAATTTTGTGGATGTTTGGATGATTTCTGGAGGATTTTTGCGTCTATACTTACAAAGCATTTTGGTCAATTTTTTCCTATTTCTTTGGCCTGTTTGGAGAAAATATGTTCATCGCAATCCATCGGGGATAATTTGGAGGCTGTTTAGTTAGTTTTTTAGTGTTATCAGATTTCTCTGCATTCTCGAGAGTACACAATTTTGTGGAGATTTTTTCTAGTTTCTTTGGCCTGGTTGGAGGATTATGTTTATTACAAATCAATTGGGAATAATTTGGAGGCTGATTGGTTATTTTTCATGGTTGATTTGCATCTGTACTTTCATTAACTGACTTTTCATTTTGAAGTTTACTATGTCTGAGAGAAGGATAACTTCGAGATGCAGGCGTACCACCGTTAGAATGATGTTCGATAATATTGCAGCACCATTTACTGATGAATTTATTGACATTTTAAAGAGGCTTCATCTACATCAATTCATTAGACTCCACGAAATTCAGCAAGACTCAATAGCCATTACCTCAATCCTGTCTTGTTGGGAGATATAGAAGCAAGCTTTCTTTCTGGGTGGGCAGTGCATTCCTTTCACCTCGGATAAAGTTGCAGTAATTGTAGGGTTGCCAAACAGAGGGGAGAAGGTCTTATGGAAAAAATTTCCACTTTCGCAGTTTAGTTCAGTGGACTATAAGACTATGCTTGAGCATGTGGATAGCTCGGCACGCTTTATACAATTGTACATACATTTTCATCACAAATCTTTTTTTCAGATATCACAACTATATGGTGGCATCGAAATTGATTGTCTATACCGATGACATAGATAAATTTGCTGAATACAACTAGATATCCGGGCTTTTCTAGTTTCAATTTGATGGTATTACATCAAAGATTCATACCCGTGAGGACACCGCATGAGTGGATTTATCACTCTTCTTATGGTATGTTTTATATCTTCAGTTATGTATTATTTGATCCATTGAAGTTAACTTATATAAATATTAATTGTCGATCTAGGCCACTAAGCACATAAGCATCATAAGGCCGCCATCTCCATTTGCAAAGCCACGTATGCTGCGATGGCCGAAAATAAAGTTTCTAGATGAAGCCTTCCGATTTAGAGGACACCAGGTGACATATAATAATATCACTTAGTTCTTATAATTATGTATTTATTTATGTTGTGGTCATCACATTTTCTTATCGGTTTAACACAGGTCTACCTTTCATTCGAGGACATATCAGAAGAGGAGACCTGACTCCATGAATCATTTTCCCCTGCCCAACATGCAATACATGTTGAGCCCGATAGAAGTCCCATTTTAAGTCCACTGAGTTCAGCCTTCATTGAATCTCCATATGTCTCTCCTCGATATTCTCTCCCATCCAGTGTATATAGTCAGCCCTCTGCTACTACCCCCACAGAAGACTTTGCGGTGGAGAGGATACTTGGAGATTTTAGGGACTTGAAAGATATAATATCTTCTTTTAAAGCAACAATGACGGAGAGAATGGATGGGATTGATTTATGGGTTACTGCTATCGAGGAGGTTCTGGGGCAAATGGGTCCTACCATCCCTAGTTGGGGAAGCTCTGGCGTCACCACAGGGGAACTCTTGAGGAGGTAGTCAGTGGGGAACTCTTGAGGAGCACGACACCTATGAAGGCTACCAGAGGAGCTTCCCATGGAGGCTGCTGGGAGTCTCTTGTGGAGGCAACTATAGCTGCTGCCTCTGTGGATACTTCCACTTGGGAAGCCCCTGAGGTAGCCTCCACTAGGGAAGCCCATGTTGAGTCCACCATAGGGGAAGCTATTGTGGAGGCCTCCAATGCACATGCAGATGCTCCAAATCCTATAATCGGCAGCATTGAGCGTGGTGTGAAAGCTCGGAAGATAAGAAAGAGGAAAGCTGTTATTTCCCCCTTCACACACACTTACGGGAAGTCACGACCAAGAATAAGTCATGTGGTGGCCTCCACTCAAGATGAGAAGCCGACAGTAGAGGTATTAAGTTACTTTCTTTTAAATTTGAGATAATAGAAATAGATTTCACTAAATTTTTTATAGGTTTGCAAAGATGAGCCAATAAAGGTCGATGACCCACAGACTACTATGGTTGTGGTGGAGGAGCATCAGTCGAAGGTATGAATCATCTCAGTAGATCGATCCTTAATTCATAGTGAATCTAGCTCTTCATCACTAACTTTCATCATCAGTAATTTTGTTGCAGCCAGCAGAGGCATATCATTTTGTTGAGTTCTCATCCAGATCTATTTTGCCTAAGCTAATGCTCCATCTTATTGACACGTCATGCTTCCGATTCGAGGACAAGTAAGTCAATCTTCAATCAGCTCCTTCATACATAAAATAATCTATTCATTTAATTAAGCTCACTTTAAAATATTTATCACTTGCAGGGGTGATGCAGTATTTATGACTGGGAATATCATTATTGCACGAGGACAGATCGATGAGTTGCTAAGAGATCAATATCTCTCAGATGCACACGTTGATGCCTTCGCCTTCTTATTGGCCGAGGAGTACTCACTCTGTCCGGGACTGTATGTCCCCTATTTGTACATCTCATGCTTGCACTGGGTAAGTTACCCCATAGAGATGTAGGGTATTACAATTCAATCATTATTTGTATAGATAGAAACTACAATTTATAAGCATTCTCTTCTTTTCTTACAGAGCTATGCAAAATATGGCCTACACAAGGAAAGCAAAATGTTCATCCAGCATGTCACTGCAGACAGTATGTCAAGGGCTGAGCTACTCTTACTTCCAATTATAGATAATTAGCACTGGACACTCCTGGTTGGGCATATTAAGCTAGGGGCCTGGTATTTTTATGACTCATTATCAAAACTAACCCATAAGGCCATTCTTCCAGAGAATGTAAGAGTTATTTTCAATTTGGTTTTCGTAAACTGATTTTTTTTACCCCCCTTATTGACTATACTTCTTGCTATTCAGATCAAATTACTTCTTGAAGATGCCGACCAGTCTTTTGTGAGCGATCCCACAAAATGGCCAATCAAAATTGTGAGTGGGCTGTCAGTCCAAAATAACAGTGTTGACTGCAGGATGTTCATCTGCAAGTACATGGAGGCAGCAATTAGGAAATCTCCACTTAACTAGGCTGACCACTAAGATTGGCCTAAGAAGATGAATTGCTTTAGGGTCGAGTTCGCTTACCCTATCTTTTGTTTGGGAATGAAAAAGCCAAGCTAAGAACTGTACATTTAAAGTTTGATAAGTAGGAAATAATTGTACAGGTATTTCATTTTTTTTCAATATTATTGGGCAGTTTGGATCTTTTATTATTAGCAGAGAACACCTGCAGTAATTTGGTTGATGCTGGAATGCTTTACTGGGATGTGTTTCATCTGTGCTCTGTGTACTCTCCTGGGAGTACACAATATTTCATCTATTTTTCTTCAATTTCCTTGACAGTTTTGGATAAATTATGATTAGCAGAGAACATCCAGAAGAATCTTAAAGTTGGGTCGCTTCTACAGATGTGTTTCTGTCTTACTCGTGTTGTTATGCTATCTATGCTCTTTATACTCTATGTACTCTCTATATTATTTGGACTCTATGTACTTTCTGTACCCTCTGTACTTCTTGTACTCTATATACTATATATTCTAGTGCAGGTAGTGTGAAGGCTTACTATAAGAATATTTGAGGTGTTATATAGCCTAACTCTTTATATTCTCCTCATAGTACAGATTATTTGTTTATTTTTTCCCATTTCCACTTTTGCTTTACAGGACGAAGAAGAATTGTTCACTATAACCTTAAAGCAAGTTGGATGCTCTCGGGTTGCCTTTTTATGAGTTTCCTGAGCAATTTTTTATGTGTATACTCTCTATACTTACTCTATGTACTCTCAGAATCTCTACTCTCAGACTCTATACTTTCTCTCAGACTCTCTGTCTCTCACTCTCAGACTCTCTCTGAATTTATATCATATTTTAAATTCATATCAACCTAAAAGGTGAAGCTAAAATTTACATTATCTAAAATTTATGTTATACTCCACATTGTATCAATTAACTGAAAGTATGCAGGAGAAGCAATATGAACTACTTAGCATGTGAACGTAATATAAGTGGTACGATTACTTTCTACCAGTCGAAATCATGCTTCTTAAAACATACTTTCTACTGAAATATGTGCATAAAATAGACAAATATGTTGTCGATGATGCGACTTACCTACATCTTATTCACAAATATAAATTTTGTAGGCAGTGAGGAGCAAATTATATATTTTAAGATGATGAATTTTTTTAAATAATGTAATAATTGAAAGTATCATCTGAATTAAATTAATATCACTGATAAATTTATAAATAATTACTAAACTAATATCGTCAATACTAATATAATCGTCATCACAGATTTTTTTTTCTTTTTCATAAAATGTAGAGTACTTTATAGAGTACATATATCAAACTATGTAATGCATGCAATGGAAATCAGCTCATTCTCGTAGAAGGTAGGCTCATCAATCAAATCGTAATTTGGTAAAATATGAGAGATTTAGCCATAGTCTAAGGATTACAAAGTTATGTACCATCTATACTCAGATCTCTCTGACTCTCCTACAGTACGAGCTGAGCATTTTATAATAATAGTATTTTAATAAATCTCAAAAAGAAGAAAGTCATCCCGACAAAGAAATGATTTACGCCTGAGCATGAGAAGATCATCCTAATCTAACTCGGTCTTCAACCAAATCCGTAGGTGAGCCGGTGTGCCTGTTAAGTAAAAGAAAGTCATCTTGGAACTCTAAAGCTTTGCAAAATGATTGCAAATAAGAACACATAACTAAATGATATTATGCATTGAAATATTTTCCTGTAATAATATCCATCATCAACTTAGTGTGCCCTTCAGCCGACTGAATGATTATTGAGCTCGAGTTAAATTCCTGAGGTAGAACATTGTATTAGTTAATGATTTTCAACACATCGATGTGTGCTATTCTCGTATGTACCTCAAAATACTCGCATAACAGAAAGGTGTTGCGGGTGACAAACACGCTCGCGACACTATCAGTTTGAACTTTGGTTTCTGTAATAACAAAAATATGATGGTTTGAAGATTAGCAATAATATTTTAAATACTGCAAATTAAGAGAAAAATAGAGAATTACTCTTGGCTTTCTTAGATCTCTCTCAATATCTCTTAAGCCATGCATTGGAAACACCCTTTGGATGTTGCTTAACTGGATCCTTCAAGATGTCTTTTCCTTGTTGTTGTACGACTTCTTCTTCTTATGCTCGCCGGGAAGAGAATTCTCACTTATTATAGAGTCAACTTCATCGTATAGTTTTTTAAAGGATTGAAGCATATAGTCCTCAGCTCTATTATTACCATGTGCCCTGACACTTATTTGATATGCACATTAACTAACATGGTTCCGAAAAATAATGCTAGTAGCATTTCCATCTGTGCCTTCCACATCTCTTAATTTTCTATATGCACTATCGATGTAAATATCTCTTTTTTTCTCTGGTAGACCATCGCATGAGCAGATACTTATCCGGAATGCGCACTACATCTTTCTAACTAAGAACTCTGATACAATGGGCACAAAGTAATCCCATCATTTCAAATTTCTTACAAGTACAAGTTACATCTAGGGTAGTCCCATCGAAATGGACAGTCCATGTTTTGGATGATTTTTTATTCTCTAAGTTTCTCACCAAATACTCCATGGGGCTATCATCTGACATAGTTACTGATAGGCCTCCAACTCCATGCAAAAATTCTTTCTCAAACATAGTATACTTTTCTTGTATAAAACATAATTATTTTAGAATTGACCGGTCTTAACAACAGAACAATCGATGACCGGCTTTTGAAGTCTTGTCATGTTCATTCCATATTCCATAACTTTCTCCAACCCTAATAACTCAAACTTGTTGGTTTAGAGATTCTGACACACGTTATTCATTGACTCACTTGCGTATTGACAAGATGCCCATGTAGAATGAGTTTTATTGAATGCACACCGGATCTAATTTTATAAAGCTCAGACAGCCAAGGATGATCATGTAAATTGCCTTCTTCTAGCAATGGTAGACCAAGCTTCTTCAAACTCTTCCTCTGAGTCACATTTGCTCATGCATGCATAAAATATCCCTTGTACCCTCTTATTACTATTAAAACAGTGAACCTGGGAAGGACCTTTCTTCGAAATATGTCATTGGCATAACCTATGACGAGTATGCGGTAATACAATTTCGATAGCGTCATACTCTTGATCGTGAATATTGTTGTAGGATGTCACACTCATCAACTAAAGAAATGTCTGGAATAACCATGAGAATGACTCAATCGTCTCTTCTGATAAAAAGGCTACTCCAAATAACACATTTTGCCAGTGATGATTCACTCTAACAAGAGGGGCACAAACAAGATTATATTTATTGAGTCAATAAATTGTATCAAAAATTATCACATCACTAAAACAGTCATATTATATTCTAGATATGTCATTGCTCCAAAAAAAACTTACTAAGCAATCTGACTCATCAACTTGTACATCTCATGCAAACATCCCATCCGCTGCTTGCCTTTCCTTGAACAGTTGTATTAATGCATTACTGTCACCATTCGCAATCCTCAATCTTTTCTCTTTCTAAATAAAATTGAAAGTATCTCTTTTTGTGAATCTAATATTCTCTACACCGCCAACCTCCTCACTTAGATAGCTGAATGCATCAGTTGCTTTAATTCCGGCCTCTGTCATTGTCTTCAACATCGAAGCTTTTTCATCGCTAATGCATCTGTGTGATCTGAGAAGATGTAGGTCAGCAGGCTTTTCCAATGAATGATTATGGCTTTCTATATATTTTTTAACCATCCAGTTCCCGTCTAAGTCAACAGAGAAACTAATCATGGCCGGATAAGCCGTCCTTGTATCAATTTTCTAGAATTTTGCTAAGCCATTTAGACTGGCAAATTTCTTCCGACCTGCTTTTGCATATAAAAAATCTTTTGATTTTGAATTTTGGCCAATAACTAGTATGGTCCTTCCAACAAGCTGCTTAATAGTCATAAGACAAGGTGCATACGCCCGCTTTCATTCTGAATAGTGGTGCCAAAGAGTTTTTCCAAATTTAGTTCATTAGACATCATGACTTCATCATCGCACTGCTCATTGACCGCATTCACCTGCCAAGATAGCTCCACATAAATGTGACATGTAAAATAGCTCCACAAATAAATATATTCCCTAAAAATAGGCCAAAAAATGGGAAAATGAGCTAAATACAGAGAGTACAGATGCAAAAATCATCCAAACAACCCTCCAAATTGCTTCCAATGTAATGTAATGAATAAAATTCTTCCAAATAGGCCAAAAAAACTAGAAAAAAAATGGTCAAAGTCATTTGTACTCTCAAGAGAGTACAGAGAGTACAGATGCAAAATAATACTAAAAAACCAACCAAACAGCCTCTAAACAAGTAAAGAAATCATCATAGAAACATAAATAATATTATATCAAGTTACCCATGAGTTGAGAAGAGTACAGAGTACAGAGAGTATAGAGAGTACAAAAAGTACAGAAAGTACAGAGAGTACAGAGGGGGCAGTCTTCTTGCTCAATAAGGCTTCTTTTGCTTTGTATTTTTTACCTTCAAGATGCTCTTTTGGATTCCTCTAATCGGACATCATGCCATGCCTTGGGTTTCTTTTACTTCAGAAGGCTTCTTTTTGTGTTTTTTACCTTCAAGATGCTCTTTAAGGGCTTCCTCACTGAAAGTGTTGACCTCACAGATAGCACATTGCCTCTATTCCATAAATCCTTCTCCCCTCTGTTTGGCATCCCTACACCATCAGAACTTCATCGGGGTGAAAGGAATGCACGCCCACCCGTAAAGAAAGAAAGCTTGTTTCTATGTCCCAACAAGATAGGATTGAGGTCATGGCTATTGAGTCTTTCTGAATTTTGTGGAGTCTAATGAATTGATGCAGATGAAGCCTTTGTAAAATGTCAATGAATTCATTACTAAAGAGTGCTACAATGGAATGTACAGAGAGTATAGATGCAAAAATCCCCTAGAAATCATTCAAGCAACTGCCAAATTGCTTCCAACGGAATGTACTCTCAACAACCAGGCCAAAGAAACTGGACAACATGACCAAAAATTATATGTACTCTCATGAGAGTACAACGAGTACAGATGTAAGAAAACACTAACAAATCAACCAAACAGCCTCCAAATTGTACCTAATGAATATATTTTCTCCAAACAGGTCAAAAAAACAGACAAAAAATGACCAAAATGCTCTGTACCCTCAGGAGAGTACAAAGAGTATAGATGTAATGAAAATAATCTCAACAACCAGTCTGAAGAAACTGGAGAAAATGACCAAAAATTATTTATACTCTACAGATGCAAAGTAACACTAAAAAAATAACCAAACAGCCTCCAAATTATTCCTCATATATTATAATGAACATATTTCCTCCAAACAGGCTATAGACAATGAAAAAATAAAAAATGCTCAGACTTAAGAGAGTATAGAGAATAACATATTTTCTCCAAACAGGCCACAGAAAGTGAAAAAAAATAACCCAAAATGCTCTGTACTCTTAGGAGAGTACAGAGAGTACAGAGAATATAAATGCATAAATCCTCCAGAAACCATCCAAACATCCCTCAAAATTGCTTCCACTATGTATAAACATAATCAACAATGCACAAAGAAATGGAAAAATGATGTATGTGTACTCTCAAGAGAGTATAGAGAGTACAGATGCAAAATAACACTAAAAAAACCACCAAACAGTCTCCAAATTATTCATGATAGATTGTAATAAATATATTTTCTCCAAACATGCCACACAAAGTGGAAAAAATTGCCCAAAATGCTCTATACTCTTAGAGAGTACAAAGAGTATAGAGAGTACAGATGAAAATCTCTCATAAAGATTAACCAAACAATCACAAAATTAATTCTAATAGAATGTAATGACCATATTTTCTTCATCCAGGCAAAATAAACTGCAAAAATATTCAAAAAATCATCTGTACTCTCATGAGAGTACAGAGAGTACAGATACAAAAATCCCTCAAAATAAGCAAAGTCCTCTTGCAAAGAACTCTAAACAGTGTAAAAAATATACACTAAATAAAAGAATTTCAAGGAATAACACTTACAAACTGTAAAAAAAAATGATACAACGGTTGAGAAAAATTATCGATTTTTTATTTAATACAACCTCATATTTCCTCAAGGCGTTCTCCATCTTCATGGTTCTTTCGTAAAAAAGAAATGAGAAAATCTCTTTCTCTCTCTGAGCTCAGTTTGCAAGAAAAAAATATACCCCTAAACCCTAAATCTAGATATATATTTCTTTTAAATTTCTCCCGCACATTCTAACGAGGCTTCTTCTCCCCACGCTTGAACGAGGCGGGAAAGAGTGGATAGCGGCGTGGTCGACCCGCCATTAAGCGCTAAAATAGGAAAAAACCACTGGACACGCGTCAGGCTAGGATTGGAGTCCGCATGTAAAACTACATACGGACTCTCGATGTAATATTTTCTCCATTAACACAAAGCACATAATCTTATACACCCTTGAACAGTGTGCCACCCTCATACCAAGCTTTTAAAATTGTCATTCGATCCAGCCTATTGCTTATAAGCTTGGACAATCTTTATTCGCTGTTATGTAGCGAGGAAATCACTCAGTTAGCTGATGCAATAAGATACTCATCTACAAATGCTACAATCAAATCAGTTATGTTCACTAATCAAAGCAATAGAGGTAAAGCTTAACAACATACTCAAATCTTTACTTGAGGGCAAAACAACACATATCAAGGAAGAGGAATGAACTTCAACATTAATGATAAATCTATGATAAGCTTGAACATTTAGCTCAGAAGTGTTATCACTGAACAAATCTTCAATATGCTTCATCCACCCAATCTCGTATTATTTTCCTACTAATAGTGACAACTCCGAAAACATAGTTGTCCAATATATAAAAAATATATAGTTGCACTGCCCTTACACTCCCAAGCAAAATGGCATTACTGAATGAAATTAAACATCACCACATCATTGACCCCACTCTAGTTCTACTACTTCATGCTAGCCTCCTCCTCACCTGTAGGGCTGATATCATCACCACAGCTACCTATCATATTAGCAGACAACCCTCTAAGAATCTCCACAAAAAATCTCGTTACCAACTTCTTCATCATACTAAACTTGATTATTCTCACCTCCGTTCATTTGGTTGTCTTAGTTTTCTATGGCTTGACCTTTATTCCTCACATAAATTGGCTCCCCGACCAGCTCCTTGCATTTTTATTGGATTTCTTGCCTCATCTAAAGGATACAAATGTTACAAACTATTCACAGGTAAAACTATTCTCTCTAGACATGTCACATTTCAGGAAGATGTTTTTTTCTTATAAGTCAAATTCTCCTCGTAGTCATACATCTTAATTCCCTCTACCATCGACAACCAATTATCCTCTTACTTTGGTTATGGATTTCACTACTACAATAACTCCTATCATTTCTCATACTCAACCCTCTTCTGCATCCCTTACAACCACCCCTTCACCCTTTTCTCAATCTCAAAATCTCTCTACCCATCCCACGTCATCACCACAGACCTTACTTATATTTATCGCACAACCTCCACCTCTCTCTTCACCTCCATCCCATAAACTTGTTGCCCCTACACACAACATGAGAACCAAATCCAAAATAAGTCATCTCATGCCACAAGTCATTTTTTATCTCACTCACTAATGCATCCATACCTTTACTACACTAACCTACAAACAAGCATTACACCATCCTGAATGGAACATAATAATGCACACTCTCATCAACCAGAATACCTGGACTTTTAAACCACCTCTCACTCCATCTTCTTCTTAAAATATTCTTGGCTATAAATGGATGTTTAGGACTAAATTAAATTCCAATGGCACCATTGCCCAATATAACTAGCCTAGTTGCTCAAGGATATCAATGAGAAAATGACATAGATTTTGATAAAAAATTTGGCCCTATTTTAGAATTACCCGCCATCAATATCTTTATCACTATTACTCTCAATAACAGTTGGCCTATCAAGCAACTTGTTGTTTTCAATGCATTTCTTCATGAGATCTTTTAGCAAACCATTTATATGTGTTAACCTCTGGGCTTTGTTGATCACACAATCCTTCTCATGTGCTTCGACTCAACAAAGCCTTATATGACCTCAACCAATCCCCATACTTGGTTTAACCGAAAGTCTTGTTGAGCCATCTCTCCCCACCTTCAATCACAACTCTACCTTACTATACTTGTCTATGTCAATGGCATTCTCCTCACAGGTAACAACCCTAGTGCCATTACCAAATTACTCCACAAACTATACCAAACATCTCAAATGAGAAATCTCAATCATTTTGATCATTTTCTTAGCATCAATGCAACATATAACTTTATAGTAATTCATCTTAACCAAACAAAATATGCAAAAAAGATATTGCACCGAGTTAGAATGCACAACTGAATTCTCTATCCAATCTCACAGCTTCCAAAATACTTTTGGTCCTATTTTAGAATTACCCACCATCAATATCTATATCAGTATTGCTCTCAACAACAGCTGATCTATCAAGCAACTTGATGTTTTCAATGCATTTCTTCATGAGATCTTTGAGCAAACCATTTATATGCATTAACCTCCAAGCTTTGTTGATTCACTCAATCCTTCTCATGTACTTGGACTCAACAAAGCCTTATATGACCTTAACCAATTCCCATACTTCGTTTAATCGAAAATCTTGTTGAGACATCTCTCCCCACCTTCAATCACAACTCCACCTTATTATACTTGTCTATGTCGATGCCATTCTCCTCACAAGTAACAACCCTAGTGCCATTACCAAATTACTCCACAAGCTATACCAAACATCTCAAATGAGAAATCTCTATCATTTTGATCATTTTCCTAGCATCAATGCAACATATAGCTGTACAGTAATTCATCTTAACTAAATAAAATATGCAAAAGAGATATTGCACTGAGCTAGAATGCACAATTGCAAATCTCTATCCAATTCCACAGCTTCTAAAATACCTTTAGCTGATGAAAACTAATGTCTCATTTTTAATCCAACTTTTTATCGCCAACTTACTGGAGCTCTATAATACCTTACCATCATATGGCCAGACTTTTCTTTTATTATCAACGACTTTGAAAACATTTGCACAACCCACTCATTATTTATCATCGGTAATTGAAATGCTTTCTTCACGACCTTCTTATCCACCTCAAAGATCTTTAACTAAAAGCCTATATTGACTCTAATTGGGATAATGAACCCATGGATCACAAATCCACCATTGGGTATTTCATTCTTCTTGGCTCTGTCCCCTTCTCCTTGACTACAAAGAAATAAATAATAATGGCTCACTTGTCCACAAAGGTTGTGTATCGTGCTTTAGCCTTCATTACTGCTGGCATCCTCTGGATTCAACATCTATTATTTGATTTTGCATAACCACTTCCTCGACACCTATCTACTATGTTTGTGCAAAAACCATCGTATTGGCACATAATCCTATCTTCTACTCTTACACCAACATATTAACATTGACTTTCACTTTATCAAAGACTTCATCATCATGAACAAAATTACTCATCAACACATTAATACTATATAAAATCTCACCAATTTATTTATTAAACCACTCATCAATACTAGATTTCAACTTCTCAGTAGTAAATTGATGATGCCTTTGGTTTCTTAATTTGAGGGGAGATGACAAAAGAATCATTACTATGGCTTATCTCACATACAATCATATACACACACATGTCCACTTCCTATAACAACTTTTGCTAATTATGATGCACTCTTGTGTATAAATATATGTTGTAAACAATATAGTGGTGATATAATATGTGAATGTTTGTTGTTTAATTTTCTTCATTTTTCTTGTGTTCTTCTTCTCTTTGTTTTTGATCTATGCAGCTTAATATAGTAGTTCAACATGATGGTCATGACTTAAGCTACTTTAATTGAGGCAGTTAAAGCTTTGCACTGATATTGTTCGTTAATGTCATGTGTTATAATTCTTACATGCTGAAGGGTATAATAAATTGTTGTAGAACTATGTCAACCAAAAGATTAGCAACTAAGAAATTTTAAGGCCTCTTGGAAATCATTGGTGCTGAAGTTATTGCTATAGTTCTTGCATAACATTAGGAGAGAGTTATTACAATGAATCATAATGTGGTCCTTTCTAATTTTCCTAGAGGGGGTTGGTGAACCAATGCACACAACTAGGGCACAAACTATGACCTATAATGTCATGAGGTTTAGAGCTCATTCTATTCTATGCAGATATGTTTAACCACCTCACTTGACTAAACATTATTATTTCCATCTCAAAGAAGATAAGCGGTGCCTTCTCATCTGTGCAGTAAGTCAGAAGCTAGAGTTAAGAATCTTATTGGCAATGGTGAAATTGTTGATTGGAAGATTGACACTGCTAAATACCATTGTGGTGGCTGTTTTGACAAAGCCATACATCTATTAGCTAGCACTAGTATTGAGCCATTATGTCGTCCTCTAATGAACCATTATATCATCACCACTAATCATGAGTATCTTTAATTCCCTTCAGGGCTACGTATTTCGAACTGGTCTTTTATTAGTAATACCAAAAACTTTAGTAATGATACTACAAGTGAATCTCTTTTCTTACTTTTTGATTGTAAATGTAAAATGGTACTTATTAGTTGAAGTATATGAAAGTTATGTACTTCATACACCTCCATTGAAGCCAATTTTGTTTAATTTGCTCTTCTTCACTCTCCCATTTGCATGTGTTTAAAAATTAGTGTTTGAATGTTAGGATAAGCTTGTGTTGCATCTGTAACTTTAGGCAACTGTTGTGAAGTGAGAGAGAGATGGACAATAGAAAGAAAGAAATGATGATGCCTTTCACTACAAAAATCTTAATAAAATGTTAATATTTGTAATAGATAATTTTGTTTTATAAATATCCATTATTATTTTTTAATTTAGGATCTACTTGATATAGGTGCAGTGGTATTGAAACACAAGGTGTAGTGGCTTTAGAAGCTATTACTATCTAAAAAAAACTACTAATATACTAGGATTTTTTCCTAAATAGAACTTTATACTAAGCACCCTAAAATTTAATATTGTTACAAAATATTAAAGGTTTTATATTTTAATTGTTTTCATTTTTTAATAACAAAAAAATTACTTCATCTCATAAATAAAAAATCCTAGTATATTAGTAGTAGATTTTTTTTTTTTTTATTTTTTTTTTTTGCATGTTGAGCCTTAATGACAAACTAAATCCACACCCCACCTCAAATATGCATCACCATATTAGAGCGAAGCTCCCAATCGGCGAGACCTATAATCCTACGGAGTATATTAGTAGTTAAAAAATCATGAAACGCACACACATGTATTACACACGTGCGTTTGAGTTTCTTAAAATGTTAATCTTATCATTAATAATATAATTTTTTTAAAATATCATCAATCTATTATAACGTCTTACTTCAAGAACTTCAAACATGCCCCAAAGTTGCATTTTTTTTTTACATGTATATATATATTTAAATTAGTTGTCATTATTTAAAAACATTAAATCAAATATTATTTAACTTAAAAAATATTTATTTTGAAATATAGATCAAACTATAATGATTAAATAATTTTTTAAACATCCTTCAGAAAATCTTGGTTTCAAATAAGGATAAGATTGAAGATGACCTTTTTTCCAATTAAAGCCAATTCTTACTCAAATTATTATTATTATTATTATTTATTAGGGATAATAAATTACAATTACAATATTTATTCAGTTTTCGCGTGGCAGGCCGGCGTCGACACCGTGCTTATCAAGTTGGTTTACTTTTGTTGAGTTGGAATTAAAAATAATTAAAAGTCATTGAAACGTATTTGTCATAACTTATATCACTAAACCATGTTTTAAACGCAATTAATTATTTTTGTGCAAATCTTGTCATCGACAATAATTAGTTTTAACATAAATAATGTCTTGAACGCAATTAAAATAAAGCATTAGTACCTGCTTGGAGCATAGGCTACTTTGACGTCTAATCAGGTTATTCTAGAATATATGATCTTATTTATATTTATTTTTTTAGGACTCGTTTACTTAATTCAATTTAAATAAATAAATTTAAAAATGGATGAAGTTATTAAATTTTGACATTAAATGAGATGTAAAATTAATATAAATATTGAACTCTATAGACATATTCTAAATTTCTTGAAAATGAGAATTTATATTTAAAATAATTGAAAATAAGATAAATATATATGGATTTTTTAGTAGAAAATTAAAGTTTAAGTGAAATTGACAGGGATTGGAATTAATCTAAGTATTTTCTAAATAAAATATGTTTGTTAAATTAATAGAAAAAGTTACTTATCGTGTACTTTTAATCAATCGATTCCTTTTTGTTTTCTAATAAAATAGAACAAATTGAAAGGCATTCTTGGACTATTTGATGCGGAATGCACGGTCAAATTTAATTTATTAAAGTTTGGCATAAAAAATAATATAATAATTAGTGATATAATTTTTATGTGCACACTTAAATAATATATATATAATAATACTTATCAAGACACAGCTACTAATTATTTATTATAAAATGCCATATATTATTATTATTATTATTATTATTTGGAATCTTGTCGGCTTATATTATTAAGATTATCACAAACTACTATCAGGTTATGAACGCTTATATTAAACAATTTCTAAACTTTATATATATCGTCTTTTTCTTATCTCAGCTGATATCTTCTATAATTTTTTAATTTTTAATACATTATGAATGATAATTTGAATTTGAATCATCTTTTGCATGCTTCAGAACCATTTATTTAATTATTCCGATAAAATTACAGGTATTTTAATATTGATCTTGAATAATAAATTGCATAATAAGACAGTATAGGGTACGCCACTAGAAGGAATATTCTTTAAAATAATTATTTTTAATTACATTCAACGTATTTTTGGAGTAATTTCATTCATAATACAACCAAAATAATAAGCCTTATCTCATATCATAGAATCGGATAAATGAATTTTTTTGTTGAATGTATTTTATTAAGTATTCTATTATCATTTACTTTTAATAAAATAATATCATTTTTTACGTGCTAATAAAATATTTTTAATTCTTCATTTCATTTTTTGAATATAGGCTGAATCTAATAAATTTACTCTTCTAACTTGATCATCTGATGATTAACATTTTATGTGATCGAACTATCTAAGTTGATTCTCTAAATTTTATGAGCATCTTCATCCCTAAAACACTTAACTGAATTTTATACTTATCTTTTACTGGCCAATATTCTTTACCATAAAGCATTGCAAGCCTTGCCACCTTCTTATAAAATTTCTCTTAAGTCTAAGCAATATTTTTTGATTATACAATAAGCTCTAAAACGTTCACTCTATAAAATGATTTGATCATCCATAGTCACAACCTCACAATTTCATTCATAACATTTAAGTTTGTATTACCATCAAATATAATCTTTTTATCTTATTTTATAAATTCTCGTTCAAATATTAACATTCATAGTAAAATCTCTACCACATAATTTTCTCTTTTATTAAAACTTTGAAGTTGTAATCCTTATATATATATATATATATATATATATATAAAACTTTAATGCTAATTTAATAAATTAAAAAAAAATATTATGTCCATAAATATTCTCGTATTATATTAGAGCCATTGTAAAAATATTGATTAAACTGATTGCATTACACTAATTTTATTGTTGTCACAGAGAATATATGACTTTCGTGTGGCATTAAAAATCATTTCATTAAAATCTATCTCAATGGAAAATGCTGTTCCTTCTCTAGCGAGGAAAAGTACATCCTGATACACATACATATACATGATAGTCAAAAAGCACATGCATAAAATAAATATAGCATAAAGATCTTACAATTCTTTTTTGAAGGATGCAAAAATTTCAAGTCATACAGTCATTTATTAAATTTAGAGAAACTCTTTAAATGTTATTATAGATATTATACCTCCTATAATTTTGTCATGTGAAAAGATGAAAAACATTTCAGTAGCAATTTTCGTAAACATAAATAATAATTTCAACAATGTAGCTAACCATAGATTTATCCATACACTTTTACTTTCATATGTTGCATGTTGACTTCTTGTTTGGCATAAATTGAATGCAAATATATCCAAGCCGTAACTTATTTCTCTTAACCTATCTTAACCAAAATATTTGATGCTTAATCTTAAACTTGAACTATTATACATTTAGATTTGATACCAAGAGCCATAATATATCTTAGATGCACATTGATTAAGTATAAAAGAGCTCCATATTAACCAAATAAAATCTAATTGATCTATGGCTCAGCTTAACAAATCCATTTGACCTAATATTAAAATAATCATTATGAGATTCACTTAATTAACCTTGAGCTTAATTATCCAACCACTATATTTATTTGATCCTAATTAGCCAAATTGAGCATATTATTTAACTTATATAATTGGTTTTTTAGGTTTAACCTCTCGTGCGAGAGTACATTATCACATCAAGTTTATAGTGAGAGATAAAGTAACATTCTCTTAAGGATTAAACACCAATTACTGAAATTAGATGACTATCTATTATTCAAAGAGTTAATAATAAGATGTCAAAGAATAATCCTAGATCTGTTAAAGAGGATAGCTAAACTAATGGGAAATGGACTTTTTTTTGGAGGAAATCTCAATATGATTCAGCCTAAGTTTTACTAATATTAATTTGTGTAATTAGATTTCAACAAAGATGGAGTTAATTTTATTAAAGTTCAATCAATCTGGCCACTACCATTCTCTTAAAAAGAAGAGGAACACTCGAGCATATGAGGAGTGTGCCTTCTCTCTTGGCCCTAGGAGGGTTTTATAGACTATAGGCAAAAGGTAAAATCTAAGAAAAGCGGTGAAAATCCGAAAAACTGAAACCGCTCATCGGCATGTGTTGCCAGCACCGGGACAGAGCTTTCGCCCACAGGCACCAGCGTCGTTGTTCGCTCTCCCCCCATCAGCGTCCGCCGCTTCCGCGGCCCATGGCCGCACCAACCCAGCAATCACTGTCCCGCACGGGCCGTGGCCACGCTCGTCGTTCCATCGCTGCTCCAAGCTCCGCGACCGCCACCACGGCGCTTGGCCTAAATGTTGGATGGGTCCATAACCCCAAAACCTTGCCCGTACATGCATACATATCTGGGCTCTGCATTCCGTGATCACAATCTTGTGCTTTCATGAAGATTTGTTCTCTCAAAATGTATGGTTAATGAACCCACAAATTTTATTGAAGAATTTGCTATTTTCAAGTATTTGCCTGATATACTTTTGGACTATTGAGACAATGTCATCCAAAATAGGAGCAACGATATGATAAAATACCACAGTCAAACGAATCTTGATGTCAAAAGCAGTTGATTCTCGGTTGAAACTAGTCGAGATCAACTTAAAATATTATGAAACTTTGGGATATCGCTTAAATCCCTAAATAGCTCTTAAACATGGAGTGTTTATAATTGAAGCGTCTTGACAAGCGGATCTAACAAGCTCAAGATCTCATAATCTTGACTTCATATGAGCATTCAAATGCTTAAAATACATTAAATGATCAAAGGAATCATTTTGAACCGTCCGATGGAGTGGAGTGGTTGGGTTTTTTTGTATTTATAAAGCGTCCTCCCAATCTATAAATAACACCTCATTCTTCACATGAGGAGGCCAGAGAGGAGAGCTCTAAAGCTTGAAAATCGTCAAGCATAATCGTTACCACTCGGATTCTCCCTCCGTTGGTTGCCAATCCACCGTCTGCCACCGGTCATTACCGTCGGTCATCACCGTCGCCGGTCATCGCTGCCGACTATCGTCGCCGGTCACCGCCGCCATCGTCGGCCATTGTCGCCGGTCATGCTCGCCATTCGACGCGCCCTCATCTAGACTATGCGGTTGTCGCCGACCAGCAGCCGTCGTCGGCCACCACCATCAATCTCGTTTTCGTACCATCGTGGTTATCCTCCACTGATTGTCCGCCCAGCGCGTCGCCGCCATCATCCGCGACCACGGCGGCCATCATCGTCGATTGACCTCATTGTTCACCATCATCACACTGCCATCCCAGTAACTATTGGTATATATGCATTTTTAATTTTGAGATTCCCATTATCGACCCTTCTCATCTGATTCTGTAATCACATAGGGAAAATTTTGTACTCTAAAATAGATACATGGTAGAAGATTTTCTTTGGGTTAGGGTGATTTTTTCTCTTTTCAAGATTTTTTCACGTAAAAGTGCAGGTTTTATTGTTAATTCTTGAAACATCATTATTGTGTTGAACTCATGATGAAGTAAAGTAAACTTTTACTTTATCGTGACTAATTTTCTAGCACGCAATAATTATTATTATTATTATTATTATTATTATTATTATTTGGAATCTTGTCGGCTTATATTATTAAGATTATCACAAACTACTATCAGGTTATGAACGCTTATATTAAACAATTTCTAAACTCTATATATATCGTCTTTTTCTTATCTCAGCTGATATCTTCTATAATTTTTCAATTTTTAATACATTATGAATGCTAATTTGAATTTGAATCATCTTTTGCATGCTTCAGAACCATTTATTTAATTATTCCGATAAAATTACAGGTATCTTAATATTGATCTTGAATAATAAATTGCATAATAAGACAGTATAGGGTACGCCACTAGAAGAAATATTCTTTAAAATAAATATTTTTAATTACATTCAACGTATTTTTGGAGTAATTTCATTCATAATACAACCACAATAATAAGCCTTATCTCATAACATAGAATCGGCTAAATGAATTTTTTTTGTTGATTGTATTTTATTAAGTATTATATTATCATTTAATTTTAATAAAATAATATCATTTTTTACGTACTAATAAAGTATTTTTAATTCTTCATTTCACTTTTGAATATAAACCGAATCTAATAAATTTATTCTTCTAACTTAATCATCTGATGATCAGCATTTTATGTGATCGAACTATCTAAGTTGATTCTCTAAATTTTATGAGCATCTTCATCCCTAAAACACTTAACTGAATTTTATGCTTATCTTTTACTGGCCAATGTTCTTCACCATAAAGCATTGCAAGCCTTTCCACCTTCTTATAAAATTTTTCTTAAGTCTAAGCAATATTTTTCTATTATACAATAGGCCATATGCATTTCTAAAGCGTTCACTCTATAAAATGATTTAATCATCCATAGTCACAACCCCACAATTTCATTCATAACATTTAAGTTTGTATTACCATCAAATATAATCTTTTTATCGTATTTTATAAATTCTCATTCAAATATTAACATTCATAGTAAAATCTCTACCACATAATTTTCTCTTTTATTAAAATTTTGAAGTTGCAATCCTTATATATATATATATATATATATATATATATATATATATATATATATATATATATATATATATATATTTCAAAAAAAACTTTAATGCTAATTTAATAAATTAAAAAAAATGTTATGTCCATAAATATTCTCGAATGATGAATTTTAGGTCTAAAATAAAATAAATGCAGGATTTTAAACTTATTTTTTTGTATTTGACATGGTGCAAAATAAAATTCCAAACTAATGTAATCTATTTAGAATATATTGGAAGAGTTAATTTTGGTGTATTTGAAATTCACCTGATTTGGGCTCGGGCAAATTCCAAATATACCGATAAGTATTGATATGGTCATCTGATGATTATTTAAAATAATTTAACTAAATATTATTTATTTTTTAAAACATAATTTTCTACATCAAGCAATCAAACAATCTATGACTCTAAACATCATAAAGTATCATGTTTAACATTTTCATTCATATAGCTGCCAAAGTGATATATGTTTGCATGTATTATGGATGTACTTAAAAATAAATGTAATGGTTGTCAGATCTCTCTAAGGCTTATTAGAAATAGAATAAATGCAAACTAAAATTTTAATATAATTTGAATTATCTTGGTTGGTTTATTTTTGATATGCCCTAACTTCATTCAAATCAGATGAATTTAAAATATTTTGAAGCATCATTCATGTACCCAATGTGTGTTTCGAAGCCTTGTGAAGCATCATTCTCATTTGTTTGTCGCTGAAGCCTTGCATAGCTTCTGCCACCACACCAACGCTCATCCTTTAAGCCATGTGTGAAGTTATGTTGGTGCTTTGCATAGTCCCCAAAGCCTCTGATATGACTCCATATTCTCAAATAGACAACAGAGGTAAAAGGGAAAGAAAAATTCCAAATTGGCTAAAGGACTTTACAACATAACATAAAGTAATTACTCAGGACAGTAAGGAGGGACAAATACAACAATATTTTACAGAGATTAAACAGACAGAGACAAGATATGATAATAACAGAGAACAAAAGATTACAAGTATACTAATTCAGAGCATAAAATAAATACAAATATTACAGAGTACAAATACACATGTCCAGAATAGCACTAGAACCAAGATCAGCTAGAATGATAACAGCTACAACAGGAATAAAATCCCAAAGTAACATCACAAGGGCCGTGAGAACATAGATAGTTCCAGCAAAAACCCGCAAAGAATTATCCATAACAGACTTTAGATCAGAACTCAAGAAGCAAGAAATAACTAACAAAATAACAGTTTTCTGTTATTTTGTAACAGAATGGATGAAACAGCAGAACCTATCAAGAAATCAAGAAGATTGAGGACTAACAACTGTAACCAGCTAATATTCCAGAGAGACAGAAGTAAGAAAATAGTGAATAAATGACCCAATTTAATAGAAAGTAGTTACTCAGGTAGAGAAAGCTTAGATCTAGGTTAGACAAATAGTATAAATAGATGATGAAAGACAAACAGAGAATGTAATCAATTTTTTCAGAAAGAACTTATCTTCTTCGGCTCTTCTTCTTCTCCTTCTTCTTCTTCTTCTTCTTCCAACCTTGGTTTCCCCTCGATCGCATCTCATCTCCATCGAAGAACCCTAGGGTTTCCTCCTCGATCCCTCTTCCCCTCTCACGGAGTCGAAATGTCGAAAGAAACAAACAAAGCAGAGTTAAGGCAACATATCCTCACATCATAATCTCACAGCCCAGAACCGCCGAATGTTTTGAATCAAGGGCCAAGATTAATTCCCTGGGTCGAAGATCAAGGCAAGAGATCAAACTGCGCAGAGAGCAACGCGTGTAATCCACTAACGGATGCAGGAAATCAAGAACCGCTCAATCGAAACACAAATTCAAGGGTAGATAAGAGACAAACCAATCCAACGATTCACGGTTCAGCTCAAAAGAAAGTCAATCCAAGTGTTAGATCCAACGGCTAAGAAAAAGGCAAATCCAAGCGGTTCGAAAGCATCTAATCGGATTATCCCTAACTCGGAGTTCATTCCACTCAGAGTGAGTCAACTCACTGAACCAGACCCAAGTCTCACTGAACCAGACCCTATCAGCCTCAGAAAGTCATTATTGACGACACCCTCCCATGAAGCATGCCTCGCCTTCTCCATTATGCCTCATCCCTGTCATTTTCAAAGTTTGATTAGACAAATATATAATTTGTAATCTCATCAAATGAACATAATTTTAGCTGTATATTTAGAATGTATATAGAGAGTTGCCTCAAACTAACCATTTTCTTTTGCATGTTTGATCATAATGGATTTAGGATTAAAGTTTTTCATGAAAAAAAAATGATATGATGAGGCTTTTATTGGTTTAGTCCACCATGACCATGGTCGAATCAAGTAGCCAGTAAAAGCCATTGAATTTTTTTTTTTTAATGTAGATCTAAAAATACCAAATTATTGTTTAAATACCCACAAAAAAAGTGATCCACATCATAATTTCTATTGAGTATATATTCATATGGGTTTTAATATTGGACTTAATAATAATAAATCTTATGTCGTATCACTTATTATTTTACTTTAGTATTATATTTCATGATTTATCATATCTTAGCAACTATTAACATGATAAGATGAATTAACTAAGGGCCTATTTGGGATCATTTTTATTTTAATTTTATTATTTTTTAAAAAATATGTCTATTTAGTATATTTTTAGATTTTTATTATTAAAAATAAATAATATTATTTTTAAAATACTCAAAATATCTTTTAGATGTTTTGAGTGTTTTAAAAAATAATTATCACCATCAAATATAATTTATTTTAAAATAAATAATAAATATAAATAATAAAATTGATCAAAAACAGCCCCTAAAAAAATGAACAATTAACTCAATTGAAGGATTGTTAAAGCATTAAATGCATGTAGACTATATGCACTTTTGGTATAGCTTAGTGAATGAGTCTATTAGATTTATCGTATTTTATTTGCGTTTGATTACCATGGATCCGAGAGTGATAAATGACAAAATTACTTGCCATATAATGTGACACATTACTAAGGCTAATATGCATTACTGGATTGATATAGAACATAGTTTATATTGGTTATTTTGGCAACTACATAAAATGATATGGATTGTTTAATAAAATGAACTTGTAGATAGCCATTAATGATTGTAGGAAGATTATGCTATACTCCTATATCATGACTAGTGAAATCAATTGATTTTTTTTAAACTAACTATGCATGATAATTGAATTTTACTATAAGATTGCACCATTCAATATAATATACATTCTATAATACAATTATACATTGTTGGATGGTTATTTATCTTAAAATTTTATGCAACTTGCTCCAAGCTACTTTGGAGGAGTTTGAAGAGAGTTTAGGATTATTTAATTCTATAATACAAAAGAACCTTCTAATTCCATTAGGGTTGTCAAAAAAACTCATTGTTTGCGAGCAGCTCGTGTTCGGTTCGTTAAGTAGCTTGTGTTAGGCTCGTTCGTAAAGTATGCGAGCCGAGCACGAATAAGTATTTTAGGCTTGATATATAAACGAGCCGAACACGAACAATCCTTTGTTCGTTTATGTTCGGCTCGAAAAAAATAAATATTATATAATATGTATGTTATATCATTAAATTATTTATTTATTTATTTATATTTATTTGAATAATTAATTTAATTAATGATGTTCAAATTAAATAAATTTAGATATATTATAGAAAATAAAATTAATTTAATGATTTGGATGAAATTATAATTATTAAAATTCTCTATTTTTGTGGTGTTTATTTTTGTTTGTTATTGTTTTTGTATGTGTATATGTGAGAGGGACACCACGCAGATCTGAGAACATACTTATTGAAGTGATCAAGTATAATATTGAGGAATAGTATACTATCTCGAAAGATAGAAGTCACAACCCTATAATGGACCTAATCACCTAATAAGGACTCCCGAAGCATGATGGATCTTTGAATATACCAGAGATTTTTCCTCTACTTTACATGAAAAAGTAAAGCAGGGTGTATTTAAATCGGGCTCGTTAAGTTTCCTATGGAGGCAAGCCTCCATAGTTAATTATATCCTGAGGAAGGTGAATCCCATAAGAATACTCTCGATTAAAGTAAGCGATTGTTGTCTCCAAAGAAATTAAAGATAGGACTATCAATAAATTGGTTGTATTTTAGAAAATCAAGTATGATGGATCAAAGAGAGAGAGTTATTATCGAAGTCAAAAGAGACAAATATAGAGTGCTCATGATACTAGAAAACTTAGTGATCCCTCCAATCTATCTCATAGTTCGGATTTATATATTTAAAGTCGAGAGATTTATTTGTTTGAGTTGAAATTTTATTAGAAATCTATGACTTATAACTCCATAATACAAGATTGTGGAAATGCCCAAGAAGTGAGGATTTATGCTTGTAGCCCCCAAAGAGAAACAACAACCTCAATTCCTAAATCTAGGGAGCTTTGGTAAGGGCCAAATCACGACCTAAATCTAAGGTGAAAATGGGTATATGATTTATCTCCACAAGAGATAATAAGCCACCTCACTACTAGACTTATCACGGAGTGCCAGCCAGTTAACTCCTCCTACATTTTGAAACTATGTAGGTAAGTCATATGTTTTGCAAGATGGTTAAGTTGTTACTTATTTAGAAAGAAAATTAAGTCCTTAAATCTACTCCCTAAGAGACTAGATCATGAGGGAATGAATAATGACTTAATCTAATGTAAATCTTATCAAATTTTATTTAATTTGGGACTCTTTATTATGGCACCAGCTATAGAATTTCGTATGCCTAAATGCATGAGAAGTTGATTATGGGCCAAATCGAAAGAGAAAGAGGTGTTCTTCCATCATAGGCTTTAAAAGGTTAAGCTCATTTCTATCTGGCAAAAATGGAAGCCCTCTCTTAGTAAGAGTGAAATAAGATGATTATGCATGATGTTAAATATATAATCATCCAGCTAAGGGGTTCCTAAATATTTCATTATCTTGATTTAATGTCTAGGATTTTTATGTGAGGTTATGACTTGTTTTATGAATTTTAGTTATGAGTTATTAATGGGGTCAAAATTTTATTTTCATCTTAGGAGCCTAACCGCATCCAAGTCACACAACAATCACTGATTCCTAAAGAAACTATGAAAAGAAATGATATTTTCTAATGCACAAGCTAAATAAAATATCAAGCAATTTTATAAAGCTATCTAAAGAATGAGGCCAGTGGTAAATGCATAACCTAAAAGAAATGTGAGTAGAGCATTCCTTATACATCCTTATAATGAAAGAATACTACAATTATAAAATGATAAGTGTTATAGGGGGGTCTTTATTCTTCATTCTCCATTCTTCACTCTTCATCTTTCATTCTTCATTTTGGTTTGCTCCATTTCTTTCTTCTTTTTGGCTTGATTTTGATGTACTTGCTCCGAAGGCATCACATGGTACATAAGACTTGGTCTTATAACCAATGCTCATCTTAATCCCTCATAACACTTATCCTAATCATAATGAAAAATTATATTAAAAGAAGGAAAGTAAATCTAGCTATATCTGCAAAATAATTGTAAGTTAAACACACTATACAACCCAAGCAGTTATATGAATAATTTGGACTTAACACCCCACACATATCTTAACTTGGGTTATGCTTAGAGATATAAGCAACCTGCATAACAAAAATATTTATATTTTTATTACAATGGCTTCTTAAGCACGACCCCCTGTAGAAAATATGATTAGGCTAATGATAGCCTAACATCCAAACTATGCACATATATCCTAACATCCAGTCTAAAATAATACATCACAAAATAAGCATACATCAAACTATACACCACCCTAACATAAATCTAGAAGTGGTGACTTAGTCTAAAGTGTGTGCATCAAGGCTTGTGTGGTATGTTCTAACTAGGCTTTAGAGTTATAATTTTGCTAAATGTGAAGGATTTAATTTATAAAGGATTGATTTCTCTTTAATGATTTAATTGATTTGTAAGTTTTTATTGATGTTTTCTTTTATTTCATTTGGCTTACATAAAATAACTAAGTGTTATAAAGAGAAGAAAGAGAGAATATCTCTCTTTCATCCCTACCTTAAGTCATTTCTAAAGCCAGTTGTTTAATTCTATTTAGTGAATGGCTTATTACATATTTTGATTAATCCTAAGTTTAGGTTCACCCTAAATGACCTTATTCAATAAGAAATACATCTTAAGATTAATTAGAATGAATTACTGTCACATAACACATATTCATTCATTTCTTTCTATCATGTACATCATGCATATGAGTAAATCCTAAGTAAACCTATACATATAATGTATATTTTCTAGCATACTTGAATGATAAATATAATGAAGTGTATTTAGAATTTAATTATTTCATTTTATTGAATTATGAATGCATGTGTTTTTAATAGAAAAGAGAGATTTTTCATCCATTAGCTAAGTACACATTCACATGTATAGAAGTTTTATGTGAGTATGTCGCCATTATTTTCTACATCGGGGGCATAAGGTACAAGACTTACTTAGGGCTACTTAAATCCTCACAGCCTTGGGGTGTCGAGACTAATATACCACTTTTTTTAGATACATGTAGATGTATAAGCAACTAGAAGGATGGGAAAAACCCATGCAAAAGTTATGTTTGATTTAGTTAATTTATGATTCTTATTCATCGGCCACATCATACATACAAATGTATAAGAGTTTTAAGTGAGTACGATGTCATTATTTTTTGCACTAGGAGTGTAAGGTATAAGACCTACTTAGGGCTACTTAAAGCCTCGCAATTCTGGGGTGTCTAGACTAATATACCACTTTTCTCAAATACATATGAATGTACAAAAAGAACCACAAGAATAAGAAGTCATGCAAGAAGTCATATTTGATTTGATTATATGATTTATATAGGTGATATAAAATTCTTCCTAAGTCTTATCATGGAGGTGCATAGGAATAGATTTAGACAAATATTATGTTCTTTTCAAATGAACTATACATTTGTAAATCCTATATAAATCCATGTAAGATAAGGAAAGAAAGTTTCATATAGCATATCTTATATTATCAACACATGCAAACTCATAGATATTTTTAATTAACATCACTTCACATATTATAATTGACTTATGGGCTTTTGAAAATAGCTTTTGATTTAATAGTGATAATAGTCACACATATTTTAATTTAAGTCAACATATGCAATTTGACATAAATAAAATTATTTTCATTTGATTTTGAAAGAAATGAATGCATGATTTAAAATGGCAAGCAATATTTAACATGATTGAAAAGAAATAAAAGAATATAAGCACATGATCTCATTCATCCTAATTAATTCTTTGGACAATCACATTAAATAAGGCAATTTAAAATAAGCAAAGTTCTTTAAAGACACTTTTAATTTTGAGTTTGATTTGATTTAGGAAATATGAAAGAGGTTAGCTAATCCTAATCTAATTCCCCGTGTGTGAATTAATTTGGTTTAATGAAGGATATTTAGATTTTTAATTAGGTTAGGGTATGAATTAAGTGAATTAATTAACCCTTACCTATATCACATTAAGTTAATTAACTAGTTAATGATAAGCCAATATGATATGCAACCACATGAAAAGTAAATTTGCAATGCTCCTAAGAAATAAAAGGGGCTTAATGCAATTAGCTTATATTTAATAGTTAATTAGGCTTAAGGAATCTCACTTAACTATTTTTATAGTTTTCTCACACATGTGAGCTAACCATAATTTTATTATCTCTCACCATGGGTTATTGAACACCCAAGGAGCTACCCAAGATCAATTAAAGATTGCTCAAGTGTGAGGTGGATTTTAGATTGAGTTAAATTAAGCTTGTTGATTAGTTGGTTGGATTCTTTGATTATATTTTGATTAGAATGATGAAATTAATTTAAGGAGAGGGATCAAAGATAAGGCCTCAATCCCTATCCTTAAGTCATTTCAAACACTCAATTAGGCTTTGATTTTTGTCTTGAAGATTAATTATTTAATTGAGCAATTAATTACCCCCATTAATCATTAACTAATTAAATTCCAAAAAGTGAAGGAAAATTAGGAAATGAATTAGGAAAAATATCCTAATCACACTCCCTAAGCTACATTACTATTTAATAGAGGTAATTAGGCTTAAATTGGTCTCTAATGGGGAAATACGGACGGGGGGTGAGACCTGAGCTCGGATTAGGATCAAATTGGTCTCACACCTTCAAAAGGAGGGGGATGCACATCCAACGGTCAAATTCACATGGGATTTTAATTTACTTCAAAAAAGACCAACCCATTTTTGCATATAAGGCTCAGTTTGCAAAATTACCTCACTGGAGCTAATGTCCAGTGGGTCGTCGGAGGTAGCTTCGCCTAGTTGAGGCGAGACCCTGTTGAGAAGCATTAAGCTTGATTTGGGTTGGAGTGCTCTGTGGACCAAGCTTCCCTCCTTTGGCATTCGGTCTTGATCGAACTTACTCCTCCCACAGCTTGAAAGCTTGGGAATTGATTCATTTGTGCTTGAACAGGTATGGTGATGGTGTGGCTAAGAAGAATTGAGATTTGATTGGATGAAGAGGGAGTATTGATTGAAAGGGTGGTGTCATATTTTGGCTTTGCTCGGGGAAGAGGAATGTCGATCGAGGAGGGCTTGGGATCACTTGGGAAACTCTGTGAGATTGTGAGAATGCCTTAGGAAGTCTCACCAAGAAAATCTATGTGTTTTCCACTAGAATTGAGGGGGTATACCCCTCAATTACTCATGATGCACGGACGATAGCATACAAACAATTTGTGCCAGTTCATCGTCATCCGGCCACCGGATTTGTCTCCATCAGGGTCAAGCCGCATGCTAGGGATGGGAGAAGTGATGGGAGGCTGCCATGGATCCATTATGCCAAGGTTGAAAGGTCTTAGATCCATTGGGTGCTTGGTTTGGGTTGGAGGTGAGTCAACTCACCTCTCAAAGGTCCTTGGCTGACCTAGGGTGGGTATGTGGGCTAGGTGGGTCATGAGAAAGTTCTTTTGAGTGAAAAGGGGCTGTCATAAGGATGGGAGAGTTGACTTGGCTTTGATCCATTGATTTTGAAGCTTAAATCCCATGGATTGATGGCTAATCTCCTTGGTGGGGCCCACTTGGCTTTGGGCTGATTTGGGGAATAAATTAGGACATGTTTGGGTCGAGTTTGACCAAGTCCTAGGGTCCTATGAGTTGGTTTGGAGTGATTTAGCTTCATTTGGTCAAAATGGATTCATTTATGTTAGGTTGGGTTGGATTGACCAATTGGTCAAATTGAGTCAAACCAAGATTTGGGTTAGGTTCAAATGATGATTTGAGATGTTTTGGTTTAATTGGTTTGGATTAGTTTGGCCTAGGTTTGGTTTTGACTCATTTGGATTCAAAAGGCTCAAATTGGTCAAGTTGACCAATTTGACCAATTTGACTAAATTGGGTTGGGTTAAGTATTCAGTCAAGTTCACTTGGTCAATTGGTCAATTGAATATGATTGTAGGCTTTGGTTTGGTTTAATTTCGATTTAATTTAAATTTTGGCCAATTTAACCCTTTAGGATAATTTGAGCTAGGTTGGGTCAAGTTGACCAATAGGTCAACTTGGGCTCAATTATGGCTTTGGTCAAGTTCAATAAGTTATTTTAAATGAACTTGGGCCATTGGTTGCAATTAATTTGGATTAAATCATGATTTGACCATTTTAACTTTTTAGACTAATTTGGGTCAACTTAGGTCAAATGACCAATTAGGCTTGGTTTGGCTCAACTGAGGGTTTGCTCATGTACAATCATTGATTATGAATGGGTTTGAGTCAATGGTTTCAATCAATTTGGCTAAATTGGGTTTCATTTGGGTTAAATGTTGACTTAGTCAAATACAAGGTTTGACTTGGTTTGACTTAATTCAATGCAATTGATCTAGGATGATTGTTGATCATGATTGAAGGTTTAGATGGGCTTAGTTCTATCCAATTTGAGTTGGATTAGAACTTGACTCAAAAGGATCCTTTAGGTCACTTTGGGTCAAGTGAGCCTAAATGGGTTTGTTGGCTTGATCATGGCTTGATTCAAGTTTAGTTGAACTCACACATGAGCCTAAGATTGAAATATAAATTCGATTGAAAGTAATTTGGAGCCAAATGAGTTTTGGTTTATATGATAATTTTCAAGTCAAAAGGGTCAACATGGGTTTGACTTAAGTTGACTTGGTTTGGTTTGATAATTGTGATTTATGTTTATATTTGGATTAATGATTGTAGAAATGATTGAATCATGAAAAAATCCATGAGTTTTGAGTTGATTTGGGTATCATTTAGCCAAGTTCAAGAATTTGACTAAAATGGCTAAAATTGGGAATTTGATTTAATCTGGGTTTGGTTTGGGCCATTTGAGTTTATATTTCATTTATATTTGTGAATATAAATGAAGATAGAAATGGGCTATGAGAAAATCACTTGAGTTTGGAGTGATTTGGAAGCAATTTTGGTTAAGCTTATGGAGGTGGGTCCATAAGGCTAACTTGGATTTTGAATGGGTTTGATTTATTTTGATTTGATTTGAAGGGTTTAAATTTGGATTTCATTTATATTTGTGAATATAAATGAAAGAATGATTGATTTATAAGGAAATCAACCAAGCTTGAGTTGGTTGGAAGGAATTTCGACTAAGCATATGAAGGTGGTTCATATGGCTTAGGAAGGGATTTTGGAATTTGGATTTAATTGTGGATTTCAGTTATTTGGAGTTGATTTGAAATTTAGATTGGGATTTGATTTGAAATTGAATTTGATAATTGAGAAAATTAATTGGATTGGTGTTGATTTGAATTTGGTTAAGGCTAAGTTCATAAGATAAAATCAAAGGGCTTAGGGAGGAATTTGAAGTTTGAATTTAATCATGGGTTTCAAGCATTTGAAGTTGGATTTGATTTTAAAATTTGGATTTGAATTTGAGTTTGGTTTGAAAGAAAGAAGCAAGGATTGGGTTTAGGCTATAGGGTAGGAAAATCCTCCTAAATCCCTAAAACATAACCTATTCTTATGGCTAACTTTTCTAAGTCTCTAGGGTTAGGTTAAGTATTCACTAATCACTAGAAGTGTCTTTAGACTAAGAAACTCTTAGTGTCTATAAGAGTCATAGATCTATGATGAAGAAGTTGAGAGCTTACTCCAAAAGTAAGGTCAGCAATTTTTTAAATCAACGGTTCATATTTGAGATAATGAGATTTCCTATATTCTAAACCCTACTGGGGGGGAGACGGGGTTCACTATTCATGGCTCACGTGTCTTCATCTCTTTGATTTGAAAATTGCCATTTCAACTCATCGACTGTTGGCCTATTTCTACGACCGTAAGTCCCTAAATCCCAATCTCTTTCCCTCCTGGGCTTCCTCTGCGAGAGCACAAGTTGCGATTTGTTATTCTTGCGACGCTGTAATCTACGTGAAGAGCCGAACTGTCGAAGTCCGATTGTGATTTCTACTTTTTTATGATTTGGTATCGATTATTACTTTCTCCATCTTGCCTAACTTCTTGAGTTGCCTCTCGAGACTTGCGTACCTTTTATTTGTGGTTCTCTTTTGGTCAGAATAAATTCATTAAATAAATCTTTGCTATGCAATTTCTTTATTTAATTTGTGAAGTGATTAAGATATGGAGAATATTGTGGGTTCAAGATGACTCAAAAATGCTCTTGAAATTTCTCAGATCTCTAATTTCTGGTGTTTGATTTCTGGTTAGAATGTGCATTAAAATGCTGAAGTGTATTTTCTCTGTTTGATTTTTTTATGTCATGCATATTTTGGTGTTTAGAGTTTACTATCTATATGTAATTGTTTTGTTACTTGGTATTTTAAAGTTTTATTTCAAGGAGGATGAAAATTTGGTGTTTATGGTTGATTATATACATCTATCTATTCTGTTCGAGCCTTTAAGGCTTGCAGCCACCGGCCCTTGTGGGTTTTATTGATTGGCTTGCAGAATAAAAAAATTGGGAGTAAAAATTGTGATGTTGATCAGTTGATGTCTTTATTATTTGTTTTCATCTTGTGCTATGGTATCCATCTTGATGTCTTTATCTATGCTGCAAACATCACCCAATTGATTTCTATTATCTTATTCTATAACCTATATGATCTATTCAGTGATGATGGGGGGCTACACTGTAGTATGCAGATCATTTGATTCATTTCTAATATGCATGTTGGGTTCTATAACTAAGTGTAGTATTGATAAATTAAATAGCAAAAAAAATGAAAACTATAGTAAAAAAATAATTGAAACAGGCACAGCTAAACAAGACATATAAACAGCCATATTATCAAGCTAAGTTGTACTCATATTATAAAAGGTTCAACATCACAGCCTTTTAAAAATCATAACTCTTAATGTAGTTATAATGGTGTAGCCCAGTTGGTATATAAATAGTGTCAAATGATCTCATGAATGAAGAATCTGGTGAGAGCAGCAAGTAGTCATATCTCAAAATAACTGTAAGTAGTTATATCTCAAAATAACTACAAGTAGTTATTATGTTGTATCATGGAGAATTTGATTTCTTTCCAATGAAGCAATAACCTGTCAATTTATAAAGTGACTGAAATTTGAAGGGATGGTGTGTATATATTCCATGTGGAGATTCTCCCTCACGGCTAAAAAAATAGAAGAAAATAGAAGTAGATTGATCTCAAAATAACAGCAAAGATGGCCAAAAGTATTAAGCAGTAAAATAAGCTCACTAACATTGATGACTGCTTTAATTATTAAATGGGCTCAGTTTGAAATTTTATATCAACTAATCAATGATGTCATCATAGCTTGACGGCTGCTTAAATTCTTAAAAACATCCAACTTATTCAGCACTAAACCAAGTGTAATATTGCTGAAGTAAATACCAAAATATAATAAAGTAGCAAATAAAATGAAAAATACATTAAAACTCTCATGTCTTCTCGGCCTTCAATTCAATTTCCCATGTATTCTCTAATTTATATTAATAAGGTGTTAACTATGAATACCATTGTTGGTAGCAATCTAGATTATTTTCTAAATCTCTCTACATTTAATTCTATTTTGCTTTGTTGGAATCAAGAAGAAAAGCTTCATGCTTTATGTTTAAGTTGACTTTTTATGCTTAAATTATCAAATTTATTAATGCTCTATTTCTATATGAATTATGTCAATAAATTATCTTAATGTTCTTATTTCAAGCATATGGATTGTATCTTTAGTTTTGACACATATTTTCTTTTACAATATAGTTTACAACCATGTCAAATTTTGATCTATCTCAAACTGCATCATTTGGTAATGAGATTGTTATAGAGGATGAAAATAGCAATGAGAATCCTAATCTTTCTTCACAATCTAGTTGTTCAAAAGTAGTTACATTTGATACTAATATTGGAGGAATCTCTCTTAAGAAGATAAGGAAAAAGAAGTATACAGTTTGGCAATAATTTATCGAAACTGTTTCAACTTTGAAAGGTGTCAATGCATCTTATTTACAATGCATATGTTGTGGTACAAAATTTCATAAATCCAAGACTAACGCCACTTCACAACTTCTCAGACATGTTAGGGAGTGTGCTAAGATCAAAGCTAAAAATAAACAAGTTGTGGAGTTGCTAGATAAAAGATAAAAATTGTTAAATTTTATGCCTTCTGATGCTAATTCAGAAATTGAGATTCATATTTTTACTGATTCAAAGAATTATGATCATCTTCAGGTTAGAAAAATAATAACAAAAATGATAATTATGCATGAGTACTCTTTTTATGATGGTTGAGCATACATTATTATTTTATTGAAGGTCTTAAATCATAACTATGAAAGAGTTTCTAGAATACTATAAAAATGATTGCATGAAAATTTATGAAGCAAAAAAAGAAAAGTTGAAGGCATATCTTAAAAGCATACTTATATCTCATTAACATCTAATTGTTAGACTTTCAATTAAACAGTGGGGTACATGTGCTTAATAATTTATTATATTGATGAGTCTTGGAAATTACACAAGCAAATTATCAATTTCTTTGAGCTTGAACCACCTCACATAGGTACTTTTATTTGTTATGATATATGTAAATGCTTGTTGGAGTGGAATCTACAGGATAAAGTTTTTATAATTACATTGGATAATGCTAATAATAATGATGTTTCCGCTAATACTCTCAAATCTAATTTTCAGTCAAGAGGTAAGTTATATTTTATGGGTTATTTCTTTCATATCAGATGTTGTGCTCACATTTTGAATATAATGGTTCAAGATGGTTTAAAGGAGATTCAAGATATCATTTATCAAAACAGGGAGTCGATAAAATATCTTTAAAAGTCTCTAGCTATATTACATAAGTTTGTTGAGGTGACGAAGTAATTAGGAATTTTCACTTCAAAGGGTTTATCTATTGATGTTCCTACACGATGGAATTCTACATACATTATGCTTGAATCAAACTTTATTTTTCGTAGTGTATTCTACCATTATGTAGCCCGAGATAGCAACTACAAGTGGTTGTCATCTGATTTTGATTGGCCAAGGTATGAGGTTATTAGGAAGTTTTTTGTTGTTTTTCATAATGTCACAAAAATGATTTTTGGTTCGACTTATCCTACTATAACTATTTTTCTACCTGCAGTTATGCATGTTAAGAAGTTGTTAATTGAAGAATGCAATTCATCAACTGAATATATTAAAGAAATGGCAAATGCTATGAAAATTAATTTGACAAGTATTGGAGAGAATACAATTTGCTTATGTCTGTGGTGGCTGTGTTAGATCCACACTTAAAGATGAAGTTCATAAATTTTACATTTTCAAAGATATACTCACATTCTGAAATAGAATTCAAAAATTAAAAAGTTTTAGCAGTTATTTTAGAAATTTATAATCAATATATTTTTAATATTGTTAGTTGTATTTCAGCTACAATAACTGCTAGTGAGTCCTCATATACAAAGGGAGTCATCATTTTTATCTCTTTTTGATTGTATGTTAGGTTTTGTTGATTTTTTTGTAGCATCTCGTTCAATTCAGCCTTCAAAATCAGATTTGTAAATATATTTGGAAGAAAGTTTATATCAGTGCAGTACATAATAATTTGATGTTCTTGATTGATGAAGGATGAATACTCTAAAGTATTCATACTTATCCAAAGTGGCTAGGGATGTCTTGACAATTCCCATAACAAAGGTCGCATCTGAATCTACTTTTAGTGTTGGCGGTAGAGTTTTAGATGATTATAGAAGCTCTTTATCCACAAAAACTGTTAATGCACTTGTTTGTACATCTAGTTGGATTAGAGGTTCTCAAAGCAATATTAAGAATCATTTTGTAAGGATCAGTTTCATCTTTATTATTTTTTTATACTAATAATCTTTGTCTTTACTTTTTTATTTATCAGTCTAATGAATGACCATTTATTACAGCAAGAGATCATGGAAGGAGAAAATTTGCATGTGAATCTTTCTGAATATTAAAGCTACGAAGAGAATAGAGGAGCAATATATATGCAATTAAGTCTATTTAGATTTTGGATTATTAACGCTTTATTTTATTGGCTGCTACTATATAATGCCTTTCATTTTAGACTTTTATAGTTTGGGTGGTTGGGTTCTCCTTGCTACTTTATATTGAAATTCATACTTATTTTGTTGCATTCTAATATCTTATATGATTGATGCAGCTTTTATTTTATTTATATTTTATTGTATTTTTCTCCTTAGTTTATCAATACTATACTTGGTTTTATGCTGGATTGCTTAGATTTATGATTTTTAAAGGGTTGTGATGTTAAACTATTTTTAATATGAGATATAACTTAGCTTAATAAAATGACTGCTTAGTCCATCAATATTACACTTAGTCTTTACTTCAACAATACTACACTTGATTTTGTGTTGAATGAGTTTAATTTATGGGTTTTATAAGAATTTAAGCAACCATCAAGCTATGATGGCCTCATTGATTAGCTGATGTAAAATTTTAAATTAAGCTCATTTAATAACTAAATCAGCCATTAATGTTAGTGAGCTTGTTTTACTGCTTAATACTTTTTTGACTGCCTTTATTGTTATTTTGAGAAATTAAATTCTCTATGATACAGCCTAATAATTACTTGCGGCTATTTTGAAATATGACTACTTGCCGCTCTCTAGAATCTTCATTAACGAGAATCATTTGATACTATTTATATAGCAACTAGGCTATAATATTATGACTACATTAAGATATATCTTTCTGTGTAAATTTATTTTTAAATTTGTCTTACATGATTAATGCAATTTTGGTTGTATATATTTTATTTTTGAATGATGCAGCTTTCATTTTATTTATTGTTTTATTGTATTTTGATCCTTAGTTTATCAATACTACACTTGGTTTTATACTAAATTGCTTAGATTGATGATTTTTAAAGGGCTGTGATGTTAAACCTTTTTTAATATGAGATGTAACTTAGCTTGATAAAATGATTGCTTAGTTTATCAATATTACACTTAGTCTTTAGTTCAACAATATTACACTTGATTTTGTGCTTAATATTTTAGATTTATGAGATTTTTAAGAATTTAAGCAGCCATCAAGCTATGATGGCCTCATTGATTAGCTAATATAAAATTTTAAACTGAGTCCATTTAATAATTAAAGTAGATATCAATGTTAGTGAGCCTGTTTAACTGCTTAATACTTTTTTAGCTGCCTTTGGCCCTTTGTTATTATTTTGAGAAATCAAATTCTCCATGATACAGCTTAATAATTACTTACAGTTAATTTGTGATGTTAAACTTTTTTTAATATGAGATGCAACTTAGCTTGATAATGCATACTTATATATCTTATTTAGATTGCTTTGTTTCGGTTATTTTTGGACTGCAGTTTTCATTTTATTTGCTACTTTACTATATTTTGATATTTACTTCAGCAATACCACACTTCGTTTAGTGTTGAATAAGTTTGATTTATGAGTTTTTTAAGAATTTAAGCAGCCATCAACCTATGATGGCATCATTGATTAGTTGATATAAAATTTCAAATTGAGTCAATTTAATAATTAAAGCAGACATCAATGCTAGTGAGCTTGTTTTAGTGTTTAATACTTTTTGGCTGTCTTTGTTATTATTTTGAGATCAATCTACTTATTATTTTCTCCTATTTTTTTAGTCGTGAGGGGGAATCTCCAAATGGAATATATATACACCATGCCTTCAAATTTCAATCACTTTATAAATTAGTAGGTTATTACTCCATTGGAAAGAAATCAAATTCTCCATGATACAGCCTAATAACTACTTACAGTTATTTTAAGATATGACTACTTGCTGTTCTCTCGAGATTCTTTAGTCACGAGGACCATTCGATACTATTTATATAGCAACTGGGCTATACTTTTATGACAACATTAAGGTATATCAAATTCAATATTAAGGTATATTTCATTTTTGATTGATGCAGCTTTCATTTTATTTGTTATTTTATTATATTTTGGTCTTTTGTTTATCAACACTACATTTGATTTTATGCTGAATCGCTTAGATTTATGATTTTTAAAGGGTTGTGATATTAAATCTTTTTTAATATGAGATACAACTTAGCTTGATAAAATGACTACTTATATATCTTGTTTAGTTGGGTATATGTTAATTATTTTTTGACTATAGCTTTCATTTTATTTGTTGTTTTATTATATTTTAATTCTTAGTTTATCAATGCTACACTTCGTTTTATGATGTATTGTTTAAATTTATGGTTTTTAAAGGGCTACGTTGTTAAACCTTTTTTTAATATGAAATGCAACTTAGATTAATAAAATTATTGCTTATATATCTTGTTTAGATGGGTTTATTTGAATTATTTTTGGACTGCAGTTTTTATTTTATTTACTATTTTACTGACTTTTAATATTTGCTTCAGCAATATTACACTTGATTTAGTGTTAAATAGGTTGGATTTATAAGTTTTTTAAGAATTCAAGCAGCAATCAAGCTATGACAGCGCCATTGATATGATATAAAATTTCAAACTGAGCCTATTTAATAATTGTATAACATAATTTTTTTTATTTTTTTTATATAATGCAACAAGAAGTATAAAGAGTAGATCTTATGTGACAAAGTTGATGATTTCTCGAGAGTGAATAATCAAGTCAAGTCTACCAAGATTTTTTTGAGTATTAAAATATGTTAAAGTTTCATTTTGTTTTGTATAAATGTATAATTGGATTGTACTCATTTGTTAATTTATTTATAATTTTCTAATTTTTTTGTACTAAATCATATTCAAATGTATTAAATCATATTTGTAGTAATGTAATTTTTGTAATTAATAAATATGTTACTAAATCATATTCAAATATAATTTTGCATTATGTAATTTTGTTTGCAATAAAATTTAGGGAAATTACATAATACCATGCAATTCTTATGCATTTACATATTTCACACCCAAACTTGAATATTTACAAAACTAGCACTTTTCCCATACATAAAAAGGTGCATTTCACTTGAAAAAAATAACATGGTATTTTGATGTAATAATAAAGATTTAGATCTATTTAAGTAAAATTAAAGTTTACAAATATGTAACGATAAGATATGTGGTATGTATGTAAATCCCCCTAAAATTTATTTTTTTAAAAATCATTTTTATTATTAGTCCACTCTCCATAATTTATAAATAACTGTAAAGTTGCATATTTGCAGAAATTTTTTTATTAAATTTAATATTTTTAAAATATTAATAAATAAATAATTTTTAACGAGACAATTCTAGCAGAATAAGAGCTGTTAATGAACATGAATAAATTCTCGAGCCAAACACGAATAATTATTAACGAGCTATTAACGAACACGAGCAGATATTGATAAAAAAATTTTAATAAAGAACACTAACAAGTACGCTAGCAGTTTCGACTGCTTACACCTCTAAATTCCATATTAATAAAGCCATAGATTTTACATCAATACTACTTCAAACTTTATTAGCTAGAAAAGTAAGAATGAGCTACTCATCATCTTCTTCTTCGTCATTCTTCTCATCACCATCTTTTTTCATAAAGAGTTTTTCGATATAAGTAGATGACTTTTATTCAAAATTAGACAATCATAGAAAATATCATTACAAAAAATTCCTCCGAAAACTTAGTCTTACCAACATCATGAGAGAGAGAGAGAGAGAGAGGGAGTGAGTGTTTTATCATGATGTGAAATAATAATAATAATTTGATTTTCAAACAATTAAATTTATTAAAAATGGTTCAATTACTTTATATATCCACCTAAGCTTCTATGACAAACCGTTCTCTTATTCTTTTTAATTATTAAAAAAAAAAAAACCTTCATTCATCCCAATGGCACGGATGCAGCAACGAAGCGAATCCAAAGTAAGATTTTCAGAAGACTTTTGATCCATTTGCCTTAGCTTATCAACAGGTCAAAGAAGAAGAACTCCGTTTCTTTCTCTAACACGTTCTGATTTTGACCTTTTCTTCTAGTTTTTCGTTCTTTATTTTTTTATTTTTTTGATAACGGGGTGTCCATTCCTAATTCCACTCATTATATAGTGTGTAACTTCATGCATGATTAATTTTAAGCGCGCAACTGGTAGCCCCATTTTTTTTTTTCAGTAAGATAAGCATCCAAGAAATCAAACGCATCAAGAGACTGTCATATTCGCCCTCATCAACTGAGTTAAGGGCGGTTGGTATTTTTCGTTCTTTATTAACTTTGACTATTCTCTTTAATCAGATTGACACACAGATGTTTCTTCTAGAGAGTTCAGAGGACCCATTTCATATATATATATATATATATATATATATATATATATATATATATATATATATATATATATATATATATATATATATATATATATATATATATATATATATATATATATGGGCCATCTGAAAATAATGTCAGGAACATTCTAAAGAGAAAGATCTTCGGTCCAAGTAACTTCTGCTTTGTTTTCTTATTATCATATTATCATAGGTCAATAGAGCATTTAATAGTAAAATTTAATTGCTTATATTATTATAATTTTTTATCATTTAAATGCAAACACTATTCCATATATGTAAATAATAATTCAATTTTTTTATTGTTTTGGTCCACAAGTATGAATATCAAATTTATATAAATTCTTAACCAAGGAATCAGTATCATAAAAATAAATAAATCTATTTGTAAAAAATATTTTTTAAAATAGTAACTAGATTTTAATTCCTTACCACTTTCATTTCAATATCCTTAAAACAAAACTGAGTCATAAGAATTGATTTCCAAAATGATTCGCAGGCATTCTATAGTAAAACGGATCAAAAGCAAATTTCGAATCCTTTAACATGGAAAATAGATGGAAGAGATGGAATCAGTCAAGTATTCACTCAGAAAAAAAAAAAAAATCAAGGCCATGATCATTTCAATTTTTTTTTAATAAAATTATAGTCAAAATGAGTGTCTCAATGAAACAAATATGAAGAATACAACATTGCCAAAATTTTATAAATTAAAGCACTAAGATTTTTAATAAACCAATTCAAATCACATGATTGAGGTGTTCTAATTTATGACAAAAAAAAATATTATAATCCCCCTTGGTAAGTCTACTAATTGCACACTCTTCTATACATTGTAGGATTTCTAGTAGAGATAATTCCAAAACTTTACATGTCATTAACTTTTAATTAATGACGATAACATCAATCAACTAATGTTGATACTCATCAAAATAACAACACTCATCTTTGTCACAATTGATGCTCATAATCGGCTAATACTGAAACTTGTCATCGACCAATGTTGACATCCTCCATTGAATAATACAAACATTCTTTATTGGTCAATGTCCAAGTCTTCCATCCACCTGTGTTGTGCTCATCATTACTATTGTGTAAATTCGGCCAATTATTGACATTTAACACTAGCTTTTCAAGCGATCTCTTTTTAAAATAATAGAAGGATCAAATTAGACCTTTTAACATTGCAAAACTTTTTATGCTTCGTATCATTCATTGCTTGATGCATGTTAAAAACATATGTTCTCTAATTATTGTATGATGCCCATATTCTTTAGTTTATAATCATTTGTTTTATAAGGAGAGTGGATCACCAACTATTGACAATATTCATTGCTCCTAATCAACATCATATAAAGCCTATCCATGTTTTATGTCTATTAGTCATTAACATTTGATCGTTGCCTTCATATATAATAATCGATTTACCATCCATAAGGAGAATGACTGAGAAGATCATCAATTATCACTTGATATTTAACCTACCTGGTAATTTGACATGCATCTATTAACCACTAACATTTAATTCTAATCCTCTTAATTTTCAATTTCCTTTCTATTAGAAGAAAAATCAACCAAATCAGATCATTATTTATGTTGTTAATCAATCATCATCTAACTCTTATTAATATTTGCAATCTATTAACCATCAAAATCTAACATCTATCTATCATGTTATCTACTCTCCTTCCTACAAGAAGAACAATTGAAAGACCATCGACTGTATCCTGAAGCCCAATAGTCGTAAGTCAATAGCTATGCCTACTAATTTTCATTATCTATCAACCACCAACAACTAACAATGACATTTTTAATCACCAGTCTCACCACCTATCAAGAGAATGATAGCGCATTCACCAAGTATCATTTGATATCTGATGTTTATAGTTGAACACTGTGTAGAATGTGTCAATAAGTGATGTCCATCTAGCATTTTTATAGTTATCAATCCCATTTTATAAAGAGAACAATCAAGCAAACTACTATCACCAAACTTTTAACATCCCTACTTGATCATCATCTAACTCATGCAATGTATATAATTTATCAATTATCGATGTTTGGTGCCTCTATATTGTCGCAATCCTCCATCCTTTAATAAATATGATTGATCTTACAACCAAATATAGTTCGATCTTGACATTCCAAGGGGTCTGATATTTACTTCAATGTTTGATGTTTATAAACTGCCTTTATTTAATAATTGCCTTCATGGTTACTAGTTTATCTTCTTTTTTTAAGAAGAATGACCAATTTGATCAAATCTTTGCTTGATGCTCAATGTTCTCGGTTGATCACAATCACAACCTAATTATCAATGGCATCAATCTATCTAACAATAAGGATAATAACTTAATAAACTATTGATTGCCACTTGACATCTCAAGATCTCAAATGGTAGTCATTTAATGCATGCTAATGTCTAATGTCCATCTGCAAGTGATACCTGACATCCTTTTTATGATCATTTCTCCTAATTATAAAAAAGCGATATAGATAATCACCCACTATCAACTGATGACAACTTAATCATCTCAAAACTCTTATTTCCATAATGCCAAATATATTACACGCACTATGTCTATTACATTATGTTTTAGTCTTCTTTCATTGTAAAAAATTGCATACTGTATAATATTACAATTTTTACAAGTAGAATCATTTCAATATTTTCCTTTCCAATATTTTCAAAAAATAAAAAATTAAATTAAAAACTTTATTGGTGGAAATTTTAGATTCTTTGCTCATTTTCACTAATTTGGAGTCAACGAAATGGAAAAAGGAGAAATTAACCATAAACTTAAAAAGAAATTATGAGAAAAATGAATTGAGTTTAAATTGATTTTTAACGAGAAATTGAATGAATTATTTATTTATTTATTATTGTGATGATTAGAGAGTTCACATTGATTTATTTATTTTTATTTAAATTACCCACAAGTAACAAAATAATGAAGCATATAATAACCGAATAATTCAATATTATCTTTATTTTATTATTTTCTAATAATCTGAACAACTTTTCGTAAGTTTTATCGTATTATATGTGTTACGTATAAACAATTCTATAGATATTCTATTGCGTTTTTAATTAATTAATTAATTAATTTAATATCATTAATATTTTGCTATCGAAGTTATCCTCCATTAATATAATCATAAAATACACGATGACTACGAGTTACCCCGTTACATTGATGTGAATGGTTAGGCAATTCAGTGTTATGATACTTTTTATAATAAAAATTAAAATCTTATTTTATGGGGCTGAGGTGGACAAAAAACCATAACTTAATTAAGAAAATATTTTGAAATTAGCTTTGAGAACTTTCATTGAACTCTAAAAACTCCTTATGCGTTTTATGAATTAATATATAAAGAATTTAATTGGAATACATTGAGTGTATTAGTACTTTTTTAAGAGTTGAGTTCGAGGTAGTTTTTTAACTGATTTGCTTTTTAAAAGATAATCATATTTTATTTAGCTATCAATTTTTTATTTTTCAAAAAATTTTGTGATGAGAAAACCGTTTTGAAAATCAGAGCTATTGGATTGTGATGACTATTAAAAAATTATTATTTAAATTTTTAAAAAAGAAAAATATTTATAAAACATACAACAACTTTACAAAAAATTATTTTTTTTCACAGCAACTTACAACCAGCCTTTCAAAAAATAATAACTGTCCCAAACAGATACTAAGAGTAGTTTTAGTACTGTGTATATGAGTATATCAGTGTATAATGCGTATACAATATTTTTTTTATTTTTTTAAATGGTATTCAAAAAATTTTATGCACTTATTATATGCTATTATATACGGCAAAATTTTCAAAATAAGCACGATTAGAATTTTAATTAGCGGATTAGGCACATTTTTAAAAAAATTAAAAAATAGACCCGTCATGCAAGACGGTCGATGTATTCTGTCACGAATATTCAAAATCGATCCCAAACGAATAAAAAAATGAAATCTATACAGACACAATTGGTTTTTCTTGTCAAAATGAAAGTTGTGGAGAATTTTATACCGATTCCAACGATATCAAGCTCATTGAATTCCAACAACAGACAACTCTGTCACTATCAAAATACTACGATTTGTTAAAAAATATTTAAAAAAAAAATATTTATGAGCCAGTTGCCCGTTGAACGGGCGACTGTGCCTAATTTTAAATTTTTTAAAAATATTGCTTAATCTGCTAATTAAAATTTTAATCGTTCTTATTTTAAAATTTTGCCATTATATACAGTGCTATATATCTCTCTCTCTCTCTCAAATATATATATAACAAATTCAAGTGCATCCGTACACCATACAATTCATCGTACGTAATCTCTACTATATAGCGACAAATGGTCTTCCGAAGAACTCCAAGCTGAAACTTTACGCGAGAAGAGCTCTTTCGATGGAGTTTTCAGGTAATCATAGAGAGAAAATCAAAGAAAGAAAATATAAAGAAAAGCTATTATTATAACAAATTCAGCAGGAAAACAACCGTATTTCCCAATAGTCCTGTTGGTTTCTCCTACTATTTCTTGCATTAAACTGACCGTGGGCACGCAGTATGCCAACTGTTTGTGAAAATGCCCAATGGACTTTTAAGTTTTTTAGACGCTTTTTTTATTGTGATCTAATCTTGGGCTCTAATGTGGTGTCATCTTCTCGAACAAAATTGGAACTGAAAGTTGTACGCTTCAAATTAGGTTTCTTTGGCCTCATAAAGAAGTTTGTTGTTTTTAGCATAGTTGTTAAATAAACGTGTTTTGTTTCAAGAAACTGGCTTCTAAATCATGTGTCAATTCCTTTCATAAAGGGCCTTTGTTCTTCATATTCCTACTATCATACCATATGATAGGTCTGCAAATAGGAGCGGAACCAATCATTTTTTTGAGAGTGGGCAAATAGATGAGATGGATTAAGGCTTGGATGCTTTGAGTATTTTGTTCCTTTAATTTTGGGCAAATGAAGTTAATGAGAGTGGGCAAAATTACCATAAGCCCATAGAGTATTAAAGAAAAATTAATTTTCAGGATGGGCAATTGCCCGCCCTGAACAAAGCCTAAGTCCGCCCCTGTCCGCAAATGAGATTTGGGTTTTGTTACCGTCTTCATAGTAAAAAATGTTGTAAAAATATCCACCAATATGATTGTGAGATTATTAAGCCAAATGAGGCTTTATGTTTAATCCAATATTGAATAATTGAAAAATATGTTAATATAGATATAAGAAGTAATTGTCTCCCATCATTGTAGTTTAATTTGTGGATTAAAAATGAGTAGAATATCTGGTACATATAAGTATATGACCCAACTTTGACTCCATTTGATAAGCACAATCTCCTATTATTTTCTTCTTAAAAGGAATGTTTATTATACAAAACCTTATGTCTTATGAAAATACATACAAAATATTTTAGCATGCATCATATTTACAATTTTTTACTTCTCCATATGGACTATTGTAAACATGTAGACATTTTCTATTGCACTCCTACATGTTGATGATTAGATTTTGAAATATTATTTGGTTATATTTCCTGCAATTCTAGCTCCCCAAAATTTTTTTTTCTTGATTATAACATCTTGGCATTGTGATATGAAAGTCTTGACCTCAAAAACAGAAAAGTCAACACTTTAGTGTTAAGAGAACACTGCCGCAACACTAGGATTCATAATATTGCACCAACAATACAGTGAAGGAAGTGCTTGGTGTTGCAATAGGCATCACTGCGGCATAAGATCCCGGGCACCAAAACAGGAGCACATTACCTATGGCTAGTTTTGTGGTGTTGTGGCATACAAATTGTAGAGTTTGTATTTAGTCAATTTTATGTAGTTTTTCAATAATTTTTCTCATTCTCTTGTGAGAGTAAGTGTAAAGTGAATGCTCTAGAGTGAGAAAAGTTTGAAGTAACTTGACTGAAGTGTGATTATATAATTCTCCTCAATTTTTTTTTTATAGTGAATTTCTTAGTGTGGTATGGCTCCATAGTTTTTGCTCATTCTAAAGTTTTCCACATAAAATATATTGTTTTCTTCGTGCATTTTGTTTTTAATTATTTTTATTCTAAGTTTTGCTCTTGATTCTCTCGAAATATTTTTGTGCAATCTTTCTCTCAACAATTGGTATCAAAATTGATGGTTCTTTGGTGTGAGTGAGAGCAATGACTCACAAAGCAATGTATAAGATTAAAAAGTTCAACAATCCGAACTTTGTTTTTTGAAAGATGCAATTCGTAAATATACAGTATCAGAAGAAGTTGTATTTGCTATCGGATGGAATCACTAAGAAGCCAAAATCGATGATTATAGAATAATAGAAGTTCTTAACCGAACAACCCTAGGTTTTTTTCGACTTTCACTTTACTTATCTATTACGTTCAACACTATTAATGAGAAGATTATTATTGATCTTATGGCTACAATAACAAGAATGTATGAGAAAACTTCACTTCAAACAAATATTTGTATTGAAGAGGTTATTTAATATGAAGTTGGTAGATGGTAGCTCAATGGCTTAAAATTTGAATAATTTTAACACTGTGACCAAACTGTTATGCTCTGTAAGCATCAAGTTTAATGATGAGATTAGGGCATTATCACTTTTATCTTTGTTGTCAGATAGTGAGATGGTCTAGTTACTATGATGAGTAACTCTTCAGGGAATGTTAAGTTATACTTTGATGACATTGTGGTATTAGTGTTGAGTGAAAAAATCTCAAATTATGCCCTAAATGTTGAAATCAAAGTAAGGAGTTTAGATAGAAACTTAAGCTAAGAAAGATTCAAGTTTAGCAGAGGAAAGCCTAAATCAAGAAAGGGCAAGATTGAATTTAGAGCTGGGGGTACAAATGTCACTATAAAGCATCCAAAAATCTAGTGGTGGAGATTGAGATAAAAATCACTCTTCAAAAGTCTCAACAGATGAAACCAAGTGATTCTCTCATTTAATCTCAAGATAGTACTAAATCATGTATTATAGATTCAAATGTCTCTTTCCATACTAGTCCCAACAAATAGGTGTTTAAAATACACTCAAGGTAAATCTAAAGAAGATATATCTTAGAAATAACAAGGTCTATAGTATTATTAGAAATGGTGAGATTGATATCAAGTTGTCAAATGGATTAGTCTAGAAATTTTAAGATGTTAGACATGTTTCACGTTTGAAGAGAAATATAATTTCTATAAATCATGTTTAGCATAATCAGGTTATGTGGCAACCTTCAAAGGAGATCGTGGAAGGTGATACAAGGTACAATTATGATGACTTGTGGCAACATTGAAAGCCCACTTTAGTGGGAAAGGTATGAAATCTCTCATTTCCAAAAGAAAGCTCCAAGACTTAAAGTCTATAGATTTTGATTTTTGTGAAGATTGTGTTTATAATAAGTAAAAGGGAGTTTGTTTCTTAAAAAGTTGTTGAAAGTCGATGTAAAAAAAGTCAGAGTTAGTGCATACTGATCTATAGGGTCCTACTCAAATTTAATTTGTTGATGGATCTTTATGCTTTGTCACTTATTGATAATCAAACCAGGAAAATATGGGTGTATTTCTTAAAATATAAATCAAATGTATTTGATGTATTTAAGAAGTTGGAAAACCAAGGTTGAGAACAAAACATTTTTTAAATGAAAGTATCTCTGGTCAAATAAAGATGGCAAGTATCGTGATATGAAGTTTAGGAATTATTGTGTTTCGAAAGGGATTAGACATGAGTTTACTATTCCAAAGACACCACAACAAAATAATATTGTTGAGTGCATGAGTATAACTATCACAGAATGTGCCAGGGGTATAGGATTGCATACTTGTTTGCACAAGCAATTTTGGGTAAAAATAGTGAACACTATTGTTTATCTAATCAATCGTGGATAATTAATCCTTTGAATGAAGGGTTACCTAAGGAAGCTTAGAGTGGCAAAGAGATAGATCTATCTCACCTAAGAGTATTTGATTGTTCATCATATCTTTATATTGACGTAGGATCCAAGAGCAAGCTTGATCCAAAATCTATCAAGTACTTTCATTGAATACGATATGACTCAGATGAATTATGTGGTGAATTTTGGGCTATCAGAATTAAAAATTCATCAAGAGCATGGACTTCACTTTTAATAAGAATGAGATATATAAGGACAAAACTTGGACTCAGGTGATTCATTAGTTTCTCTTGAACACTCTTTCAAATATATTGAAATAGAGGATGTTGGTGAATAAGAAGATAAAGAGAAGAATTGTGCTTAAGTTGATGAAGCATAAGGAATTCTTCAAACACTTACTACAGAAGTTAGAAGATCCAACAAAATCTCACGACTTACACAAAGGTTTTCTTTTTCTCTATATTATTTATTGTTAAATTATGTGTCATGACCCAAAACGATATAACCCTTAAATTGAGGTAGGTCATATCTTGTCGGATGTGTAACAGATGCTGCCTAAGATCTATAATTATATTCTTCTTCTTTTTTCACACAGAACCACTAATATCATCAATGTATATAAATAAAATAAAAATCATATACTTACATTCAATTTATATAAAAAACTATACAATCACAAAAAAGATTGCACACAACATCATGGAACACATCAATATCCATCAAAATAGTAACATTATGATTGCAAAAAAAAAAAAAACTATATTCTAACGAAAGGCATATCGAGCTTGAAATCTCTCTATAATCAACCTGCTCCTTAACTTTTTTCTTTTCTGAAATTTACATATACAGGTAAAGCAAGAATGGGTATATATACTCACTAGGTTACATGAAACCTACTCTGAATTTTCAGCATACTACAATAAAATAGTATTTGCTATTAACTATAATAAATTAGCAGGTCTATTACAATTAATATCGAGTCCCGCATGTCAGAACAATTCTAGTATTAAGAGCATATATAAAACATTTATAGTATATAATTCATGTTTAATATTACATCTAATTCACTGAAAATACTGAAGTAAATAATATTTTCAAATACTTCATATCATCTTTTTCCTCAATCCTTATACCTCCCAATATATTATACATATGTATCATCAGGCCCTTATATCTCTCAAATATATCACATACATACATATATATATATATATATATATATATATATATATATATATATATATATATATATATATTGTGTGTGTGTGTGTGTGTGTGTGTGTGTGTGTGACATCTGCATTTAATTATTCATTCAGGTCCTTATGCCTCCCTGTGCATAACACAATTAATTTTAATCAGGCCTTTATATCTCCTTATAAGTACACATGTTATTCAGGCCCTTATGCCTCCCAATATTTTTCACATGTAAAATTCACGATTTACATGTAAATCAATCCGCATATTTACACAAATATTTATAATGCATCAATACCAATGAATCGATATTTGATAAAAAGAAGTAAATTGTTGCAGTATATAAGAAATTTGCAAGTGTAAAATAATAGTAGAATTTGCAGGTAGATTTGTGTGTATATATCAACAATCACAATTTACAAAACCATTTATATTCAATGTTCTGAATAATATTTGGAAGCTTTTCTTATTTTATAGCAATTTTTATTAGGCTCAATATACTCACAAAAATATATAAAATACTATATAACACAAAATATCCGGTGAATTTTTTTTATATTTTGTTTTTGTGTTACCATGTTCTACACATTTCATTCTACAACATATCAAAAGTTACACTGTGAAACTTTTGTGAATATGCATAAATCTGAATTTGTACAAAATTCAACTAAATGAAATACCAAAAGTTTTACAAAAAAGCAAAATTTCTGAAAATTTAAGTAGGAAGCACTTTCTTTTTCCTCCCTCTCTTTTCCTCTTCCTTTCTTTATCTAAGTTCTCACGGCAAAAAGAGAAAAAAAAAAGGAGTTTTTGAAATCTTGAAGTAGTGGAGGAAGATATTTATATAAAAAATTTTATTTTATTATTTAATAAATAAAAGGATATAAATATCATTATTAAAAGTATTTAAAGTTTATTATAACTCTTAATATAAACTTATTTTTTCTTTAATTCTATCAATCCAAAAATTATGAAAATTATTATGTAAATACTAAAGTATGTTTAAAATATTCTAGGAAAAATAAATTGTAAAAAGGATGCTAGATGACCCCATAAAACTTATGTGTACGAATACATATAAATTCCTTAAAAAGTTCAAATCTAATAACTAGCATTATTTTTTCATATATGCAGTGCTCATAAATATTGAAAAAAATTTATAAAATAAAATGTCAAATGTCATATAATTTGATGAAAATGATTTGAAGATCGGACTATACCTATGAGTATTACATGATGGTGTGAAGATATAGGAATTAGCAAAACTATCAAATGATAAGAAAGCACTGTATAACATGTGTGTTTTTACAAGTTGAAGAAAAAACTAGATGGTAGCAAGCACTATAAAGAGAGGTTTGTTGTGAATGAATTCAGTAAAAGGAGGGAATTGACTAAGATGAAATCTTCTCTCCAACTATGAAGATGACAAAAATTTGTGTTGTATTGAGCATGGCAGCATTAGAAGATTTATATTTAGAGCAGTTGGATGTGAAGACAACCTTCTTATAGGATGATTTAGAAGAATAACTATACATGTTTCAATCACAAGTACGAATATGTGGGTCTAAAAAAAGAAGATATAATGTGCATGCTTTAAAAGAGCCTATATAAATTGAAGCAGATACCAAGACAGTGGTATAAAATATTTGATATGAAGATATTAACTTCGGAGATTGAAAAGTCAACATCTTAGCACTGGAGGATAATGCTAAGATTCATGGGATTGCACCACAGAGACAATGAAGCAAATGTCTTGGCGTTGCATCAGGCAGTGTGATGACGTTGAAACTCATACACCGAAGTAGTAAGACGGTGAAACTAGTTCTTTGCTGCTGTAACTTTAGAACCCAGGCACCAAAGCAGGAAGATAGTGAGGCTAGTGTCACGACGTTAGAACTAGTGCAAAAGTGTATAATAATTAATGTTGTGAAAACCGAATTGGAAGAAGAAGATGTTCAAGGTTCAATGACTCAAATGGGGTTGAATTGGAGGACATAATAAATATTAATATATATATATATATATATATATATATATATATATATAATTTAATAATGTAATATTGATATAATAATGATATGTGTATCAATTTAAAATATAATATTATAGTTTAGAACTCTTCATTCTTAAATATTTTGAATGTACTTCTAAATTAAAATTTTAGGACATTATTTTAATTATTTTATTTATTTATACTGTAAATCTCTTATTGTTATCCATCCAATTAAAAAAAGCTAAATTTTGATTAATTTTAAAATTGTCCGGTTCTTGAAAATCATTCTGGTTCATCGATTCAACCTCGATCATGGCCGATTCTGTGTAGAGGCGGTTTTGGACTTGAACCAAACTGGCTAGAAGACCGGTTCACGATCGAACTAGTCGGTCCGGTCTGATTTTCAAAACCATGAGAATAATAATGTTGCTAGTGCTTAGGAGCTACGACACTATAAAGCAGCAAAGTCTGTATTTAGATAGTTTTCTATATTTTTTGTATCTTTTCTCATTCTTTTGTAAAAGTAAGCATAGAGTGAGTGCTTTCGAGTGAGAAAAATGTGGAGGGATGTATGATTTGTATTATTCTTCTTAGTTTTTTTCATAATAAACTTCTTGGTGTGATGAAGCACCATTGTTTTTCCTGTTCTTTGATTTTCCACATAAAATTTGGTATTCTTTCTTACATTTTGTTTTAATTGCTTATATTATAAGCTTGCTCTAGATTCTCTCGAATTATTTTTGACTCATTCTTTCCACAGACATAACTTGCTTACTCCACCTCTAGCTTGTAGAGGATATGACTGGAGCGAGCCATATATTTGCCAATGTTTGCACCTTTAATTTTTTTAAAGAATTTTAGCAAGTTAATTTATACTTTTTAGCGTGAAAATGATGCCCTTATGCCTCTATGTGTGTGTGATATGATATTAGAATGTTTAAAACAAAAATAAACTTTTTTTTTTAATATTTTCAATATCTTTTATATTTTTTAATAATTTTTTATTTTATTTTGATTTCTTATTTTCTCCTTTTTGATCATTTTTATTCAAAATGTCATAAAATATTATGAGCATTTCTCATCCTTTCAACAAGCTCGGGCACGCATGCATGCAACATGGCAATAACTCAAAATCAAAGAATGAGTCTGAATTCTTTTGAAGCTATTGCACACTTTTCAGAGTAATATTATTTGAATCAAATTTTCCTAAAAACATGGACAACGTGAACGGTACAATTTTTAATTTTGACATTGTCAATAATGCATGTGTATTTCTTAAAATTACATATTATTATATTTTTTTTATGAATTATCATATTTTGGAGTTTTTGTATGCTTCAAAATATCTTAATTTGAATTTAATTTTCTCTTGTGAAGCATATCACCATTTGAACTTATCTAGGTTCAATTTTTTGCTCATTTGTTTGCAATTGCACAATCATTAGAACTTGCACAAACTTCACCATTATATGTATCTGTTGTACTTCAGTCGCTTGTGTGCTTTTTAGTGTATTCTTATATATTGTTCAATGTATGTTGATTGATTTCTTTTTTTTCATTCACACATTTGTTCCATGCATTGAGACTTAATAGTTTGATGAATGATTGAAATAATACCACTTTGTTCATATTTTATTCAGACCAACACCTATGTGGATCTCGTGGAGGAATAATCCACTATTATAAATAGGATGTCTTTGATGTTAATTACATAAGATTTTTGTAAAAAATGTAGCGACCATGCTCCTAATCATTGACAAGCCCTAACATCCATGTGAGTCCATTTGGTTCATTTTATTCTTTTTTCATATTTTTTTGTGTGCATTTCAGCTATTCATTTTTTTTTTTTTTTTTTTGTATTTTTATGTGATTTGTGTGTGTTTTAGATTCAAACAGTCATCTAATTGTCTCACCAAGATTTTAGAGGTCATACACCAAGATCTTAATACTTTCAAACGCTAGCAAAGTTCAAAAAAGAATACAAAGTTCATATTGTTCAAAACTTAATGAGGTGTGAAAGTTAGACTCAGAAAACCTAATTGTGATTTAAGTTTTTGATAGCTCTCTTTACTAATCGATAAAAAAATTGCTAAAGTAGGTGAGTGTTAACTTTATAAGTCTAATGCGAAGAGTTATTAAGTTCTAAACTTTTCTAGTTTGATGAGTTTAATTGGTACAGATCAAAGATATCTTCTCAATGAGTTGTTAAGTCAAGGCAAAATCAAAGAAATACCCCCATCCCAAAAAAATGCTTTATGTAAAACCAAGTCCAATTTATCCTTCATTGCAGTTCTCAAATTGTCGTTGAATTGGGAATTGTGACTTCAACATTAAATCTACATGCACAAAATGCTGGACCAATGTCAGCTTTTGCTAGCTCAATAAGCGATCATAAATGAGCCAAAGAGATAGAAATCTGATACCTAACCTTAGGATCAAATATTCTTCTACGCAAAGGCTATTGTTAAATTTAAATGAGCTTTTCAAGCCGTGACACATGCCAAAAACAAGATTAATCTACAATATTTATGAAATAAAGCTTAGTTTGCTGCTTACATCAACATCAAAGAATATTTTTGGAGATTGTAAGCATGACATTTAGATAACTTCTTTGTTGCGTGCTAGAAAATCAGTTTCCGACAAAATCTAAATGAATGAAGTTTGATGAATCTTCATTCTTCGATTGCGCTCCTTAAAAGCTTGAAATGCTCCACCTCGATAGTGGTTTTGATCTTGTTGGGAAACCGTCATACAAGATGAAATAATGAGAATCAGTTTCACAGACGGCCAACCACGCGTGCTAGAAACCGCCATGGTAGAGTAAAAGTTTACAGTTTTGTTTGAGTCCAAAGACAGTGATGTTTGAAGAATTAATAATAAAACTCTAGAATTTTTACATGGAAAAATCTCAAAAATAGGGAAAAAACCAAGGGGCCTAGCCTAGTAAAAATCTTCCACTATGTATCTATTTTGGAGTACAAAATTTTCCTGATACGAGATTACAGAATTGTATATGAGGAGGGCTCACAATGGGAATCCCGGAATCAAACAACAACAGCTATATAGTCACGTTCAAGTTGTAACAGCTGCTAGTGGTAGTAGATGATGATGAACAGTAAATAATCGACGACGATGGTCGCCGGTGGTGGTGACGGAGATGGTCGGCGATGGTGGCGGACCGCTAATGTAATTTCGGCGATGATCACGACGGTCGAGAATGCCCCGGCGACGTCGGCGAGGATAACCAAATATGGTTAAAGATGAGATTGATGGTGGTGGCGACGATGAATTTTTAAGTATCGTTGCTCTATTTTGGATGACATTATCTCAATCATCCAAAAATATATACGCCAAATACTTGAAAATAGCAAATTTTTCAATGAAATTTACGGGTCCATTAACCATACATTTTGAGACAATAGATCTTCATGGGAGCACAAGATTATGATCACGGAAGCGTAGTAGGCCGCGGATGTACGCGTATGCGCGCAAGGTTTTGAGTTATGGACCCATCCAACCTTTACGGGTGTCTGGCTGCCACTATGCGCGTCATGCGCGTACTCGCCACCGCTGAAGCGTCGCGAAATGGGTAACGGCCCGCGAAAACGCCGTGGTCAGGGTCGACGCTGGAAGAGGAGCGCGGGTGGTCATGAGACATGACGGACGGCGGGTCAGAGGCGTGAGCGGGAAGGCACGCTGGTGCGAAAGGACAGCAGATGCTGATGCTGAGGCGCTGGGCAGTGATGGTCACAGATGCAGGGCGAAATGTCGCTTTTGCCCATTTTGGCCGTTTTTTCACCATTTTGACGGTTTTAGCGGGTTTTGTGGTTTTCTATGATCTTTACCATTTTTTCCTATAGTCTATAAAAACCCCGGATCAAGGGAGAAGGCACACTCCTCATATCTCTCTTCTTAAGAGAAGGTCGTTCAGAGGCGTTCAAGGCCCATGGTACATATGGCGAGCTGCGATTTTCCTCAAAAGAGGTGTCAATCCCGTTGACCGGCCGGGTTCGGAGGCGATCAAGGCCCGTGGTACATACGGAGAGGCGATTTTCAAAGTGGAGTCAAGCCCCTCATCGGACCGACGGGTTCAAAGCGATCGCCCGGTAGTTACTCACGACCGAACGGGTCGGCGGTGACAGACCGACAACGATGGTGGTGACCAGCGGAGATGACCGTGATGGTGACCGGCGATGAGTCCGGGCGTGAATGGGTGATGACCGACGGGGCTGCCGTACGGCCGTGAAAGGTCGACCGACGGTGGTCAAGACGGCAGAATCGACGGTAGTCGACGCATGACGCGTCCGTAATTCTTCTTCTTTAGGAAATTAGATTTTTTGAAACTTCAATGGATGGTTCAATAGTTGATAACTGTCAAGATGGCGAGGAAACGTTAATTAGGAACCGTCATTCGAGCAACTCAGAAAGTCTGATCAATAATTTCAAAATATCATTCTCCAGGATGTTACTTGATGTCTTTAACTTTCATGTGAAGGGTAGAATCGAATCCGCTGAGGATTTTTGACCCATCCGAGGTTATTTGTCAAAGTGTTACTTGATGACATTAACCCGCAGAAGAAATCGAATTCGGAGTTTTTGACACATCCGAGGTTGTTTGTTAGAGTGTTACCTAATGACGTTAACCTGTATGGAAGAGGTCGAATTGAATCCGCTGAGGATTTTTGACCTATCCGAGGTTGCTTGTCTGAGTGTTACTCGATGACGTTAACCTGTATGGAAGAGGTCGAATTGGATCCGCTAAGGATTTTTGACCTATCCGAGGTTGTTTGTCAGAGTGTTACTCAATGAAGTTAATATGGAAGAGGTGAATCCGCCGAGGATTTTGACCTATTGGAGGTTGTTTGTCGAGTGTGACTTGACGCTAATATGTATGAGTAATCAATTGAATCCGAGGATTTTGACTATCCGAGTTGTTTGTCGAGTGTTACGATGATGTTAACCTATATGGAGTCGAATTGAATCCGTTGAAGATTTTGACATATCAGGTTGTTGCCGAGTGTTACCCGGCGACGCTATGGAAGAGGTCGAATTGGATCCGTTGAAGATTTTTGATCTATCCGAGGTTATTTATCAGAGTGTTGCTCGATGTCGTTAACCTGTATGGAAGAGATCGAATCGAATCCTTTGAGAATTTTTGACCTATCCGAGGTTATTTGTCAGAGTGTTACCCAATGGCATTAACCTGTATGAAAGAGGTCGAATTGAATCACGAGGATTTTAACCTATCTGAGGTTGTTTGAGTGGTGTTACTCGATGACATTAACCTGTATGGAAGAGGTCGTGGGAAGTTCACCAAGGACCTTTTGACCTATCCTAGGTATTAGCCAAAGTGTTATTTGACTTCTTACCTGTGTGGAGTAGGTGCGGAGTTTTGATCTATCCGAGGTTGTTTGTTAGAGGAGTGGGGTTTCTGTAGATACATGCAAAATCCAAAACCACTCCACTATCGACTCCAAATGATTCCTTTGATCATTTGATGTATTTTAAGTATTTGAATGCTCAAATGAAGTCGATTATGAGATCTTGGGCTTGTTAGATTGTCATCAGACGCCAATTTGACTATAAACACTACATGTTTTAGTGCTATTTAGGGATTTAACTGATATCCCAAAGTTTCCAATGATATTTTAAGTGTTTGATCTCGACTAGTTTCAACTTAGGATCAACCTACTTTTAACATCAAGATTCGTACTTCGACTAGTGGTATTTTAAGTGTCATATCATTCTTAAAGATCTATAGGGGTCAGAGGGGGAAAACAATAAATTCTAGGCACGTACTCACCTTTATTAAGCACATTTTTGAACTTCAATGTTTGCACAAAATGAATTGCAAACCTGTTTACAATTTCAAAATGACTTCAACTACCAACTCACTCATGTGTTGACGACCACATTAGAGATAACTTGCTTGATGTTATAGAAAAATAAAATAAAATGTCATTTGCGGAGGAGTTTGCATACACTCATATATTTTCAAAAGTTAAAAAAAAAGATAAAAGAGTTCAAAAGGTGTAAAAATTAATATATGAAAATAATAAAAAATATAAATTCAAAAGTATAATTTTCATAAAATAAGTATATTTACAATGAATAATACACACACATAAATACATACATACATGTGTTGCATGATAGAAAATTTGTGAATATATAGTGAAGATTTTTATGTTTTAGCTTTGCACGAAGATCTTACGATAAATAGATTGATGAAAAGAGTACAAGAGTCATCAAAAATTTTACATGAAAAACTCTTAAAAGGAAGAAGTTATGTGACCTAGTTAAGAGAAATAATCACTTATATTGGTTGAATTTACAAATATTTGTTCTTCTCTCAACTTATAGAAGACGAGATTACAAAGCAATTAACTCAACTTTAGCTAATTCTTATGTCATTGTAATAGCGGAGGTAAAGATGGATTGGGTAATGTCGTTTGGATGATGTTGATGATTATCAAGCAATAATGGTCTGATGATGATGGTACGACCATAGCAATTGGATGGCAATAAGTTTTGGTGGTGGTTAGCATTGGTTATCGAGAAAAGTTCTAAAGTTCTTCAAATCTTCAAGCTCTCTTTAAACTCTAAGTCGAAGTTCTTCTCACGTAAAATGGGAGTTATTTATAATTTTTTAGAGTGATATTTTAATAAATTTAATCAAAATTTTAAAACATGTCAAAATGACATAACAAATAATGGAGGTCTCCTGTATTTTAATCAAAATGGAGTTCTTCTCATGAAGTTTGTCATACTACTGAAGATAAGTTTAGCAGGTCCCAACTTCAAATCTGAGATTCCTAACTCAATGGTGTGTTTAGTTATCAAAAAGTTATAATAGGAGAAATTCATTTATAAAATTAAGCCTCTGATCATAAAGAAAAGTAGCTTCGAGCTTTCATCTTATAATAGATATGACTACTATTAATCAAAATCAAAAGAGATCCTTATCATAAAAAGTTGTCTTTTAAATTTTAAAGAAATACATTTCAAGCTCTTTTTCAATATGCTCGTTTTCAATATATTGTACCTATCAATCGCACCTTCGTTCATCATTGTAAGTTACCACTGGCAAAGTGGAGCATAGGTTACGATGTGATACAGAAGTTTCTCACAATCAGTTTGGTTTCATGCCAGGTAGATCTACTATGGATGCTATATATTTGTTAAGAGGTTTGATGGAGAAGCAAAAGTAAGAAGGATCTACATATGATATTTATTGATTTAGAGAAAGCTTATGATAAAGTCTCAAGAGATGTTCTTTGGAGAGTTATAGAGCGAAAGGAGTTAATATTGGTTATATTCAAGTCATTAAGGATATATATACAGAGTACATTTACTGTGTCCAAACACAAGGAGGATTGACAAAATATTTTCCTATTTCAGTTGGATTACATCAAGGATCAACATTAAGCCCTTATCTTTTACTTTAGTTATGGATGTTCTTACGAGGCATTTACAAGAAGATGTACCTTGGTGTATGCTTTTTTTCTTGATGATTCTTCTTGTTGATAAGACTATAGGGAGTCCAACAAACTTGAATTATGGAGGTCAACTTTAGAGTCTAAAGGTTTTCGTAAGTAGATCTAAACTGAATATATGGAGTGTAATTTTAGTTGTAAAAGTTTTAGTGGTAGTGTGTGACTTTAGGTGATCAAGTCAATAAGAGCGATTTTAGATATTTAGGTTCTATTGTTCAAAATGATGGTGAAATAGATGGAGATGTTATTAGTAGAATTCAAGTTGGACGATTGAAGTGGAGGAATGAGCCTATTATGTGATAGAAAAGTTCCACTTAAACTTAAGGGAAAATTTTATAAGATGGTGGTAAGACAAATTTATGGGAATGCCAATAAAAGAGAAGCATAAGACTAAGTTAAGTGTTACGAGATGAGGATGTCTGTGGATGAGTTTTAGAGATAGAATGCAAAATGAGTATGTTAAAAAGTTGGAGTAGCTGGTAGATAATGAGAGCCTTAGATGGTTTGGCCACATTTCGTCTATGAAAGAGTAGATGCATTAAATTTGCCTTATGTTAAGAAAGGTAGAGAGACCTTACTTAAAAGACAAAAAAAAATGATCTTAGTATACTTGGATTACATGAGAATTTGACAATAATTGGACACAATGGAGACGAAGGATTCATGTAATTACCCAAGTGGGATTAAGGCTTGTTGTTGTTGTTGTTGTTGTTGTTGTTAGCCGTGTAGCTATTTTGTTAGGATTTTGTCTTGTACTCTCTCAAAGAAGTAAAAGCCTACCTCTTATAATCCAGAGATTATTGAAGTATCTCGTATAACCCTTCATAATAGCTAATTTTCAAAAGAGAAATGATCTGCTTACCAAGAAAATCGTCATTAATCCCTCCCATGGAAAGTTAAACAGCAAAAAAATCAGTTCTTGGCACTTTAGGAGGGTTCGAGAGCACTTTATTTAGAAAAGAAGTTCTCTCTTATTGGAGAGGTATCTTAAATCTTCCCATTTTATATCTTATATGCGCCATTCCAAAATCATCGTGACAGACAGTTCTCTGTCAAGAAACACGAAAGAGGAACACTTCCTAACTCATTAGTTGCCCTCCACCTTCCAGCACTCATAATCTTATCACAACCTCTCAATTCAAGAATGGTCGCTGCAGAGCTCCTCCGTATCTTTTCAGCACCACAACTGCCACCACCATCTTCAAATTCCCTCTAATGGAGTGGCAGCTTACCCATGCCTCATCATCACCAACAGCACCTTGCCTGTTGTATCTCGCAATTTTGCTGATCAAATCTGCTCTTTAATCCTTGGAGCATAAAGCTCGAGACAATCCAGATGCTATGGAAGCTTGTGATTGGTCAGAATGAATTTCTTACAGAGAAATGATTGCGGAGTGTAAGATTTTAATGGTGAAAGGTTTTAATCTGTGTATCATGTGCGCTTATTGCCTTGAGAAGCAGCACCCTTTGGCAAATATGTCTAATGTGGGGGACTCTATTTGCTTGTCTCTGACTGTTTTAGTGTACTATGTTATTGATCTAATTGTGATTTTTTAATGCATTTTGAGCTGGACCTCCTTTGCTCCTACCTGTTTTTTTTTTTAAATGATATTAATAGACTCTAGATTTTAAGTGCATTGATTTTAATTATAGATATGTTTCGGGTATTCAATCTAGTTCTTCAAGTTATTAAATTAGAACAAATAGAATCATGCGATCAATTTTATATTGGGAAACTTTTTATGAGAATACTCTAAAAATTATAAAAGACATCATGAAATTTATATAAATAGTTCACAATTCTTATACATTTAACGCTTAAAGTTTTACAATTATATCACTTTTATTATGATTGAAAATGTGTATTTCATTTTAAAAAATTAATAATAATGTTATTGTTGATGTACTGTTAAAGGTTTAAATATTATTTATATAAATATTAAATTTTAGGTATTAAATATATGAATATATAAAATTTGTGAAAAAAAATCCCATTGCCTGTTACAAGTGTCCAGAAAAAGATGAGAGTTACATCACATCGACGTCACAGGAAATGAAGAAAGTGAGGCCATGAAGTTTCCTCTCCAAAAGGTGTCTTTGTGCCTCCTCCACCCAAAAGTGGAGTTCCACCTTTTCCATCCATGAGACTAATTCCTCCCTGCTGTCTACTTAAGCAAGGCAGTATTCATTATAAGAGAGGGAGATAAAGGAACGAAGTAAATTCTGGGTGGAATTAATTAGCCTCAGCAATGATTGCTCTCTTCCGGAGGCAGAAAAGAACAACCACAAGGCACGAACTCTCACATGATCAGCCATTTATTATTGTTTGCATTTGGCGCAAATATAAATTTAGAACAGCGTGCGCTGCTTGGCTTCTTGTCTAAGTGATGTTCCGTAGGGGACTTGGCCACCACGTCAACTGTGGAGTTGGATTAATGGAGGGTTCTTCTTGTTGTGTGTGGGTCTTAGTGCGGTGAGCTAAGGTGGTGCGGTGTGCGAGGAAGGTGACGTATTAGTTTGGTGGCGTGATGTAAGCTAGCTGGCCATTTCATGTGGCCTGGTTGGTTTGTGTATTTGGTTGCATCTATCAGTACTGGTATTTGTACTGATCAGTGATATTGTTCTTTTTGTTAGTGTTGAGGGGGACGATTGACTTGAGCTGAGGTCTTTTGTCTTCGAGGGTATCAAAATCTTATTAAAGGTGAAGGTGATTATTTGAGCTGTTGCTGTAGTGAGTTGCTCCTTGCTTTTTGTTTGTTTGCAGATTAAATTTAACTTTAATCAAGAGAACTTGCTTGGTTCTGGGCAAAAATTCTGTAAGGAAATTTTTTTTTTAATAAGAATATCTAAACGCATAATGAGTTATATTATCTCCTCATTATCAAATAAAAGATAGATCAAAATACGAACTGAAGATGTACTTTGAAAAAATGATGTCGAACTATTTCATAAATAGAAAAAAATTTAAATCAAAAAAGTAAAATTGTTTGCCTTCAAAATATTAACTAGTTATTTAAATTTTAATATAACTTATATAATTTCATGCTTAACATAAATATTTAAAGTTAATTCGAATTGAGCGCCTAATTAGACTAAGATGTTGACGTATCACATATAGGTATTGTGTACCATTTCATGCACAGCATTTGGTGGAGGGAAAGCGATTGACGTAAATGATGTTCAATCGGTTGACTGCTGAATGTGACGGTAGTACTGCAGGGGGTTTTATAAATAAATACAGTAATTAAGCTCAAAAAAAAAGAAATTAAACTCATTATATATGTGTACGAATTCCTAACTTATCATCCCACTCTAAGGAGAAAATATTACGTGCGAAAATACGGACGTAATTTACGTATGGACATCAATTGCTACGCAATATGTATCCAATATGAAAATATGATATTTTTTACTTGACAACGTCTTTAATGACGCTATTCGTTAACTCGGGCCCATTCATCCGTTAAAACGGCGGGGTGAAAATATTACGTATCGTTTGGTCTTGATGTAGAAAGTTCGATTTCTTTTGCGGAAATTTTTCGACTCAGCTCTCTCCCGTCGTCCGACCTTCCCTCAGAGATTTGTGAAATCTTGGACATTAAAAATTGAGATATTATAGGCCGACTGCATGAGATATTTCTTCATGCATTCTTGAACTTTAATGAATTTAGGGTTTGCTCTATTGTTCTCACCGTCGAGTAGGAGAACATTTGGAACATTTGAGTTCTTTAAAAAAAATGAGACTGTTTTACTAGTTTTTAGAGATGTTTTGCATGTGTACTCTCTTTACTCTCATGATGATACACGTCATTATTTTAAAATTTTTCAACTTTGGGGCTTGTCATATATTTAATATATCCCATTGTAGGATGTTTGGTATTGTTTCATGAAAGATTTGATGAATTATGAGACCTATTTGGATATAATATGTTTAGTATATGGCATTACAATTTGTTTGTAGGTTGCTTGATGGTTGTTTGCTTCAGTTTTGCATCTATACTCTCTATATTCTCAGGAGAGTACGATCAATTTTATCATTTTTTTCAAATTTTTGATCCTATTTGGATATAATAAGTTCAGTACATGGCTTTATAAGTAGTTTGAAGACTGATTGGTTAGTTTTTAGGGATATTTTGTATGTGTACTCTCTATGCTCTCTTGAGAGTATAGCTTATTTTTTTCAATTTTTTCATCTATTAAACCCTATTTGGAGTCAATATATTTACTAGATGCCTTTAGAATTTAGAGGGTGATTGGTTAGTTTTGGAGGCAGATTTATATGTATTCTCTCTCTCATGAGAACCTATTTTCTCATTTTTTCTTTTTGGTGTTTGGAGATAATATGTTTAATAGATTCATTAGAAGTAATTTGAAGATTGATTAGTTATTTTGGAGGCTGATTTGTATGTGTACTCTACAGACCATATTCTCTTTTCATCTATTTAATCCTGTTTGGAGTTAATATTTACTAAATGCCTTTAGAAGCAGTTTGGAGGCTAATAGGTTAGATTTTAGGGCTGTTTTGCATGTGTATTCTCAGTACTCTCATGAGAGTACACCCCATTTTCTCATTTTTTTCAGCTATTTCTCCATGTTTGGATATAATATGTTCAGTACATAGCTTTACAAGTAGTTTGGAGGATGATTGGTTGATTTTTAGGGCTATTTTGCATGTGTACTCTCTATATTCTCATGAGAGTACACCTTATTTTTTAAGTTTTTTCAATTAAACCCTATTTGGAGTTAATATGTTTACTAGATGCCTTTAGAAGTAGTTTGAGGCTGATTGGTTAGTTTAGGAGGCAGATTTGCTTATGTACTCTCTGTACTCTCATGAGAGTGCATATTATTTTTTTTTCTAAAAATTTTTTTGGCCTGTTTGGAGATAATATGGTTAATAAATTCTATTAAAAGTAATTTGGAGGCTGTTTAGTTGATTTTGGAGGCATATTTGTATGTGTACTCTTTGTACTCTCATGAGAGTATAGATCATATTCTCATTTTTTAAACTATTTGACCCTGTTTGGAGTTAATATGTTTACTAGATACCTTTAGAAGTAATTTGGAGAGTGATCGATTGATTTTTAGGATTATTTTGCACGTGTATTATCTATACTCTCATGAGAGTACACCTCATTTTCTCATTTTTTTTCAGCTATTTCTCCCTGTCAGAATATAATATGTTCAGTACATGCCTTTATAAGCAGTTTGGAGGTTGATTAGTTGGTTTTTAAGATTATTTTGCATGTGTACTCTCTGCACTCTTATGAGAGTACACCTTATTTTTTCAATTTTTTTCAACTATTAAATCCTATTTGGAGTTAATATATTTACTAGATACCTTTAGAAGCAGTTTGGAGGCTGATTGGTTGATTTTGGAGGCAGATTTATATGTGTACTCTATGTACTCTCATGAGAGTACAGACTATTTTATTTTTTTCTAGATTTTTTGGCCTATTTGGTGAGAATATATTTAATATATTCTATTACAAGTAATTTGGAGGCGATTGATTGGTTTTATAGACAGATTTGCATGTGTACTCTTTGTACTCTCTGTACTCAAATGAGAGTACATATTATTTTCTCATTTTCTTTCAACTATTTAACCCTGTTTGGAGTTAATATGTTTATTATATGCCTTTAGAAGTAGTTTGGAGGCTGATTGGTTAGTTTTTAGGGCTTTTTTGCATATGTGTTATCTGTACTCTCATGAGAGAACACCCTCATTTTCTTATTTTTTTAACTATTTCTCCCTGTTTGGATATAATATGTTCAAGTGGCTTTACCAACAGTTTGGAGGTTGATTGATTGATTTATAAGTCAATTTTGCATCTATACTCTCTGTACTCTCATTAGCACACCATATTTTTAATTTTTAAAACTGTGGGTCTTGTCATATGTTTATTATATCTCATTGGAAGATATTTGGAGATGTTTCATGAAGAATTTATTAGTTTTATTGGTTATTTTGCTTGTGTACTCTTTGGGCCTCCATTGTGCTGATAATGTTCTCATTAATTGACTTTTCATTTTGAAGTTTAACATGTCTGGGAAAAGGATAACTTCCAGATGCAGGCCTACCACCATTAGAGCGGTGTTCGATAATATTTCAACACACTTTACTGATGAAGTTATTGACATTTTAAGGAGGCTTCATTTGCATCAATTTATTAGGCTGCATAGAATTCAGCAATACTCACCTACCATCACTTCAATCATATCTTGCTAGGATATAGAGAAGCAAGCATTCTTTTTGGTGTCCACTGCATTCCTTTGACCCCCAATGAAGTTGCATTAATTGTAGGGATGCCAAACAGAGGGGAGAATGTCATATGGCAGAAATCCCCACTATCGAAGTTCAGCTCAGTGGATTTAAGAATAAACTTAAGAATTTGGATCGCTCGTTGACTGTTGCACAATTTGTGCAATTTTATATACATTTTCTGCTTTCAAATCTTTTTTTATATATCACAACCATAGAGTGGCATCAGAATTGATTATCTATGCCATGACATAGAGAAATTTAGGCTGGGAGGCCATTTGGGCCTTCTACGGTTTCATAATTTGATGGTATTACATCAAGATTCGACGAAGGCACGTACATGAGTGGCTTTGTCGCTCTTCTAATGGTATATTTTATATCTTCAGGTTTGTATTATTTGATTCATTGAAGTTAAGTTATATAAATATTCATTGCATATCTGGGCTACAGAGCACATAGGCATCATAAGGCCACCCTTTCCTTCTGCAAAGCCACTTATGTTACGATGGCCAAAAATAAAGTTTGTAGATGATTCCTTCACTAGTTTGAAAGGACACCAGGTGATGCAATATAATTTCACTTTATTTATCTTAGAATGTATTTATTCATATTATAAATCATCATATTTTCTTATTGGTGTAATATAGTATGCCTTTCATTTGAGGACATATTAGAAGAGGAGACTGGCTTCTTGAAACATTTCCCCTATCCAGCGAACAACCATGTCAAGCCCGATAGCATCCCCATTCCAAGTCCAAGGAGTGTATCCCCCACTGAATCTCCATATGTCTCTCCTTGATATTCTCCCCCTTCCAGTGTATCTAGCTTGCCCTCTACTACTACCCATTTAGAAAGCTTTGCAGTACATAGGATACTTGCAAGTTTCAGGGCCTTGGAAAAGAGAGTATCATGTTTTGAAGCATCAATAACTGAGAGAATTGATGGAATTGATTTGCAGATAGCTAATATTGAGGCGGTGGTTGCTGGGCAGAAGAGTCCTAGCATGGGAGAAGCTTCTATGGAGGCTACCATGGAGGAATCTCTTGAGGAGGCTATCACAGGGGCAGCACTTATGGAGGCAACCATAGGGGAAGCTCGTATGGAGGCTATCATAGGGGAGGCTCCTGTGGAGGCTACTATAGGGGAAGCTCATGTGGAGACTTCTACTAGGGAAGCCCCTATGGAGGCTTCCACTAGGGAAGCCCCTGTGGAGGCTAGCATAGGGGAAGCTCCTGTGGAGGCTTCCAGTTGACATAAAGATGCTATGCAGCCTTTACTCAGCAGCATCGAGCGTGGTGTGAAGGCTCGGCGGTTGAGGAAGAGGAAAGTTGTATCTTCCCCCTTCACACAAATTTACAGGAAGTCATGTTGCAGAATAACTCATGTGGTAGCCTCCACAGAGAATGAGCAGATAGAAAAAGAGGTATTACTTTACCTTCTTTTTAATTTAACCTAATAGTAACTGATTTCAGTAATTTTTTATGTAGGTTAGCAAAGATGCTCCAATATCAGTGGATGAACCACCGACTGTTGTCATGGTGGTTGAAGAGCATCAGGCGAAGGTATGCATCATCTTAGCAGGGGCCTTAATTAATAATGATTCTAACTCTTCATCACTCATTTTCTTGCAATTAGCTGAGGCACATCTATTGTTGACTTCTTATCAAGAGATGTCCTGCCCAAGCTAATGTTGCAGCTCATTGACACCTCGTGCTCTCGATTCAAGGGCAAGTAAGTCATTTTTTCATTCAACTCCTTCTGTATACATAAAATCACATATTCATTTAGTAATGCTCACATTCTCATACTTCTCACATGCAGGGGTGATAGTGTATTCGCGGCTGGGAATATCATCATTGCGTGAGGCCAGATTGATGAGTTGTTCATATCAATATGTCGGATGCACTCAATGCCTTCATCTTTTCTTGGTGAAATACTCTATATCCTATATGTCCCTATCATGTTTCATGCACCTTTGAGTAAGTTACTTCACATAATATTGGGATAACACGACCCATTCTTAGTTTAGATAGTTAGAAGCCACTAATTATAATCTTTGTCTTGACTTCTTATAGAGTTATGCTAAATATGGCTATAAAAGGAAAGCAAAATATTTATCCGACATGTCATTCTGAGATAATTTCAAGTTACTCTTACTTCTATTTATAAATAATCAGTATTAGACACTCGTGGTGGGGCATATTAAGCAAGGGGTTTATTTTTTTTTATGATTCATTACCAAACCCAACTCATAAGGTCATTCTTCCAGATATTGTAAGAATTGTTCTTATTTTTGGTTTGCCTAAAGTGCATATTTTGTGCTTAATTATTGACTTTATTTTTTACACTTTAGATAAAATTACTTGTCAAAGATGTTGGCCAGTCTTTCCAGAGTGATCCCACAGAATGACCAATCGAAGTGATGAGTGGGCTACCAGTCCAAGAAAATAGTATCGAATGTGGGATGTTCGTGTGCAAATACATGGAGGCAGCGATCAGCAAACCTCCAGTGGACTGGGCTGACCACCAGGATTGGCCAAAGAAGATGAATTGCTTCAGGGTTGAGTTCGCTTACGCTATTTTCTATTTAGGTATGAAAAAATTAATTTGAAAAATGTTGAATTGAAGAAGTTTGATGTGTTGAAAATCAATTTTTTTAGAAATGTATCTATGTGGTGTGTTTATGGATGCCATTAGAAGCTATTTTTTTAGCTTTTAAACCCTTTCTGGAAATAACATGTCTAGTAGATGACATATTTAGTAGATAACATGTTTGGAGCTTTTAAACCCTTTTCAGGTAGTTTTTCAGCCTTTTTATTCTATTTGGATATAATATATTCAATAGATGGCCTTATAAGCAGGTTGTAGGTTGCTTGATAATTTTTGGTTTGGTTTTGCATGTGTACTATCTGTACTCTCATGAGAGTACAACCTATTTTCTCAATTTTTTCTAGCTTTTTTACCCTCTTTGGACTTAATATGTTTACAAGATGCCTTTAGAAGCAGTTTAGAGGCTATTTGGTTAGTTTTGGAGACAGATTTGTATGTGTACTCTCTCTACTCTCATGAGAGTACATATTATTTTCTCATTTTTTTCAAAGTTTTAGGCTTGTTTGGAGAGAATATGTTTAATAGATTCCATTAGAAGATGTTTGGAGCCTGATTGTTAACATTTTTGAGCTATTTTGTAGGTGTACTCTATACTCTCCTAAGAGCACAGACTATTTTCTCTCTTTTTTTTTCCAGATTTTTCTGCATGTTTAGAGAGAATATGTCTAATAGATTTCATTAGAAGCAATTTGGAGGCTGATTGGTTAGTTTTGGAAGCAGATTTATAGGTGTACTCTCTATACTCTTCTAAGAGTACAGACTATTTTTTATTTTATTTAGATTTTTTGCCTGTTTGGAGAGAATATGTTAACTAGATTCTATTAGAAGCTATTTGGAGGCTGATTGGTTGGTTTTATGGCTGTTTTGCATGTGTACTCTCTGTACTCTCATGAGAGTACAGACTATTCTCTTTTTTTTTAGATTTTTTTGACATATTTGGAGAGAATATGTTTAATAGATTCCATTATAAGGTATTTGGAGCCTGATTGTTAGCTTTTTTTTTTTTTGTAGGTGTACTCTCCTAAGAGTACAAACTATTTTCTTTTTTAGATTTTTTGGTCTGTTTGGAGAGAATATGATTACTAGATTCAATTAGAAGCAATTTGGAGGCTAATTGATTAATTTTTATGGTTTTTTCGTATCTATACTCTCATGAGAGTATAGACTATTTTTTTTTCAGATTTTTTGGTATGTTTGGAGAGAATATGTTTACAAGACTCCATTAGAAGGCTTTGGAGGATTGTTAGCTTTTTATTTTTTATGTACTCTCTGTACTCTCAGTCTGAGACTCTTTCTCATTTTTTTTCCAAATTTTTTTGCCTGTTTGGAGAGAATATGTCTAATATATTCTATTAGAAGTAATTTGGAGGCTGATTGATTGGTTTTAGAGACAGATTTGCACTCTCTGTACTCTCATGAGAGTATAAACTATTTTCTCATTTTTTTCCCAAATTTTTTTGTCTATTTGGAAAGAATATGTCTAATAGATTCCATTATATGCAATTTAAAGGCTGATTGGTTGGTTTTAGAGGTAGATTTGTACATGCGTTCTCTATACTCTCATGAGAGTATAAAATACTTTCTTTCTTTTTTTTTAGATTTTTTGGCCTGTTTGGAAAGAATATGTTTACTATATTCTATTAGAAACAACTTGGAGGGTGATTGGTTAGTTTTGGAGGCAGATTTGCATCTGTACTCTCTGTACTCTCATGAGAGTACATATTATTTTCTCTTTTTTTCCAGATTATTTTACCTAATTGGAGAGAATATGTCTAATAGATTTCATTAGAAGTAATTTGAAGGCTGATTGGTTGATTTTGGAGGCAGATTTATATGTGTACTATCTATACTCTTCTAAGAGTACATACTATTTTCTCTTTTTTTTCAAATTTTTTGGCCTGTTTGGAGAGAATATGTTTATTAGATTCCATTAGAAGTAATTTGGATACTGATTGGTTAGTTTTTATGGATGTTTTGTATCTGTACTCTCCATACTCTCATGAACATATTGACTATTTTCTTTTTTTTTCCAATTTTTTTGGCACGTTTAGAGGGAATATGTTTACAATACTCCATTAGAAGTTGTTTGGAGCCTGATTGTTAGCTTTTTGAATTATTTTGCAGGTGTACTCTCTGTACTCTCCTGTATATATTATTTTCTCATTTTTTTCTAGATTTTTTTACCTGTTTGGAGATAATATGTCTAATAGATTTCATTAGAAGTAATTTGGAGGCTGATTGGTTAATTTTGGAGGCAGATTTGCATGTATACTCTCTATACTCTCATGAGAGTACAAACTATTTTCTCTTTTTTTTTTTGCTGTTTGGAGAGAATATGTAATAATTTGGAAATTTGATTGGTTGGTTTTGAAGGTAGATTTGCATGTGTACTCTCTATACTCTCCTAAGAGTACAGACTGTTTTCTCTCTTTTTTTCTAGATTTTTTGGCCTATTTGGAGAAAATGTATTTAATAGATTCCATTAGAAGAAATTTGAAGGCTGATTGGTAGCTTTTTTGAGCTATTTTGCAGGTATACTCTCTGTACTCTCTTGAGAGTATACATTTTATATATTATTTTCCAGCTTTTTTACCATGTCTGGATATACTATGCTCAAACATGCCCTATAGCGGTTGATGCACCTTTGGGATTTAGGGGATCATTAACCGGTTTATTTTTTATTTTATTTGACACAGATTGTAATTTGAAATAAAATAAATTTGACATACTAAAAATGTATTTGAAGTTTCAATAAATATTACATAAATTATCTGTATAAAATAATGATATCTAGCACCAATCGAAGGTAAAATAATTATTTTTAAAACTATTTACACTAAAAATATTTTGAATATTTCTAAAACTATACTTTATTTGTAAAAATAGTAATAAATGATATAGTATAGATAAACTAATTAATTGAATTTTTAAATATAAAATAACAAATTTAAGATGAAAATATTTAAATGCAATTGTGGATACCTTTTTTTGGCTTTATAAAATACGTGCGTGATAAGAGTAGTACCATTTAGTCAAAATAGTTCGGATCCAAACTTATAATAATTCCAATCATGCCTTGTAAAGATCGTGCGTGTTAAGAGCAATTCTATTTACTCCTAATAATTCAAATTAGAGCTGAAAATCATGCTTAGTTTTATTTTATTTTCAGTTTATTTTAAAAGGAAAATAGTTTAAGAGCACTACCATTTACTGAAACTCAATGTCACAATCTAATATATTCTAATAATTTATTAAATATTATTTATTATTTTTCTTAAAGAGCTAAAATTTAATAAAAGTTTTACAAAAATTCAGAAAATTTTCTTTCGAACTTGCTTCTGGTAGATTTTGGCTATTTTGCTGTGTAGTTACTCTCATGAGAGTACACTTTATATACATTTTTTCCAGCATTTTCACCAATTCTTTTATTCAAATTAGGGAGTTTCGAAGTAGCTTTGCATGTGTACTCTATGTACTCTCCAGAGAGTACACCCCATTTTCCTATTTTCTATTAGATGTCATGCCCTCTTTGCAGATAAAATATTTAATAGATGGAAATGCAATCTATTTTGAGGTTGTTTTGTCGATTTGAGGGGTTGTTTAGCACGTGTACTCTCTGTACTCTCAAAGAATACACCATATTTTCTCCTTTTCTGTTAGTTGTTTGGCTCTGTTTGCAGATAAAATAGTTAGTATATGCAAATGCAAGCTGTTTGGAGGTTATTTTGTTAGTTTTAGGGGCTGTTTAGTACGTGTACTCTCTGTACTCTCAGAGTACCTCATTCTCCTTTTCGTATTATTTTGCCTTATTTTTTTGAGATAAAATAGTTAGTATATGCAAATGCAAACTGTTTGGATTTTATTTTATTAGTATTAAGGGTTGTTTAGCATGTGTACTCTCTGTACTCTCTTGAGTACACTTTATTTTCCCTTTTACGTCAAATGAATTACCATACTTGCAGATAAAAAATGTAGAAGATGTAAATACAAGTTGTTTGGAGGTTGTTTCACCTATTTGGAGATAAAATGTTCAATAAATTTTGGTTATAGAACACATAATCGGTTGATGGAAATCTCAGTGGTTTATACTACAGAATATTACCACCACATAAAAAACAAAACCAACAGATGTCGAAGTACAAAGATTAGTCACAATCTATAAGCACACATTTTTTAAATCAAAATTAAAGTATGTACAGTCAAAGAACACACAACTAAATGATATCATGTATTAAAATATTTCTCTATAATTATATCCATCATCACCTTAGTGTACCCTTCAGCCGACTGATTGATTGTTGAGCTTGAGTTAAATTCCTAGAATAGAACATCTTATTAGTTAATGATATGTAAGAGTATGACTGACGGGTTTGCCATGCATATCTCTGAAAAGCACTCTGACATAACAAAAAAAGCTATTGCAATGGGTTACCCTACATGTTCTCCACCCCTCTCAAGTTGTTCATTGGTCTCTATAACAACAAAAATATTATGATTTAAAGTTTAAAAGTAATATTTAAAGACTATAACTTCATAGGTAAATAAATAATTACTCTTGGCTTTCTTGGTTCTCTCCCATATATCCTTGAAACACCCTTGCATTTTGCTTAGGTCCTTTAAAACGTCATTTCTTTTATCTATTGTACTTGATTTCTTCTTTTTAATTGTTCAATCTGTTGGAGGTGAAATCCCACAATTTAGAGTCGATATTATCAGATAGTTTTTTTAAGGATCTCAGTATATACTCTTCAGCTATCTTATTACCTTGGGCCTTGATGCTTATTTGATATGCATATCGACTGATGTGGTTCTGAAAAATAATGTTAGTTTCATTTCCATCATTGCCTTGCACATCTTTTAAGTTCCTGTAAGCACTGTCAAAGTAGATATCCCTCTTTGCTCTGGTTGACCATCACATGAGAAGATACATATTCGGAATGCAAATAATATCATTCTAACTAAAAACTCGGATGTAGTGGGCACAAAGCAATCCCATCATTTCAAATTTTTTACAACTACAAGTTACATTTAGGCATGTCTTGTCAAAATTGACAGTCCATATTTTGGAAGTATGTTTATTCTCTAAATTTCTCACCAAATACTCCATGGGATTATCATCTGACACATTTGCTGCTAATCCTCCAACGCTATGCAAAAATTCTTCCTTAAATATTGTATAAAGCTTTATTGTGTAAAATATTATGGCTTGTTTCAGAATTAGACTGGTCTTAACAACAGGAATAATCGCTGAATGGCTGCACTTGAAATCTTCATCATATTCATTCCAGCGCCATGTGTTCATAATCTTCTCCAATCTCAAGAAATAATCTATGATTGAACTTGTTGGTTTAGAGATTCTATGATATACATTATTCGTGGACTCACTATGTTATGTTGATAAGATACTCATCTGAGAATGAGTCTTTTGCGAATCACTTGCATTAATTTTATAAAATAGCTAACGCAAATATGATCATACAAATTTCCTTCATCTAGCATAGCTCAAACTCTTCATGAGTCACACTTGCTCATGCATGTATAGAATAGACTTTGTACTATCTCATTACTATTAAAACAATGTACCTTCGAAGGAGCTTATTTTGAAATATATCATTGGCACAACCTATGGCGAGTATGTGGTAATACAATTTTGATAGCTCTCCATTATATCTTGATCGATTGAATATTATAGGATGTCACTCATTAGAAATATTTTGAATAGCCATATGAATGACTCAATTATCTCTTCGATAGAAATTTTCAAATAAGATATTTTATCGGTGATGATTCACTCCAACAAAAATTATATTTATTGAGTCAATAGCTTATTTCAAAAATTATGACATCCCCAAAACAATCATATTATATCCTTGACATGTCATTGCTCCAAAAAAAATAAACTAAGCTATCTGACTCATCAACTTGGACATCTCATGCAAACATCCCATCCTCTGCTTGCGTTTCCTTGAACAATTGTATTAATGCATTACTATCACTATTCATAATCCTCGATCTTCTCTCTTTTTGGATGAAATTGAAAGCATCCCTTTTGTGAAATAGTCTCCATACGCCAACTTCCTCACTTAGATAACTAGATGCATCGTTACTTTTGGCCTCTATCATTGTCTTAACATTTCTCATGTGATGTATGATCACGAGAAGATGTAGGTCACTCGGCCAATGAATGATTATGACTTTCTATATATTCTTTTAACCTTCTAATTCCCATCTAAATCAATAAAAAATTTAATCATGGCCAGACAATCACTCCTTGTATTTTTCGAATTTGACCGGTTTAGATTGACAACTTTCTTCTGACCTGCTTTTGCACATAAAAAATCATTTGATTTCAATTTCTTGGAGTTTGGCCAATAACTAGGATAATCCTTCCTAACACTGAACCTAGTTTAATGTGCATAATCACAGTACAATGTAAACACCTAATTTTCATTGTGAACAGTGGTGCCAAGGAGTTTCCCCACATTTTGATCATTAGACATAACGGCTTCATCATCGCACCAGTCATTTACCTCATTCACCTGCTCAAATACAAATATGTCACATGCAAAATAGCTCCAAAAATTAAAAAAAATTTCATGAAACACCTCCAAACATCTTGCAATGGGATATACTAAATGTATGGCAAGCTCAACAATTACAAAAACTAGAAAAATGGGTGTACCCTCATGAGAGTACATAAAGTACATATGCAAAATATGTCTAAAAACTAACAAATTATTCATGAAATATCTCTGAACAGATTACAATAGGATATAGTAAACATATGACACGCCCCACAATTAAAAATTTTAGAAAAATAGACTGTACCCTCATGAGTACACATACAAAATAGCTCCAAAAACTAGCAAATTCTTCATGAAATATCTCCAAATAGATTACAAGGGGAAATAGTAAAGATATGACCCCCATAACTAAAAATTTTAGAAAAATGGGGTGTACCCTCAAGAGAGTATAAAGAGTACACATACAAAATAGCTCCAAAAATTAGCAAATTTTTTATGAAACATTTACAAATAGATTACAATGGGATATAGTAAAGATATGACATACCCCAAAACTAAAAACTTTAGAAAAATGGGGTGTATTCTCATGAGAGTACACATAGTACATATATAAAATAGCTCTAAAAACTAGCAAATTCTTCATAAAATATTTTCAAATAGATTACAATGAGATATAGTAAAACTATGACATATCCCACAACTAAAAATTTTAAGAAAATGAGGTGTACCCTCATGAGAGTACATAGAGTACAGATATAAAATAGCTCCAAAAACCAGCAAATTCTTCATGAAACATCTCCAAACATATTACAACGGGAAAAAGTAAAGATATGACATGCCCCACAACTAAAAATTTTAGAAAAATAGGACATACCCTCATGAGAGTATACAAAGTACACATTCAAAATAGCTTCAAAATCAAGTAAATTCTTCATGAAATATCTCCAAACATATTACAATGGGATATAATAAAGATATAACAACCATATAAAAAAATTTAAATTAAAATTTTAAAAATATGATCTCCTTGAGATATAGTAAGATGCACTCAAAATCTCATCGACAAATTCTTCATGAAACATCTCCAAATAAATTATAATGGGATATAGTAAAAATATGACACGCCCCACAATTGAAAATTTTAAAAAATGGGATGTACCCTTATGAGAGCACACATACAAAATAGCTCTAAAAATAAGTAAATTCTTTATGAAACATCTCCGAACACATTACAATATGATATACCAAACATATAATAAGCCCCACAATTACAAAAAAAAATTAAAAATGGGGTGTACCCTCATAAGAGTACACATACAAAATAACCCCAAAAATTAACAAATTCTTCATAAAAAAATAAAAATGTGGGGTGTACTCTCATGAGAGTACAGAGAGTACACATACGAAATAGCTCTTAAAACCAGCATATTCTTCATGAAATCTCTCCACACATCTTCCAACAGGTTATGGTAAATAAATTGCAAGCTCCATAGTTAAATAGCTTCAAAACTAGCAAATTCTATATGAAACATCTCAAAATATCTTACATTAGCTTATGGTAAATATATGACAACCCCCACAACTAAAAAAAATTGAAAAAATAAGGTGTACTCTCATGGGAGTTCAGAGAATACACATGCAAAATAGCCATAAAAACTCACCAATTAGTCTCCAAACTACTTGTAAAGATGTGTACTGAACATATTATATCCAAATATGGAAAAATAATTGAAAAAAAATGAGAAAATGAGTGTACTCTCATGAGAGTACAGAGAGTACAGATACAAAACACCCCTAAAAACTAACCAATCAGCCTCCAAATAGCTTCTAATAGAATCTAATAAACATATTCTTTCCAAATATGCAAAAAAATCTGAAAAAAATGAAAAAATAGTCTGCACTCTTAGGAGAGTACAGAAAGTACACTTACAAAATAACTCAAAAAGCTAACAATCAAGCTCCAAACAGCTTGTAATGGAATCTATTAAATATATTCTCTCCAAACAGGCCAAAAAATATTGAAAAAAAATGAGAAAATAGTATGTACTATCATAAGAGTACATATATCACACATGCAAATCTGCCTCCAAAATCAATCAATCAGCCTCCAAATTGCTTGTAATGAAATCTCTTAAACATATTCTCTCCAAATAGGCCAAAAAATCTAAAAAAAATGAGAAAATAATCTACACATAGTACACATACAAATCTGCCTCCAAAACTAACCAATGAGCCTCCAAACTACTTCTAAAGGCATCTAGAAAATATATTAACTCTAAATAAGGTTTAATAGCTGAAAAAAACTGAAAAAAAATAATGTGTACTCTCATGAGAGTATAGAGAGTACACATATAAAATACCCCTAAAAATTAACCAATCAGCCTTCAAACAGCTTGTAATGTCATCTACTAAACATATTATATCCAAACAGGCAAAAATAGTTGAAAAAAATGAAAAAATGAGGTATACTCTCATGAGAGTACAGAGAGTACATATGCAAAACAGTTCCTAAAATAAACAAAGTCCTCTTGCAAAGAAATCATAACAGTGTAGGAAATATACATTAAATAAAAGAATATCACTAATAAATTTTTAAAAAATTATACATATAAAATGGTTCAGAAAATTTATCAATGTATTTTTATTTAATACATATGCTAAATTTGTCGCAATATCATCAAGGCCACAACTTCTATATTCATTCTCCATCTTCACGGTTCTTCCCAAAAAATGAAATGAGATTTTCTGTTTCTCTCCGAGCTCGATTTGCCTGAAAAAAAAATATATTATGCCCTAAATCTATTTATATATTACTTTTAAATTTCTCCGGCGCATTCAAACGTGGTTTCTCCTGCTATTTTAACGGGTCGGGTCGGGTCGGGTCGGGCCAGGCCGGGTCAGGCTTGGGTTAACGTAAATGATGTCGTTAAGGCGTCGTCAAGTTACAACGCTGTTAAGTAAAAAAACCTAATTTTTATATTAGATACGTGTTGCGTAGCGATTGACGTTCGGACGTAAAGCTACGCCTAGACTCGCACATAATACTTTCTCCACTCTAAGGCTCTAAAGTTTTATTATAGAATGAATAACGATTTAAATTGTGCCATTTTTTATTTTAATTTGCTCAAATATTCGGCTTAATATTAAGGAAATGTTCAGGATATAATTTCATTGACCAGATTGAAATTATATATATATATATATATATATATATATATATATTCTTATATATTCTTATATTTAATATTTAATATTTGATATTTATAAATAGAATATTTTTCCTATTCATGAATATGTAAATTTCAGTTTAAAAAATTAATAATGATATCATTTTTACATAATATTGAAGATTTTAATGTTATTTATATTAATATTAAAATTTTAGTCTTAAATATATAAATATATACATTTTTTATACTATGTATGAAAATATTTCTAAATTATATATATATTTATATTTGTAGTATGTAATATTATTGATATGTTGGTTTAGGTTGGGGTTTAGTGTATGGACCATATTTTGTTTTTTATTTATTTTAATTATTATTATTTAAGTAGTTCAACTTAATTAACGTATATAAATTAATCATAATATTTTTTATTAATATTTGGTCAAATCAGAATGAGCTTATATAAAGGTCAAAACCAATATATTTTGGGTTTAATTGGTTAGATGGTTTTAAAATATATGTATATTTTGAAAGAATAAAAATTGGGAGAGGATATCCTCATGAAATTCATTGTATGATTACTTTTTTTTCTTTTAAAAATGTAAAGTGCAATACATGCATTTAAAAAGGTTAGGGTTATGCCCTCACGAACAGGTAGGGCGGCCGCCTCATCCTTCAAGGCTTCTCTCCTCCCCTCTTCCTCCTCCCTCTCATTTCCTCACCCTTCTCACGCCTCCACCTCTTCCCCATCTCTGACCTCCGGCTAAGGCCGGAGGTCAACTCTGGTTGTGTTTTCCCGATTTACCTCGGGTATGGATTCCAGCCTCCTCCCTGATGCCTCATTTCCACCTCTGTCCAATTCCCCCCATAGCTCCTCTACCCTGGGGAAAGATGCCCCCAACAGCCAACTTGTTGGAAGGACCTGTTACTTTCACAAAACACTAAAAGCCAAACCATGCCACTGTCATACATCCCTTCGGCAGCCCAAGAAGTCTCCTTCTCTGAGGATGAACTCTCTGAAGGCCAGAGGGAATGGAGCCTATCTCTGATTGGATATGCAATAGGTAAAAGGCCCTACTATGGTTCCTTGCTTGCAGCCATTAGGAAAAAATGGCAGTTTAAAGGCAGTTTGGAGCTCTTATCTTTAGAGGGCGACTTCTTCCTCTTCAAATTTACATGTGAAGAGGATTACTACCAGGTATGGAACAACGGCCCCTGTTTTCTTAATGGTCGCCCCTTTGTGTTTCAGAAATGGGCTAGGAATTTCAGGCCCTCCAAAGAGCAAATTACTAACTCCCCGATTAAGCTACCAAATTTTTCTCTATGCCGTTGGAATGAAACCGATTTTCAAAAGTAGCAAGCCGAGTGGGTGTTCCTCAGGTGGACAACCTAACAAGTCCGAATCACATTTGCAGATATGTGTGCAGAGATCATCCTCTCTTCTAGATAGCATTCCTATGAATCTCAATGGGCTGAAATTTAATCAAGAAGTCATCTACGACTGGAAGCCAATAGCTTGTACCAAATGTAATACATTCTCTCATGAGGAGAATACTCCCTTAAATCCCTCAAGTAAAATCACAAATCGAGGGCATAGCCGAAGTCGTGTACCTCATAGAAACACTCGGCCTCCCCCATTGACAAAGGAGACTACAACATATAGAGAAGTTTCACTAAGAGAGGCCTCTCCCTCCTCTCTTATAGGAACCGATCCCTCTGGAGATGGCCAATGGAGAGTCTATCCAGATTAATCCACCACCTATAGCTATAAACGACCTCAACCACCCTCCTATCCTTTCTCCACAGTTAGAGGACCTTCATGAGACTAAATTAGATCAAGTTACGCAGCTTGATCCAAACTCAAAGGACCAGGCAGATAACACTCAAGCTGAAACCAACAACAGTGCTTCAACTGTAGAGTATTAACACGATCTGCGGCACTATCTCCTAATAGATCGAATCCATTGATGCAACAAGAAAAAATTCCTAAAATGCCAGCAAAGAAAATACTGGATAGTGAGCCTCCCAAATTACCTCACAACTCCTCTCCATCCAATCAAAAAGCCAACAAAAAGAAGGGCAAAAAGCCCTCTTCCTCCTCTTTTCAATGACTCAGCCAGCTTTGGGATGCTGGAACGTCCGTGGCCTGTCGGTAGTGGGTAGAACAGCTGATTGCCTAAGGGTCATAAAGGACTTCAATTTAGATCTTTTGTGTCTTTTGGAAACAAAGGTGCAGAATGTCCATCTCTACCCCCCTTTTTCTCTGCTTAAATTCTCATTGTTTCAGCAGGAGGAAAGTTGTTCCAATTCAGATTGCTCGGCTGGTGGCCATATCTGGATTAAATGGGCCTTTGATAAGGTGGCATTTAACCCAATTCACAAAGAATAGCAGCTAATCCATGGCAGCATTACAACATCGGGTAATCACTCATTTTTGCTTACTTGCATCTATGCAGAAAATGAAGCCAGAAACAGGATACACCTCTGGAATACTCTGAGAGAGATTGCAAAATCCACAAGCACTCCCTGGATTTTAATGGGCGATTTCAATTGCATTCTATCTAGTAATGAAAAAAGTGGAGGTAACTCGGCCCCCCTAAGCAGTACTCTTGATTTTAAGGAGTGTATAAATGACTGTGAGCTCATGGATTTGCCTAGTACTGGATTGTTTTTCACTTGGTCCAATAAACAAAGCAATAACCCTATTCACTCTAAATTGGATCGGGTGTTTTGTAATTCTATGTGGCTAGATAAATACCCTACCTCCTTCTATAAAGTCCCCCCTCCTCTCTCATCCGATCATTCTCCTCTTATCACATTGTTAAATTTCCCCTTCACTTACTCCCACCGCTTCCTTTTTAAAAACTACTAGGCCTCTTGTCCTGGCTTTCAAGATGGCATTAAAGAAGCCTGGGAGAATTTTGTCCAAGGAGATCCAATGTTTGTCCTGTCTAACAAACTGAAATTTGTCAAAAGATTGCTGAAAAGCAAGTCTTGGGAACCCACAGCTTTAAAAAACCAAATATAACAAGTCAAGAAGGATCAAGAGAGGGTCATGGCTAAAATTGACCTAGATCCTAGTAATCCTCTACTTCAGCTGGATGCTCAGGAAATCAAAGTCAAATATTCTGAATTAATTTCTATGGAGAATATATGGATCAAACAAAGAGCCAAGGCACATTGGCTCACTCATTCTGATGATGACCTACATTTCCTCTACTGCACAGTTAAAGAAAGGAGGAATTCCAATCTTATAAGAGAAATACAAAGTGAACATGGAGTGGTTACTGATAAGGAGGCAATTGCGGAGGAGTTTTGTAAGTATTACTCCTCTCTTTACAACTGTCATAATTCACTTACTCTACCTTCTCAGGAAATACAAGCTGGTGAATGCATTACCTCTATACAAGCTGAAGCACTGGAAGCTGATATCATCGAGCATGAAATTAAGGAAGCTCTAAACAGCATTTGTGAAAATAAATTGCTGGGACCGGATGGTTTTAATTCCAAATTTTTCACTGCCACATGGGACACAATTGGGAAAACCTTCCTAAATGCTATTCATCACTTTTTTAAAACGAGCAAACTCCCCTCCAGATTTAAGCACACCCTCATTACTCTCATTCTTAAAGTGAAACATTCAAACGAAGTTGCTGATTTTAGGCCTATCTCTCTTTGTAACACTGTTTATAAGGTCATTGCTAAGATCCTGGCTAATAGAACCAAATCTATCCTCCCCCACATCATAAGTTCAGCTCAATCTGCATTTATCAAAGGAAGAGACATAGCCGATAACATCGCCTTAGCTCATGAGATCTGCAATGAATTCTCCTCCTCTAGAGACAAGAGCTACTTCATGGCAAAACTTGATTTAAAAAAGGCTTTTGATATGGTCAACAGACACTCTCTTTTGCACCGACTCAATATAAAAGGCTTCCCACCCAAATTTATAAAATGGGTTGAGGCTTGCATCATGGATGTCCCCCTCTCCTTGGTAATCAATGGATGTATCAAAGGGTTCTTCCTCTCTACTAACGGTCTTAGGCAAGGCTGCCCACTATCTCCTTTCCTCTTTACTATAGCTATGGATACCTTTTCTTGTGGAATAAACAAGGCTACTAATCTACATCTTTATAATCCAATTTGTTATGGTGACTGTCGAATTTCACATTTACTATTTTCTGATGATATTTTAGTAATGGGGGAAACCACTAATCCTACTCTCCAATCCCTTCTTCATAATCTGGAGCTTACCGGGACCTATATGGGTTTGAAGGTTAACAAGGAAAAGTCAACCATATGTTTTCTAAACTTGGGAAGAGTGCTGAAGAATTTTCCAGAGCCCTTGATATCAAGCAAAGCTTATTCCCTCTCAAGTATCTTGGACTCCCACTAATAAAAGGATCCATTAAAATGATTCACTATAATCCCTTATTTGACAAGCTACATGCATGGCTTGATGGTTGGAAGAGCAAGCTCCTCTCACTTGGAGGTAGACTTCAATTGATAAGATCTTCATTAAATAACTATTCATCTTATTGGTTCCGTTCAATAGCCATTCCCAAGGGGGTGATAAAGAGAATATGCTCACTCACTGCAAATTTTTTCTATCATTCGGGTCAAGAAAAAAAACTACATACCATTTGTGGGCTCGAACCACTCTTCCTAAGGAGAAAGGGGGTACAGGACTTTTTTCTGCTTCTTCTTTAAATATGATCAGCAAATTTAAGATATCATTAAGAATATGCCAAGGAAATACACTTCTTGCAAAATGGTGTCGAGCCAAATATGAGTCTGTGTGGAATCCTATATTCATTAAAGCTTCTACTTTATGGAAAGAGATTAAGCTATTGGCCTCCAGATTTAAAGAGAACTTCAAATTTAGAATTGGGAATGGCAGCAATCTCTCCCTTTATCATGACCCTTGGCTTGATGGAACCCATTTCTCAAATATCATAGGGGATAGAGGTAGGTTAATGGGACTCCCTAGTAATGCTAACTTAAGCATTGCATTGCGGCATGGAACCTCCCTCTAGAATTTACAAAGGCATTCCCTCAAACATCTAACAAAGTATTACTTACGAAAATTCTAGGTGGAGAGGATGAAATTCTCTGGGAAAATCACAAATCACCATCCAACAGGGATATTGCTAAGGCTGTATTTGATTCTCACCCAAACGTTGGCTGGAGCAACAACATCTGGTTTAAGGGATATGCAATAAACTACGCTTTATATTGCTGGATGGCTCTTTTGGGGGGTCTTAAAACTTTAGAAATTCTTGTTAAAAGGGGGTTGGGCTCACTTATAAATTGTTGTTTCTGTTCCAGCCAGTCGGAATCTCATACCCATCTATTTTTTGAATGCCCATTTTCAATGAAACTTATACGGGAATTGCTTCCAAATGGACAATTCTATCTAATGTCATCCTCTTTGAAACTAATCCTTAGCAGCTTTGAGGAAGATTTGATAAAGTTTGCAAGAGACTGTGTTGCTTAATCACCTCTGTCTTGGTATACACCTTGTGGAGAGAAAGGAATAATAGAGTTATTGCTAGCAATCCAGCATCATATACTGAACTGATTGATTTGGTTAAAAGGAGGGCTGCTGCTAAACTTAAAAGATGGAATATGAAAGACTCTTGGCCAAACCACATTTCTGCAATGATAAGGAACTGGAAAGATTTCATGCCTCCATGAATCCTGCGAAGTCTATAATTGCTGAATTCTTATCTAATGCTGACCCTCTCGATTTTCTTCCATATATTGTACCTTCTGGGGACGATGATGACAAAAAGGGAGTGTACTCCCTTGTGTTGTTTCTCTGTTGTCTGGTTGCTACTACCTATAAGACCATGCCTACCTGGATGGCCTCTTAGCAACCTGGGTGCATTCCATCTCCACTGGAAGGCTGAGATGGAAACCGGTGGATGCCTATATCGTTGCTTTATGATGACTGAAGGTCTTCTGACCTGAACTATCGGATGTTATTGGTCTGAGTCCCCAATGGTGTTATTATGTAATGTTGATCCCTTATTCTCTTCCTTTTGCAAACTTTGAAGTAGTTACTTTTTGCTGAGTGGCCTTCTCCTTCATGGCAAGGGGAGACCTCCTCTCTTTCTTTTCTGTCCAGATTTGGACCACTGTCCGATAGTCTCCTTTTATCTCTGTTTTCTATTTTGATAAGTTACTTTTGGAATATACTGGGCTATGCCCTCAAAATCTTTCCAAAAAAAAAATACATGTATTTAAAAAAAAAAATTGTTGATTAGATGCGAAATAAATGTATTGATTTTTTTTTTAACTAAGGTCTTTTTCAAATACAATAAAATGTGGGCGAGAGCACGCATGACTGACCATGATGCGCAGACATCGACATTGATTTACAGGTGTAGCCAGGCGATAGTGCAATAGACAAATTTTGATATAAATCATTAGTTGGTGGCGCGTGAAATTTAAAAATTGCCCAATTTATAAAAGATAAGAAAATAAGAATATTATGATATTTTTAATTTATCAAAATTTTCATTTCTATTTCTTTTGCTTCATATCAAACATTAAAAACTAATAATAAAATTCAGAAAAATGGAATTCAATATCCTAGTAATGCGGTTGACTAAACAAATAATCCCTTATTACTTTATTGGAAAAAATCATAAGTGTATATATTTGTCATTGAATTTAAATTATTGACTTAATGGGATGGATTAGGTCTATGATCATTAACAAGTTAGGTCAAGTCCCATTCTATTCAGTTGCTTGCAATATTCAAATTTTCATGATTAGATAAGCTAACTATCCTTTTAATCATAAACTAAAGTATAACAGAAATATATATATATTAGGCTGGGCCAAGGTGTTACCTTAAGTCTTTGTTCCCCATGAGGGCTATTATTCCCATTACCATCTTCATTATCTATGTACAGACGTTCATGGATTAATTAGAAAAGCTCCCTACTCTTATTTCAAACAACAATAATAAGCATTAATAAAAAAAGATTAATTAATCAAAATCATTCTCTCAGATCGATTAAAAAAGTAAATTATTGTTTGACTTGCATAAACTGCTTGTCAGAGTTAGTGATGAATTTATTAAGATGTTAGAGTTACTTAAAAAGGAGTTTATATAATACTAATCTTAAAGTAAATTTAAAGATTCTGAATTCTTCGATAACATAATTTGTATTAAAATATTATCATATTTTTGCAATGATGACCCTAAGAGGAAGAAGATGTAGGTTAGAAAATGATGGTTTATAGTGCCAACAAGTCTCGAGCCATTATTAAATGAAAAGAATTCTGACCGATTGGCACTCTTTAGGAGTTGTTTTATTCCTTTATGTATCAGACGATCACCCATAATTGATGCCTAGTCTGGTAATACGCTAAATTCTCTCTCTCTCTCTCTCTCTCGCTAATGAGCATGCAAATAAGAGCACGATTATTAGAATAACAGAGTGACTTGACAACAAAGGGAGTGACATTATCATCACTCCATTGTTATTATATATCTCCGCTAGTTGCTCCGATCATATCCTCCATTTCTTCAACTTAGCTTTCACTCTCTCTCTCTCTCTCTCTCTCTCTCTCTCTGTGTGTGTGTGTTTCTCTCTAAATACAACATTCACTCTTAAAATAGGGCAACCAGTACACTCTTGACTCTCTTTCCCTCTTTCAGACACGAGGAATGCATCATTTTTGCTCAAACAGAGCAACGAAAACTCCCTGAGTTACTATAGCTTGTATATCCAACTCTCTCTCACTGCTCTCAACATCAGCAAAGCGCAGCCAATATGGGAGAAGATGCCGGGCCGGCAATCTCCCACCGGGCTTCCGCTTCTTCCCTTCCGACGAAGAGCTCGTGCGGCACTTCCTTCGACGAAAGGCCTCCATGCTTCCATGCCACCCCGACATCATCCCAACTCTCGATCTCCGCCACTTTGATCCCTGGGACCTTCATTGTCAGTACATCTTTCTATCTATTAAAATACAGAGTAATACGTACCTATAGCTTTACGATTGACTGTTTCAAAGCCATTATTATCTGAACTTGGGACCAGCAATAATGACTTTACTGTTATTTGACCTGCATGTGAGTAATGGTCATTGAAAGATTTGTTTATATTTTGAAGGCAAGGCTTTGAAGGGAGGCAAATACTGGTACTTCTTCAGTCACAGAACAGAGAACAGAGCAACACCTAATGGCTACTGGAAGCACATGGGCATGGATGAGGCTGTTAAAGATGTGGGGATAAAGAGACACTGGTTTTCCACGTCGGAGATGAAGCTGAGGGGAGTAAGACTAATTGGATCATGCATGAATACAGCCTACCTGACAGTGAACCAAGCCCGAGCAGTGGCAGTAATGGCAGAAAACCTTCCAGGAAGAAAGGGGAGGCGAAAACACTAGTAAGTGATACCTTGTTTACCAAGGAAAAGAAATTTGCATACATATACAATATCTGAAATAATCATCACTTATTTTCTTCAACATAATACAATATAATGATAACACAACAGAATATTCCCACATGAAAGCTTGATGTTTAATTAATTATGAGAGTTACTGATGTTTTTGGACGTGGATTAGGATGCTAACAGGTGGGTGGTGTGCCGAGTGTATGAGGCGGGTTACAGTATTCAGCCAAGCGGCCATGAAGATGGGATGGAGCTCTCTTGCTTGGATGAGACTTTCCTGTCGTTTGATGATTATGATGAAGTTTGTTTGACTAAATAGTTTAGCAGGCAAGGCAGGATTTTGTGTTCTGAGGAAGCTGATATATTCCTCAGTTTCTAACTTTGGAATTGTACATCTTACACTTCTTTAAGAAATTGCGTCAATGTATTTTCTCCTTCCTATCATAAACGCGAGGCATGTTTTGACCTATGTTTAGCTCTCTCTCTCTCTCTCTCTCTCTCTCTCTCTCTCCATATGATTGTATTTTAGAGAAAAAAATTTAGAATATGCTAATCGAGATTCTACAAAATAAGCTTCAAAGTTTTAAATGTGATATTTTATTACATTTAGATGGCATAAAATCACAAGTTTTTATTTAGAAATAATATCAAAATAATTGAAAGTTGTGTCATTAAATTTATATTAAAATAAAAAATATTAAATATTTACATGCAAAACAAAAATTTCACCGATTTATATAATAATTTTAAAAAAATATAAATTAATAAAAATAGTTGTTATAAAATCAATAACAAAATGAAAAAATATTAAAAGAGAAAAATATATAAGTACCACTTAAAATTTATCTATTTATAAAACTAATACTCATCATTTTTTTAAACCATCAAATTTATTATTATTAGTAATTTAATAAAACAAAAAATTTTGAGCTGATGTTTCATTATAAATTTTGATATTTCAATGAGAATTTCAAAATGGTTGGTTTTATAAATAATTGAATTTAAAATACAAACTACACTATTTATAACATTTCATATAATGTGTTACATATGAGAATACATGTTTTGTTTTGTCATATGACAAAATTTGGAGCATTATAATGAAAATTGGGTTAGGCTATTCATTAAATTTGTTCTCTTTATAAAATTTTCTTGCCTATTAGTTCAATGATTTACTCTGCAGTGCTTGTACAATATATATATATATATATATATATATATATATATAATAGAATAAATAAAAAAATTTATTTGACATATATCAAGTCAATTGAAAAATCCTGGGGTGGGCCGAGCCGAACAATTCATCCAATTAGGAACACGTGTACCCACTGTCTCTTAGCTCGGTTAGTGAAGCGGCCTTGGGAATCCCTGGCGTGTTGATTCTCCAGGAGGCGCTTCAGATGAGATATCGAATCGTTATCGTGAGTGATGAATGTGATCTTATAAGCGCCGAGGATTAGTCCAAGGTCCAGATGGATAGGGTGTTGGGTGGATACCCTTCAAAAAAAAAAAAAAAAAAAAATTAGGAACACGTGTTACTGCAGTAAGAAGGAAGGGCCCAGGAATATCTTTTGAAGCTTCTCGCGGGCTTCTTTTATTTTATTTTCCTCATTATTTTGCACTATCTATGTTCTTATCTCTCCGTCTACGAGGGAAGTGGAGAATTCGTGGAAAAACACGCCAGCATTTCGTCATCTCCTTCGTCAACTCAATTGATAAATTTAAAGAAGGGGAAAGAATAAATAATAAAAAACTCCCCATGAAAATAAAAATTCAAAATAGGATGAAAATATGATGAGATATTTAGAAAACAAAGACTTTTAAATTACAAAAAATAGCAATTCTTATTTATAATAATGTTATGCCATCTAAGAATATATATTTGTAATTTTTAACTTATCTTTTAAGTAAATATAAGTATATATCGAATGAAGAGCATAATTTCTATTCCAAACATTGTAGTAGCATCATAAAAAGATTTAAAGAAGATTTTAAATAAAAGATTAGATAGCCCATCTTAAAGAAGATCTTTTGGTTCCATTGATCGAAGAGTTAAGCAGTCATTAGTGATCATTAAAAAAAGTGTCTAGCATGGAGTTAGAGTTAATAGGGAGAGCAATAATGATATTTACACCCAAAGATCTACTATGGATTTTCCCAATAACCATGGCTCCTAATATAAGCTATTATTGTTGTCATAAGATATATTATATGTGAGTTTATCTTTACTAGATGAAGGAAATTCTATTAGTTTCCTTTAAAAATAGAAGATTGAGGATAGCAATCTTAGCCTCAAGCCATATTTATGTAGGTTAGGTCTACCAAGTCTCCATGAGAGCTTGAATATGGTTAAATAGTTGTTTATAATGAATTATCTTAAATTATTTACTACTCAAAACTCATTAAGCTCTAAGTGGTCTTTATCCTAAATCGTTTGAAACAAAATCTCTCCAAGTTTCTTATTCATCTCTCAATACTATGCTATTGATGTTGTTCATTTGCTAAGGCTATCTAATCAAGGGACTCAGCCATTGGTTGTATGACTTAATAATTAACTAAAAATTCTTCCCAGAATAACTCACTATAAATACTTGTCCTTAATTCCAAACTCATTATAGAACCAAAATGATCACACACACACACACACACACACACATATATATAGCACAACTCTTATGGATAATTATTTAAATATTTCGCTTTGAAATTTTGACCTAATTATGATGATTGTGATTTTTACATTATTCAATTTATTTAAAAATAAATATAATATATAACTATTCAATCAACTCTTATATTATTTTCTAATTATTGGGGCTAATGAGTCAAATTGTATTAATCATAAAGAAAATCCAACAATTTTAAAATTTATTTTGATCAATTTTGGGTCAAAAATTTTGACTTAAATCATTTTCAAATTTTCTGTTATAAATAATATGAGTGAACAATAAAACAATGGTTCATCCAAATGCATAGCGAGGAATCTCATACAAAGAATCTCATGAGAATTAAGTAAGACCTTATTAAAATTAGTAGATGAAAATAAAACACACAAAATACTTCTATAATGTTGATACAAAGTTGGGGTCATTAATTGTTGCTTTGTTTTATTATGTTATAGATTTTATTATAATGATGATAAGGCTATTACATTAAGGGAATCATAATCAGTTTTTCATTATGTTTTTTTTTTTTAGTTTTTCTTCAATACAAGCTCTAATAATTGTATTCCTTTAAAAATAAATAATTAGGACAACCAATTTTAATTTTTTTTTTTGATAAAAAAAGTTTTTGAATACTAAATTGATTTGCATATTTAATAAGTTTAATTTTGTGTTGGGGACATTAATTATGCTTCAAACTAATGAATAGAATGTGCAATAACATAAAAAATTGATGAGAAGAATTTGATCAAAATAGGCTTTAAAATTTTATATTTTTTTTGAAGTGAATGAATAAATTCATAATCAATAAATTTTTTTTATATTATATTTATTTTAAAATAAATAAAAATATTACAATTTAAAAGAGTTTTACATACACTATCATCTAATTCTTATATATTTACTAAGTAATCACATTTTATCTCAAAATTTAAATGGTCATTTAAATATTAAAATTCATAATAAAAGTTAAACTCATATATATATATATATATATATATATATATATTTATAAATTTTTTAACAATTTAATGATGACTGTATAAATATATGAATCAAAACAAAACAAAGTTAAACTATAAATATATATAAATTGCAAGATTAATTTATAAAAATCTTAAATCTAAAACAAAATTTTTAGTTTCACTAAGCGAAGCGTGAATACTAATCCACTGTCTCTTAGCTCGATTGGTAGGCGAGTAGGGCTGGGAACCTCCCAACCCGCGTTCGATTCCTCACCAGCACGGAGGTGCCTGATAGAAAGTAAGTGGAGACTCGACACATGTGGGTAATGAATGTGGCATCAAACCTCTATGAAATTAGTCATAATGATATTCTCACCCATAAGATCAGTGAGATGTTTGATGAATACCATTAAAAAAAGCATGAATACTAGCTCCAGCTTCATGAACAGGACAAACAAATTTTTAAAATAAGTATTAATTAATAATTTATTAACAAATTACGTATGGTAAAAAAAAATTAAATATAGGTACAGTCGCCCAATAAGTGGGCGGCAATCACTCCGGAGGTGCTGCGGCTCGCCCACTTATTACGGCTATTTCTGCCGTTGCGATAATCGGTCGATTGGCCTTAGTGAAGAGCCAAGATTATCGGAGACTTAATATAAGTCGTCAATAAGTGGTAGACTTTTCCCTCTATTTAAAAAAATAAGTTGTATTTTTGCAACCAAGATTGAAGCACAAGTTAGAGCTCACAAGTTACAACATTACAGGACGAGCAACTAGTATGGATTTAATGATGGTGCATAAACCTTTCCAAATAAATGACTATATAACCAAGATTGAAGCATAACAATCAAGCACTCAATCATATAGAACGTCAACACCAAATGCACAGCAAAGTAAAGATGGCATTCTAAACAAAGTCTCAAGTAATAAAAGAAACAAGTAGTCTTTCACAATGAAATAGAGAAGAATCATAAGCAAAGATGTATGAACAGAAATTTGTCAGTGGGCTATCGTCAACGACGCCGTCTATAGGTTATCGCCTACACGGGTATAGTGCCAGTGGCATCATCAGCGGTGATGGGAGACATCATATGTTCCACGAGCACGGCTTGCAACATCGACCCATGCGGTGCGGAGTGTCGTAGATACCCAATCGTGACGGCGTGTCCATATGTGCGAGGCGAGTGCTCTGGAAAAGAAGATAGTCCGGATCAGTATAGGTGGATGGCCCCGCGCCCATGTCTGCGTCTGCGGTCGAGCGAATCGTGACATGTCATATCCTGTGACTTATGCTCTGCTGGGATGCGCTGGAGCATGTAGTCTCTGATATGTGTCCTCGAGCTCAGATCATGCATCATATGCTCGTACTTATTTATGACCAACTGGAATTCTGCGTTACCTTGACGTCCAAAGAAAGGCCAAAAGAGGTCCTTCGTCGCCAAGATATGCTCCGCCTACAATAAACCAGTTTAAAATATTACTACAAAAATCTGTGGAAATAATAGCTAAATAAATTTACAAATTGTAACATTATCTTAACATATGCTGGCTCGGCAGGTGCTCTGGGGTAGTAAGTCGTCGGTCTCAGTAGGCACCTTAAACAAGTACAACGATGCCCACGACCTAAACCAAATCATGTACTGCTGTAGGGACAGTTGTGCGTCTGTGTAACTGTCGTCTACCACAACAACATGATCTCTGCGAGCCTCCCACAACACGATGTGTTGCTGATGGTACTGAACCCAATCTGTATCAGCTTTCCCTCTGCCATCTACTCTCTTGAAATTGGGGTCCATCGGAGCAACATTAGTGCTGGGTAAGTAACCAAACAGACGAAGGACTCTATCAGGAAGGTGTCACTCCACACTCTTCTAGCTAATCAATGGAACTCGTGCTAACTAGATAGCCTCGCCAGCCAGGCAAATATCAGTTAGGCGACCTTTAATCTGAATATCGTATGGCTCCCAAGTCACATGTATGTGTTACTGCATGTTAGACAATTGTGTGATAATATTTAGTGAGAAAAAGGTATAACAATTAAGAATAATACCTGGCTCAATAGCAGTCCATCTAACTCATCCCGAAAAAATCTGATATTGTCGAATGGCATCTATCGAACATACCTCTCGTTCCACATGAGTAAAACAATTTTCATATATAAATCATTTAATTGTAACTCATTATGTTAAAGTAAACTAAATAGATTTAGTTTTCTTACCTGAAATCGATGCTAAACCCATCAAGATCTCTAAAATGAGGAACATGTAGTGTCGGTCTACCAACATGCAGTCGCTCCTAGGACCAGATCTGGAGCAATTGAAGACACCCAGCCATGTTGGCCCTCCTCAACCTGGTAGACTCGTGTAACTCCCTCTATAAGTGGGCTCTGCCTTTCTGCAAAAGTGAAGATTTTTTCTTTCATGAGATTGCAAACTCAAGTGAGGAAAAATAAAACATAGGCTCATATGTTGAAGTCCAACTTTGGGAGGTCTGTAAATGCCCAAAATATGGGCTGCCAGATGAGTGCGAGGGTGGTCGAATCTGAAAGAGTGCGGAATGGGATGTTCACCGAAGCTCATCACGGCCTAGCCACGCCTTTGCTTCCCATCCAACAACGATAGGCCCGACAATCGGTGGGTCATCTATCCGTAAACCCAAGGTCATTGCAACATCTTGCAATGTCACCATCATCTCTCTCACAGTAAAATAGAATGTGTTGGTCTGGGGGGACCAACGTTCAACTAGTACTGTCAGCATATGATGGTCAAGTCTAATATACCGCATCGCTAACGGTGAAGTCAAGTGCGGAGGCGTATGAACCATGGAGCGCGTAGCGGCCTCTCTAAGCATCAGAAGATGCGAAGCTACCTCCAAAATAGTCGCCTATAATATGAAAAAGTTGTTGTAAGGTCACGTAGAACAATTGAAATATATTATAAAGAAATTAAAGTAGAAAGTAAATTCATAACGTATCGGATATGCGACCGTATGCCGCAGTAAAGGCTACGGATGAACCTCCTGGGTAGGGCAGTGCATCGTCTATCTCAAAGCGCCTCCTCCGACGTAATCGATGCGGAAGGATTCTCGTCATCGTACCTGTGACAAGTAGAACAAAATTACAATTTATTAGAGTGCTGATATAATAGCAGAAAGATTATGCAGATTCTGTTAAAAAATTTTGCAACACAATCTAAACTCACCTTCTACTAGTAGGGTTATGTGGACACGATGTCCGATAATGATTAATTGATTTGCAGAGACTACACATGCGATTGCTTTGTGTTTTGCTCTCGTACATTGTGTTCTTGTACCTATTTGATCGTGGCCTCCCCGACATAACTTTAACCACTGGAGCCATTAAAGGATACAGACCCCGGTCCGCATCGTACTCTGGCCAGGTGTTTCGATCCTGCAGAACATGAAAACTCGAAGAGTATGTATGTCCATACATTGACATGGTGTAGTACCTTGACAAATAAGCCAGGTGATTGATTCTCCTATGGACTAGAGCTGTTATAGTATGACTACATGGCATATGCTAAATCAGTGTTCGTGAACGACTGTATGAGCTGAATTGATCCACTATGAAGTCAACTCTAAAGGAGTGACAATTCTTGTCCAACACTTGCACCTCATTTGCATTAATATTGACTAGCTGCGGATAATGTCTAGCCTCGCGCTCAAATTTTCTTAGCACTGTTTGGGTTCTAGGAGAGAATGTGAATTCAGTAGGCGGTTCTTCTGAATCAATGGTACTTGCCCGTTTATAGAATATACTCATGATGTTATAGTAAATTGCAGTGACCAATGCTTGAATTGGTAGTCCCCGTGTGCATTTAAGTACACTATTAAAACAGTCTGATGCATTTGTCATCATGGTACTGTAACGCTTCCCATCATCGTGAACTAATGTCCACTTATCCACATGACGTTCTACTAATCATTGGTATGCTTCAGGTTTAATTTTTTGATGTAAGTCATGTGACGGTTGAATATGTTGATGTCATCGGTGCTACTTGCCATGTACATTTTTTAGCACATAAACTCAACACCGCAATACCCATTTTTCTCACTGCTTTCTTAAAATTTTTCCTACGATGTTGCAAGCAATGATGATGTGCGGCCCATGAAAAAATATCGCGGCATCCACGAACCAACTCTGAATGCTTATCTGAAATTATACATAAATCGCTTTTTGAAACAATAGGTAATAGTTGTTGTATGCACATAATGAACCAGAGCCATAACTCATTGTTCTCAGCTTCAACCACAGCAAAAGCAAGCAGAAATAGACCGTTATTCGCATCAATACCAATGGCTGTGAGCAATGTACCTCGATACTTGCCTAACAGGAATATCCCGTCCATGCTGAGAATAGGGCGCCAATAACTCCAACCAGTAATCGATGGTCCAAAAGCTCAGAACAACCTCTGAAACCTGCATGTATTTGATGAAAAATTCTGTAAACAGTGTTGGGTAGCGCAGAGCATAATGAATCCATAAATAAGGCTAGAGAGCCGTATGACTCCTCACAACTGTCAAATATTATTCTGATACTCTTACGCCTCGTATCCCATGCCTTCATGTAAGAGACCTTAATGTTAAATTTTGATTACATCCTTCCTATGATCTCTCTAGGCTTCAAGTTTATTTGAAACGCATAACTGACATTATGAAGTAACTAATAAACTTAGAAGTGTACTGACGATGTCCTGAATCACTAATAGTGACAATGCATGTGTGCGGCGAACCTAAAGTTGATATCCTCCAGGCACCTCCCAACCTCTTGCTTCTACTACAGTGCATGCGCCATTGGCAATATCTGCTAGGGTTACGATGTTGCGAACATATAACAGTAAAATTCTTCTGATTTGATGTGACGGTAAGGAACTGAACATTATTAAGAATTGACCAGCCAGTTGCTGCGAACTGAAGCTCCTTCTTATTTGAGAAACACATACCTTATATAACTCTACCGGAACTTCAATGTCATCTGAAAAAGCTGAACTATCAGATGTATCATCAAACACAATATCTTCATCTCAATCTTTGGTGGTTTGACATATTCGAACATAGTCATTAGAAATCATAACATCGTGATATGATGAATTCCAGATTGAATGACTCCGAAGAGGCTCATGATTAACACCGCTGTCACATAAATTGGCATTACCCAGTAAAGAATCATCGTCAACATCGCTATCATCAGATGTATTGCTTGATTCACTATTCATCATTTCGCACTCGTCATCGGGTACTAGTCTAGATGAACTAGATTGTTCATGCAGTTGTGCTTGAACAAGCAGCTCGGTTCTGCAATAAAAAGCTACAATCTTTTGAAAAACAGAAGATACCCTACACAAAAAAAATACTAATAGTGATGTTGAGGTAAATGCTTACATTATTTCTGGGTCGTGAAAGAATCTGATTGATTGGCCAATTGAACTCATGGCGTATGAATGCACAATTTGTTGTTGACATCGGATCTCGCTGCGGAGTACATTGTTGCTTTATTTCCACATAAATTAATGTTTGTGAAAACTTGTCCAATACATTATTGCGAGACTTCATCATCATCAATGTATATGTATCCCGCTTCTGGGAAAATGTCACGTAATCTCCACTGCAGTTATCAACTTCATAGGAGAGAGCACTTTTGTTTTAAATCTCCTAAGCTTGCATAATCACGGAACTTCGCATGGGCGATTTTTTGCAAACATAACTTGGAATGAACATCAATGATCATCGGTTGATCAAAGAAGATAATTAAGGATACGAGCTCTTGACTCATTCTACTATATGCTCAGCAACCAAAGATCTAACAAAACCTAACAATTTACTCATAATTCATCAAAAAAAAGATCAATCGGAGTGTACATATTGCTCAGCTATTTATACACCTAACAATTAAGGAAAGAAAAATAAGAGAAACTAAATTAACTAATCCAAATATTTTCTAGACCCTAACCACACAAAGTTTAGGAGGAAAATTATGAAAATCAGGAAAAAGCCAAACATCACCTAATGAGTAAATTAAAGTTCTTCCCCACCTAAGGAGTAGAATAAACTTCCATTTACATTATTGCCAATTGAAATAAGAAAGGAAAAAGATAAATAAAAAATCTTTACTTTAGTGGACGGAGCTTTCGGTGGAGCCGACGACACACATTGGAGCCGATGACAATGACGGCTTGTGATAAGGGGGGGCCTAAAGTAAGCGAGCGAAATCTAGGGATGCCGAAAAGTCATCGCTTGCGGGGTAGAGGGATGTCGGTTTGTCGAATTCGGTTTAGGGATAATGTCGACCCTCAGGATAATGCCGCTCGGCCGATGATAGTGAAAAAGTCGTGATAATCGGTTGATTGACGGCAAATGATCGAGGTGTCGACATTAAAACTATAGTCGCCCGATAAGTAGCGACATACCACTAAGGTGGTTTATATTGAGGACTGTACCTATATTTAAAATTTTTTTAATCATATTTAATTAATTAATTAATTATTAATTAATACTTATTTTAAAAATTTATTCTCAGCAGTACTTTGATCCGGCTGGAGTTGCAGGTTCCATTTGGATACTTCCAAAATACTTGCCTATTCTGACTTGGAAACTCTATCCCCTAATACACACGCTGACAATCCTTTATCGTCCTTTTTTTTCTTCTAAATTAATCTTTTATTTCCGATCATAAACTGATCTAATCATTTCCTCAAACTTCGAAATTTTGAAGCTAGTTAGATCTGAATCCCTTCTCCCTGTCTCCTTTCCTCCGATTTCTCCGAATATCGAATGACTCTTATATGCAATGCAAGGTCCACTGCTGCGCGGCTTTGGAGGCGGGGCTTATCTGCTTCGACTATAATCCGCCGCCGGAACTCTCCGTCAAATCAGCCGCCGGCGCCATTTCCAAGCGGTGGGCTGGAACGATGTTTCGGGTCGGCTAGGGCTGGCGAGAGCGTTTCCCCGCTGTATGATGATTGTAGAAACCAGGTGGGTGGTTATCCATTGTTTGATTCTCTTAGAAATCCATCTTTCTTTGTTATTTATTAACTGTTGGTTAAAGCAATTTGGCTCTTGTAGATAGTAATTTTTTCTTTATGCCACTCCGTTTTGGTAGCAAGCTTAAGATTGTGTATTTGTATGGTAGTTTGGGAGCGGGATTAATATGAGATTGGGCTCGCTGAAAGTTAATTTAAGGATCAAATCCTAGCGCTTCATTGAATTTGTCCCAAATCCTCAAGATGAAAGAGCACTTTTAGCGTTACCTTTTTTTTTTCTTCTGGAAAATGGTTTTGAATTCTCTGATACTAATTCTGTTGTAGTAGTGGACCGCATCTTTCCCCACCCAACCTTTTTTTGAGAAATGAGCACTGTAGGTCAATAGAGACACACGGTTGAAAGGACTCAATTAAATAAACAAAACCAGAATACGAGGTAAATTGCAGACGTCAGATGACTATTTATCATTCAAATTCCACCTCTTGATCTTTTGGGTTATATGAAATTTAATTCTATGTAATATCTTAGGAGGGATAATAGTTTTAGACCTATGAATTTTCTTGTTCCTATCTGACTAAATATTACAAACAAGTACTCCACAATTAGTATATAAAGCTTCCAGACCACATGCTGACTATCGAAAGGAATAAACTTTATAGAATTTGAAGTGAAGAAGTCAAGTGCAGAAGCTGGTTGAGAGCTTTGTTGTCCAAAGAGTCTTGGTTCAAATCCTTCTCTGCATTATGTGTATGATTAAATAAATGCCCATCAAGGCGGGAGTTTCTATCCATACATGTGGATTAGGAGAAGCCAAAGAGTAGGTGAGTGTGATTTTCATTACTCCATAAGCAAAAAACGCAGTTGCCATTAGTAAGAATTCCCCTAATAAAGAGATTATCTGCGCTTTAAATCCATTTAAACATGTCATCTAAATATAAAAAGAAAATCCAAGGGACATCACTTTATGTTATGCAAATTTGGTTCATTTTAGATTCAAAACATGATAATGAAAAGCCTTTTTAGCCTCGAGTAAAGAGAATCCATTTTTCCCATTATAAAACTGTTTATCCTTCTTAATAAAGGAGAAGGTCTACCTTAAGAAGATTAAAGCAAGTAGCTTCAAACGAAGAGGAGAGGTTGGGAGACTAACCCCCATCAGAAATGATATCACCATTTTTAGCATTGACGGTATAAGTAAAAATAAATTACACTTGGCTTGCTGAGATTTCTCTTTGACAACAACCATTATTCTAGAGATCATTAAAAATGAAACATGCTTCACCATTTCAATTAGTAAAAGAAGACATATACCCATCGAGGAGGCAACATGCTATAGGTCCTTCCAAAAGTGAGAAGCATTAACAAAGCTTCTATACCTAATAAATCCATAAAGAGCATTTTGTTAACTCCATGAGCTCATTGCTTTTGCAATTGATTTTGATGATAACAAATATATGATTGGTCGAAACTAATATTTTATTTTAAGTGTTTCAAGAAGCTGATCAGACTCAATATGTTTAGTCAAATTTGGAAAGTCAAGATCAGACTGGATTATGGTAGTTTGGGAATCTACCTAGGTTTGCAATAATAAGACAAATAAGAGCTCAATAGCATGAAAATAATGGCTAAAATATTTTCATATTATTTATTTGGATTTTTTACATTTTTTTTATATTTCATTTGCATTGATTTTTCAATATTCTTGAAATTATTATTATTTGGATAATTTGAGTACTTGCATGAGGTTAAACATTAGCCATTGCTTCTTAACGTGAGGTGAATTTATTTTTACACTTCATTAATTTATTTTCATATTTGTATTAATTTTTATCTATTTATTTTGTGTATGAGAATTAAATTATTTCTTCATTATCCAAATTATCCTTTTTTTTCTATCATATCCTTCACTTTCTCTCTCCTGTCAATAGTCTCTTTTTATTTTCATTTTGGCCTAATTTTTTTTATTGATTTTGGCATTATAAATTTTTGGGGAATTATTTAAATTATTGTCATATTATTTTTCCCTTATTTAATGAATATTTAAATTCATATTACTTGAATTTTGAAATTAAGTATTTTTTTTTAATTTCAAATTATATTTTGCCATAAAATAATTCAAATGTGTTTTATCTCTTTATGGCATTGTTTGGCCGATCCTTATGCATTTTTTATTAATTATATTTGAATTTATTTGAATTACTTTAGGTTGGTTCAAATTCAAATTCAAATTCAAATTGACCTTGAATTAATTATATTTTCCCATTTTGGATTTCGTTTTATGGAATTAATTTGGCCGGCTCCTTTTTTTTGTTTTAATTGATTTAAATTATGTATTTGATTCAAAAAGCTTCTTAAATTAATCTCCCATGATTTATTGTTAATTGATTGCATTAATTGGAGTTTGATCCATTTTTGGAAAGAGCTTGGTCTAAATTTTCTTCTTAAATTTTTCTTGATTTATTTTATTTGATTGTATTCTTTTGATTTTCCTTCTTTAATCCCATCAAATTAGTTAATTGATCTATTATATATATTACATTGATTCTTGATTGAAGCCCTATAAAGAAACCCTTGGCCATCCTCCCTTGCATTTATATTTATTGGATTTATTTTATTTGATATTATTTCAAACTCCTGTCTTGTTTAATCTCTTCTTTAATTAGCTTGTGTTCATTTATGTTAAATGCATTATTCTCTTTTCCTCCTCTATTACTTAACCGGTCACACACTCATTAATTTGAATTGGATTCAAATCTTTTCGTATGTACTTAATTCTTCAAATTTCAAAGTCTTGCCTTAATAACCTTCCCTTATATATATTTTTTTTCTATAGCTTTGGCCAAATCCTACATGGAGTATTTTTTCATGTGATTGCTTAGTTAACTTAAGTAATTTTTTCCTCTTCTTTCTTTCTTGCTTGGCGGAACACATCATTTAAAATTTTTTTGCATGTGCCAAAATCAAACACTTTCTTTATGAATTTTTTCTCTCATTATTTCTTTATCTTTCTCTTTAGCTTTGACTGAAAATCTCATGACCTAAAATCTATTTAAAGAGGTGTTCTCCTAGTTTAATTCTTTTCTTGACTCTCTCTCCTAGGTCGAGCCCTTGCTACTAAAATTCTTGGAGTGACTCAATGCTAAAGGTCTTCTCTCTTCCTCACTTCTTCAACACATTCAAGTGGAGACCTTTTTCAACTTTTTTCAAGCTTCTTTCAAGCCTTGAAAAGTCCACTTCAAGTCATTGCTTTCATTTCTTATACACACAAAGGACTTGAGTAAGAGTGTTCATTTCATTTTAATCTTTTGAATCATTGGTTTTCATTAATTTGATTTGAATGAAATGATTTTTGTTCTTTATTATTAAAGTATTTCCTTAAGCTCTTTTCATTCTCTTTCCAAGTGATTTGAAAGACTTCTCTTTATTGGATTGGATTGAAATCATACTCATAAGGTTTTTGCAAAGATCATTTCTTGCTTTTATATTTTCAAAATCTTTGTACTTTCACTTCATGCAATCTTTTATAAAATCATTTTAAATTTTACATTTAGTTTGAGTTGATTTATATATAATGTAAGTTTAAGCACTCTTCTTATTTGTCTTAATATTATTTAGTGGGTTTGAGTGCAAAATTATTTTTAAAAATTTGAGAGTTAGATATTCAAATTATATCTTTTCTTTTCTTATTCACTTGAAGTTGTTTGAGTTTGTACTTGTCCATGTAGAAAAGTATGTTGTAGGAGTTGTACTTGCCCGTGTAGAAAAGTATGGTGTTGGCTGTACTTGCTAGTATAGTTAGTTTGTACTTGCCCGGTGTAGGAAAATATGTAATGTTTAAAATTGCGCATTTAGGTATTGAGTCATTTTTCATTCGTTAGGCGAGGCGTAAGCCTCACATTCATACAACCGTATAAAGTCAAAATTATGGTGAAAATTAATAAATTAATATCATAGCATATAAATGAATAATCAAATATATAAGATGTAACAAATTGCATATTTAACAAATAAAAAATTGCGTAGATTATAAATATTCATGTAAGAAATTGTGCATAGATAAATGAAAATAACATAAGACATTAGATAGTCATGCAAAAGATATCAGATAAACATTCAAAAATAGATCAAATATGTCAAAAAGGAAAACTTTCATAAATCTAATTCCCAAAATAGATAGGAAAACACAATCATAAATCATCAAGATTGTCATCGCTCAATGGGAGTTATCATCATAATGTATAACTTTCTCTTCTGCTTCATCTTTAGTAGACTCCAATTTTTCCAATTCTTTTTGTTCTTCAACCTCAAGCATCTTTTTCTTCCCTAATTATTAATAAATTATAATTAATATGAATTTAATAATAGTAATTTCAATGTAATATAATTTGAATTAATTGAATTTCAATAAATACATTTTCGCTTCATCTCTTGGTTGCGTGTGGTTGATGTACTTTTGCTATTTTTGTTTCTTTTTCTATGGAAGAAATCTATATTTAAATCTTTTTATTGCAGATCAGTTTGTGTGAGCTCAGTGTCATCATTCACAAATCATTCATCGTCTGACTGCATGTCTTCACACAACAGAGGGTCCTCACCATCCTTCTAGTCTTTCCTCAAATTTTTTTCTCTCAATTTCTTGTTGTACATTATGTACTCCAAGGAATTCATTCCAAGGGTCATTAAATGATTCTTTCTCTTTGTGTGAACTTGACTGTAAGTACTCTAGTTGTGCTTACAACTGGATAATTAACATGTAAGACTTAGTACTCTGGCAACAAAATATTGCAATTCTGGGATTCCATCATCGAATTGAACCACCACTCAACTAAAATTAAAATAAAAAAAGAGAAATAGTTAAAACCATAAAGACAAGCTTAAGATTTTAAAATAGTATATAATTAAATCTATTTGTAGTAAAACTTTTAAATTACTTGGAGAACGACCACAAATAGTACCCTTCGCTTGTTGCAGTAAAAAAAAACTTCACATTTCTAAATAGAACAGGTTGCATGTTTGTAGTAGCCATTTCTATAGGATCAGCTATCAACCTATTCATACAATAATATAACTCAAATTTAATCTCTGGATTGGTTGATTTGTTTTCAGCATATTAGAATTGAGGATTAAAGAAGTATGCAACTGCATGTAAATGATGACGGAGTTGAAGTTCTCATTTCTCATCAATAAGATCATAGATTATTTTGTAGCTAACCTCTTCTCCTCTTAAGGTTATGGGCAATCAACTCTTTTGCATCATTTATTGTATTATATATGAAGCTCATAGCTGTCTTGTTTTTTGCATCCACGAATCTCAAAATTTGAACTGATGATTGTGTGGCTGTTATTGCATGTCACACAACCAAAACTTCACATTTAAAGTAATTTTTCTCACCTCATTGCCTTTAACTTTCTTCACCCATGCAGAAGTAAGCCATTGTATAGAAGTGAACATTGACTCCAATGACTGCCTAACCTCGAACATGCTTTGCAAAGTAAGATAACTTGTAGCAAACCTTATAGTAGCTGGCCTCAACAATTCTTTCTTCAAAAGCTTTTGCATCAAAGCTAACACTCATGAATGATTATAAATGAATTTACTGATTTTTTTTTTGGACTTTTGCAATGCATTTTTATGTTGAGGCAGCTCTGCAAGGTTCTCCAATATCAAGTCAATGCAATTCGTTGCACAAGGGGTCCAATATAAATGCCTTTTCTTTTTCATCAACATATTCCCAATCACTCTCTAATCTTCTCAACCACACCATCTAGCAGTCTGAAAATAAATCTTGAATCTTTAACTTGATTAAATACTTCAATGGACCTCAACAAAACAATACCACAAGGATTGTTTACCAGGATATTGATAAGATTTATATTTTTCAAGTCAGACTGCCCATTAGACATTATAGTAATTCTTATCTGATTCTAAGTCTTTCTAATTTTCTCTGTATGTCTTTTTTTTTGTGTTACTAAGCAATTCATTCAAAATCCAAGTTCCCAAATCATACATAGAAGGGTTCTTTAATCCATGACCATAAGCACCACCGATCTTATCATATTAAAGTAGGAATGTGAGGTTGCCACATTGAATGAAATAACATTCTCATAAAAAACCTTTCAATGTCCATGCAGACACGTCGGTGTGCTTCTTTTGTATTATGTGATGAAAGTTCCCCCTCGGCATGACTTCTATCGTCATCCACATGAATCATAAACTAATCCATAAATTCACTAGATCTTCTAATAGATACTGCTGCCAAGGATGACTAGTCTTTACCATTATAATCACTTTCATAATAGGAGCTAGTATCAACTCTGCCATCGAATTGCTGTTGTGAAAGATGATTCGACATCGTGGCCTTCTTCATGTAAGACTATATCTCTTCTTTCATAGCTTCAAGGATGTTGACACATGGTGCAACGTTCTTATGGGAGTCTGAGAAGTGCTATTTCATTATTATAACACCGCCTTTCACCACTTTATTATAGTAACTGCACTTCAAATATACATAGATTTTATCACCTCTACCAACATCAACCTGAATGTTGTGTTTCCACGCCGGATCTTTTCTTTGATTCATTGATTTGGTTTTATCACGAACCATTGATTAGTTATTCTACACAATTAAAATATAAAATGACAAATTTAATTTTTGAAATTATCTATATTAACTTAATGAACATTGAACAATTACCAAAATTGAGCTTTCAAGGAATAAGGAATTCTCACCAATCACCAATGAAGAAAGAATGATGAAAGGAGGTGGCGGCAGTGGAAAATGCATGAAGGTCGCGGAAAATCTGCGCAAGGGTTGTGGTGGTGGTGGTGGAAACAAGTACAACTGAGCGGCAGTAATGTGCAGTGGCGGGGAGGAGGTTGTTACAGAGGAGGTTCACACCAACAACAATAATTGTGGCTTCTTGTAGTGGTGGAAGTGCCGCTGATAGGTGGAGGCGGTGGTGGCAGCGAGACGCACACGTTCGAAGAGCGAGAGTTGAGGAGCCGAGATTTGAGAAAGAGAAGAGAAAATTTTAGTTTGCTTAGCACTAGGGTTTAATAAGAAATATTATAAAATTAATAAATAGATGCCCACACCTCTATCTGCATGAGGCGAGGCGTGCCTCACCCAAACGGAGGCCCACACCTCACTTCCGCTATCAGTATGAGAGATGAGTTTTAACACAATCCACCTCTCCCCCTTCTAAGCATCTTAACACATTCCAGAATTGAGTGAGGAGGTTAGGACAAACAATAGTATTTCGAATAAGTTTCATTTTGCAAGCATTGATGATAACATTATGAGAAGAAAACCTAAGCTTCTTTCGATCTTTAGCAATGTAGTTTGATTTTAAGAAATGATATGAAGCTTATTATGTGATCCACTATTGTAGATTAATCTAAAAATAAAGCTTGTCACATTTTTAAGAACATATTTAAGTAAAGATAAGGATAATACTGGTGTTGACCTCCATGCACATTCCATAAATCAAATCGGGCAAATACGATGAGATTGACGAAGTACGGATGCAATGCTAAGCGAATCAAAATCAAAATACCCTGATCATCATCAAAACTAATTGAAATGACATTCGATTGCAAAATGAACATTGTCGATGTGTCCATAATGCTAAAATTTTCTTACGAAGAATCTCTCGTGTTGTCAGATTTGAACTCAAGGTGAAAGTGGAGTCACAAGTACGAACACACGCATTGGAGTCAAGAGGTCTCGATGACTTTCAAACAACCTCAGCTTGTAAAATTTACCAACAAATATTATTTGCAATCGATTCGATCAAGCATGGTGCTAATGACGATCTTCGGACATGGCTTTGCACGATTTGGGCTGAAATCACCTTGATCAACACTTATGGAATGTGCCATTGCGTCCAAAAAATTGAAAATACTTATGATAGGCACCTGTATTACCTAAGATTGTCACCAAAAAAAATATGTCGAATCAGTACGTATTTTGAGGAAAATGCAATTTGAGCCACTTAATCTCGCAAAATCTCTGCCTAAGTCAATTTCTCGAGTCTCTTAGCCGCCCATGTCCATATCTTAGCCACTTAAATCACATCTAGCTTATGCTTGATGTGATTAAATCCATCTTGATCATCCCCCTCCCTCTCATTCATGAAATCATTCCTTGCCTCCCATCTTGATCACTCCCTCCCTCTCATTCGTGAAATCATTCCTTGCCTCACACGCTCTTTCGTACTAACAACTCCCAAAATTGATCTCCTCATAATCTCTTTCATAGCCATTGCTTCCTATCCTCATCTCTCCCTATTCATGCGCCTCAGAATCCCAATCTCTCCCTTCCATGCAGCCTTGACTGCTCCACGAGGCCACATCCGTCTATTATTTACTCTTCTTTCTCCTCTCTCCACAACACATGAAATCCAGAACCTCACTGTTCTTTTCCTCTTTACAGCACGGACCAAACTCTATACTCTTTTTCCATACTCTTTCAATCCCACTTCTAACTCACCCAACTCCTAGGCTGCACTCTGATTTCACGTGAATTTTACTTACAGCAAGTTGCTATCCAACCCTCTCTTGTTGGCCTCTGCAACCTAAAACCGAGACCCTCTTCCTTCTCCCTGCATGAACACCCAATCCTTCGGCAGCCACCCAGAACCCATGACCTCAACACACCGTTACCTACAACCTTCTTGTCGTATCCAATCTCACACACAGTCATAACACTCACCTCATTTTCTTTTCTCTTGCAAATCGAGTCACATATCTCTCCCCCTCTTCCTCAAAAATCATGCAACTCGTCACCTAGATTTACGTGCAATGGTATAAAATGATTCGATCTAAAAATCTTGAAGTTTGGATTGCAACATGTTTGGCGTGGCAAGCGGAATTTGTGCACATTTTTCTTAGCATGGCGAGAGAAACTCATATGCGATGTTCATGGCGTAGTCGGTAATCCCTGTGCGCATTTTTCTCATCACAGTGTAGAAAATTATAAATTGCAATTTTTTATGCAAATACCTCATGCACGCCTTTTTTGGTGTAGTGAGATTTTTGGCTATTTTAGACGTGGTGTCTCATGATGCCGATTATATGCGCCTTTCTTGGCACAGTTGATAGGCTCAAACTCTCAATACAACGCTTTACGTTGGGATGACGTCGGTAGATTGTCAAAATTTTATCAAAATTTGAATATAAAGAAGAGTTGAATAGGAAAAAAATAAAGTATTACTTGAACTCAAAACAATCCAAATTAGATTTGAACTGAATATTGAATCAAAAATTAAAGTCAAATGTCAAATATTTGGAAGTTTAATGTGAGAATTAATTTATAAAGGCCTAGATTTAGATGAGACTTACAAGAGATTTAAAATTGACATGAAATTCTCTCTCAAAGGACATGCATGACCTTATACTAAAACCTTAAGAATACTTAGAGAAATTGAATGATTTGAAATGAAATAAATTGAATCAACTTTTTTATTTATAGTTGAAGAAAGATTCCTTGTGGGGCTCATGAGATAATATTTAAGTCATAAAGAAAAAATTGCTGCCTATGGGTAATAAATAAATATGAGATAGAGTTTTGTTGATGAATTTATCACTGAAATCATCCACTCACCTATATGCACAGGTGAAAGGAGGCTATTTTGAAAATTCCAAATATAGCTTTTACGCATCGCTTAACAATAAAAGTCCAATTGCAAATTTTTTAATTTGAACGAATGCAAGGTTCATGCAAACTTGAAAAAAATATTTTTAATTTAATGCCACCTGACTTGTTAACACACTTATGCTAATAGATATTGTCGGCTCCGAAAATTCGATTTCGACCTCTTGATGAAGAGAGTTTGATTAATATTGGACAAATTTTCAGATAACAGATGAAATAGTAGAGAAGACAATACCCAAAGATTTTGTTTTCGAACTTTAGATCTGGTTCTAGGTTTCTTATAAGTGCAAGCACCTATAGTTATTACTTTTCCTAATGCTGAGAGAGAAGTTTCAATTAAAGTTAGTTGATAGGTCACTAATTGCTTTACGTGTAACAGTGAGTGGAGTTTAGATATTTTTGAAATTTATTATCGTTAAAGTGAATGATTTGGGGAATGATGGCGCGCTCAATCAAGATCTTATGGTTCTGTCATCTCAGGTTGTCGTGATCTCTAATCTACTCAATCAGAGGAGGAAGTCGACCCAACTTGATTGAAGGATCCTTGTCAACAACAGTGAGTTACATCATCTAAAGAGATCTTATATATCTGTGGTAGTTTTGTTTAAGGAGACAATATTAAGGCCACCTTAGTTAACAAAAGCGGCAAAGCCATTGGAAAACATACGTAAATCGTGATCTTTATATAATAGTCATTTGACGGCAACCGCCGTGGGACTCCATAACCGCATCATACGCTTACCTAGCCAAATCACAGGATAATGACCCATCCACATCCTTACTGGCATTAGATTGATTGAGAGTGATAATAGAAATACATTTGATTTGACATTGACTTCTTTATGAGCTAGTGTTTTTTTAATTTGTCACCTCAAATAAATGGTTGTGGAAGATGAATAGATTTTTATTTTAAGTATTTAGAGATTGAATTTTATTTAATCATTTTGAACTTAATAATTTACCAGATTTTTTTATTGATATTTGGTTTATATTAATTTGATTTGAAACTCTAAACACACTTTGATGGTTATATCCCATTCGGTTGAAATATTTTTCAATATAGTCATCATCGGGGTTTAAATCTTGTCAACTTAACTAGCTTACTAGCAAAGGATTGAGTCTATGAACACATAATTGAGTCTCCAAACTGACTCGGAGTTTAAATTTTGATTATGAAGTTTTTTAATTAATATCATTGATGGTCGTATGTAAATGCAAAACAAAACCTTTAATCTAAGGTTGACCATTTAATGTTGTGATTAACCTTGCCAACTCCAATCCTTATGAGAAGGAGGATCAGGTTAATCAGCCAAGACTTAGCTCCTGCTATGCATATGAGATGATATACTCAAGATGTGCATAGTCAATATATTTGAACTTAGTTATTGAAAAAGAGATTATTATTTTATGAAAATATTAGATAATCATTGAAAATAATTGCACAATTCTTAAGAACAAATTGAGTTCGGATTGACTTTGATTTGACCCTGCGTAGCATTCTCAGACCAGGTGATTGGACATTTAATGTGTTGGTCGGATCACATGCAGACAGTCTAAAATCTTAAGTTAACCTGCTTAGCATTCTCAGATATTATATTTAGACTTTTGATCCAAGTGTTGAGGCCTATGCGAATTTCTTTCAATTGATTGCATTATTTTAATGCGCCTACATTGCATGGTCACGCAAGTTTGAATGCAACTACGCAATGTATATGCGTACCTTGATAAGAAGCACCCTAGATCAATTCAAATTCATCTCTAATCTCAAATTGGCTTTTATCTCACTTAGGAGTTGAATTATAAAATGACAGTGGGTCTCGAATGAGATTGTTAGTATCACACCATATGAGGGGGAAATGACATCACAATTGTTGTTGCATCCCAAAACATTTGTTTTGGAGGTGATATTCCTTCCACAACAATCGGATTCAGAGTTGTGTTATAATGCATGTAAATATTTTATTCATTTTTTGAAAGCTTGCTTAAGCTTTGAAACAACTAAATGAATCATGAAATGGTCTCAAAATCTGTACAAATGAACTCATTTCATTCAAGCAACCGTACATATTACAAGGCATTTGAGTTTGATGAACGATTGTTGTATGATGTGTGCACATGAAACTTAGTTTACTTGGGTGTTTGCATACATTTCAAAATATTCACAATGACTGACATGAACATTTTGTGATGTATATTAGTTTCGTTAAGAATTTAAGCCAATACCTTTCATTTGCTTACTAATAAGATGTCAAATTCATTGCACCTCTAACTCAAGCTACACCTATGCTTGGAAGCTAGCTTTCAATCTACCGCTAATTTTTTGTACGTTTAACATAATCCCCTTTCAATTCGTTCAACACAATGTATTGTAAGTGTCACATTCAATTTATTTGGTGTAGGCTTCAATTTTAACTCAAGTACAACAACAACAATAACAACAACAACAACAACAGCAACAAACTTTTATCCCACTATGTGAGGTCGGCTACATGAATCCTTCTTCTCCATTGTGTCCTATTATGAGTCAAATTCTTATTTAATTCAAGTATACTAAGGTTATTTTTTATACATCTTAACCAAGTATTTTTAGGCCTACCTCTACCTTTCTTAACATAAGGCAAATCTAATGCATATACTCTCCTAATCGGGTCATCGGATGGTCGACGCTTTATGTGGTCAAACTATCTAAGGCGACTCTCTCTAATCTTATCTTCCACTGGAGCTACTCTAACTTTTTCCGGAACATACTCATGTAACATTTTATCTTTAAGAGTAAAGCCACTCATCCACATGAGCATCCTCATCTCTGCAACACTTAATTTAATCTTATGCTTCTCTTTATCGGGCCAATATTTCAGACTATAAATCATCAGCTCTTACCACCATCTTATAAAATTTTCTTGCTTTAAGTAGACTTTTCTATCACAACAAAGTTAGATGCATTCCTCCACTTCAACCATCCAACTTGAATTCTACTAATAACATCTCCATCTATTTCACCGTCATTTTAAACAATAAAGCCTAGATATTTGAATCGACACTACCACCAAAACTTCTACAACTAAAATTACAGTCTATATATTCAGTTTCAGATCTACTTAAACCAAAAAACCTTGCACTCAAGGTTGACCTCCATAATTCAAGTTTCTCTTGATTTTCTCTGGCCTTATCAACAAGAAGAATGTCATCATCAAAAAGCATACAGCAAGGTACATCTTCTTGTAAATGCTCAATGTGAACATCTATAACTAAAGCAAAAGATAAGGCTTAAAGCTCTTCGATATAATCCAACAAATAGAAAAATATTTTGTCAATCCTCCTTGTGACACAAGTAATTTTCTAGTATACATATCCTTAATGACTTGAATTTAACTAATATTAACTCCTTTCTTTTCTTGAACTCTCCAAAGAACATCTTTTGAAACTTTATCATAAGCTTTCTATAAATCAATAAATATCATACGTAGATCCTCCTTATTTTCTCTATACTTCTCCATCAAACCTCTTAACAAATGTATAACATCCATAGTAGATCTACCTGGCATGAAACCAAACTAATTATGAGAAACTTTTGTATCACATCGTAACCTATGCTCAATTACTCTCCCATAATTTTAATATATGACACATTAACTTAATTTCTCTAGAATTTGCACACTCTTGTGCATCACTTTTATTCTTAAATATAGGAACCAACAAACTCTTTCTCCACTCATTTGATATCTTTTTAGTATTTAAAATAACATTAAAAAGATTTGTAAGCCAACAAATTTCTTGATCTCCTAAAAATTTTCACACTTATATTGGAATATCATCAGATCCTACTGTTTTAAAATATTTTATTTTCTTAAAGCTCTCTAACTTCAAATTTATTAATACGACGATAAAAATAAAATTATCTATTTTTGTTTAGGGTATTAAACTTGCTAAAATCTATCGTATTTTCAGATCCTTTATTGAAAAGTTTATTAAAATACTCCATCCACCTATTTTCAATATCTTTTTTAAGAAAAATACTTTATGATTTTTATCCTTAATACACCTCACTTGAACTAGATATTAACTTCTCCTATCTTATTGGTTGGCTAACTTATGCATACATCTTTCACCGTCTTTGGTATCCAATCTATTATATAAATTACTAAAAACTAAATTTTTCAGATCATATTACTTTCTTGAATCTCTACCACTTTATATCTTTTTCAATTCTCCGTTTTACATCTAAACTAAGCTTTTATAACAACCTCTTATTTCTTATATTTTCGCATACCAGTCCAACAAGTTTTTTTATTAAAAGAAGTTTTTTTTATTCTCCAAGCATATTTGCAATTAATTTCATTTACTATTTTTTTCCACATAACAAATTCCTTATAACATCTCAAATTCTAAGTTCAGTAATTTCTTAAAAACTATTTTATTGTTTTTAAGCCGCTTCATCTAATCCTGGACAATAATCGATTTATTTAATTTAATTTAATTTTAAATTTCACTACACATATTGCATATGAATTATAATTAAGACTTGCATGCGGGGTTTAAGTACTTGTACAATTCCTATTAAAATTCATATGGTTCAATCAAATTGAATTAGTACAGTTAAGTTCAACAAGTTTAATTTCAAGCTTGGATTAAGTTTGGCTTAAGTCTAGATTTTTTTTGGGGTGAGATTTCTACAGCCTCGACGTCGTCCCCGCTTAGCTAGATCGGGTGTCGAATCTTCCTACACGCTTATAAGATGCGTAGGCGATCTTACACCGAAGATGCCTATCAACCTACGCACCTAAAAAAGAGCGCATATGCCTTCAAGTGTACATGTAGGGTTTAATTATCAATTTATATTTTAATTTTTTTGCTTTTCATTCATTTTGATTAAGTTCATTTTAGGTAATGTGTTATTGTAAATAATAGCATTTTGACAGCATCTCGATGTCATCCTCGCTTACAGGTCGAGACGGAATCGGGCCTTCACCACACCAAAGAAAGCATATATGAAATACCATGCCGCGCTTTCTCATTAAGAAAGTCATGTATGTGCACAAAGCCACAGATTTTTCTGCCAAGTCAAGAAATGTGTGTATGTATATTTCTTTTGGCTGCTGGAAGTTGTCATCCCCACCACGCCAAGAAAGACACATATGAGGGTTTTCACCTACACGAAAACACACAAATTTCCTCATCGCGTCGGAATAATGTGCAACAACAACAACAACAACAATAAGCCTTTATCCCACTTTTACATGAATCCTTCGCCTCATGGTGTCCTATTATGTGTCCAATTTACTTTAAATATACAATCTTTTTATACATCTTAACCAAGTCTTGTCTTCTACTTTTCTTAACAAGCAAAATCTAACGCATCTACTCTCCTAACTGAGTCATGGACGACCGACGATTTAGGCCAAACCATCTAAGCGACTCTCTTTAATCTTCCACACCTGAGCTACTAACTTTTTCTCTAACATACTCATTTCAAGATTTTATCTCAGAGTAAAGCCACTCATCCACCGAGCATCCTCATCTCGTAATTAACTTACTTTTCTTTATCCAACATTAATATCAATAAACGAATAATACTTATTTTATCAGTTTCTCCACTACATTGAAATAATGTGAGCAGGTAGTTAAGTGGTTTCGATAATTATACCTTCGCACACAAATGAGATGGTGTTGGCATGAATTTTGAGGCAATAACATGATTTTCAAGAAAACAAAGTTGAGGGGGAGCAATTTTCCTCTATTATATTTTTTGCGCAAAATTTCTAGAGAGAGAAAGAGAGTGATGGATTTCTTTCTTTGATAAGACAAGAGAACGAGTATGGAGTGAGGGAAGAAGATATGTTGGATAACTAACGCCTCATTAAGAATCACAAGATTGGCCACCAAGCTCTCAAACTACAAGAATAACTCATAATTAGAATTGCTAAAAGATTTTCTTCATTCTAAGAATCGGGGTTATTTATAACCATTACAAGATCTTTCAAAAGAATTCAAATCATGGAGTGAAAGCACATTAATGATTAAATCGTTTCATTTATTTTACGCCATCCACCTATTTCATGCTATTATTTTACGGATTCAACCACCACATGTCATGCTTTGAATGCAAAATTTCAAACACGAGTTTAGAAAAAATTAAAATTACATAAATAAAAAGATGAAATCATAAAATGAGTCTTAATAAAATTAGTTTCCTTTATTTCTTGAATTTTGTGAGATTTACCAGCTCAAATTTTGGATCCTCATGATGTTCTACATCAACTCCCCGCTCAATTGAACTCGCCCAGAAATAAAGTCTTCTACTAATCATAAAGTCTCCAAATCAAGACGTCAATCACGCCTTCACGGTGGCTTATTCTTCCAACTAACTAGAAAGAAAGGTAATGATTAATGCTTTCTTTGGTAATAATATAGTCAACTAAAGAGGTTTTGCAAGTATGGTATCTCCTAAAGTTAGACCAACTGAGGTTTGCTAATTCCTTCATATGATAATATCTTCAATATTAATAACTAATGAATGAGCATATCAAAGTAAATCTGATAAGCATTAGTTCCAATTTTTTAAGAATTTTAAATGGACCACAAGCTCTGCATGTAATTTCTTATATCTAGTGGTTTGATAACACTCGCGAATGCTAATCAATACATAATTATCTTCTTTATATTCTTTCGTTGAACGATTATGATTTGCCTTAGAAGCATAATTTTCATTATTTATAGTAATTTTCTTTCCTATATCTTCATGGATGCTTTACAAATTTTTAGCAAATGAGAATGCCGATCGAAAATACACGTGATAAGAGGTTCTACATCTATTACATCGTGAGTTTTGACCATAAATTATCTCAAATGGTGATTTTTTGTAGTAGAAATAATATTATAGTAAAATTTTGAGGTTGGTAAATGTAAATCTTAATTTCTTAAATTTTACCTACCAATCATCTAAGCAAATTTTCTAAGACGATTAACTACTCGCTTGTCCATCATGGGTGAAAATAAATTTTAATTTGCATCTAATAATTTCCATAATATTTTCCAAAAATAGACAAACTTAACATCTCTATCGAAATAATAAAAGGAGATCATGGAGTCGACTATTTCCTTAAAAATAATTTGGCTATATAAGATGGATCATTTGTTTTGAACAAGGTAAGAAATGAGCCATTTTGAGAACCCATCTACTACAATAAAAATACTATCACGTCTAAATCTGTAATCCTAAAATAAAATCCATTTATAGTCTTCCCATACCTGAAGCGTAGTCTGTATTGTCTGACCTTTGTTTGATAGTTTTAGCTTATAAATTAAACATCGAGCCACTAATTTTTGAATATCTCATTTTAATGAAGGCTAATAAAATTTATTTTCTAATAAACATATGGTCTTATTCTTTCAAAATAACTACACTCCCCAAAGATGTAGTTGATAAGGAATTCTCTAAGAAAAGATAGAGGAATGCATAGTTATTTTTCTTTATATAAATATCCATTTGTTATAAAGAATTAGGTGAAAGTCAGGACATACAATATAATCATATTTAATTTTATCAAATTCTGAGATTCTTAATTCTAAAAAGGAAATTATTAGGTTTACCCTAGATAAAGTATCAGCAGGTTTATTCTTAATTCCAAGCTTATACTTTAGAACAAAAGAGTAGTCTTGTAAAAATTCAACTCATTTTGCATGCCTATGACTTAATTTTCATCAAATGAATTTTAAGATTTACGATCATAATTAAGTATGAATTATCTATGTAAGAGATAGGTCGCCAATACCTTAAGATTTGAATTACGATAAAACTCTCATCAAGTGGAATATTGTTTGGCTTCATTTAACTTTTCACTAAAGAATGCTATGGATGATTCTCTTGACTTAAAATTTCACCTATCTCTTGAAGATCACATGTCACTTCAAAGGCTTTAGAAAAATCGAAGCTAAGAATTAATGCAATGATAAGAACTTTAATTCGGCCTTTGTATTAGAGTCCAACAAGATTTATTTAATTTTAGTATATTAGTTATCGGAGCAACAATGTTATTAAAATTCTTGATAAATCTCCAATAAGTGGTTAGACCGTGGAAGCTTCTAACTTCAGTAAAATTTTTAGGTGATGATCTATTTAAGGTTGCTTTTACTTTAGAAGGATCAAGTTTAAGTCCAGTAGTAGATATAATAAAGCCTAAAAAGATTATCTCAGCTTGCAAAAAGAAACACTTTTTTAAATTAATGTATAATTTCTCTTGTCTAAGTAGTCAAAGACTTTTATAGATGCTCATTTTCACTTGGACAAAAATTAGAATATCATCAAAATACACCACCAAAAATTTACCTATATATAGTTTAAGAATATTCATTAATTTCATAAATATATAGAGCATTTGAAAATCCAAAGCATGCCATTCATAAAGTCCATCGTGAGTCTTAAAGCGCCTTCCACTCTTCTCCTATCTAATTTGATGATATCCACTTTTAAATCAATCTTTGAAAAAAAATTTGCTCCTCGAGATTAAATCTAACATATCATCGGGAATAGAAACCTATATTTGATAGTAATTTTATTTATTCATCAACACACATTCGCTATATTCCATCTTTCAGAGTTAATAATGTTGACCACTGCTAAAACTCTCAATAAAACCTTTTTTTAATAATTCCTCAACTTGTCTTTTAATCTCAATATGTAGGGTTCATCCTATATGGAAGATTAGAAGTTGAGAACCGAAGAATAAATGTTGAATGTCTCTTAGAGGAGGTAGCTTAAGCTTATCGGTGCAATATCTTTAAAATTAGAAGAGAAGAGCCCACAATGCGTGAGTCTCATTAGAGTTTGGTATGACACTTTTACATGTAATATGTGAAGAAGAAATGGATCGAAAATTCTTTCATAAAGCTCCAAAACCATTGTTTTTTATATCAAAGAAAGAATGATGTTTTTAAGAATCGAAATGATAGATTAAACCTAATAGTAGGATTTTCTATAATTAATTAAGTTTGGTATTTTTCTATAGAGGCTTAGGTTGCAAGTCGTAAGTTGTTTTATGTGGTGTTATAGGGTGTTTTTCTACCGACTTTATTGGTAGGAGTTTAATAATCTTATTATTATGTTTAAAAACATAAGTATTTTCTCTATCATAGTGAATAACATTCATATCATACAACCAAGGTTGTCTTAAGAGATTATGAGCAATGTTCATAGGGAGAACATCACACCAAATTGGATCCTCATAGCTTTCTATTTTAATTGGAACTAAACATTGATTGGTGATGGGAAGAGATATATTTACCCTAACATGAAATGTTCGTGGGTGAGATTTGCTCGAAAGGTGTGTGTTGAAATGACATTAAAGACTCTCTATATATAATTAACCTACTTCTTTTTTCATTACACAAAATATACATGCTAAAATGTTCTTTTCTCCTCCAATCTTTCGTCATTTTAATTACAAGAAGATATCTCATCACATTAATAGGGTCATCGCTAATTCCAATTATCGATAATGGGTGTCATCATAAACTTCTTCTAGATTATCATCTAATAGATTTTCAACTTTTTCTAAAAATAAGATTTGAGCTTTACATTGATTTTGCATTTGACCCTTTTTTTGACATTTAAAACATATTACTTCCAATTCAAGTTTTATGCAAATGGGTTGGGCCATTTGGATGGGCGGGTCTAACAATAGATATATGAGATGAAATTGAAGGTATTTGACTTTTAGTGAAAGAGCTGATTTCTTTTGTTGTACAACCAATAATGCATAATGAAATACTTTCTAAAGACATGGTCAAATAATTCAACTTCATTTTTAATGTCCCCAAGTCAATAACAAATTTATTGGTTAATTGTCAATCATTATCGATAATCGCTTCTAAAACTAGATCTTCAAAAGTATTCAAGTATTCGATACAAGATAATTATTTTGTATCAAAGTTAATAATTGACATTATGTTATCATGATGCTTGTGATGCATCTTTATTCTTAACATATTTTTCATTTCTATCCAAGTGAGATTTGTCCTTTTTAATCTTTGTTCTTTAGCTAATGTATTTGTCCAATAAATTTTAACATGCCCTATCAATTTCATTTTAGCAAAAGTAACCCTTGGTAATCATTTATTTTATACCAATCAAATAAGTCATCCATTTGAACTAATTAATCGAGAAATTTATTTGGATCATGTTTTTAATCGTAAGTTGGGGATTCTACTTTAACTCTTCGAGATGGATCATTAGATTCTTCTATAGTCTTAAAATAATTTTCTCCCCTTCCACCATTTCTAGCAATTGATGATCTTCTAAGTGATTGATTTTCTCTATAATTTGGATATAAATCTTCTTCATCTATCCCTATCGTGAAAGTAGTATTGAAGGAGGAGTTGTACTCTATTATTTTGTAGATGAGCTATAAGAGTTTGCATTTGTTTAAGTTGTTAGATTTGATTCTTACTTTCTTCTAATATTTGTTGAAGTTTTAATTGTCATGGATCCCAAAATCTAAGACATCAACTAATATACCAAATTTTCAACTTGATCTTAAGAGATGATTTGAGATTTTTTTTAAGAAAAAAAGATATACGAAAAGGGATCAATAAAAAAAATGAAAACAAATAAAAGTATAATATAATCAATCAAAGTAAATTTTAAAGCAAGAGAACTTCCGTGAGAGGGGTACAAGATCACTTAAATCCCAAGCTCTCTTGAGACAGTGTCTTTTTAATAAAGTTCTATTTAACTTCTAAAATTATCAGGTTTAGCACACTTATATCATTTCCAAGCTACTAAAATATATAATGGAGCTTACTAATTAAAATTTTATGCTATCATAATAAACTTACAAACAATATATATCTTTCTAAGCTATTAATATGTATTTAAACTATCATATAAAAGAAAAGTAATTAACCTGACAAGTCCAAGAAAAACTCACAAGTTTGAAGACAAGTCCACCACTTGAGATGCTCCCTTTGTCAAGAACTTGACCAAATTTGCTCATTCCGTGCTTCACTGATACCAAATTTGATGGAGAGATGCGCTTTCTTTCACGAGATCGAGAACGCGAGACGGCGGTGAAGAAGATATGCGATAACTAGCCCCACCAAGGATCGCCGTTAGCCACCAAGCTCTCAAACCATAAGAATAATTCAATAATTTGTAATTGCCAAAAGATCTCCTTCATTCTAGTAAGAAGGGCTATTTATAACCATTACAAGTATCTTTCAAAAGAAAAGAATTCGAATTATGGAGGGAAAGGTGGGTGGCCACATTAATGTGAAACATTAAATTGCCTTATTATTTTATGCTATCCACCAATTTCACATGTTATTATTTTATGTGGATTCAACCACCTCACATTACGCTTTGAATTTTAAATGCATAATTTCAAACATGGAGTTGTAAGAAAATTAAAAATTATATAAATAAAAAAGTTGAAATCATAAAATCTTAAGAGCTAACTGCTGCTTTCTTGAATTTTCTCGCTTTACCGAGATTTTATAAACTGACTGAGCTCTAATTTTTAGATCCTCATGATGTTCTACACCAAGACGTATGACTCGGTTTAGAGAGATAATGAAAGTGAGTGATAGTTCTGATGAGAAGCCCAGAAGTGAGGTGAGGTGAGGTTGGCGAGTCGAGTGGTTTCAGGTTGTTGGCTGGCATGGAGAGGGTCAGAAGGTGAGCTGAGTGGTGCCCGACCGGCCTGCCATGAGTGTGAGCTCACCGAGATGGCTGCAGTGTGGAGGAGGTCCGCTAACGATCACATGAGAGAGAAAGGAGGTGGGAGTTGAGCAGGCACGTTTAATGAGCCGAAGCTCAGGTTTAATGCACATGGGTTGTCACAGAGAGAGAGGGAGAGTGAGTGTGCGGGAGAGAGAGCGAGAGGGAGCGAGAGATGGGAGCTGGGGGAGATCACGAGCAGCATAAAGAGATGGACGAAGAGTGAGGCCCCGCTCGTTTCTGCATGAGGGAGATATAAGAGGGCTATGGTGAATGACATGAACAGGTATGGGCTTCACGTTGGACGGGACGAGGCGTGGACAACTGAGTAGGTGGGATTAAATGGAGATTAGATAATCGTCTTGAAGTTCATGCCCATTTTATCGAAATCAATTGCGCGATGAGCCGATGAAATGTGCATATTGATTCTAAGCAATTTTGATGTTTTGGACACAACAACGCTATCCGTTTCGCGATTGGAAGTGGTTTAGTAGATTTCCACATCGAATTGGTCAATTTGAAGCTCAAAACACATTTTTATACCCTACTGCTCGATACTCGCATAAACTCGTTTGAATCGAGTGTGGACAGTCTCATTTGATAGGTTTAGATGTTTTGATGCTAACGCCACGATCAATTTCACAAACAAAGGTCGTTTGGGCATCGCCGTAGCCTCCCGACTTTGATATGTGCATAGACGCGTCAATGACTTTCCTTGATCAATTGACCGTCGGATTACACAAGATGTATATTTCAGTCAATTTTGATGTCTTGAATGCATCGGCAAAATTCGTTTCTCGATTGAAAGTCATTTATACTAGTTTCAATGTAGATTGGAGTATTTTGACTTTGATTTGCGCAATGTCACGTCCATAATCCATCAAACTTGCCGTGTTTGCTCATCTTGACTTGCGTGACTTATGCAGAGGTCAACAAATATAAGGCATTAATAGGTTCTTTAAATGAAACTTTGCATGTATTACGGAGCGACATTGTGATTAACTCAGATACTAAACAATAGATAATTTTGCACATATCTCGAGACAGTTTCAAACTTGAACTTATTGCATTGAAATACATACAAATAAATTAGAGAAGAAGTCATGCATTTGTATTGAGACAATGCTTTGTAGATTAGTGTATATGAATATTTTGTAAAATTCCGAAGTCATCATCCAGTCTCCTCTTTATATGCTTCCTTATGTTAATTTTGGAAAATCAAAGCGAACCACATACTTCCCAATTGAGATTTGTATTCAAATTTCATTCAATAAGTATTTTTTGTTGAAAAATCAGGACAATCTTAAGAAGAGATATAATTTGAAATAATATTTTGAAATACTTCAACTATGATAATAATCTTATGTTACAAGCATGCAAAATTCTTATAAACACTAATTTTATATAAGTAAATGATCGTGTGCTATCGAGCCCTAATTGAAGTTTAAAAAATAGTGAAGATTTTCTTTTTAGAAATGGTCAATTTAATTTCAATAATAAGAAACTAAAATGAATTGTAATCAATTTGATACACCCGTATGGGCTTTGACATGCATGTTAAATGCTTAATTCTAATGATGTTGCATAGGTTAACATAAATAATTTTGAATATGTCTGCATATACCCCGACCAGTGTGTTAAGCGCTTAATCACATGGTCTAAGAATGTTGCATAGACTAAAATCTAAATTAATTTAAATTTAATTTTATATTTAGAACTATATATGTATTTGAATAATCAATAAATATCTATTTTCAAAGTTAAACTTAAATCTATTGATGATATGAATTTTTGATTGGGTTGCTTTACCAATACGACGAAGTTATAAGTCCCACTTCGTTCGATTTTCCTTCTCATAAGAACAGAAGTTAGCAGGATTGATTGTAAATCAAGAATTCATTCTTTAAGATAAAATTTTATTTTACATTTGTAGTCGACTATTAATGATATTAATATATAGATTTTTTATTCAAAATGTAAAATCTTAACATAAAAACACGATTTTAGATTCATAAACTTGATCATCTGCTAATAAACAAGCGAGTTGATAAGGTTTAAATAACTCGGATGATAGCTGTGTTAAATGAAGATTTCAATTTAAGGGGATATTACCATCAAGATGTGTTTAAAATTTTAGATCAAATTAATTTAAATCAAATATCAATACAAATGCAAACTCTAACAAGTTATTAAGTTTTAAATGTTTTAATGAAATTCATCACTTAAGAACTTAAAGTTAAAATCTATCCACTCATTCTTAACTAGTTGTCGTAGTAGTAAATTAAGAAAACTCTAGCTCATAAGGGAGGCAATGTTAATTCAAGTACACTATTATGTTTACTTTTAAATAATCTCATGTTAGTAAGGATATAATTGAGTCCTCTGTTCGCGTGGTTTAGCTAGTAGGCTTCACATATGAAGTAGTTACGATCATACCTCTCTAACCAAGTCATTTTTTCGAATGATATCATTATATTATGGTCATGGTTGTAGCCCATATATTTCCCAACGACTCTGCCTCTTAAATTATGAACCATAGGGTGCACTTGATAAGATAAAAAATCTTTGTTAATTAAGGTGGACTTAAAATGGTCTCCTTAGACAAATAACTAACAAAGATTTATAAGATTCTCTTGGACGAAGCAATCCATGACTGCCGACATGGATCTTTCAGTCAAGTTGAGTTAACTACCTCCTTTGAATAAATAGACTAGGAATTACGAAAGCCTAGGATGACGAAGCCATGAGATCTTGATCGAGAATGCCATAATTTTCCCCACAATCCACTTTAAGTTATGATGAATTTCATAAATTTTTAAACTTTAATTTACTACTATTATATGCTAAGTAATTAGCAATAACGACTAGCCTTAATCGAAAGTTCTTTTTTAGCATTGAGAGTGAAATCTTGAAACCTTGATAATTAACTATAAATGTTTGCTCCTATAGAAAACTTGGAACCTGATCTAAAGTTCTCACAAAATGAGAGTGAAATCTCTAGGTAGTGTCCCATCTACAACAATCATTTGCATTCTGAAAATTTAACTAGGCATCAATCCATACTCTCCTCATTGAGAGGCTTGGTGCAAATTTTCGGAGCCTATAAAAAATAACTCCAAATAAAATTCCAAGAAATTGAAAATGACTAGCAAGAGGAGATATTTATGCTTCCAACCCACAAACCACTTATTGTGTCTATAAAAAAATGGCTTTGAATCCTTAATTATGTCCCTATTAGGTTTAAGAGGAAGTCAATGATATTTAAGAGGATATGATCTCATGTAGAGTTTGGGAGTTATTCATAGAATGTGCCAATAAACATTTATTGGGCATCAATAAATAACATATTGCTAATAAGGACATGAGAAAAGAGTGTAGGAGGAGGTTAGCATGAGGAATTTTGGTTGTTGATAATCCTTCTCGCAAAACAATAATTTTGATCCTTTAATTTTCTTATACAAAAAAAGTCATCTTGACTCTTGGAAAGCCAAGCCATTTTTGCACATTAAGATATTCAGTTTAACTAGCATGTATAGGCATGAATCAACCAATCTTAGATCAATTTAGCTTCTTAGAGAGGATAGACAAATCAAGAGAGTTTTTTTAAGCTGAGAAAAGATTCTACTCTATTTCTCTATGATAGAAGATCGAATCAGTAAGGAATTTTACTTTATTCCAAGTAGAGCTTTGTAGAGTTAGTTTGATCAACTTCAATTTTTTATAAAGAACAAATATAGGATCACCTTAAACAAAATCTTCGAACATATTTGTTATATTCTTTTTTAAACTTATTGCAAAGGGTCTAATAATTTTTGAAGATAAATTTATGCTCGAGAGATAGGCAAGAACTTGTTTTAAAAATAAGGTGAGCATTGTCAAAAGATAAATTTGGCATAACTTTAAAATACGACAAGGAATTAAGTCCAACCATCTTTTGTTGTCTAATGTTAATTAAATTATATAATTTTAATAGTTCAAACTTGTTGGTTGGTAAACCATGAGAAGTTATATGCCTATGCTAGGGAGATCTAAAAGATTAGATTAAAATATACTATTATTAAAATCCACTAATTTACTTGTTGCATGAGCATTCCACCAACCTTCTCTTTTATAGATATGATATAGTTGATGTCCCCTAGAACAATTCGAACCAGGCCACTTTTTTGAAAATATTCATAAGAGACTCGCGGAGATCATTCCTATCACAAACAGTATCAGCAACATAAACAAATTTAAGAAGAAATTTTTAGAGCTAAAAATTCAATGAGATCATAATTTAGTTGGTATGAGGAGAGAGAAATTGAATTCAAGAAGAATCATATTCTCATTCCTTGTGAAGTCATAACATTATGACAAACTTCTTTATTAGGGAAGATCTGAAACCTCCTTTGGGTAAAATGGTCAGTAACATAACTAGCACCTACTTTAAATCTTCAATACAACAACAACAACAACAACAACAACAAGTCTTAATTCCACTAGGTGGGGTCGGCTACATGAATCCTTCGCCGACATTATGTCCTATTATGTGTCAAATTCTCATTTAAATCAAGTATACTAAGATCATTTTTAATACATCTTAACCAAGTATTTTTAGGTATACCTCTACCTTTCTTAACATAAGGCAAATCTAATGCATCTACTCTCCTCATTGGTCATTTTATGTGTCCAAACCATCTAAGGCGACTCTCCATAATCTTATCTACCACCGGAGCTACTCCAACTTTTTTCCGAATATTACCATTTTGTATTCTATCTCTAAGAGTAAAGCTACTCATCCACCTAAGCATCCTCATCTCAGAACACTTAGTCTTATGTTTCTCTTTATTGGCCAACATTCTCGCACCATAAGTCATTGTGTCTTACCACCCATCTTATAAAATTTTCCTTAAGTTTAAGTGAACTTTTCTATCACATAATAAAGCCGATGCATTCTCCACTTCAACCATCCAACTTGAATTCTACTAATAACATCTCCATCTATTTCACCATCATTTTGAACAATAGCCTAAATATCCAAACGCCACTCTTATTAATGACTTGTTCACCTAATGTCACAACACTATCAAAACTTCTACAACTAAAATTACACTCCATATATTCGCTTAGATCTACTTAAACGAAAACCTTAGACTCTAGTTGACCTCCATAATTCAAGTTTTTGTTGGACTCTCTAATCTTATCAACAAGAAGAATGTCATCAAAGAAAAGCATACACCAAGGTATATCTTCTTCTAAATGCCTAAGAACATCCATAATTAAAGTAAAAAAGATAAGGCTTAAAGTCGATTGACCATGTAATCCAATTGAAATAGGAAAATATTTTGCCAATCCTCCTTGTGTTTGGACACAAGCAATGCTCTAGTATATATCCTTAATGACTTGAATATAACCAATATTAACTCCTTTCTCGCTCTAGAACTCTCCAAAGAACATCTCTTGAAACTTTATCATAAGCTTTCTAAATCAATAAATATCATAGATCCTCCTTACTTTCTATGCTTCTCCATCAAACCCTTAACAAATGTATAACATCCATAGTAGATCTACCCGCATGAAACCAAACTGTGTGAGAAACTTGTATCACATCATAACCTATGCTCAATAACTCTCTCCCATAATTTTAATGTATGACACATTAACTTAATTCCTCTATAATTTGCACACTCTTGTGCATCACCTTTATTCTTAAATATAGGAACCAACAAACTCTTTCTCCACTCATCTGACATCTTTTTAGTCTTTAAAATGACATTAAAAAGATTTGTAAGCCAAGAAATTCCTTGATTTCCTAAACATTTTCATACTTCTATTGGAATATTATGCGGTCCTACTGCTTTCCATATTTCATTTTCTTTAAAGCTTCACTAACTTTAGATTTACTAATATGATGATAAAAATGAAATTCTCTATTTTTGTTTAGGGTATTAAGGTTGCTAAAATCAATCGTATTTCGTGATCCTTCATTAAAAAAGTTTATCAAAATACCTCATCCACCTATTTTCAATATCATTTTCTAAAAAAGTATATTATTTTCATCCTTAATACACCTCACTTGAACTACGTCTTACTTCTCCTATCTCTTTGTAAAACTTATACATACATCTTTCACCTTCTTTGTATCTAATATATTGTATAAATCACTAAAAGCTAAATTTTTATCATATAATCTCTACAAAATCACTTTATATCTTTCCTAATTCTCCGAAGTTTTACATCTAAACCAAGTTTAATAACAATACTTCTTATTTTTATTTTTCGACACCGACTCCACCACCAATTATTCTTATTAAGAAGCTTTTCCTTTTGATTCTCCAAGCACATCTTTAACAACTTGCTTAATTTCACTTACTATTTTTTCCCACACATAATGTTAAATTGCTCGAACATCCCAAATTCTAATCTTGTAGCTTCTTAAAAATATTTTATTTGTGTTCTTCCCCATCTAATTTTGACAATAATTTAATTTATTTTTTTTCTTACAACCTTTCATCTTAAAATCTAAAATTAACAATCGATGCGTGACTTAGATTTTCACTTGAAATGACCTTACAATTTTACAATCTAAACGATCTATTTTTCTTATCAAAAAAACTAATCAATTTGTGTTTTACTATATCCATTTTTATAAGTAATAATATTTCATCTCTTTTCTTAAATAAAGTGTTAACAACTACAAAATCATAAAGTTTAAAAGAAAATCTAATATACATACCTTCTTCATTACTCCAAATCCATAACCATCACGTAATCTTTTAAAATCTTCTACCACTCTACCAACATGTCTATTTAAATCTCTCCAATAAATTTTTTTCTTCAAGAGTATCTTTTGTATTAATCCCTCTAATTCATTCCAAAAATTTTTTCGCTTACCTCCAAACCTACTTGAGGAGCATAGACACTTATAACATTGATAATCTTAGTATCAACGATAATCTTTAAAGCTATAATTCTATCTCCACATCTATTAATCTTTATAACATTATCATTCAAACTTTTATCTATAATTACACCTACACCATTTCTAGTTCAATTTTTACCGGAATACCAAAGTTTAAAATTTAAACTATCAATTTCCTTGGCCTTCTCCCCAACCCATTTAGTTTCTTGAACACATAAAATATTTATCTTTCTATGAACCATAATATCTATTAATTCCATTAATTTACCTGTAAGAGTACCTATATTCCAAGATCCTAACCTAGTTCTAGTTTCATGGACTAACTTCTTTGCCCACATCCTGTCATAATGTAGGAACCCTTGCTTATTTAACATCGCACTGACATGCATGCTTTCAGACATTTTTCATCAGATTCGCTACAAGGCCGCTCTGGGGACACCAAGATAACACAATGATTTAAAGGATTCATGTCATGATTATTTCGACAAGTTTTACGCTGGCTGTCGACTACCTAACGCAACTCTCCACTTTTCACATCCGGACTTGGGACCGGCAATGGTAGTGTTCAATAAATAAATAAATAAAATTGATTCAGTCCAAACTAGATTCTTGTAGCCATGACTCTCTCCTCACTATGGGGGTCTCACATTCCAATCTGCTAGAATATGGAAGAGCATTGAGATGAAGAGGCATTATCGTTTAAAATTTGAGGGATAAGTGCAATAATGTGGTTGGACAAGCTTAATATCACCAAAACGAGTTATTGCGTGCCAGATAAATGGGTCAAAAGAAGAGGAGGTGCTAAGTAGAGAGGTGGAGGAAATATGAAAGGAGAGATGATGATGAAGTTGGCCAATATTTTGAGAACTCAAAGCAACTCCATGAGAAGGTGGAAGAGGAGATTATGATCTGGCAATTTATTAGTATTAGATTTGCCTTATGTTAAGAAAGGTAGAGGTAGACCTAAAAAGACTTGGTTAAGATGTATAAAAAATGATCTTAGTATACTTGAATTAAATGAGAATTTGACACATAATAGGACACAATGGAGACGAAGGATTCATGTAGCCGACCCCACCTAGTAGGATTAAGGCTTGTTGTTGTTGTTGTTGGAATTGGAAATTTATTGTGCGCTTAAATTGTGTGTCTCTTCTCCTTTAGGGATCCATCCTGTTACAATTTTTAATCTTGGAGTTAGGGAAGAGAAGCAATGGAGCGCCTTAAAAACATGATAGTAGAATGCATGTCAACTTGAGATTTCATTGAATGGAATTCTAAGGAAAAGATAATTGTGTTTTTAGGAAGATTTTTTTAGAATCATGTCGCTTGTACCTTTTTATTAATCCTCAAACCCAAGCCCTTTTCTGTCAGTCCATAGCCTTCAACCAAACAATCTAAAGATGACTAATTAATAAGAAATGAACCATATATCAATTTTAGAAGTACTTTTTGATTGAATTTGAGTCCAATTTTATGTCTGAGCAATACTAACAATGATTTGTGCATTTGAAGTATATTGTGTGTGTTAGGCAATAATTTAGATAAAACATTGAACTTAAAAGCATCTCTTTATGAGGTATTGATTTATGAATTATCTTTCTTCATTAGGGATTAAGTTCATAATTTGTAACATTTTTTTTCTAATATAACTAAACTTGAATTTGATCTGCATAAAAGTACTTTTTTTATGAATTTTTATAATACATTTATTCATTTAAATAGAAAAATAAATATATACTATAAAACTAACGTATAATTGATTATTCTGCACAAATGTACTGTTATATATATATGCATATGTATGTATGTTTATGTATGTATTTATGTACCCTATGGTAATATGATAATCCCAATGAAAAAAGCTTTCTTAAATCCATTTTATTAACACCTAAAAGTATACACCTTTTGAGCATAATTGTAGGTGGGTGTTAATAAAAGTAACTATGAAAAGTATTTCTCAATCAAAATTCCTGTACTGCTGAGTTAATAATGTTACTGATTTTATTACCAATGAAATTGTCGCCTCAAACATGGTGATTTGGCCTTTGGAGCTTCATGGTCTCATTATTGATGTTATTTGAATTGATTTACTTGACCTTACATATATTAGGACTTAGGGGCCATTTAGTTACTTATATTTGTAGTGCATTGCAAATGAAATTCCCTTATTTTGAAATTCTTGTTATTTGGTTTGCTACAATTGAAATGCAGTGCATTTTGAGAGTGTATTTGAAATACACTATTTAGTTCAAATCTAATTTATTTAGATTTCTTTAAATTTGGGTGAATTTTAAATGCACGGTTGAGCGTAAAGGGAGATAGTACACTATTTATTATAGCTTGCAGCAACCGCCTGCCATTCATTGCTGTTGTCGTGGGTATTTTACTTTGCATTATCTATCTTTACCAAGCAAGAAAAAGTGAACTCTTGTATTCATAGTATTTTTAACCAAACAATCTAAAAATAATCTAAGTACATTACTTATATTTTACGTTGCATTTCAAATTCAGCCAGTCAAACAACTTCTTAAGCTCTTAATTTGTATTTTAGTCTACATATACTTTGATTTTGGAAGTAGCCTTCTCTCTTGTTGTGTCATTTAAGAAGTTGTTCCCTCTGAGATTTTGGGATGATTGCACATGTATTTTTAATAAATGGTTAGGGATCCTCACCTAATATCAACGTATAGGTGGATTTAAGAAGATAAGAAGTATATATATTGTGGAAATTGATTGCTTTTTTGTAACTACTTGATGCATAATTCAAATTCCAAAGTTGGCTCTGCAATTTAAGAATCTACCTGCAAAGTTTTTCTCACTGAATTCTTCTTCTTTTGGCAAAATGGATCTTACAACTAAATGAATTTTCAGCATATAGTCTGAGAAATCTTGTGTTAATATATCTAGAATTTGCATTGAATCAGGTCTTGGATTTTCCTGGCGGAAAGGTTATGTTCATACCAGAGATGAGATTCCTATCTGAGTCAACAGACGAGAGAATAAGCTGCTATCGAGTTCTTGATGACAACGGGCAAACAATATCAGGCAGCAGTTTTCAAGAGGCAAGTGTTCACAAATCCGGTGAAGCTTTATGTGTACAATATTAAATAAAGGAAATTATTTGTTTTCCATAATACATACATAGTTTGAACTTCTGAATGCGATGATTTAGGATCTGATCTTTTGGTTACTGATTCTTGAAAATTGATATTATCTTCCTCCCTGTTCATTGAGGAAAAAAAAATCTTAATAGACCCATTTCTTTCATCAGGTAAACAAAGAAGTAGCCGTGAAAATGTACAGGGACATGATCACACTACAAGTCATGGACACCATTTTCTATGAAGCTCAGAGGCAAGGAAGAATATCCTTCTATCTCACTTCAACTGGAGAGGAAGCCATCAACGTTGCATCTGCAGCTGCTCTTAGCAATGAAGATGTCGTGTTTCCTCAGGTTAGTACTCAATAGTAAGCTGATTCACTTAAATTACTCGATGTTTCTTCCACAAAAAGAAAAACTATGCAACCCGTATAGTATAGAGAGCCTGGTGTCCTTCTTTGGAGGGGATTCACTCTTCGAGAGTTTGCAAACCAATGCTTTGGTAACAAATCAGACTATGGCAAAGGAAGGCAGATGCCGATTCATTATGGATCAAACAAGCATAATTATTTCACTGTTTCATCGCCAATAGCGTAAGTAATCATTCAATATACAATGGGATCAAAAGATTTTATGTCAAACTCCCTGCTGAACAAATCAAACTTTTCAGAACACAGCTTCCTCAAGCTGTTGGGGCTGCTTATTCCCTCAAGATGGATAGAAAGAATGCCTGTGCTATCACATATTTCGGCGATGGAGGCACAAGTGAGGTATGCTTGAAATCCATTTACATACTGTGCCTCAGTTTGTTTGTAATTTTCTTCTCCTCCGGGTCTTTTGATGATCTTATAGGGTGATTTCCATGCTGCACTAAATTTTGCTGCTGTTACGGAGTCTCCTGTAATCTTCTTCTGTCGTAACAACGGCTGGGCAATTAGCACTCCCACCAGAGAACAATTTAGAAGTCAGTTTACTTTACGTTTGCTTCTTTATATGAAACAAAGTTTTTTTTTTCTTTTATAATTTAATTTTGAGTTACCAGGCGATGGCGTGGTGATTCGGGGTCAAGCTTATGGTATTCGTAGCATTCGCATCGATGGAAATGATGCTCTTGCTGTTTATAGTGCAGTTCATTCAGCCAGAGAGATGGCTGTATATGAATCTAGGCCAATTCTAATTGAGGTGAAGACTTTTCCATCTGCTTATACAGAGCTTCGAATGAATTCATCATGATTCTAAATGTTTCTTTTAAACATGTAAGGCACTAACCTACAGAGTAGGACATCATTCAACATCTGATGATTCCACAAAATACCGACCGGCTGATGAAATTGAGCATTGGAGGTCAGCAAGGGATCCTATTTCCAGGTACAGAAAATGGGTTGAGAAGAATGGTTGGTGGTGTGATGATGCTGAATCTGAGTTCAGAAGCAGTGTTAGGAAAGAGGTACTCTTCTCATTCCCTGAGCTATAAAGTATTTAATTAAAATTTAGAGATTTTTACCAATCAATCACTCAATTTATATGATCAAATCATTGGGAATTTTTCAAAAACAGAAAATATGTTGGGCTGTTATGAATTTCAGTATTTGAATGTCAATTTAAAATTTTGAGATCGAAGATGGTTGATTTGTAAATATATAAGAATTTAGTGATTGTGTATATAAATTACCTTTTTATTACATTTATTTTTCCTAGCACTTTGAAAGTAATTTACTTTGATAACTATACTCTAAATTAAATATATAGAAAAGTTATTTAGCATTATTCACATCCAATTTTCATTAATCTAAGCAGCCACTTAATTATAATGAATCCTTTTCCATGATTGCATGTCATTCTTTGTGTACAGTTACTGCAAGCAATTCAGGCTGCAGAGAGAGCTCACAAGCCACCACTGGAAGAATTATTCACTGATGTTTATGATATTGTACCTTCAAATTTGAGAGAGCAGGAGCAGCTTCTTCGCCAAACTGTGAATAAACATCCTCAGGATTACCCATCTGATGTGCCTGTTTAACTTAACTGTACTTAATACATTGATTAAGGGTGTTAATTTTTGTACCTAACGCTGTTTATTGCTCCTGGAGATGATATTTTTAAGTTAGTGATTCTATTGGGGAAAATAAATAGCAGATCTTAAAAATAAATTGTGAAGCTTTGGTTTTATTGTGTTTGTTCCTGTCATCAAATTTTCTCAGTTATTTTTGGGCGATGGCTTGAGCTTTTGAACATTATATGCACTGGATCACTGATATTATATTTAGGAGCTATTTGATTGGTTGAATTTGAATTGTAATATAAAAATATACAGTTTAAAATAAAAGTAATATATTTGAAATATTTTTAAACTGTTTTGATGAAAATTTTATAAATATATGATATTATTATTATTTTTATATGATAAAATTAAAATAATCTAAAGTATTTGTCTGGAGTAATGGGTGATGGCAATAGATAGTTACGGTCGATGGTCTCAATTTTTAACAAATATTGTATTTATAATTTACCTAAATTGAGTGATTTTAAATATATCAAAATTAAAATAGTTAGTGTATTTTAAATTTCTTCTAAAATTATACTTTATTTTAAATTCAGTCAATTAAATAATAGAATTTTTAAAATGTATGCATTTTATTTACAGTGTATTATATTTACTTTCAATCAAATAGCTTTTAAGTCATGCTAATTTATTTTTATATGAATTTCCACTTAAAAGATTTTTTTTTTGCGTTTTAAATGTCGCAGGCTGAAAATTTAATTTAATGAATAGTGGTAGTTGTTTATATGCCTCAATAATGAGAGATAAATGATAAGAAATATTCTTTTTGCAATTTGAAAACTTCTTTGACAAGGAGACCCATATCTTATTAACTTTATATAAGATTAAAATACGTAAACTCTCTCTCAAGCATAATTGATGACTCTCTATGCATAATTTTAAATCATTGATTAATGCTCTTAAGAAAAGTCTCGAATGTGAAAAGTGAAGGATTGTGATAGATAGTCGACAATCAGTTTAAAATTTATTGAATCCTTTAAAATATTGTGTTAATGCTAGTATGCCTTTTGGAAGCGATGTACAATAATACAATGAAAAGTGTGCAAGGGTTTACATCCAAGATCCGCAATGTTAAATAAGCAAGGGTTCTCACATTATGGACAAATGTAGGCAAAGAAGTTAGTCCATAAAACTAGAATTAGGTTAGGAATTTGGAATATAGGTACTTTATAGATAAATTAATGGAATTAATAGATATTAATGGTTCATAGGAAAATAAATATTTTATGTATTCAAGAAACCAAATGGAAGGCTAAGGAGATTGGTAGTTTAGGTTTTAAACTTTGGTATTCATGTAGGAGTCGAATTAGAAATGATATAGTATGATTATAGATAAAAATTTGAAGGATAATGTTATAAATATTAATATGATTGGAGATAGAATTATAACTTTAGATTGTTGTTGATATTAATTTTATTAATGTTATAAGTGCTTATGCTCCTAAAGTACGGTTGGATGTAGGCTCAAAAGAAACATTTTAGAATGACTTAGAGGGAATAATACAGAAGATATCTCTTAAAGAAAATGTATTTATTCGAGGAGATTTAAATGGACATATTGGTAGAGCGGTAGGAGATTTTAAAAGTATTCATGGTAGCTATGGATTTGGAGTGACTAATAAAGAAGATAATACTATGTTAGATTTTGCTTTAGCTTATGATTTTGTAGTTGCTAATATTTTATTTAAGAAAAGAGATGAGCATATTATTACTTATAAGAATGGATCTAGTAAAACATAGATTGATTATTTTCTAATAAGAAAAATAGATTGTTTAGATTGTAAGGTTATTCTGAGTGAAAGTTTAAGTACACAATATCAACTATTAGTTTTAGATTTTAAGATGAAGGATTATAAGATGAAAAATAAATTGAATTATTGTTCTAAGATTAGATGAAGATACTTAAAGAATATTAATATAAATATTTTCAAGAGCAAGCTACAAGAGCTTAGAATTCGAGATATTCATAAGGAAGCTAATATTAAGTCGAAAAAAAATAGCATGTGAAATTAAGCAAGTTATAAAAAATGTATTTGAAAATCAAAAGGAAAAGCTCCTTTAATAAAAAATATTGGCTATGGAGTCAAAATGTGCAAAAAAAGATAAGAAATAAGAAGTATTATTATAAAATTTGGTTTAAGTGTAAAACTCGAACCGAAAATATAGTGGCCCATGAGATTCTAAGAAAATAATATACTATGCAAAAAAATTAGTTTTAGTGATTTATACAATAGATTAGATTAAAAGAAAAGATGTATATAAGCCAAAAAGAGATATGAGAAGTAAAGATGTAGTTCAAGTGTGATGTATTAAGAATGAAAATCATAAAGTGTTTTTCTTTGAAAAGAATATTGAAAAAAGGTGGATGAGTTGTTTTGATAAATTTTTTAATTAAAGATATGAGAATACAATTGATTTTGACAATCTTAATAACCTAAAAATAAATAAATAATTTTATTTTTATCATCGTATTAGTAAATTTAAAGTTGGAGAAGCTTTAAAAAAATGAAGTGTGCAAAAACATTAGGAAATGATGATATTCCAATAGAAGTGTGAAAATGTTCAGAAGATTAAAATTTTTAGCTTACAAATCTTTTTAACATTTTTTTAAAAACTAAAAAGATGATAGATAAGTGGAGAAAGAGTTTGTTTGTTCCTATATTTAAGAGTAAATGTGATGCATAAGAGTGTCCAAATTATAGAGGAATTAAGTTGATGTGTCATACATTAAAATTATGGGAGAGGGTAATTTAGCATAGGCTAAGATGTGATACAAAAGTTACTCAATCAATTTGGTTTTATGTTGGGTATACTAGATGTTATACATTTGTTGGGAGGTTTGATAGAGAATATAGAGAAAGTATGATGGATCTACATATGATATATGTTGATTTAGAGAAAGCTTGTGATAAAGTTTTAAGAGAGTCCTTTAGAGAGTTCTAGAAAAGAAAGGAGTTAATAATGGTAATATTCAAGTCATTAAAGATATGTATACTATAGTTGTTACTTGTATCCAAACACAAGGAGGATTGCCAAAATATTTTTTATTTCAGTTGAATTACATCAAGGTTCGACTTGAAAGCCTTATCCTTTTGCTTTAGTTATGGATGTTCTTACTGGGCATCTGCAAGAAGATGTACATTGGTGTATGCTTTTTGCTAATGACATTCTTCTTGCTGATAAGACTAGAGAGGGAGTCCAAGAGAAACTTGAATTATCAATGTCAACTTTAGAATCTAAAGGTTTTTGTTTGAGTAGATCTAAAACTGAATATATAGATTGTAATTTTAGTTGTAGAAGTTCTAGTGGTGGTGTTGTGACTTTGGATGATTAAGTAGTTAAAAAGAGCAAGCGTTTTAGATATCTAGGCTCTACTATTAAAAAAGATGGTGAAATAGATGAAGATGTTATTAACAAAATTCAAGTTAGATGGTTGAAGTGGATGAATGCATCTGGCCTGTTTTGTGATAAAAAAAAGTACCGCTTAGACTTAAGGGAAAATTTTATAAGATGGTGATAAGACCAACAATGATTTATGGTGCAGAATGTTGGCTAGTAAAAGAGAAGCATAAGAGTAAGTTAAGTGTTACAGAGATGAGGATGCTCGGGTGGATGAGTGACTTTACACTTAGAGATAAATTGTGAAATGAGTATGTTCGAGAAAAGGTTGGAGTACCTCCAGTGGCAGATAAGATTTGGGAGAGTCGTTTAGATGATTTGGCCACATAAAGCGTTGGCTACCCGATGTCCCAATTAGGGGAGTAGATGCACTAGATTTGCCTTATGTTAAGAAAGGTAGAGGTAGACCTAAAAGACTTGGTTAAGATGCATAAAAAATCATCTTAGTTTATTAGAATTAAATGAGGATTTAACACATAATAGGACACAATGGAGAAGAATGATTCATGTAGCCGGCCCCACATAATGGGATAAAGGCTTGTTGTTGTTGTTGATTAATGCTCTAAGAAATATAATAGGATTTTAGTAGTAGTTATCACTCATTTAATGCTAAAAATAAAGTGTAAATGACAACTTTGTTAATTAATTCAATCTTAAGATATAAATTTTTTGAAAACCTAAGGCTGAATGTAAGGCTGCAAACGAAACGAATAGAGTCGAGCATGTGCTTGATCGAGTTCAAGCTTGTTTATCATTATCAAGCTTGAGCTCGAGCTCTCGAAGTTTTAGAATGGTGTTCAAGCTTGAGCTCAATTTAAAAACCTGTTTGAACTTAGCTTGGGATAGCTTATCGAGCCTGTTAACAAACAACTCATTTAATGAAATAAACATATTTTAATCGAGCTTATTTGTGAGCAGCTTGTTGATACATTTATACAATTGCATCAATTAAAGTTTATTTAGCTATATAAGTGTTCAAGCTCGTTTGATTAGTTAATCGAATGAATATAAACGTAGTTCTAATCGAGTCGAGTCACGAATAATTTGTTGAATGCTCGATTCATTTATAGCCCTAGCTAAATGGATGCTTTGTGGGGAAGATAATATTAAATTGTTTTATTTTTTGCATCAAATAAGAGCCAATATAAATTTTTTTGAGGCTATCGCTACCCCTTCACACACTTGTACATCTCATCAAGACATCTCTAATGTCAAAACCTCATACTTTAAGAGGCTTTTCATCCGAACCCATCTTCATCCCATACACTGCAATCATAGAACTATTATTACTCTTGAGATGTTAACTTATCCCACATTTATTGGGATCAATTTTATTTTATTTTATTTATATATTATATTATTTTAAAAATATTTTCAAGTATTGCAATTTTTTATTTTTAAAAATAAATATCATCATTTTGAATCAAAATAGAAACAAAATAAAAACATAAATAAAAAACAAAAAACAAAAAATGATATCAAACGGTCTCTAAAGAAATTAAGAATTATACTTGAAGCTCCTAAAACTCCTCTCTTGATTTATATTTAAGTTCTTTGTCACTTCTTTAAATAATGCTCGGTGATCAGGTTTGTTTTGTTGTGTAGCATTTATTACTAAAATCTTCTTTCGGCTGTCAAAGAAACAATCATATCTCTTATCCTCAATATGTCGCATGCAATTAATATGTCTAATTATAGACATATCTACTTACACAATGCATTATGTAAAATTATAGCAAAAATTTTGGTTAATTATATGAGTGATGTAATGCCCATAATCAGGCACCTAGCCCAAAGTGCCTTCATTAAGGGTCTTATTTTAGAGGATGTTTGGGATCAATTTTATATTATATATTTTATTTTATTTTTATGTTATTTTTAAAAATATATTTATTCAATATATTTATTTTTTGTTTTTTTTAAATAATAATTTCTTTAAAACACTCAAAATAACTTTTAGGTGCTTTGAATATTTTAAAAATAATCATTATAACAGAATATATTTTGCTTTAAAATAAAATATAAAAATAATAATAATAAATAAAGGTAATTTCAAACAGCCCCTTAATAAATGATGTTTTATTATAAGTGATCTTCTAATAGAGTTTAATTAGAATTATAGACCTAGTTCTTTTTGTGTGCCAAACTAGATATTATAAAAGCTTTTATTTTAATTAATAAGAATTTATTTATGACTAGAATGGTAAAAAAAGATCCTTTTTTTTTTAAAATGGATTGATGGTTTTTTTTTTCTAAGGCCGTTTGGGATCACTTTTATTTTTTTATTTTTTATTTTGTGTTTTAATTTTGTTTTGTTTTATTTTGCATAAAAATTATTGCGTGCCAGAAAACTTATAGCGGCATAATAAAACTTCACGCCTTAGCTTCGTTGGGAAATCCAGTACACACGCAGATAGTTGAAAAGAGAATAAGAAACTCCAGGATTTTTATGTGAAAAAATCTCGAAAAGGGGGAAAAAATCACGGGCCTACCGAAAAAATGTTTCACTATGTAGAGCATGATAACTAAAATCCTAGAATCGTAACAACATCTACGCAATGGTATGGGTCAGAATCGTTGTTGGTGGCAATCGGCGATAGTGAATGACGACTGTCGGTGATGATCTGACGACCGTGTCGTCGCCGAGGGTCGACGATGACAATATGACGCATGGCGACGGGCGGTGGTTTGAGCGAACAGCGATGGTGGCGCGATGGTTGACGATGGCGATGGCCGGCGATGGTCGACGACAATGACCGACAGCGGTGGTCGACGGCGACGACCCAGAGTGGTCGATGGCGGTGGCCGCCGATGGGTGGCCGAATGACCGGCATGGTCGCAAGCTGTGACTAGTAACACAATTATGCTTGGAGGTTCTGCAAGCATCATAGCTCTCTATTCTCTTTAGCTTGGCCTCCCCTCAAGTGACAAATGATGGGTTATTTATAGATTAGAGGAATGACATTTCTATAAATACGTGCAAAATCCAAATCACTCCATCGGACGGCTCAAAATGATTCTCTTGATCATCTAATGTATTTTAACTATTTGAATGCTCAAATAAAGTCAGAATTGTGAGATCTTAGGCTTGTTAGATTCGGCTCGTCAAGACGCTCGATCTGACTATAAACACTCCAAATTTAAAAGCCGACTGATATCGCAAAGTTTTCAATAAGTGTTTGATCTGTGTTAGTCTTGACTCAAAATCAGATTATTTTTGACATCAAGATTTGTGCTTCGACTAGTGAAATTTTTAGTGTCATATCAGTTGCTCTTCTATTTTTGGATTACATTATTCCTATCATCCAAAAATATATGCCAAATAATTAAAAATAATTTCTTCAATGAAATTTGCAGGTTCATTAACCTTTATGTCACATATAGTTTGAGAGAATAGATCTTCATGGATGCATAAGACTTATAATCACGAAGCGTTCAGCAGCAGGCGGGTGCAAGGTTAGGTTGGTGGCCCACCTAGGCGATAGCGTTGCACGCTGGTGCCCAGACGCCGCAAAATGCGACCGGTGAGAAAATTCCGCTTTTAAAGTTAAATGGCTGGCAAATGCTAGTCATAATAAGGAGAAGGTTTTTTTTTTTAATTAAATGACTGGCAAACGCCCGCCATAATGAGAAGAGGGATTTTTTTAATTAAATGGCTTGCAAGCGCTAGCCATAATAAGAAGAGGGGTTTTTTTAAAAAAAAATTAAATGGCTGACAAACGCTAGCCATAATGAGGAGAGTGATTTTTTTTAAATGGCTGGCAAATGCTAGGCATAATGAGTAGAAGGGGTTTTTGATTTTTTTTTTATTTATTTCGTTTTTTCCCCTATAATGGATCTATAAACCACCCCTGGGATCAAGTAAGGAGACACAATTTTCTCCAATATGCTATAGTGTTCTTCTGCGCCGAATAAAAAATTATCTAGCAGAAGTTTAGGGGCTTAGGGTAAAATTTTTTTCTTTTGTCAGCGAAGCTTTGACCCTCTTCTGAAAAGAAGGTCATTTGTTTTGTTGATTAAGACCCGTAGTTCGTACGACGAGGCTCTGATTTTCCCTTGAGAGAGTCGTCAATTGTCCTCCTCGAACCGACCGGGTTAGAAGACAATCAAGGCCCGTAGTTCATATGGCGAGGCTCTAGTTTTTCCTCGAAAGAGGCGTCAGCTGTCTTCGTTAGACCGACCGGGTTTGGAGGCGATCAAGGCCCGTAGTTCATATGACAAGGCTCCAGTTTTCCCTCAAGAGATGCGTTAACTATTCTGGTCGGACCGACCGAGTTTGGAGGCAATCAAAGCTTATAGTTCATATGACGAGGCTCCAATTTTCCCTCAGGAGAGGCGTCAACTATCTCGTCGGACTGACCAGGTTTTGGAGGTGAACAAGGCCAATAGTTCATATGACTAGGCTCTAATTTTTCCTCGAGAGAGGCGTCAACTGTCCTCGTCGGACCGACTAGGTTTGGAGGTGATTAAAGCCCGTAGTTCATATGATGAGGCTCCGATTTTTCCTTGAGAGAGGCATCAACTGTCCTCGTCTGACCGACCGAGGTTTGGAGGCAATTAAGTCTCGTATTTTATATAAAATTGATTTTCTTGAAACTCTAATAATTGATAACTGCCAAGGTGGTGGGGAAGCATTGATTAGGAACCATTCCTAAAAAAACTCAGAAATTCTAACAGATAATTTCAGAGTGTCATTCTTCATGATGTTAATTGATGCCATTGACTTGTATGGAAGGGGTAGAATCGAATCCGGTGAGGATTTTTGACCAATTCGAGATTGTTTGTCAAAGTATTACTTGATGACATTAACCTATATGGAAGAGGTTGAATCAAATCCGCTGGAGATTTTTGACCTATCCGAGGTTGTTTGCTAAAGTGTTACTTGATGACATTAACCTGTATGGAAGAGGATGAATCGAAAATGCTGAGGATTTTTTACCCTTTCGAGGTTATCTGTCAAAGTGTTATTTGATGATGTTAACCTATATGAAAGAAGTCGAATTGAATCCAAGGATTTCTTACCCATCTGAGGTTGTTTGTCAAAGTATTACTTAATGATGTTGACCTGTATGAAAGAGGTCGAATCAAATTTGCTGAGGATTTTTGACCCATTCGAGGTTGTTTGTCAAAGTGTTACTTGATGACGTTCACCTGCATGGAAGAGGTTGAATCGAATTTGCCAAGGATTTTTGACCCATCCGAGGTTGTTTGTCAAAGTATTACTTGATGACATTAACTTATATGGAAGATGTTGAATTAAATCTGAGAATTTTTGACTCATCCAGGTTGTTCGTCAAAGTGTTACTTGATAAGGTTAACATGTATGGAAGAGGTCGAATTGATTCTGCCAAAGATTTTTGACCCATCCGAGGTTGTTTGTCAAAGTATTACTTGATGACGTTAACTTGTATGGAAGAGGTCGAATCGAATCCGCCAAGAATTTTTGACCCATCCGAGGTTATTTGTCAAAGTATTACTTGATGATAGGAACCTGTATGGAAGAGGTTGATCGAATACATTGAGAATTTTTGACTCATCCGAGGATGTTTGTTAGAGTATTACTCCGTGACATTAACTTGTGTGGAATAAATCAATAGTTTTAACTCTTATTTGAGATTGTTTTGTCAAAGTATGATGTTAACCTGTGTGAAAGAGGTTAAATATTTTGATTCTTCCGAGATTATTTGTCAGGGTATTACTCAATGATGTTAACCTGTGTAGAAGGGTCAAATCAAAACATCTTTTTGAAGTTGTAGCCAAAGTTGTTCCTCTACCTTTGCCTTATTTTCCATGAGTATGATTGGAGAATCATAATTTACAAAGCTCTCTCTATTTTATTTTTGTTGAAATTGCTCCACATCATTGACTTGTTTCTCGAACTGATAATCAATTAGATATACAAAATATTGATTTGAGCGATCTTTTGAGATTAAGAGTTGCCCCTTAATTTCCAATAAAAGCTGAAGGATTGGAGTTTGATGAATCTTCATTCTTCTTATGTGTTCCTCTAGAGTAAGATTTTTTTCAACATATATGTGGTGTTGTTCTGAACATAAAGTCAGATTGTCAACCATTATGAAGATGTTAAGGGAATGTTTTCCCACAGACGATGCCAAACTATTGCATGCCAGAAAACTTATAGCGGTATAATAAAACTTCACGCTTTAGCTTCGTTAAGAAATCTAGCACACATGTAGATAGTTGAAAAGAGAATAAGAAACTCCATGATTTTTACATGAAAAAATCCCAAAAAATGGGGAAAAAATCATGGGGCCTAGTTCAATAAAAATGTTCCACTATATATCTGTTTTGGAGTACAAAGTTTAAGTTTTCCTGATAACGGGATTACAGAGTTGTATGTGAGAAAGCCTGACAACAAAAATCTCAGAATCAGGTAACAACATCTATGCAGTGGTAATTGGGTTGTAATAGTTGTTGGTGGCAGTTAGTGATGATCTGGTGACTTTCGGTGGTGGTAGGTCGGTGGTGCGACGGCAATGGCTCGAAATAATAAGGACCGATGTTACGCGGTGGCGGTGATGACCGGCGATGCACGAATGACATGGTGGATTGGCGATGCGGCGATGATGATGGTCGGGTCGACGGTGTGGTTGATACGGCGACGTCGGGCGCCGACGGTGGTCGACGGCTATGGTCGGCAACCATCGACTGGTGACACAATTATGCTTGGAGGTTCTTCAAGCCTGAGCTCTCTTCTCTTTAGCTTGGCCTCCCCTCATGTGAAGAATGGGCTATTTATAGATTAGAGGAATGACGTTTCTATAAATATGTGCAAAATCAAACCACTCCATCGGACGGCTCAAAATGATTATCTTGATCATCTGATGTATTTTAAGTATTTGAATGCTCAAATGAAGTCAAAATTATGAGATCTTGGGCTTATTAGATCTGGCTCGTCAAGACGCTCAATCTAATTGTAAACACTTCACATTTAGGAGCCGACTGATATCACAAAATTTTCAATATATGCTTGATCTCGGTTAGTCTTGACTCAGAATCAGATTATTTTCGACATCAAGATTCATGCTTCGACTAGTGAAATTTCGTGGCATATCAAAAATAAAATTTGTTTGATTATACTTATTGTTTTTCAAAACACTCAAAGTATCTTTTAAATGTTTTGAGTATTTTTAAAAATAATGTTATTTATTTTTAAAAATAAAAAATAAAATCACTTAAAAAACTCAAAACAAATACATAATCAAAAACAACATAAAAATAAAAATAAAAAATAGAAAACAAAATTGATTCCAAACAGCCCCTAAGGTTTTCTATTCCATCATCATTAATAATTTAGTTGAAAGGTTTTCTCCTCCTATAGTCTTTGGCAAGGTTGTCCTTTCTCACCATATTTTTTTTTGTAATGTCATGAATCCCTAATCAAACTAATTAGATAATTTAAAAATTCAAATTATTCTTTATTCATATTAAATTATAAATTATTCTTATTTTTCACTTTCTCTACAGAGTTGATATTCTTATCTTTAAAAATAAATTGTATTAAAACATACTCTCAGCTTTGTTTATATATTTGTTAGGTTAGACATAAGTAATTTTAGGTGCTTGATTTTCTTCTCTAAGAATATGTTTAATGGAAGCGAGTTTAACTCCTTGATATATCTTGCATTGATATATTAAATAACTCGTTGTGCATTCTATTGTATTTTTTTCTTCCTGTTTTGATAAGGAAGAAGTTAGTGTATTATTAACTTTTAGGAATATTTACAAATCAATCATTATATATATATATATATATATATATATATATATATATATATATATATATATCAATCTAAAGTTATTTTGATATTCCTAACGCAACGGCGCAGTTCGTTTCAGGATTAAAGATCATTTGGTTCAAGTCAGCTCTGAATTGGATCAATTTCACTTCAAAATTGCACGTCTTTGCTTCCAACTGCTCGACATTCATATAGACTCATCCAAATTGAGCTCGAATAGTCTCATTTAAAAGGTTTTAACGTTTTAACACTAATGACATTCTCAATTTTGTAACAGAGATCGTTTGGACATTGTCGCAGCCTCCCGACTTTGATATGCATGTAGGCATGCCGACGGATTTCCTTCTTGATCGGTTAACCATCGAATTGTGCAATATGTATATTATGATCAATTTCGACATTCTGAACATGATGACGAAGTCAGTTCATTGACCAGAGGTCATTTCGGCTGATTTCGGTGATGTCCAGTGTATTTCAGCCTCGATTTGCATATTATCATATTCGAAACTGATCGACTTCATCTTATGAATTTGACTTGATTGATGTGACATGCATAAAGGTCAACAAATGCCCCTAACAAATGTGTGCATGAGCGAGTCATGTTTGCTGAAAATTGATTGACCTTTTGGGCTGACCATGGATCTTGAATAACTTCAGCTTCAATTTCAATGGTTTATGGAGCTTCTTTCACCATCTATTATCTGCTTCAATGGATTTGCTAAAAATCTCTTACTTTTGTGTCTTTATAAATTTAAGTTTCCCTCGACCCTAGCTTCATGCTTGATCGGGTTTAATGGAAGAATTGGTTTATTTGCTTTGGGATTTGAAATTTTTTTTGTCCGCTTTAAGCTTGACGGACTTGATAAAGGATTGACTTGATTTGTCCATATTGACTTGTCAGGAAATATATGTACGCCCTGAATCTTGTGCTTGTTATTTTAACAGACTTGTTGACAAGTGCATACAGATGATCTAGCCTCCTGGCTTATATTAGGTTAATGTTGAGTTATCAGTCTAGCAATGTGTGCTCTAATAGATTGAATAATTATGGAATTCCTTTAGTTCATCCATTGCCTTTGGTGAACTATGGAATCGCTTCCTCGGTCCAATGCTTTCTACTTTGGCGAACTTGATGAGAAAATTGGCTTTGATATGTGCTCTATGTTTGATTAGATTATTGAAAATAATTTGGGATATCACCTCGCAGGCAATACAGAGATTGATTTGAGACAGCTCTGAATTGAGAGTTTTCTCATATTGTCTTAATTTATCGATCAAGAAGAAAGATCTCTTAGATTATGGTTGCTTGTAATCACTAAGCCGAATTTGGTTTGAGATTGAACAACTATCATCATTAGACCGACAGGGGGCTTTTCAGTGACCTTTTGGGCTTGTTGAGTGAGGAGAGCCGAATCGCCATTTATGGGCTTATTGAGTTCGACTTCAGAACCCTTCCATATCCTAGACTTGAAGATGTAGAGGTTGATGCTTTTCTAACTCAGCTGATTGAAGCTTCTAAGATTAAGAGTTCTTTTGACTTGATCTTCAAAATTTGACAAATATGGGAGACAAACTTTTGATATTTATGGTTGTATTTTCATGCGTATAAATATATTATTTTGGTAAGCAAGAGCCTGCAACTTTAATATAGCAGTTGTAGATAAGTTTAGGAATTTCAACATAAAGCTCGATGTCAACCTGAATACATATACAAGAAGACCTTCTTTAATATAAATAAACATAGCTCATTCTGATTATTATATATATTTATTTGAGGATATCGGCTTGAAGCATGATGTCAACTTAGCTAAATATATAAGAATGCCCCTATCTAACAGGGGGGCTTTCATAGTAACTTAAAAATATATTCTCATTTTATGAAAGAATCTTCAAGTGACAATACATGTGTATTTAATATGAAAGCCTTACTAGTGCAAGATTAATTTAAGTATTTATATGCTTATCCATAATCAGTTGTGATATTTCTTGAGATATTTCCCATTAATTGGTGGCATCAGTCGTTGACCATTCGTGTCAATAAGCTGGTAGGCTCTTCCTTTATATACGTTATCTATGACGTAAGGACCTTCCCAGTTAGTTGGGAATTTACCATCGATCTTGTGATGAGGAATGATTGGCCTTCTCAGCACCAAAACCAATTCACCTTTCTGGAATGTCCGAGGACGTACTAAACTATTGGATGCTTTAGACATCCTCGCTCGATAAATTTCTAAACTTTGTTGAGCTTGGAGTCTAACTCCGTCAAGTGCATCCAACTCTTCCATTCGCAGACGAGAGTCTTGAGTAAGATTTAATTGGATAGCTACTCGAAGTGATGGTAGATCAACTTCTAATTATAGCACAACTTCAACTCCAAATGTTAGAGCATAAGGAGTGCCCTTGGTTGGCATTTTGTAAGTGGTTCTATATGCCCAGAGTGCTTTCATCATTTTAGTGTACCACTCTCTTTTATTTTTCGTGAGAATCTTCTTAAGTACTTTCACTAAAATTTTATTTAAAGTATCTGCCAAACCATTGGCCCTTGGATTATAGATTGATGAGCACCGCTAATTAATTTTGTGCCGATCAACGAATTTGTATATCTTTGCACACTTGAAAGCCAGACCGTTGTCTAAAATGATTCATCATGGTACCCTATATCTATAGACAATATTGTTGGTGAATTAGCCAGTGACTCGATTAGCAGTGACTTCTTAAAATGGAGCAGCCTCAGCCCATTTGGAGAAGTAGTAAGTAGCTGCTAAAATGAATCGATGTCCGACTAATGATGGAGGATCAATCGGTCCAATTATATTCGTGCCCCAACTTTTGAACGGCCAGGATGCTATTGTTAGGTGTAGAGGATTCAGAGGGTGATGAATGGGATCCCCGTGGACTTAGCATTCATGATATTTTTTAGCATGATTAATATAATCTTTCACCATTGATGGCCAATAGTATCCCATCTTTTTGATTTTAGTCTCCATTTTGGGACCTGATTGATGTGCTCCACAAAGTCCTTCATGAGTTTCTGACATTACCTTTTTGGCTTCATCCGTCCCTAAACATCACAATCACATTTGTTCAAAGGATCTATGATACAATGTGCCATTGACATAAGCATATAGTAGAATTCTTTTTGTAATTTGCATGGCTAGTGATTTATTGCTCGACAATTTGCTTTCTTTGAAATAATCAATGAAGGGTTGTCTCCAATCATTAGGCTCTTCCACTATGAAAGCTTCACATGATTTCTTTATAGTACTTTTGAGTTTTTCTGTCTCTTGTACTTCTTTGCGAGAGTGAGGAGTAATTTGAATTACCTCTTATTGACTTGAGTTTGATGTCCCCTCTATTTGTGGGGAATATGAATTTACTGGTTGTAGAACTTGATGATGGACACTTCAATCAACACATCATCATCATCCGTGTTTGCCATCTCTGTTGCTAGTTTGGCCAAGCAATTTGCTTTAAATTTTTTGATCGAGAACTTGAGCTAGTTTAACATTCAAAATTTCCTTCATGAGATCAAGCACTCACCTATGGTAGTATGCCAGTTCAAGCTTGTTAATTTTATAGACGTCCAATACTTGGTTGATCACTAACTGAGAGTCTTCGAAGATTCTCAAATTTTGGATGCCGATGATAATAGCTTCTTTGAGGCCTGCCACTAATGCCTTGTATTTAGCTTCATTGTTGGTTCTTGGTTCAGTCAACCTGTATGAATGTCTCATTATGCCACCTTCTAGTGTTATGAAGATGAGGCCAACGCCAGCTCTTGCTTTTCGTAGATTTGGGGGCTGAGAGGGCTTAAAAGATGATGCATCATCGAAATACATTTCCAAGATCTGCAGCTTTTCTTTTTCATGGATAAGCATAATCTGTTCATCAGGTAGATCATCATTGACTGTTGAATCTTCTAGGATAGAATGTGCAGTAAGAAAATCTGCTAGTATTTGCCTCTTTACAACTTTCTGAGATACATATATATTATTGAATTGTAATAGGAGCACTGCCCATCTTGCCAAATGACCTGTCAATGCTGGAATTATCACTAGGAACTTCAACGGATCGATCTTTGAGATGTGCATTATCTTATGGGACAACATATAATGTCGAAGCTTTTGAGCAGCGAAGATTAGTGCAAGATAGTGCTTCTCAATTGGAGAGTACTTTGCCTCAGCTCCTATCAATCTTTGACTGATATAGTACAACGTATTTTCCTTGTCTTCTTCATTGTGTTGTGCAAGCAATGCTCTGAGAGATTCTTTTAATGCAGCTGTATACAAAATGAGAGGCTTCCCTAGAATTAGTGTTACAAAGATTGGTGGATTCAACATGTATCCTTTGATGCTATTGAATGCTTCTTGACACTCATTATCTCATTTAAATGGTGCATTCTTCTTCATTAATTTAACAAATAGTTGACACCTGCCCGACGGATTTGATATGAAGAGTTGGATGAATGCCAGATGTCCCTGTACAAAATGAAGTTGATGAAGATTCTTTGGCGGTGGCATATCCACTATTGCTTTGATTTTATTAAGGCCAGTCTCAATTCCTCTGTGCCACACCACATAGCCAATGAACTTTTTAGATGAAACCCCAAATGCATATTTAAGAGGATTCATCTTGAGATCGTACTACCTAATTCTTTCGAAGATTGGTCTCAAGTCATCAAAATGATCTTCTTGATCTATTCTCTTAAGGATGAGGTCATCCACATAGCATTCTACTTTCTGATGAATCAACTCATCGAAGATGCATGTCATGACCCTCTGATATGTAGCTCCAGCATTCTTCAATTTGAAGGGCATGACCATGTAGCAGTATATACCAATTGGCATCCTAAATTATGTTTGTCTTTCATCTTTAGGAGCTATTTTGATTTGATTATATCCTGATGATTCGTCCATGAATGAGAACATGTCATAGCAAGAATTATTATCCACTAGTATTTCTGGTATTAGAAGCAAAAAATCATCTTTTGGTCATGTTTTGTTCAGATCTCAGAAGTTAATGCAGATATAGATTTGATCATTCTTCTTTCTAATTAGGATGATGTTGGCTATCCAATATACATACTTTTCTTCTCGGATAAAGCTTGCTTCGATCAGCTTCTTAGTTTCTACCATTACATGTTTTTCAATCTCCAATCTCATTCTTCTAGGATCTTGCTTGCATCTACCATGATGACTAGTTTGTGAACTGCTACATCAGGGGATAAGCTTAGCATTTCAGAGTATGTCTAAGTAAAGCAATCCTTGAATTCACAAAGTAGGGCTTTTAATTCTTCAACTTTTTCACCAAGAAGAAGGGCACTAACGAAGGTTGGACAGGAATCATCTTCTGTTCCCAAGTTGATTTCTTTTAGTTCATCCATGGTAGCTGCTTGCCCACCATCCTCAAGCTCTTTCAAACCTAGCTTGGCTTCTACTTCTTCATTATTTGATAGATAAATCTCATAAATGTTATCTTCATTTTCAATTTTAGTCTCAACTTCATTTTCTATTTTTGTGTAGCAAGCCCTTCGACGATGCCTACGTCAGACGTATCCAAGACCTTTAGATGTATGACCTTCACACTTTCACAGGGTCTGTGAACTTTTCAAATTCTAGAGGGTGTCGAAAAGGTAAGCTCTCCACTTATTAGTTCCAACATCAACCCCTAATTTATGCATCATCTTACGGATCCTTGAAGGATAATACCTTGGCATTCTAGTTGGCACCATATCGTTAGATTCATCGAATTACATTAGCCAATCGAAATCTTGATGGTAGCACTCCTCAAACTTGTAGAATAAAATTCCATATTCATCACTTCCAAGTAGGAGAGGCACATAGAAAGTCTTTAATTCTTCAACAATGTAGACCTCACGTGGAGTGATTTCTTTGAAATGTTGAAAAGGAACTGACACGGCCACTAATGAATCTTCTGATATCAACAGATCTGCCATCCTTCTTGAAAAGATACATTGAACTTCACTTTCATAAGTAGGTTCAGAATCATAATTGGGGTCTGAGTATTTTATATTTTTCTTTTCTTTCACTATAGACGTGTTTACTCCCTTGGGTCTAATAGAAGGATCATCCTCTTCTTCCGTGTCACTGCCCAGATGAAGGATTAGCCTTTTCAACTTATGTGGTGCACTAGCTACTTTAGGAAGATTCGACATTGCCTTCTTTCTTCCTTTTTCCTTCTTCTCTTATTTGGATTATTTTGCAGCCATTGAAGTAGAAGCCTTGGATTTTGAGGCTTGGGATCCTTCAATAAATAATGTTTTACACCTTCATAGATTTTAGCTTCATGGATTGCGAATGGTTGAAGATTGTCAGGAATTCTGTGTTCTTCCTCGTCTCTTATGTATTTCATGCATTGGTGCAAAGTGGACGGGACTATTCCATACTCATGTAGCCAAGGATGACCCAACAACTCCCTGAATGAGGTGTCAACATCAATGACATAGAATTTGGATTCTATGTAAAGTTTCTCGAATCTTAGTGGCAAGGTAAAAGATCCGAGAGTCTTTTGCCCTTTTTCATTGAAGTTGTGGATCATCGATTTGTCCCGTCGTAGATGCTGAATATCAAGGGACAATTCTCTCAATGCTCATATGCTCATGAGATTAACAGATGAACCTAGGTCAATTAAAATTCGATTGATTATGACACCATCACTCTCCGTAGAGATATATAGTAGGTAATTATGTTATGATGTTCCGAGCATAAGATCTTCTTCAGAAAAGGTGATCGTCGGAAGGTCTTGAGATTATAATACTTTAATCATACACCGCTCGGCAAAGTATGCTTCATATTTCTCCAGATTCTTAAAAACATGAATTAAGGTTTCACAGAGATCCTGCGACATCGGGAGGGCCTCATAGACACTCAATTGTCTAGGGATCTTCCTTAAATGTGACAGAATGTTGTAATCAATTCCTTTATCCATGTTAGACTTTTTCTTTGGATCCTTAGGAATGATATTTTGATTAAATTCTATATTTGTGTCCTTACCTTTATTTGGTGTCCCTTTCTTCTGCGATGATGACAACATCTTGCCACTTCTTAACTGCACTAGGCTGCTCTATCTGAATCAAATTCTTCTGAATAAGTTTCCCCTTCAGAATCATCATTTATGCTAGAGGATTGGATGGAGACTTTAGAATCACTTCTCAATTTTATACCATTTATCAATGGTGATATTGAAGACTGTAACTCATCTTCCTCTGAAAAACACAAGTCTTCTTACGAGCTATCATCTATTTGCTTCACCATCAGGCAGGACATAAATGCCACATCGTTGGCAGTTCTTCATGTTGAATTATCTTGAAGAAGTGAACCCCATCGGGGAGTATCCAAGGACACTGAGATAATTCGACAGACTTCTCTAGAATAAGATTTTTCGTCATCATCTCCCTAATCATTTGTTTCAATGATTTGGAGTCCTGACATGAAATCAATAAGCTTAATTGATTGTCTTGCTGGTTGCTGATATTCTTCAAGATTATTAATCATCTTTTGAGTAGTGGAATTTTTCTTTATCTTCTTTTGTTTGGCTGGTCTTTTAGGAGTATTTGGCAAACTACGAATATGTTGTTTCTCAGGTCAGGGAGTGTCAATCACCTTGGACTGCATCTGAAGAGCAGAACATTTTGATGTGGACCCTGCCTTTAGTTCTAGTACCAGTTCAAATGGTGATTTCCACTTGACACCAGGAACGCCTTCTAACTGCTTCAGCATTTTTCACAATTTTCTATGGGGTCATGGAAGAGAATGTAAACACCCTTGTGAATTTTTTCTTTGGGTGAATATGAATACTATTGGATATCGTGAATTCACCCTTTATGTATTTCCTTTCTAGTCAGACTTTGAATAGATAGCAATCTTTTATAAGGTGGCTAACTATCCGATGATATGGATAATAATTTGGGCTGCCAGTTCATCCTGACTCTTCAGTCCTTTTACATTCTAGCAACTCCAACCCTGCCTTGAGTGCTTGTCCAAATAGTTTAGCTATACTTCTCTTTTGAAAAAGTATTTTTTTATTTATTTTCTCTTTAAGAGATGGATGCATTCGATCATCATCTCTTAATGATTTTCTTGGGTGCTCACCATTATCCAGAAAAGTTTAGGGTTTGTGATTGCCTCCAAGAACTAACTTTGGTTGAGAATTGAAGGGTTGTTTGACCTTTTCTTCAAAATAAATGGGTTATTTCCCCTTATATGCATTATAGGTCACTCACCTTCCTCTATTGGAATCGTATGAAGCAACGTGAGATTCACTTCTCCATGATTCTAAGAACTTCCCCTTCTTTACTCTGTCTGGATGACTTTAAAGTTTGGAAAGATTCTACTTTTCAAATTTTACCACTCGATCAAGTAGTTCTTGGAATGTGGTGATGGAAACCATGCATAAATAGGGCACCATTTTATCATCAATGTTGCCCATTATCAACTAAATTGCATATTCCTCTTGTGTTATTGCTCGCACTTCATGCTCATGTCATGCCAACAAGTTATGTATTTTGTAACTGACTCATCCTTTTTCCTTTTCTCCAGGTCGTTTATAGTAGTCTTTCTATCGACCGACAAATCTTTTGATAAACATTGCCTCAAACTCAGTGAATATCTTAACTGAGTCATTCGACAACTCTATGTATCATTCTAAAGTAGTTGAAGTTAAGCTGCTAACGAACTGGCAAAATAACAGTGCGTCATTGCCCCCAATGTTACCACAGGTTACTTTAAATTGTCCTAGGTGCTGCCTAGGGTTACCATTGCCATCAAATGAGTGGAATTTTAGCACTAAGCAACCTTTAGGATACGACACCTGGTCATATTCTACAGGGTAAGGGCGACCACTGTTCATCAATTTCTCCATCTGTTATCTTTTCACTTATAATAGTTTCAAGTTGTACAATTATCACTGGCTCAGATGTGCTCAGTATATGCAGAGGGGTAGGTTGAGCAGTCAATTGATTGACTTCATTTCTACCATCATGAGTACTTTGTGCTCCATATATTTATGGCACTTGCTCAACTGGTGGATTGATGGGCGCAGAGTTGGTTGTTTGATGATTGGCAGGAGGAACTGGTGTCGGCACTACGACATCATTTCTCTGTATCATTTGCATCATGAGATTAATCTGCATCATCATTTGATTCATCATTTAATTCAACTGAGAGATCTTTTTATCCTTTGCTTTTATCTTGCTTATTCCTTTGCAAGGCAAGAGGTCGTTGAATAACGTTATTATGGTGGAAAAATTTTTATATTCTTGCTTTCATCTATCCTCTCTTTTTGGAAAGAAGATAAATGAAAATGGAAATATAACACCTTGGTCGGATGCCATGCAGATCCATAGATGCACTTATTAGGGTGATTTGGTATGACAATAAGAAGAGGTGTACTATCTCAAAAGATAGAAATTACCACTCTACAATGGACCTAATCACTAAATAAGGACTCCTAACATTGGGTCTTTGAGGTGTACCAGAGATTCTTCCCTTACTTTATATGGAAAAGTAAAGCAGGGTTTATTTTAAACTGAGTTCATTAAGTTCCCTGCAGAGGCAAGCCCCCATAGTTAATTACATCCTAAAGAATGGGGATTCCTTAGGAAAAAATCTCAATTAAGGTAAATGATCGTTCTATCTAAAGATTTTAATAGGGTAGGACTATCAATTGATTAGTTCATTTCTGAAGATCAAATGAGATTGATTAAAGAGAGAGTTATTATCAAATCCAATTGAAGATAAATAGGAGATGCTCACGATGCTAGAAAATCTAGTGAACATCTCAAACTATCCTATGATTGGGCTATATATTTTTAAAATTGATTTAATTTACTTGAGTTGAATTTTTTATTAGAAATTTTGGGCTTATGATTCCACAACACAAGATTATGAAAATGCCTAAGAGGTGAGGATTTATGCTTATGGCTCAGAATGAGGAGAAGCAACCTCAGAACCTAAATCTAGAGAGCTTTGGTGAGGGCCAAAATCACAACCTAAATCTAAAGCAAAAATGAGTGTTTGTTTTGCCTACATAAGAGAGGTCAAACCACCCAACTACTTAGACTTACAACTGCCTGGGGGTGGCCGCCAACTAACTCCTCCTACGATTTTAAATTCATGTAGGCAAGTCATAAGCTTTATGTAAGATAACTTGACTATTATTTATTTAGAAAAAGACTAAATCCTTAAACTCACCCCCTGAGAGACTAGATCATGTGCAGGCATGAGTAATGACCTAAATCTAATAAAATTCATATTACATTTTATTTTCATTTTTGGACAATCATTTTGACTCAGCTAATATGATTCATATGCCTAATGCATGAGAAGTAAGATTATTGGCCAAAATCAGCGATAAGGGAGGAGGTGTATTTCCACCATGGCTCTCACAGGTCAAGCCAAGTTTCTCTGGCAAAGGTGGAAGCCCTCTAATTAAGAGTGAAGGAAGATGCATTTATGCATGATATTATAAACGAAATACTCATCCAATTAAGAGGTTGCTAATTCTTTTATCTTGATTTTAAGCCTAAGCTTTAGGTGAGGTTATGAGTTCTTTATTTTAATTTTGAATTGTTAAATTTAATAGAAGATTTATTTTTCCCTAAGAGCCTAATCATCATCCAGACCATACATCAAGCAAAGAATAAACTAAAAAAAGGATGCCATCTTAATGTAGAAGCTAAACAAATCATCAATCAATTTATAAAGCTAACATAAAAGAATAAGAGGCTAATTGTGGTCAGGCACCACCACACAAACCCGAAAATAAATTGGGTAGCCCAGCTCTACCCTTTTACAACCCAGATTACAAATTAATTAAATACAATTAAGTAAAGGAATTCATTGTTATGGGGTGTCTTCAAGATTCATTTATTCATTCTTCTTTTCTTTTTTCTTCTTATTTTATTCTTTCTTCTTTAGTTCCTTCCTTTGGATGGTTGGAAGGTGGATACTCCAAAGGCTTAACATGGCACATAAGACATGGCCTTATAACCAATGCTCATCCTAATACCCATAACAATCATTCCAAAATCTTAATTACAAAAATTACATGAAAAGGGACAAAAAAATGGAAATCTAACTAACACCTGCTAAACAGAGATTAAGTACAATAAACCATATAAATCTTGAGCATATATATTGGACTTAACACGCCTGGCCTACTAGATTATGCTTAGGGGTATAAGCACCAGACAAAAAAGCATTTATATTTTTTATTTATTAGCTCTTAAGCACAATCCTAGAAGATAATGACTAAGACCGCCTCTACCATTCATACACACCCTAACATCCTAAAATATTACATCACAAAACAAAAAGCAAATATCAAATCATGCACCGTCCTAACCTAAAGCTAGAAGTGGTGACTTAGCATAATGTGTATGCTTATAAGGTTTGTGTGGTATGCTTAGCTTTGGCTTTATGTTAGAATTTTTTAAGTGTGAAGAATACTCAACTTAGAAGAGGATTTCATTTAAGTGATTTAGTTGTTTTGGGTTGATTTTATTTCTATGTTTTGATTAGGTTCAAGTGAATCCTACAATTAATTATTAAGTTGTAAATAGAGGGAAATAGAATAAAACTTCTCTTTCCTTCCCTAACTTAAGTAATTTCTAAAGTGGATTCAAGTATTAGTTTTGTTTAGTGAATGTTTTATTATGTGTTTTAATTATTCTTAAGTTTAGATGAACTCTAAACAAACCTATTCAAAGGAAAGACATTTAAGCTTAAGTTAAGTAAATTAAATTCACAAAACACACATCACTTTATTTCTTTCCCAACATGGATAACATGCATATGAATGGATCCTAAGCATATCTATACATACCAAATGAGAATGTTTAGAACACTTTATGATGCATGCTAAGTAAGTTACTTAAGAAAATTTGAATGTTTATGATGCATGATTTTCATTAAGTAGAAAAGGGGTTTCTTATCCAATTTTCACATGCACATATGAATGTATGAAAGGCATAAGTGAGTATGATGCCATTGTTAACCATGGTGTAAGGTACAAGACCTACTTAGGGCTACTTAAAGCCTCGCAACCCCGGGATTGTCTAGACTAATATACCACTTTCCTTAAATACAAGCATGTGTACAAAACAAATGAATGAAAAAGAAAGATGCAAAAGTTTGTATTTATTTTATTTTATTTTGTTTATGCAATTTATATGGGTAAGTGTAGGTGTCCTTCTTAAGTCATAGCATATGAATGAATAGGAAATAGAACTAGGCAAGTGTTGTATCCTTTTTAAATGAACTATATACTTTGCCAAATCCTATTCAAAACTATACCAAAAAAGAGGAGAAGGAAAAGTACACCAAGCACATCCTTATATTTTACTTACATGTAAGCTTATAAGTAAGATATAAGTAACACACTTTTAGTTTTGATAATTGATTCATATATTTTAAAAAAATAATTTGGATTTAATAGTGATAATAGCCACTCATATTCTTACTTTAGCCAAAACATGCAATTTGACATAAAGGAAACATTTTCATTTTAAATTTAATTTTTGAAAATTATGAATGTGTGAAATCATATGACACATATAAGAACTAAAGTAATGAAAGCATGTAAACACATTTACCTTAATTAATTCCTAAAGACAATCTTATGAAATAAAAAAGCTTAAAGCAAATCAAAATTTATTTAATGTGATTTTTATTTGATCTTGAGTTTGATTAATTTGAAAAATATGATGTAAGTTTGCTGTTCCTAACCCATTCCCACATATGTTTTATATTTTTGTTCAATTTTTAGATGATTGGATTCATTTTATATTTTGATTAGGTTAAGGTATGAATTAAGCATGTTAATTACCCCTTACCTACACCACCTTGAAACAGTTAACCAAATAATTATGAGCCAATGAAATGACATAAAATCACACAAGGAATTTAAATGAGCAATGCACCTAAGAAGAAAAGGGCCTAATGTAATTTGGCTCATGATTAATGATTAATTAAGCTAAGGGATTTGACTTAAGTAATTTCAAAACACCCCTCACACATATGAGTTGAATTTTGATTTCCTGAATTGTACTTAGGCTCTTGAACATCTAAGCATCTACCCAAGAAGAATTAATTAAGTTCTAGAAAGTTTTAGAATTTTATGAAATTAGTTAGTGAGATAATTAGTGAATTAACCCTTAATTAAGGTAAGATTAAGAAATAAAAGGGGTTTAAGGAATATCTTAAGGAGAGTATCCCAAAATTATTCCTCAGATCTCACATTCACTTAACAAAAAATTAATTATTTAAATCAGAGGGTTAAGTAACAAATTATATACTTAATTAAGTCTAATTATATTAAGGGAGTAATGAAGGAATGAACTAGTAATTCCCCTAATTAAGCTACCAATAAATCTCAAGAAAATTAGGAGAGACAGAAGTCATCCCTTTAATTACACCCAAGAAATTTGGGATTAATTAGCAAATTAATTAGTGAGTAATTAACAAATTAACATTCCTAATAAAACCCAAATTCAGAGAAAATAACTATTCAAAATTAATCAAAAAATAATTTTAGAATATTCGATGTTCAATTATCTTTCCAATAAAATTTATTTTATATTTTTTGATTTTTCTATGTTGAGATATGAATTTTAGAAGTTTATATGATTAATTTGGAATTAAATAAAGCTTAATTATATTATTAATCCTATGGGTGCCACGTATGCCGCTGATGCAGCATGCGCTTTACACGCGGCATGATCTGATTGGGTATTTAACATATCACATCATAGCGCCGCCTGGAAGTGGTGCTACATGCTTTCTCCTCAGCCGTTTGATCAAGGATCGGACGGTTGAGATTAAAGCTACGGATCAATGGAATAATTATAAATATATTAGGCATTTTAATCTCGACTGTCCATCCAAAATACACGTATGGACGGCCAGAGATCCATCCCTGTTATCCCTAGTGAGCAATGGAGGCCATCCATGTTCTAGGGTAAGATCCAAGCTCGATTGAGCTCGAATTAGGCTAAAATTTAGCCCACACCATCTAAACCTAATGGCAAGCACATATAATGGCTGAAATTTCATGGGATTAAAATTCCTTTCACAAAGGACCAACACACATTAAAATAAAGCTAAAAAAAATGGCTAACCATGCCAGTCGTGATCACCGGCACTCGATTCTCTTGGAGAAGCTTCGTCTAGTTGAGATAAAGCTTTGCTAAAAGTGTGAGGGGTTGAAGTTGAGTAACTTCTCCTATGGACCAACTCCTCCTCCAATTGAGCCCGACTTTGGTCTAGGTGACTCCTCCATTGCTTCAAGAACTTGGAGAGCAGCACGATCAATGGGGTCCCGAGGAAGTGTGCAAAGGGAATTGGCTTGATTTTGATGTGGAGTAAAATGGACTGGAGCCCCTATTTTCACCTTGTGAAAACCGAGAAATGGGAATTGGCAAATGCTCTGGAGCTTGGGATCACTAAAAATGACTACTGCTTCCTAACACTCAACCGAATTTGGGAATGTTCGAATGACAGTGAATTAGGGGGAGTATATCTCCCCCTTTGGCAATTGGACAACCGAGCATGGACTTGCCATTTTGATCCAATTGCCTTGATTCAAAGGGTTTGTTAGGCTGTTAGGAGTGTCCTTGAATTCAATTTGGTGTGGAGTGGAATGGTGAACTCTTCATGTGCTTCAGAGTGTAAGGAAGATTCCCATGTGGCCATTTCAAAGCATGTCGATTTGGCCATTGGGTCAGTTGTTGACCCAAACCCATTGGGTTAGGTGCACTAGGTCCATTAGTGATCATTTGATCCACTAAGAGAGTGTTAAGTGGGCATGGAGAGGATTCGACCAAATTCCAAGTGGAATTGGTCAAAATTTACCTTGTGTCCAAGGGGTAAAATGGTCATTTGGATGATTTTTGAATTTGGATATGTTTGGTATGTTGGGAAAATAGGTTTGGCCAAGTTTTATTAGATTTGGAGTTCATTTGGTATGCTTTGGCTCATGTTGACCCATTGAGGTCAAAATGGGTTAACTTGGGTCAAGTTGACCAAATGTCAAATTGGGTCAAACCAAGGATTGGGTCAAGTTCATATGACCATTTGAAATATTTTGGTGGCTTTGGTTTGATTCAATTTGGTTTAGGTTTGAATTTGGTTCATATGACTTCATTTAGGTCAAATGGGTCAAGTTGACCAATTTGACCCATTTGACCTATTTGAACTAGGTCATGGGTAGGTTTAGGTTTGGTTGGTCATATGAAATGGATTGATATCTTTGTTTCCAATCAATTTTGGTTAAATTTGAATTTGGCTCAAAATGACCTTTTATGTCAACTTGGGTTCAAGGTCAATTGGGCTAGGTTAGGTCTAGTTGGCCAATTGAGGCTTTGGTCAAGTTCAACAAGTGATTTGGAATGAACTTGACCCATTGGTTTCAATCAATTTAGATCAAGTTTTGACACATTTTGACTTTTAGGTCAAGTTGGGTCAACTTGGGTCAAGTGGTCAATTGGCTAGGTTAGGCTCAAATTGACTTGGTCAAGTTCAAACATTGGACATGAATGAACTTAGATCAATGGTTTCAATCAATTTGGCCTATGATGATTTTGGCTATAGGTTTCATTTTGGTTGGTTGACTTGGTCAACCCTTAGGTTTGACTTGGTTTGACCCAATTTGATTGATTGATCATCCCATGATGATTGTTGATCATGATGAGAGGTTTGGGTGAGTTTAATTCAATCCAATTTGGTGGATTAGAATTTGACTCATAAGGTACTAGGTCACTTTGGGTCAAGTGAGCCTAAGTGGGTCAAATGACTTGGTCAAAGCTTGATTTGAGTTTGATTGAACTTGTATATGGACTTATGATTGAAATATAAATCCATTTGCAAGTGGTTTCAAGTCAAATGGATTTTGATTCATTTGATAATTTTAAGTTCAAAGGGTGAACATGAAATGGAATTTGGCTTGATTTTTTGAATTGAGTTTTGGTTAAGTGATTGAAGTTTGTATTTATATTTAAATTTATGATTGAAGGATTGATTGAATCATGAAGAAAAATCAAGAGTTTGGCTTGATTTGAAATTGATTTAGCTAGCTACATTCAAGATTTTGACTTGAAAAGCTTAGGTTGGATTTTGAATGAGTTTGAGTTTGTTTTTTAGAATTGGTTTTGGTTGTTTGAATTTATATTTTATTTATATATGTGAATATAAATGAGAATATAAATGAGTTATGTGAAAATTTCAGGAATTTAAAGTGATTTGAAGTTGATTTGAGCTAAGTCCTTAAGAGGGAATTAAAGGACTTAGGAAAGATTTGAAATTTTGGATTTAGTTTGATTGATTTGAGTTTATATTTCATTTATATATGTGAATATAAATGATAATATAAATGAGTTATGAGAAAATTTCATGAATTTGAATTGATTTGAATATTATTTAAGCTAAGCCCATGAAGGGAAATCAAAGGACTTAGACAAGATTTGGAATTTGGAATTTCAACTTAGAATTTGATTTGATTGATTTGAATTTATATTTCATTTATATATGTGAATATAAATGAGAATATGAGTGAGTTATGTGAAAATTTCATGAATTTGAATTGATTTGAATATGATTTAGGCTAAGTCCTTAAGAGGGAATTAAAGACTTAGAAAATATTTTAACCTTGGAATTTCAATCATGGGTTTCAATCATGGATTTTAATCATGGATATTAATATGAGTTTGGAGAAAATCAAATAAGATTGATTTGGAGTTTGAGAAAATCAATTAGGATTGATTTAGAATTTGACTTGAAGGGAGGAAGGTGAGGAGTTGTTCAAGCTAAGGGTAGAAAAATTTTCCTAACACTCCTAAGGCATGACCTATTCTTATGGCTAACCCTTCTAATTCTCTAGGGCTAGGTTGAGTGTCCACCTAATCACTAGATGTGTCTTAAGACTAAGGATCTCTTAATGTCTAAGAGGAGTCCTATGTCTAAGATGGAGGGGTTGAGAGTTCATCCTAAAAGTGAGGTCAACAAAGGGTGCCTAGTAGGTGAGCTATGACTGACAAAAAACACTGCACGTATTGGTGTTGATCGAAATGATCAACATCACCGAAAGATCACAAGCATTGACAGAAACAATTGGCCCCTAAGCTAAGGTGTATAAGGAATCCAAAGCTTAGTGCAATGTGGCTCTACTTATGTCCAAGACATAAGAGAGAGGGAGGAATCCACTAAGGGATAAAGTAAGTGAAGCTTCCACTAAGGAAGCAGGTTCAAGTCATCCACATGGGGATGAGAGGTTTGATTTGATATGAGTCTCACTAGGGAGAGAAATTTGATTTGTTTGAGTTTTGCTGAGGAAGAGGGTTGAATTTGTTTTAATTTGTTGTTTGTTTAATTTGTGTTTATTTTGACTCCACGGAGGATAGAAAAGTGAACTCTCCGCTAGGGATGCAAGTTCAAGTCATCCACAAGGGACGAGTTATGAAATTCACTAAGGGATTAGAATCCTAGATCTGTTGGGGAACTAGAAAGATTTACATCTCATCGAGGAGAAGCAAAAGATTTGATTTAGATTGATTAATTATTTTGTTTATTTATTTCATTAGATTTATTTGTTTTAGATTTTTAAATTTTGGATTTTGAGATGGGCCTGTTATTTGGATGGATCGACAGAAGCTAGGCCTACCTAACTCATTTACCAATCCAAAGGGGTAGTATATTAAACACATAGTAGGATTCAGCCAACCAAAGGATGCCTTTGCATACAAATGATCTAGGAAGAAAGCAGTAGACTTACATCCTCCAAAGTAGGGACCGGTAATCTATTGGCAGCAATGATCAACCCAACCTAAGGCTGACTATTGAGTGAATGTCACTAGGGACTTAAATTAACTCAAAGATAGTCAAAGGTAGATTTCATTTTTAGATTATTTTAATTATGATGGATCCCATCGGTTTGCGATGAACTATACTGAATAGGGGCCATGGCGGCCTAGACCTAGAGCAGTTAATGAGTGAGTACCACAGGGGCTTGCTCCCACATCAAAATAGCTTGAGATAAAAGATTTATGTTTGTTTTGTGTATGCGTTAATAGGAATAGGATGCCTCTTGAGTTCTCTCACACCTATCTCAAACACACTGGGGAGTTTGATAGAATGGTGCCACGGATGGCAGCCGGGGACTCTCACTAAGAAAGGATGCCGCTTGGGCTCTCTTACACCTAACTTAGTTGTGCTAATCAAAATAGGATACCTCATGGGTTCTCTCACACCTATTCTAATAGCGCTGGGAGGTTATGTTTGTGAAAGAGGGATAGGATGCCGATGGGGGACTCTTACTCCTACCCTAAACATGTTATGGCGGATTCACAAGACAAACACACAATGCTTCGAAAGAAGAGAAGATTTGATGAATGGAATCAAATTTTTATTCTTTTTATTAATAATTATTTTTAAACATGATTTATTTCATGGGTAATATTTTTCTAAGTTGAGCCCATTAATTGGAAGCATCTGGTGTTCCCCTTTACAATCAATAAGCTAATAAGATCCTCCTAAGTAGGCCTTCTCTATGACATAGGGGCCTTCCCAAGTGGGTTCAAACTTGCCTCCCATCTTTTGACTGGCAACAATTGGTCTCCTTAGGACTAACACAAGTTCTCCTACTTGGAAAGACCTAGGTCGGACCAGCTTATCGTGAGCTTGAATCATTCTGGCTTTGTACAACTAAAGGTTCTGGCATGCCCATAGGTAACTTTCCTCCAAACCTTCGAGTTCTTCTAACTGTAACTTTGCATTCTACTCTGAAGTGATCTTGCTACCCAATGCTATCCTTAGTGATGGGAGTTGAACTTCTAGAGGTAGAAGAACGGCTGCACCCATACACTAAGAAAATGGAGTAAAGTTGGAGTTCGATGGATAAGATAACAAGGCTTCAACCAACCGCTCATGCCACTATATCATCAAGAGTCTTCTTCAATATCTGGATGAGAGTTTTGTTGAATGCTTCCGCTAAGCCATTTTCTCTAGGGTAGTAGATGGTGGAGTATATTCAATCTATACTATGTCTTCTGGCAAAGCTATTGATCTTGGTGATTTTGAATGCATTACCATTATCGAATATAATTCATCGAGGCACCCCTAACCTATATATGATATGGTTCCTAAAAAATTGAAACACATGCTGAGTTGTGACCTCTCTGAGTGGGATTTCCTCCGCCCACTTGGAAAAGTAGTGTATAATGAACCATGACCCTTGGAAGAAGGAGGATCGATCGACCCACAATGCGTACCCAACACTTAAATAGTCATGAGGCCAATGTAGGTGTAAATGTTGGGTGGTTGGTGGAGGACCACACCATGTACGACATGGCATCTCCTAGCTACATCCATGCGATGTAATCATTGAAGGCCAGTATCAAGTCGCTGATCTTCATATTCATCTTCAACTGATGATGCTCCACATGAAGAATGTACCTGCTACAATGCTACGAGCTTCATGTTTGTCTAAACAATGTAACAACATTTGGTTAAAAGACTGGCGACACAGGGTGCCATCAACGAGAGCGTAGGAGAGAGCTATCTATTTTACCTGATGGGCTTGTGACTTTTCTTGAGGTAGTTTGCCAGTGTTCAAATAGTCTATGAATAGTTACCTTTAATCTAGCTCCTCATCCTTTTTAGCAATGACAACCTCCCCTTCAAAAGAAAGTCTCTCGATAAGTTTAGGATCAATAAGGAATATGACTTGTTTATTTTGGACCCTTATTGAAATGGACTCATCTTCCGGACATGCCAGTTCTTTGGCAAGTTTGGCCAAAGCATCTACTATCATTTCTACCGGGGAACCTTGTAGATGGTGACTGGAATTGGGTCAAATGGTATACTGGTAATGACGAAGCTTGGGTTTGAGAATCTTGTAAGACCCAACAATTTGATTGATGATCAACTGAGAATCTCTTTAGATGTTGATGCTCTTGACATTGATAGAAATGACTAACTCCAGACCGATAATTAAAGCCTCATACTCGACTTCGTTGTTGGTGTAGGGGTTGAATAGATAGTATGAGAATCTCATCACATCATAGTCTAGAGTTTGTAGAACTCTTCCTACCCCTGCCTTTTCTGGGAGAATAGATTGTGGTGCTTCCCCTATGTGAGAAGAAGATGCACCATCAAAATACATCTCCCATCAGTAGTTGCCAGCCTCCCCTAAGTTAATAATTTGTTCATCAAGGATATCATCACTAAGCAAAGAATCAGTAGGAAGTGGGTGTGCTGCTAAGAAATCTGCTAGTGCATGTCCTTTTATCGTATGGAGGGGTATGAATGTAATGTCAAACTGTGAAAGTATCATGGACCAGCGACCAGATAGCGTTGGCTATGTCATGAGATACTACAGTGGATTTGTTCTAGAGATTAAGTTCACTTTATGAGAATGTTTATAATGCCGTAGCTTTTGGGAAGCAAAGATTAAAGCTAGAAAATATTTCTCAATAGGTGGGCAGTTCACTAAAATAGGAATCAGATGACATCTGAGGTAGTAGAGAGCACTCTCCTTCCCTTCATCATTGGATTGGGCCAACAGAGTGTCGAGAGAGTCATCCAATGTAGCAGTGTAGAGGATGAGTTGCCTGCCCAGGATAGAGGCTACTAGAAATGATAGCTTCACCAAATACTGCTTGATGTCTTCAAAGGTATACTAGCACTTGTGATCCCACTTGAGCTTGACATTCTTTTTGACAAGTGCTAAAATTAGCTTGCATCTCCCTAATAGGTTGGATATAAAGCATCTTAGATATGCTAACTGCCCTTGGAATGATCTGAGTTGTGTTAAACTTTTGGGAGGCGGCATTTCTAAGATAGCTTTAATTTTTTTTAGGATCTATCTCTATTCCCAGATGTCGGACAACAAACCCAAGGAATTTCTCTGAAGCTACTCTGAATGTACACTTCAGGGGATTCATCTTGAGGTTATATTATCTTAACCATTCAAAAACTACTCTTAAGTCAAAGAGGTGATCTTCCTTTTCTCTACTCTTGACTACTAGATCATCAACATAGCACTCAACCTGATGATGGATGAGTTCATTGAAGATCTGAGTCATGGCCCATTGGTATATAGCACCAGCATTTTTAAGGCCGAAAGGCATGACCTTATAACAAAAGATTCTGACGGGTTCAAAGTAGTGTTTCTTTCATCTTCGAGACATCTTAATTTAGCCGATGACCCATCTATGAAAGAAAATACTGCATGAGATGAAGCGATGTCCACCATTAATTCTGGTATAGGAAGAGGAAACCCATCCTTAGGACATGCCTTGATTAAGTCCCTGAAATCAATGCAAATGTGAATTTGACCATTCTTCTTCTTAACTATGACACTGGCTAACAGGTAGGGTTTTTTTTCCCCGATGAAACCAACATCGATTAGTTTCTTGACTTCAGAAATGACTTGTTATTCAATTTCTAATGCATGCATCTAGGAGCTTGCTTGATAGAGGTAGTGTTAGGATCTATTGCTAGTTTGTGGACTGCTATGTTGTGAGATCCAAAAATTCACCACCGACCTCTTTCGGAAAAGAAAAGAGTGGTTTAAGTATCGGTGATAATTTCGTAAGGCGATGAATAGATAAGACACTACCCGAGATTTCATTCTCATTTGAACTTTTATATCCGGTTCTAGGTTTTTTATAAAAAGCCCCTATAGTTAATTACCCCTCCCAATACTGAGAGAGCACTTTCAATTAAGGCTAGTCAATGAATCATTAAAGAACGAGTATATAATTGCAATGAGTGGAGTTTAGAACTTATGAAATTTATTATTTTAATTTAAAACTTTTTTGTGGGGGGAATGATGACGCCCGATCTAGATCCCATGGTTCCGTTATCCAGTCATGCCCCGGTCCGAATGTAGGAGGTAATGACCCAACGACAAGGATCCTTGTCGAACACATGGGTTACGCCGCAAGTGTCCTTGTAGACTGGGTGGAGTTTGTCTAAGGGGACAAATATAAGTCAACCTTAGCTAACATAGAGCTTTTTCTCAATCAAATACATTCTACATTTCACACCAAAGAGCAAAACCGTTGGAGAACATATCTCAGTGGATCGTAATTTAGTGGTGCCATTTTGCGGCGAACCACTCGATCAGAGGGCTCAGGTCATAACCACCATTTATGTGGTGCCATATAGTGACAAAATCATGTGGACAGAGGACAAGGGCCACATCCTTACGGGCTTTAGGAATATTTGAGTGTGAAGGTAGTTATGCATTTAATTTGACATTGGCTCTTTGTGAGCAAAAAATTTCTTGCTTTGTCACCCGAAGACAAACAATTGTAGAGGGATGGATTTATTTTATTTATTTTTTTAGTTTTAATTTAAATAATTAATTTCATTTTTCATTTATTTATATTTTGTTATTTTCTTTGAATTTTGATCATTTTATGATTGATTTAGATTTGAATACATGACCATTTGTCATTGAAATTTTAATTATAATTACCCTTCTTGATCATTGGGCTAATATCAATTGATAGACCTTGTCTACTCTGTCCAATTTTCTACGGAGGATTGGGTCTAAATTCATTATCTCAAGAAGTGTAATCTTTTAAAACCTTATCCACTCTAAATAAGGATGTGAGACTTCTTCTTCGAGAAGCTATAAAAGCTATGTTTCTAAAAATTATTATTAATTTGAAATTTTAAATTTTGTTAATACTTCAAGACCAAACCGATGTGTACATCTTTTGTATTTGACATGATGATTACTAACCAACATACAAGTATCGTTTCTTTTGAAAATTTTGCATGGACATTAAGATGTCTAAGTTGAAGTTTATATGTCAAATTTTGATTTTGAGTTTTGTTAACTTCTCCAAGACCAAACCGATGTATAACATCTGCTGTATATTTTATCTTCTTTGGATTACATGACTTAGATATTAATAACTTCAAACACATACATGTATCTATTCTTAAGTATTGCATGGACATATGAATGTCTAAGTTGAAGCAATTGAATTTGACATGATGCACAAGCATGAGTTTTGATATGGGATTTTTAACTGCACTTGTCCAAGACCAAACTGGGATGATGTATATATGAGATAGAGATTGATATTCATCTAAAGGGTATAACATGAACATTATTTAGGTTCGTACACCCTTACTTATATGAGAAATCAGCAAGTAATAGGGATTGAAAATGAGCCTTTTGATCAAGTAAAATGTTGTTGACATAAGATAAAGACTGTCTTTTATCTAAGAGTATGTTATGAATCCCGTATAGGCCAAATACCCCTTTTTTATGCAACAAATCAGCAAGGGATATGAGCTAAAATAAATTATGTTGGAAGCCTATTTGATCAAATGTAAGGTAATAGACCAAACATAGACTTAAGCCTTTTCATTGAAAATATGATATGCATATTATTTTGGCCAAAACCCCTTTATGTCACAAATCAGCAAGGGTATAGGGCTGAAATAAATTATTTTGGAAGCCTATTTGATCAAATGTAAGATAATAGACCAAACATAGACTTAAGCCTTTTCATTGGAAATATGATATGCATATTATTTTGGCCAAAAACCCCCCTTTTATGTCACAAATCAACAAGGGTATAGAGTTGAAATTGAACACTTTAAGGGCCCATTTGATTAAGTGTAAAGTAATGGATCCAAGATAAACATAGGCCTTTATTTAAAAGCATGATATGAATATTGTTTGCCAAAAATCCCTTTCTATGCAATAAACCAGAAGGATTATAGTAAAACAAATCATTTTGAGGCCCATTATACCATGATCCATAGCCCATGTTTCTCTTAATAAGGGGGAGGAGAAGACAAAGATATGAGTAGATGTCATATGCCATTTAAAAGAGATAAGTGGATTAATTAAAATTCACCTCCTTCACATGCAAGCTCATGACAAATGGAGCACAAGTACCCATTAAATTCTATTAAGAAGATATGGCAAAAAGAGTTTATTTTCCCTTTAAATCCATTCCTCCCTTTTTTTCTATGACATTAAAGGAAGTGATAATGATGCACAAAGGCATGTCACATGTCCATGCATGTGCATGTGATATGACAAATGGCATGAATTTAGATGATTTCCTTGCATAACTTATGACAAGTGTCATATGTCGACCATAAGATAGATGAAAAAGAAGGAGAAGCCTATAAATAAGAGAGGATTTCCCTTTCACAAAATTTCTACATTTCCTACTCTTCTTTTCTCCCTTATACCACAAGTTTAAGTTCTTTCGATCTTGTAAAAGGGTTAAGTTGTGCCACATAGATTTGTAAGTTCCCTTTCTAACTTGACAATTTTTTATTTTGATATCTTCATGATAGGTGTCATGTCATATGGTAGACTTAATTTATTCCATATGTGTTTGTTTTCATGTTTTCAATGTCTCATGGATGTATGTGAATCATGGTGGGAATGACAAGTAAAGTAGGGGAGGTAACTATGTTTGAACACATGTCTAATGTGTATTTCATACATGTCAAGCTAAATAATCCTATGTGAGCATTACACAATGCATGTCATAATAGAGAAGAAAATAGCTACGATATAGAAATTCAACACATAAGCATTTATATTAACCACTTTATGTCATACTTGCTACAAATAGGATAGCTTTCATGATATAAAGATTGAAGCATAAGTATCCATATATGACATAAAGGAAATTTTAAGCCAACATGACAACTTAAGCACTTCATCCCTTTCTTTCTATCTTCTTTTTTTTATAAATTTTAGTAGCCTCCCGACATCATCCCCTCAAGGCTACTTGGACTGGTCTTCTCCCCATTAAAAAAAGGCGCGGTATGGTGTTAAGACACCACGACCAATTTATTTGCCCACCATGCCAAGAAAGGCGTATGTTAAGACATCATAACATTTACCATATTAGAGAAACATGAGTAGGTACTTATAGTAATAGATTTAAAGCTTGCATTTGTATATAAACATGCTTAAATATTGCAAGAAAATAAATCTTTCCTCTTTTTTTGTAAACAAAATTTGCAACAGCCTCCCGACATCACCCCCGCATATGGGGGTTGCCATGAGAGACTGGGCCTGCCCACCATGCCAAGAAAGGCATGTATGGGTGGATGTCGTGAGACACCATGGCCAAAATTTTGTTTGCCCACCATGCCAAGAAAGGCGTGTATGGGTTAGCATAGCATAGCAACAAGTTTCCCTACCATGTTGGAGAAACATGAGTAGGTACTTATAGTAATAAATTTAAAGCTTGCATTTGTATATTTAAAAAAAGATTGCTTGCATATATATTTAATTAAGAGCATAATAATTAAAATTTATAATGCTCCTGCTTTCACATGTGAGGGTTGCCATGAGAGGGCTCACCCATGCCAAGAAAGGCATGTATGAGGATGTCGAGACACCACCAAAATTTTGATAGCATAGCATAACATTTTCCTACCATGTTGGAGAAACATGAGTAGGTACTTATAGTAATAAATTTAAAGCTTGCATTTGCATAATAAAAGAAAGTCGCTTGCATATATATTTAATTAAGAGCATAATAATAAAAAATTACAACAGCCTTCTCCCCTCCCCACATGTGAGGGTTGCCATGAGAGATCGCGCCCACCATGCCAAGAAAGGCATATATGGGTGGATGTCGTGAGATACCATGGCCAAAATTTTGATAGCATAGCATTTCCCTATTAACAAGATATCAGAATAATAGAAACAGGCAAATATGCAAGAATGAAACCCATAGGGAATAGCAAGTAGTATACCAAAACCCTCTTTTCTAATTTCAGATTTTATTTTCAGATTTCATTCTATTCATATGCAAGAGGCAAAACAAATGAAATCCATAAGAGATAGCATATAATATGACATAGCCACTTTTCCATTTAATTTCAGCTTTTACTTTCAGATTTCATTCTACTCATGTACAAGAGATAAAATAAATGAAATCTATAGGAGATAACAAGTAGCATGGCATAAACTCCTTTGATAAAAATGATTTCAGCATGTATCACATTTCTAGATAGCAATTCCATAGATTTCCCCTTAGGTAAAAACAGTTTTCAGCAAACATTATCTCCTCCATATGATAAGAATATAGGGTTAAGGATAGGAAATACTTGCATTTAGCTTAGGAATTCTATTTTCTATCCCAAGCAGGAATTATTTTCAGCAAGATAAAAGTATAGATATCCATAGGAAACAACAAGCAACCATATTAACTTTGATATCATATAAAAAGAGTTTCAAATTTTGCAAAACATGAGATTTGTAAGTGTGATAGCTCCTTTGAGATTTTTTCAGTTACACGTATTGAAAGATCGCCAATAGAACCTCTCCTCTCGTAGGAAAGGCAAAATGAAGGAGAAACAGATAACAAACAAAATAGCAAGCTTAACTAACTTATATGCAGGAAGCTCTAAGTCTGGATTGTTAGATGTTGTAAAAAAAAATACAATCATCTGATAAAGTGCAATTCCAAATGAGCTAAATAGAAGGAACATTGACCAAAGAGCCAAGATATTCAAATATATGCCAAGTTATTCCAGCAAGCATGCACAGCTCTATTCCTCGGTTCGTGCATCCAACAAGGAAAAGGACAGACGGGAGGAAAGGAGGAACCGAAGCAAGGAGAATGAGCTCCTTGGCTTAACCTTAATTTCAGCAAAGTGAAAGCTTGTAGCATAAATCAAACATCTTAATTTCATACTTTTGCAAATCCAAAAAAGAAATTCGATGAAAATAGAAAGAAACCCCTTCATATATATCTTCATAGAACACAAATGGAAACAGAAAGGGATATGTGTTTATGTCATCAACAAGTAGAGCCATTTTCACATCTCCGTCCAACTCCATGTTAGCGTGCAAACCAAAGGTTGGGAAGAAAATAGCTATAGCAGTACAATAGCCAAGTATAACTACATCCTTTCTCAAAAGACCAGCTTTACAGATGGGCAACAAAGAGATCTTCAAAGCATACAACCAAAGCAATAGATTTCAGCAATCCAAAAGCAATTCGAACTCAACATGAAATCATTATATACTCATCACTTCCTTTAGGTAAAACCTAGATAACCCACAAAGCAAGAAAGGAAGAGGTTGAATAGAAACAACCTGGAACTTCCAATTGCACAGGGAAAGGAAGAGGAAGAGTTCGGTTGGCTGAAGCTTGGTCGATCCACACTCAGGCTCGGCTAGGGCTCACGAAGGATGGACGGGAGTCGCACGAGAGCAAGAGAGGAAGAGAGGAGGAACCGCGTGAGGGGGAAGAGCCGAGAGCAGCAGGAACCAGAGAGAGAGGAGAGTCAAATGCCGAGAATGCCGTGAATCAGGTCAACGAAGGAGATAGCGTGAGGGAGAGCCTATTCCTTTCGCTGAAGCCCCTAAATGGCGCCCAATAGAGATAGGCGGCCGCTTATTTGGGCAGATGGGCGACAGGGGTTAGGTAGGGCTTAATAGGGATTAAAAGATTATTAGCTTAAGGATTAATATAATTAACCCTAATTATAAAATCTTGATGAATCAGCCTAATAATAAACCCTAACAATATGGGTGTCAATCTTAGGTATTTTTGTTGTGCCGAACGCAACGGTGCGATCGATTTCACGATCGGAGGTCATTTGGATAACATCGGCGATAGTCGAAGTGAAATTAGATTTAAATTGTGCGACGTCACGCTCAAATTGATCGACCTCCGCGTATACTTTGCCAAATCAATCACGGGAGGCATCGTTTGATAGGTTTTGACATTTTGGCGACAACGACGCGATCAATTTCATGAACGGAGGTTGTTTAGGCATCGTCGGGGCTTCCCGACTTTGATATGCACATAATTTCATTAAAAATTTGATTTTAATTATTTGATTGATCATTAATTGATTTGATATTTTCCCATTTAATTAATTTTAATATTTGAGGCACAATATGAAGTCAAAATTTTCAATTGCAGCAAATTAGATCGATCTCGATCGTGATTAGAGGGTTTTAAACTCTGTCATTTATTTAAGTTTAAATGATGCATAGTTGTAGGTCAACATATGTTAAAAGATAATCTGGGCATCTCTTCATAACTTCATGAGAAGTAATCTTTAAACTCAATCAATAGCCTAACTAAGTCACTGGTTTCTTCTTCATTCAGCAACAAACTGATGTACATCGGGCGTGAATTTTCTTCTATCCCGAGGTTGATTTCTTTAAGTTTGTCAATTATTGAATGAATTTTCTCTTCAAATTCTAGAGGTCCATCCTTGATTTGAAGATCATCTAGATCATATGAGATTTCTATACACACATTCTCATAAAAGTTAGGGTTGTGTGAAAAGAACCTATCAGACTCCAAATGATTGGTAACAACCAAATAGTTGTCATCAATTAGACCCACTGTATCAAATTTTAGTCTTGCTCTTGATCGTGCTTCCCTACCTGTATTGTTCCATAACTTCTCAAAATATTCCATGTGCTCGACCATGTAGAGGAACCGACCTTTCTCAGATAAGATTATGAACACAAGGTGAGTAAAATCAAGTGATAATTCCATTAATTCTTTAAATGAATCTTCCTCAAGTTCTACATCAACTTCAGGACTTGAAGATGATGATCCCAAAAAGAATCTCTTCAGCTTCATATCTTTGAAAGACTTATGGGCTTCCTTAACTACTAAACCTTCAGCTTTTTGAGATGAAAGTGAGGTAAGAGCTATGGTTCTCAGTTGTTGTCTAATAGTCTCACATAAACTTGATTTGAATACTTTGCTTTGTCAGGAGGCCTAGTCTTCATCGCTGTTTGGATAGAAAGTCACCTCCAATGGAACCTGCTGAGGGGGTTTGGATAGTATACTAATCACATTGGATGCATCCTCCAAGCTGGATTCCAAATCTATGTGAATAGTAGGGGAACTCCTACGAATTGGAACATAACCTCTGTTGGATAATAGCCAATCAGGGGGTATTCCACCTCTAGAACTGCCTCTATTTCTACTTATGCCTCTGCCTAGTGGAGGTTGAGTCATTCTACCCACACGTCCATATGATGGAATGGACTGTGGTTGGAAGGTGATATGTGGCTCTATTTCTTCTTCAATTCTCCTTTTTTGTTCACTTGGATTTTCATTTTCCTTTTCTTTTTCTTTTGCTCTTTCTTATTCTTCATTTTCTTTTTCTTTTGTGTTTGAGTTTTGTCCAAGTTCACTAGAAAGGGTGTGTTGAGGAAGATAGTAAGCTTCCAGTCACCTATCTCCAAGGGTAACACTATGGAACCTAAAGCCCTCTCGCCTTATTTATTGAATCCTCTCAACATCATTCGATCTCCTCGGAGTGTGGAGATGTCGATCCTTAAATAGGCGAGAGTCTTTAGACTCATAATGTTCACTGATTTACCTCGATCAATGAGAACTTTGGCCAGTCTGAATTTGCCCATGCCAACTATGATGTAGAGGGGCGGTTGTTCCCCAAGTCCCCTAGAAGAAAATCTTCATCTGTGAAGGTGATCCCCTGAGCTTATTTTGTGTAATGTGCCTCCTCACCTATAGTGGCCAGCTGAGCTAAGCATATCTAAGGATCAAGGAGAGCATTGATTAATGACTCCCTCATCTCTTTAGATAAGACGAGGGCATCATATATGCTTAGCTTAGATGACAACTTTCTTAGATGAGAGAGGACATTGTAGTTCACCTTAGGCTGATCCTTCACAAACATATCCAAAGGTGGAGCATCCTATGGAGGCTTCAAATCCTCTACATCAATGACTTATTTCCCTTTATCTTGAGGTGTCAGAGGGGTAGAACCGCGTTACCACTGTAATCTTCAAATATCTATCTCAAGAGGTGAACCCATAGATTCACTGAGGGAAAGTCCAACTTTGAATTAGAAAGAGTGAGATAGGAATTGTTATAATTATTTTAACTTGAAGAGTTATCATTAGAGATAGAAGTAGATGACCCATTAGAAGTGACACAAATATAATTCAAACTAGCTTTATTCTTTAATTTTTTGGATTTGATAGGAGGTATAAAGTAGAAGGCAAGTAAAGTGAGAGGGGTAAGGGATTTGATTCTCTTATCCGCTAATACAAGAGTTCTACTAGTAGAAAAAGAAGAGATAGCTGAAGTAGGAGAAGTCTCTGATGTGATAGCAAACAATGGTGGAGGTCGACTTGCTGGTGGTTGCACTACTAGGCTATCCCATGGTTGCTACTACTTCTATCCGCTAAGCTCTTGAGTTGGCACTGATAACATGCAACAGGCACCTACAAGGAAAGTTTCTTGATCTTCTAAATGATCTTCTTAGAGGTTTTGGATAGAGAGATATCCCAACCTTCTTTGGTTTTAGAAAGATCACAAGTATCCCCAAGGATTACCTTGATGGAATTGGATGGTTGTTCCACAAGGTATTCCTTCGGGATAACGATAACACTAGTTTGAAGCTATGTTCAGGCTAGTCCTTGACGGTGAAACAATCTTCCAAAACATGACCTAGCATACGATGGTAGGGGCAAAAGTTAGGATCATGGCTTTTACCTACTTCCTCTGGTCTCCTAGGTTCAGATAGCTGAAAATCAGGCATCTTTAAGAGGTTCTTAAAGATCTTCCTGATTACCTCCCTTTTAAATAAATAAGGTTTGTTAAGCTTATCAAAAAAGAGTATGTGGACCATTTACTGGATATGTATATCGCCGCTAGTGATGTGAGGCTGTCAGGCCATATCATATGGAGGCCGAGGCTACCCCTGGTAGAGGAGATGGAAGTGAAGGCTGCTGAGGTCGTGGTCTTTCGGAATGATCTCTAGTTGGTTGCTTCTCTTTATCTACTACTATCACTATTTCTGGCTTCTTCCTTTCCTTTTTTCAAGATCTTAAAAAAGGCAACTATTTGGCCTCTATATTAGCTTGTTGATTAGCTTCTCAAAAGTTTTGATAGTGAAGCCCATGAAGACCATAGAATATTCTTTAAAAGAATCTCAATGGCATGCTGTTCAGACAACTGTGGTTCACATTTCATACTCACATTAAGCTATCTGAGAACATAGTCAACAAGGGACTCACCTAGGTGTTGTGCGACAATGAGATCGCACACAGTAACCCTTTGTTGAGCTCTAGCAAACCTCTTAATGAAGAGTTCCAACCAACAAATGTCTTTTGAACTATTTTCAGCATACCAAAAAAGCTATCAATACACACAAAGAATTAAAAGCATAGCATCGTTGCCAATGTTGCAACAATCTCTAAATGGGTGATGTCTCCATTGCCATAAAAAACTCTTGAAGGAAGGTGGCATGAAACCCTTGGGATATTGATTGCATCAATTTCTACCCTTTAACCATGACCTCCCTTGAGCCAATGCTTCTTCACTTTCTTCAACCATAGACTTTATGTCTTTCTCTTGTGAGGTACTTTCCACTACCTTCCTATACATGTTAGTGCTACCTTGCTCGATGGGAGTAAGGTCTCATGGGTCCAAGACATGCAAACTCTAGTCATCTTGTGGTATGATGAACTATTGGTGCTTATTTCAAGTACTTGCCGCTAAAAGTCCTCAAGTGATTATCTATTGACCATTCTTAGAATGAGCTCTCAACACCTCCTACATAGGATTCCTCTTCAACTTTAAGAGCTCCATAGTCTTAAGACACATCTAGTGATTGTGGACACTCCAACCCTAAGACTTAAGGTTTAGCCATAAGAATAGGTCATGCCTTGGGGTGTTAGGAATTTTCTACCCTTTTAAACCATTCCTCACTTTTTCTTCTTAAGTCAAACTCAAATGAAATCTCATTTGATTTTATCCAAATAAATCAAATCCATGATTGAAATCATTAAATGATAAAAAATCTATCAAAATTTTAAGTCCAATTTTACCAAGTCCTTAAGCTTCCTTAATGGACTTAACTAAATCATGATTCAAACCAATTCAAACCTTAAGATTTTCTCATGATCCATTTATATTCTCATTTATATTCACATATATAAATGAAATATAAATTCAAACCCATCAAAATTCTAAATCAATTCATGAAATTTTTTTAAGTCCCTTTAATTTTCTAATTAAAGGACTTAGCCAAAATAAATTCTAAACTTTGATCAAACCATTTCAAACTCATGAGATTTTCTTAAAACTTATTTATATTATAAATAAAATATAAATATAAATTAATCAAATCAAAAGCAAAAATTAAATTTCAAATTTAAAATCCTTGAAATTCCTTTAAATCCTTTAAATTCCCTTTAATGGATTTAACTTAAACTTTGATCAAATCAATTCAAACTCATGAGATTTTTCTCAAATCTTATTTATATTCTAATTTATATTCTCATATATAAATAAAATATAAATGTAAATCAATCAAATCCAAGGCAAAAATTAAATTTCAAATTAAAAATTTTCTTAAATCCTTTAAATTATCTTTTAATTGGTTTATCCTAAATCATGATTAAACTCTTTCAAATTCTTAAAATTTTCTCATGATCCATTTATATTCTCATTTATATTCATATATATAAATGAAATATAAATTCAAACAATCAAAACCAACTCCAAAAATCAAACTCAAATCAAATCAAAATCAAATATAAGCCTTTCAAGCCAAAATCTTGAACTTAGCCAAAACACTTTCAAATTAAGCCAAATCTTTGATTTTCTCTCATAGTTCAATCAATCTTACAATCATGAGCTCATATATAAATCCAAACTTCAATCAAACAATCAAAACCCAAATTTATTGGAAACAAAGATATCAATCCACTCCATATGATTAACCAAACCTAAACCTACCCTTGACCTAACCCAAATAGGTCAAAGGGGTCAAATGGGTCAACTTGACCCATTTGTCCTAAATGAGTCATATGAGCCAAAATTAAATCTAACCCAAATTGAACCAAAATAAAGAAATCAAAATATTTCAAATGATCATATGAACTTGACCCAACCCTTTATTTGACCTAATTTGACCAATTGGTCAACTTGACCCAAGTTGACCCATTTTGACCTAAATGGGTCAACATGAGCCAAACCCTATCAAATGGATTCCAAATCCATTGAAACTTGGCCAAACCTATTTTCTCAACATACCAAACATACCCAAATTGAAAAAAATAACAAAATAACTATTTTACCCCTTGGACATAGAACAAATTTTGGCCTAGCCCATGAGTATTTTGGTCATACCCTCCTCACAATCACTTGAGGCTTTCCTAAAAGCTTAAAAGGACCTAGTGATGAGTGGTGCACCCAACCCAATGGGTTTGGGTCATCCCATTTGGCCCGTGAACCAAACCCGACCCCATAACATGAAATTCAATTTTCAAACTCCCTCCTAAGCTCAATTTGATGCACATGGGAGTTAGCATTCCACTCTTGCCAAACCGACCATACTCAACAATAACAACCCACTCTATGGTGTCAATTGGATCAAAATGGCAAGCTCATTCGATTTCCATGGGGGAGATATACTCTCTAATTCAAATTGAATCTTCATTAATGGAACTAGAAGCCTTAACAACCACCTCAGAGCTTTCCCAAGGTCCCTAGAGAGGTTTTGAATATTGCATTCTTCGATTTTGCATAGTGCAAAATAGGGGAGCTTGATCCAACAGTGAACTTCCTCTACACTTGAACTTAACCTAATTCCTTCTACACTCACCATCCAAGGACCAAGTCAAGCCTGCCCAAATATCCACTTGAGTTCTCACAATAAAGAAGAATTCAATTCGATCAAGGCCAGTGGGAAGTGGGGAGTTCTACCCATTCATCACCAACCTCAAGACCTAAGAACTTCAACATGACTTCTCAACTGACGAAGCTACCTCATCGATCAAGCACCCATGATCACCATGAGTATGGATTTTGACCACTTAGATTGTGATGTTGTGAAAGAAATTTCATTGGTGAAATCCATCATGGATTGGCCATAGTCCTTTAGATGGTGTGGTTGATTTGAATGAATTCCATGCTATAAGCTGATCTCCTGATCAAATGGTCTCACATTCATCGTGGAAGAACTCAATCTACCACCATCCGCATTTTAGATGGACGAATGAGATTATTAGACACGTTTATATATCTGTTATTTGATTTATAAATCAGGTGAATCTCACCGTCCATCTTTGATTGATGGTTAAGACAATATACGCCGTGTCGCTCTCATTTGACTTAAGTTCTCCAAGATGCGTAAAGCGCTGACGTCGCCTCCACGCATGCGTGAGGGTATTAGTGAGATTAGTTAGATTAATTAATTCCTAATTAATTAAACCTTCAAAATTCATACCCTTCAATAAAATTAAAAAAAATTAAAAGAAAATTGCTATGGATAGATAATTTCATCTAGAATATTTTAAAAATATTTTCAATGGATTTTGAATTTTCCTTTTCTCTGAATTTGGGTTTCTTTGGGAATGTTAATTAGCTAATTACTTTCTAATTAAATAATCAAATGATCTCAAACTTCTATTTATTTTAGGGATGGCCACCCTAATTTGAGATTTATTGAGGCTTGATTAGAAAATTGCTAGCTCATTCTTAATTACCCTCTAATTAAGATAATTAAGGTATGATTAGTGGATTTACCCTATGATTAAGTTTGATTAAGGTTAGATCCAAAGTGTGGTTTTGTGGAATAATTTTGTTTCCAAGCTATTCCCTAAACCCTCTTTTCTTCTTAATCTCCTCAATTAAGGTTAATTCATTAATCATCCCTTTAAAATTTTTTTTAAAAATTCTAAAAGTTTTAAAACTTAATTAATCTACCTTGGGTAGATGCTTAGGTTTAATAGCCTAAGTCTAATTGAAATTAAAACCCTCATAAGTGTGAAGGGTGTTTTAAAAGTACTTAAGCTAAAACCCCTTAGCTTAATTAACTTTTAATTGTGAGCCAAATTGCATTAGGCCTTTTCATTACTAGGTGCATTGCAAATTTAAATACCTTGTGGGTTTTATGTCATCTAAGGCTTATAATTACTTAGTTAATTTTTCTAAGGTGGTGTAGGTTAGGGTTAATTAAGCCACTTAATTCATATCCTAACCTATTCAATGCATAAAAATGGATCTAATAAATTAAAATTAAACAAAAATCTAAAACACATGTGGCAATGGGTTAGGAACAATAAAATCATCTCACCTTTTCAAAAATAAATCAAACTTCAAGCTAAACAAAAATCATTTTGAAATTCACTTTGATTTGTTCTTAATATTCTTATTCCTTTAAGAATGTCTTTAGGATTTAAGTAAAGTGAGTTTGTTTACATGATTTCATTGCTTTGATCTTTCCCAACATGTTAAATTCCATGTGATTCATGCATTCATAATTTCATGTTTCAAATTAAATGAAATTATTTACTTTATGTCAAATGTGCATGTGTTGGCTAAAGTAAAATATGAATGCTATTATTACTAAATCCAAAGTATTTTCAAAACATAAATGAAACATCAAATCTGAAAGTATTATTCATATCTAATTATTATTACATGTGATGAATTATAAAGTCATTTAGTGTAGTTTTCCTTTCTTTCTTTAAGTTAGCATAGTTTTGAATAAGTTGGTAAGATGTGGTTCATTTGAAAAGAACCCAACACTTACTTAATTCTAAACCCTTTCATCCCTATGCTCTCACTTAAGAAGGTTTGTCTATACTTGCATGAATAAATTGCATAAACAAAACAAATCCACTAAATAATTTTTGCATCTTCCTTTTCTCCATTTCATTTTTTTATATGCATGTTTGTACTTAATGAAAGTGATATATAAGTTTGGACAATCCCGAGGTTGTGAGGCTTTAAGTAGCCCTAAGTAGGTTTTATACTTTACACCTCTGGTTAATAATGGCGCTATACTCACTTAAGCCTTTCTTACTTTCATGCATGTATGTAAAATTTTGGATAAGGAAAACTTTTCTACTTAAGAAAATCATGCATATTAACTTCTAAATTTTCTTAAATGGATTACTTAGCATGCATCATAAAGTGTGTTAACTCATTTTCATGTATAGATATGCTTAGGTCCATCCATATGCATGTTATATATGTTGGGAAAGAAATGAAGTAATGTGTGTTATGTGAATTTTGATTCATTTTTTTAATCTTAAAATGCTTTTTTTGAATAGGTTTGTTTAGAGTTATCTAAACTTAGATTAATTAAAAGATGTAATCAAAACATTCACCTAAATGAAACTAAAATGTGAACTTACTTAGAAATTACTTAAGATTAGGGAAGGAAAGAGAAGTTCTCTCTTTCCTCTCTTCATAACTTAGTAATTAATTGTGTTTCACAAATAAAATTAAACATGAAATAAAATAACCCAAAACACTTAAATAAACTTAAATAAACCCTCCTAAGTTGAACATGTCTTCACACTTAGAAAATTAAACCTAAAGTCCTACTACATACCACACAAACCTTCAAAGCACACACATTAGCTAAGTCACCACTTCTAGCTTAGTTAGGTCGTACATGGTTTGATGTTTGTTTTGTTTTGTGATGAATGTTTAGAGAATGTAGGTGTATGCTCAGAATGAATGGTAGGATGTGCTTAGTCTAACTATTCTTTTTCTTGTGGGATTGTGCTAAGGGCTATCATAAATAAAAATATAAATACTTCTTGCTTGCAAGTGCTTTATACCCCTTTGCATAATCCATAGGCGTGGACTTAGTCACCCATGTGTGGGTGATAAATCCAATATACATGCTTGGGATTTGTTTGATTTAACTAACCTTATTTTGGTTAGTTAGATTTACTTTTCCTTTCATGTAAAAAAAATTTGTATATTAGATTTTGGAATGATTTGTTATGGGGATTAGATGAACATTGGTCATAAGATCCTATCTTATGCACCATGTGAAGCCTTGAGCATCTATCCAACCATCAAAGAAAGAACCAAAGAAGAAAGAAGAAAAGAAGAAGAAAGAAGAAAGAAAAGCTTGAAGACCCCATAATAATGAATTCTTTGCTTGTAATTTAATTCATTTGTAATCCGGGTTGTATAAGGGTAGAGCTACTATAATTTAAAATTTTTGGTTTGTGTGGTACCACAATGGCTTTATTCTTTTGCTTAGTTTATAAATTGATTGATGATTTGTTTAACTAAGAATGGCATGTTTTTCCTAGTTTCTTCTTTCTTTATGTATGGCCGGATGGATTAGCTCTTTAGAAAAAAATAAATCTTTTACCCAACTTAACAACTCAAATTAAAATTAAACAACTCATAACCTCACTAAAGCTTAGTTTAAAATCAAGATAAAAGAATTAGCAACCCTTATGATGCATTTCTTTATAATATCATGCACAAATTTATTATTTTACTCTTAATTAGGGTTTCCTTGCGAGAACGACTTGACCTTGAGGGTGTGGAAACTCACCTCCTATTTTCTCGCTGATTTTGGCCAATAATCTGATTTCTTATGCATTAGGCATAAAAATCCTATTAGCTTGAGTCAAAATAAAAGTAAAAAAATGAAAAATAAAATGAAATTTGAAATACATTAGATTTAGGTCATTTGAAGCATGTCCCTTTACATGATCTAGTCTCTTTAGCGGGTGAGTTTAAGGACTTAGTCTCTTTCTAAATAAAAATTGTCCAACTATCTTGCATTAAGTATAAATACTTGCCTACATGAATTTAAAATTCTAGGAGTTAGTTGGTGGCCACCCCTAGGTGATTGTAAGTCAGTGGTTTATCCTCTCTTATGGAGGCAAAAAATTACCCATTTTCCTTAGATTTAGGTTACCCTCCTATTTCCTAGATTTAGGTTAGGTTGCTTCCCCCTCAGGCCATAAGCATAATTCCTCTTAGGCATTTCCTTAATCTTGTGTTAAGGAATCTTAAGTCTAAATTTCTAATGAAAATACAACTCAAACAACTAAATCAATTTCTAAAATGTAAAGCCCAATTATAGATAATTTGAGATGTTCAGTTTAAAAGATCGTGAGCATCTCTTACTTATTCCCATTTTATCTTTGATAATAACTCACCCTTTTGATCAATCCCATTTGATCTTCAAAAATATAAACTAATCAATTGATAGTCCTTCCTATTGAAATCTTCAGAGATAACGATCATTTACCTTAATCGAGAGTTTTCCAAATTCCCATTCCTTAGGATGTAATTAACTTCATTTGGAACTTAATACGGTTTAAAATAAACCACCTTTACTTTTCATGTAAAGTAGGAAAATAATCTCTAGTACATATGCAGACCCATCGTTCTTAAGAGTACTTATTGAGATGATTAGTTCCATTAAAGGATAATGACTTTTATCTTTTGAGATAGTACACTATACCTTGATGACGTACTCGATCACCCAAATAAGTACATCTGTGGATCTACGTGGCATCTTACCAAGATGAATTTCCACATATATAGTTTTGCCTCTCCTTTCACTAATATATTTAAAGGCAACTCTATATGTGTACCAAAGATTTTTTGGAGACTCTACTGGGATGGTTCCTCTCTCCATCTTTGGTAAATGATTGTTTTCTTTGAGTATATGTGGGTTTGTACTTTGGTATGAATCCAAGACTATCCTTCTTTTGCACTTAGCTCATTTCATTCTTGAGTTGAGTTAGCCAACATCTTTAGGTTTTAGGACGCATTCCTTGTTGGTCTTAAAACCCCATTGGTTCAATGGGTAAAATGAAAAGATCTAAATAAAAAAAAAGAAACATTTTAAAGACTTCCTCCTTATCATTTTCATGATAAGGAAAGGTTCATCTAAAATAAAAAATCTTCCATAAAGAACTTTGCTTTTCAAAACACCTTTTCAAAATGCACTTAATAAAATATTTTCCAAAATTTTATCACCCTCATTTAACAATTCTCATAATTGTTACATGTAGGGATTTTCAAAAATAAAAATAAAATAATCTTTTTCAAAAGCCCAAATGAACATCTTTTCATCAATTCACTTTGATGAAGATTTCATTTTCAAAAATAAAATGAACAATCATCTTTTTAAAATCAAAATCAAAACTTTTCAAAAGCACATATGAACCTTTCCTTTCAATACACTCACACAAATTGAATGGAAGTTTCATGCTTAAATAAAACCAAAATTTTCCAAATGCATAAATGAACATATTTCCATCAATTCACTTTGATGAAGATTTCATTCACAAAATAAAATGAACAATCATCTTTCTAAAATCAAAAACCAAATCAAAAAATTTTTAAAAGCACAAATGAACATCTTTCCATCAATTCACTTGATGAATTTCATTTTCAAATAAAATGAATCATCTTTCTAAAATCAAAATCAAATAAAATTTTTTCAAAATCACATATTAACCTCCTCAATACACTACTTATGAATGAAAGTTTCATTTCAAAACAAAATAAAAATTTTCAAACACATGAATCTTTCATTAAATATACTCACTTGAATGAAAGTTTCATCAAAATAAAATTAAACTTTTCAAAAGCACATGAACATTTCCATTTAAAATTTTATTAAATGAATATTTCAAATTCAAATAAAATAATCATGAAATCCCACTTAAACATATCTCACATGTTTTAAGTTGGAATTCTCTCTTTCAAAAGCAATAATCACACAAAACAAAATCATTTTTCAAAATAAAATTGACCTCCATTTAACATACCTAAATTTGTTGAATGAAGTTTTCAAAATTTAAAACTCCAACAATCACATTTCAACATTTTCTAAACACATTTGGAACTTCATTTAACATACCCAAATTTGTTAAGTAAAGTTTTCAAATCCAAAATCAAAATTTTCAACACATTTTGGAACATAACCCAAATTTGTTAATTCTCCAAATCAAAATCAAAATTTTCAAAACACATTTAGCATACTCAAATTTGTTAAGTTTCAAATTCAAAATCAAAAAAAATTTTCAAACACATTTGGAACTTCATTTAACATCAAATTTGTTAAGTAAAGTTTCCAAATCAAAATCAAAATCAAAATCATTTCAAAATTTTCAACATTTTAACTTCATTTAACATACCCAAATTTTTGTTAAGAGTTTCCAAATCAAAATCAAAATTTTCAAAATTTTTAAACACATTTGGAACTTCATTTAACATACCCAAATTTGTTAAGTGAAGTTTTCCAAATCAAAAAAAACAAAATTTTCAAAACATTTGGAACTTCATTTAACATACCCAAATTTGTTAAGTGAAGTTTCCAAATCAAAATCAAACAAAATTTCAAACACATTTGGAACTTCATTTACATACCCAAATTTGTTAAATGAAGTTTCCAAATCAAAATCAAACAAAATTTTCAAAGGAATTTCACTTAACATACCCAAATTTGTTAAGTGAAGTTTCCAAATCAAAATCAAAATTTTCAAAAACATTAATTTCTTAACATACCCAAATTTGTTAAGTAAATCAAAATTTCAACACCATTTGGAACCTCACTTAACATACCTAAATTTGTTAAGTGAAGTCTCCAAATCCAAAATCCAAAAATTTTCAAAACACCATTTGGAACCTCACTTAACATATTTGTTAAGTGAAGTCTATCAAAATCAAAATTTTCAAAACCTTTGGAAATTTCTTAACATACTTTTAAATATTTCCAAATCAAAATCAAAAATTTTTCAAAAAAACATTTGGAATTTCATTTAGCAAATTTTAAATGAAGTCTCAAATCAAAATCAAAAATAAAATTTCTCAAACACCTTTGGAATCTTTCATAGCATACCAAATTTGCTAAGGAGAAGTTTCCATTTTCAAAACAAAACAAAATAATTTGAACACATTTGAATTTCATTTAGCATACTCAAATTTGCTAAATAAAATTTCATAAAACTATGGGACTTCATCTTTAGCATACCAAATTTGCTAAAGTTGAATCTCCACTTTTAATCATTTCAAAAACAAAACACTTAGGATCCCTTAGCATACCAAATTTTCTAAGGATCTACTTTTCAAAATCAAAATTCCAAAATGAAACACTTAGGATTTTCTTAGCATACCTAAATTTGCTAAGAATCTATTTTCAAAATCAAATACACTTGGGTTCTTCACTTAAGCATACCTAAATTTGCTAAGTAAGAATTCAAAATTTTCAAAATCAAAACAAAACAAAATTTTTTTTACAAAAAGAAACAATCACTTTCATTTCACTTAGCATATTTAAATTTGCTAAGTAAGTGAAAATTCCAAAACATTGAAACAAAACAAAATCATTTGACCTTTACTTTAACATACTCAAATTTATTAAAGGAAAGGGTCCTCAAATCAAAACAAAATTCAAATAAAATTCAAATGAACCTATGGAAGCATCCTATCAAAATTTTGAATCCATATTTCAACATACTCAAATTTGTTGAAGTTTGGATTATTCAAATTCCTCTTTCAATCAATCTTTCCAAATTCATTTGAACCCCACTTAACACTTCCAAGTTGTTGGATGTGGGTTCAAATTTTCAAAATTCAAAATTCAAAATCTATGGAGATAGAAAATTGATACAAGTTCATTTCTCATTGCATTCTTTTTCAAGTGCAAGTAATTTTAGTTTCAATTTTGCAATGGCGGTTCTAGAAATTTGTCTTTACTTTCCTCATGCATGGATCTAGCCTTGGGAGTGACTTCCTCATTTGGATCATACCCATTTGATCCACTTTGGCCATGGATTTGAGGGGCCAGATCACTTGTGAGGGCATTCCCCACCAGTCAGAAGAAGGTGTGGTGGGGTCGGTCATCGGGTAGACTTACCATTATATCTCCTCACTAAGAGGAAAGTTGTGGACCACGACTTGGTATTACGGTGCAGTTCCAGTTCAGTGGTAGTTCATCCTTGAGTTGCACATGTTGCCCCGGTGTGTGCTAGCACCCTAACATCTGAACCCTCCAAGGGTAAGGCTCCCGTGGTTTTAGGGCTTGCCTCCCCCACATTTGAGTACGGGTCTAGCTCACTCCTCATCCCTACTCACACCCATAGGAACAGAACCGATATGGTCAAATGGTTCCACTCATAGAGAGCTTGAGGGTGGCCGTCGACCATGGATGAGTCTCCCATGATCACTTCACCAGGTTATGAAAACTAGTTTCATCCTCTCTAGATCATAGAGAGGATGAGGATTCGTTCATCTCCTCCCAGTGGTGCATTTGCCAATTTTTTAGGAAGGAGGTCATATGGCCTTGTCTATTCTACCGGTAGGTGGAGCATACGGCCTTCAGTGCGATTGATCTATGATCTATTATCCCCATGCGGGAGGCAAATCCAGAGGGCGTGAGGCCCATACATCACATTACTTGGAGAGGGTGTGGTTCATTCATTGGTCAGCACTCGCTTTGGTTGATTTTTCGGTGCTACACCGACCATGATAGTATTCTCCTCACGAGGACCAACCACCATAGGAGGGCAGCTCCTGTGCACAGAGAGTCAGTGGTGTCTCCACCACTACTCTACCCCTCATCCGGCATCGCCAGTGCAAGTTTCAACATCACCCATTCCATCTAATGCCATGAAGGCCGCATCCAGGAAAATACCCCGGTGATCTATGGCCAAGGGATCCTACTCCTCTACACCACCCATTATTGTGGTGAGCTCTCCTCGACCTTTTCCCCTGGTGGTGCGGAAGAGTGGACCAGATCTTCCTTCACCAACTCCACCCATTCAATCGGTTGCAGAGATGGTGATGACTATCAGGATATTCTATGATAGTTTGGTAGTGGTAGAGGATCATCTAGATTGTTATTACATTAGTAGTCATTGAGTATCATTCTTCTAGTGAGTACAGCAGATTGACTCCCATGAGTGAGGTGTGCCTCTCGATGATAGTGATCACAATCGGCTAGCTTTACTATTGAGGTTGATCCTTAGATGAGATAGTTGCACACTATTATTTATGGAGAAAGAAGGAGATCTTAGGTATGCATGGTCCGATGAAGAAAAGAGTGCTTTGATCCCAATGAGATGATGACTTGATGAGATTATGCATGGTTGATACTAGAGGTTCTCTTCTTAGGGAATAACAAACATGGAAGGTGATGAGGTTGATCAAGAGACAAAATCAGCCAACACCTTTGACATCGATTAAAGGGTAGATTGATTGATGGTACGTCGATTGGGACTTGTTAGCAGTGTTAGTGCTTGTAAGCCCTAGTTCATCCTAGTCAATGTTGAGCTGAGTGCATGTCTTAGACCAGTTAAGACTCTACCTCCATTGAGCAAGGTAGCAATAGCATAGGAAGGTAGTGGAAGTACCTCCATACATGAAAATATCTAAAATCCATGGTTGAGCAGGTGAAGGAAGCTTTGGCTCAAGCCGGAGGATCATCGGTTCCAAAGGGTAGACCCTACCAGAGGAATTTGATTCAGATCCCAAGGGTTTGTGCCTCCTTCCTTCAAAATTTGATGGCGGTGAATCAAGGCGGCATATAGCTCACTTTTAGTTTATTGCAATGCATGCGGCGATGCTTTACTCTTTAGACTCTTTGTCAGTAGCAGGTATTGCTTTTGATTGGTATGTTGAACAATGGTTTTAGAAAGACATTTGTTGAGTTAGAGCAACTCTTCATCAAGAGATTTGAGCTCAAAGGGTTACTTGTAGGTGATCGTTGTAGCCCAACTGGTGAGTTGTTGATTATATTCTCGATGGTATAACTGAGTATGAAGTGTGAACCATATGTCGACATGCATGCCATTGATTCTCTTGAAGAATATCCATGGCCCAATCTCCTTCATGCTTAAGGGCTTCACTCAAGACATTTGAGAAGCTAATCAACAAGGTGGCTAGTCTACAAGGAGAGGCCAAATAATTGCCTTTTCAAGATCAGTTGCCAAAAAAATCCCAGAAGGTCTATGAGAAGAAACGGAGCATAGCGGTTGACAAGGGAAGCAAGCTAGAGATCGGTCAGAGACCATGACCTCCCCACCTCCTTTGCCACCACCAGGCCATATCGACCTCCACACCTCCATGGCAGCATAGCCAACCATATAGCGGCATGCATATCACGCTATATGGTCCACCTACTCTTTTAGATAAGTTAAACAAACCTTATTCTTTTAAGAGGGAGGTAATCAGAAAATCTTTAAGAATCTCTTAAAGAAACTTGATTTTAACTACCAGGAGGGAAGTAGCAAAGTCATGATCCAAACTTTTGCCCTTACCATATGCTAGGCCACATTTTGGAGGATTGCTTCACATTCAAGGGTGGCTTGAACATAGTTTCAAGATCTGTATCGTTATCCTAAAGGAGCACCTTGTAGAAAAACCTTCCAGTTCCATTAGGGTAATCCTTGGGGATACATGTGATCCTACCTCAAAGAAGGTTGGGATATCTCTTTATCTCTAAAACCTCTAAGAAAATAATCATAAGATCAAGAAGCTTTCCTTGGGTGCGAGTTAGCTCAAACCTCCAACACCAAGGAAGGTTTGCAAGTTTAGTGCCAACTCTAGGAAAGAGCTCGGCGTGCATGTGTCACAGATAGCCCTTTAGCAACCCATGACCGTGTCGGCAGCCTTTAGTTGTTTCCACACTTCTTCCATTTCAACTAGTTCTCTATTTCTTCTACTAGTAGAACTCTTGTAGATAAATCAAATCCCTTACTCACTCACTCTACTTGACTTCTACTTTGTACCTCCAAATACTAGAAATTGAAGAATAAAGCTGATTTGAATTACATATGTCTCTTCGATGAGTTGTCTTCTTCTATTCCTAATGATAACTCTTCAAGTCTAATTAACTATAATTTTGATCTTCCTCTTTCGATTTGAGTTGGACTTTCCAACTCAATACTATGGTTCACCTCTTGAGATAGACTTGGAATCATCGATTGAGTCCCATAGGAGAAGTTGTAGGTGAGCAAGTAGTAGAACTTGCCACCACCTTGCCTCCGAGATTCGGTCAACCTCAGTGGCAAGGTTCTACCTCCTAGGCACCTCTAGATAGGAAAAAAGTCATTGGTACTAAGATCGAGAAGCCCTTCCACGATGCTCCACCCTTGGATATGCTTGGAGAGACCAAGGTGGACTACAACATCCTTTCTCATCTAAGAAAGTTATCATCTAAGCTAAGCATATATGATGCCCTTGTCTTATCAAAGAGATGAGAATCACTAATCAAGGCCCTCCTTTGATCCACAATATGCTTAGCTTCAGTGATATAGGTGAGGAAGCACACTATGCAAAAGAAGCCCAAGGGATCACCTTCACGATGAAGACCTTCTTGGGACTTGAGCACAACCTCCCTACATCATGGATATGGACAGGGGGGTTCTCATGAATGTATTATGAACATTATGAGTCTAAAGACCCTTGCCTATTTGAAGATCGACATCTCTATACTCTGAGGAGATAGGATGATGTTGAGAGGATTCAATGATCAAGGTGAGGGGGCTTTAGGTTCTATAGTGTTACCATTGGAGATCGGTGATTGGAAGGCTGAAAAGTTCTACATCATTGATTGAATACTTCATTCACTACTTTGGTAGGCCTTGGATACATAACAAGATCATTCCATCCTCCCTTCATCGATTCATCAAGTTCAAAAGATGGAATTGAATATCAAGTCATGGGATGAAAAGCCATTTTAGTTAGAGGTTGAGATTTATGAGGATGCAACCTACTATCTTCCTCAACACCCTTTCTCTGAACTTGGACAAAATTCAAATGCAAAATCAAAGAAAAAGAAAATAAGAAAAGAAAAGATAAAAGAAAATGAAAAGAAAAGAAAAAAGAGCAAGAAAGGGGAATTGAAGAAGAAATAGCATATCACATTCCACCCGGTCCATTCCATCATATGGACATGTGGGTAGAATGGCTCAACCTCCACCAGGAGGAGAAATGAGGAGTTCGAGGTGGGAGACCCCTAGTTGGCCTTGACCAGAGGAGGTGTTCTAGTACCCTACTATTCACATAGACTTGGAATCCAGCTCGAGGATGAGTCTGTGATTAGTACCACCAACCCCTCTCGGGTTCCATTGGAGGTGACTTTGATGAGATGAAAAGCCCGCCTCCAAGCAAAAAGTATTCAAATCGGTTTATGTTGAAACTATTAGGTAGTTGGGAACCTTAGCTCTTACCTCACTTACATCTAGAAAGTTGAAGGTTTGATAGTTAAGGAAGTCCCTAAGTCTTCCAATGACATGAAGCGAGAGGTTCTTTTGGGTTCATCATCCTCAAGTTGAGTGAGGACTTGAGGAAGATACTTTTAAAGAATTAATGGAATTACCTTTTGACTTTTTACTCTTCTTGTTCAAAATCTTATACAGAAAGGTTTAGTTCCTCACACTTGGTCCAAGCACTTGAGTACTTTGAAAAATTATGGAACAATACAAAGCAGATCAAAGGCAAGGATTAGGATTGGAGTGGGTCCGATGATGAGATTATTGCTTTGGTTATTTACCAACCATTTTGGAATCGATAGGTTCTTCTCACACATCCCCAACTCTTATGAGAATGTGTGTTTAGAAAAGATGATCCAAATGATCTCCAAGTCAAGGCACAGAATTTGAAGAAGAAATTCATTCAATTAAGCTAAAGAAATCAACCTCGGGATAGAAAATCCTCGCATACATTAGTTCATTCTTTAATGAAGAAGAAACCACTTAGTTAGGACTATTGATTGAGTTTAAAGACTACTTCATGGAGTTATGAAGAAATGCTATTATCTCTCTAACATGTCCACAAGCTAGCAATAGACCCTAATGTTACCCCATTAAGCAAGCTCCTGCATGCGATTAGAAATTGAACAATAGGTCATTTTAAATTAGGTCGATGATGGTTTCATCGAAGAAAAATATCTACGGTTAGCTAGTGTCATCCCAATTAAGAAGAAGAATGGCCAAATTGCATTTTGCATTTTTAGGGACTTAAACAAGGCATGTCCTAAGGATGAGTTTCCTCTTCCTATACCAGAATTAATGGTGGACATACCTCATCTCATCTTCTCTTTCATGGATGGGTCATCTATAATCAAATCAAGATGTCTCATGAAGATGAAAGAAACACTTTTTTTGAACCGATCAAATCTTCTATTATAGGGTCATGCCTTTTTAAAATGCTGGTGCTACATACCAATGGGCCATGACTCGGATCTTCAATGAACTCATCCATCATCAGTTGAGTGATAAGTAGTCAAAAGCAAGAAAAGAAGACCACCTCTTTGACTTGAGAGTAGTTTTGAATGGTTAAGATAATATAACCTCAAAAATGAATCCCACGAAGTGTGCATTTGAGTAGCTTCAAATTCCTTAGGTTTGTTGTTGACACAGGGAATAGAAATAGATCCTAAAAGATTAAAGCTATCTTAGAAATGCCACCCAGAGTTTAACTCAACTCGATCCTTTCAAGGGCTATCTAAGATGCTTTATCTCAAACTTATCGAAGATGCAAACCATTCTCTACACTTGTCAAAAGGATGCAAGTTCAAGTGGGATGATAAGTGCCACACATTCAAAGACATCAAAGAGTACTTGGTGAAAGTTCTAGCTCTATCCGGGCCCACTCATCCTTTACACTGCTGCATTGGATGACTCTCTCGATGCTCTATTGGCCCAAGCCAATGAGGAGAAGAAGAAGAGTGCTCTCTACTATCACGTCATTTGATCCTTGAAACTATCCACCTATTGAGAAACATTGCTAGCTTTGATCTTTGCATCTAGCTATGACACTCATGCTTTCTCATAAGGTGAACTTGATCTCGAACCAATCCACTATCATGACGCATTAATGCTTTCTAGATGTTTGGCTCAGGTCCATGATACTCTCGGTTTGATATCACATTTGTACCCTCCATGCGGTAAAAGGACACTTGATTTCTTAGAACACCACTTCTTCTTTGTGATTCTCTCGATGAACAAATCATGAACTTAGGGAGGTGACCCTTGGGAGATGTATTTTGATGGTGCTTCTTTTCTTAAGGTGAAGCACCACAATTCTCGGAAAGGCAGGGGTAGGAATAGTTCTTCTAACTCCAAACTATGATGTGATGAGATTCTCATACTATCTTTCCAACCCCTACACCAACAACGAAGCCAAGTATGAGGCTTTGATTGTTGATTTAGAGTTAGCCATCACTATCATGTCAAAAGCATCAACATCTTTGGGATTCTCAATTGGTTATCAACCAGATCACCGGGTCCTACAGGTCTCAAAAAGCTTCACTACCATGAGTATACCATTTGTTGGCCTGGATTCTAAGTCACCATCTACAAGGTTCCCCAGAGAATGTAGAGATGCTTGGCCAAACTTTTGGCATGTTTGGAAGATGAGTCCATTTCAATAAGGGTCCAAAATAGACAAGTCTTCCCTTGATTTTGAACTCATCGAGACTTTCTCTTGAAGGGGAGGTTGTCATTGCCAAAATGGATGAGGAGCTGGATTGGAGGCAACCATTCATAGATTACTTGAACCGAAAACTACCTCAAGAGAAATCACAAGCCCATCGGGTGAAATAGAGCTCTCTCTATGCTCTTGTTGATGGCACCTGTCTGCGGTCCTTTGACCAATTATGGTTACGTTGTTTAGGCAAACATGAAGCCCATGACATTATAATTGAGGTACATGTAGGTCTATGCAGAGCTCATCAATCCGGTCCAAAGATGAAGATGAAGATCAAGAGACAAGGATACTACTGGCCTTCTATGATTTTTAAAATGCATGGGCTGGCTCCATCAATGTCAAGTACATGGTGTGGTCCTCCACCAACCACCCAACATTCTACACTCTACATTGGCCTCATGTCCATTTGAGTGTTGGGGTACCAATATTGTAGGTCCGATCGATCCTCCTTCTTCCAGGGGCATCATTCATCTTAGTCACCATTACTTTTCCAAGTGGGAAGCCATCCCACTCGAGAGGTCACAACTCATGTGCTTTAATTTTTTTAGGAACCATATCGTATATAGGTTTGGGTGCCTCGATGAATTATATCCGATAATGGTACTACATTCAAAAGCACGAAGATCAATAACTTTGCCAGAAGACACGGTATAGATTGGAGATACTCTACCATCTACTACCCAGAGCTAATGGCTTAGCATAAGCATTCAACAAAACTCTCATCTAGATTTTGAAGAAAACTCTTAATGATAATAAACGATAGTGGCATGAGCAATTGGTTGAAGCCTTGTGGGCCTACCACCACATCTGAACTCCTTCACTCATTTTCCTTAGTGTATGGGTCAAGCATTCTTCCTTTAGAAGTTCAACTCCCATCACTAAGGATAGCATTGGGTAACAAGATCACTAACAAAATGCAAAGTTGCGGTTAGAAGAGCTCAAGGTTTGGAGGAGTTGCTGCAGTGCCAAAACCTCAAGTTGTATAAAGCCAAAATGATTCAAGCTCACAAAAGTCCCTAGGTCTTTTTAAGTAGGAGAACTTGTGTTAGTCTAAGGAGACCAATTGTTGCGTCAAAAGATGGGAGGCAAGTTTGAACCCACTTGGGAAGGCCTATGTCATAGAAGGCCTACCAAGAGGATCTTATCGACTTATTGATTGTAAGGGGAACACGATGCTTCCAATTAATGGGCTCTATCTAAGAAATATTACCCATGAAATAAAACTTGTTTGAAAATAATCATTAATAAAAGAATAAAAAAATCGATTCCATTCATCAAATCTTTCTCTTCTTTCAGTGTTATTTGTTTATCTTGGAATCCATGAAGTGTTTAGGGTAGGTGTAAGAGTCCCCGGTGGCATCTATCCCTCTTTCACATCACAAAACAACCTCTGCTATTAGAATAGGTGTGAGAGAATCTAAGAGGCATCCTATTTAGATTAGCATTACTAAGTTAGGCGTGAGAGAACCCAAGCGACATCCTTTCTCAGTGGAAATCATTGTTGCCATCCTTGGCATCATTTCATTATTTTCCCCAACGTATTTTAAAGTAGGTGTAAGAGTCCCCCAGAGGCATCCTATTTCTTTTAACAGATGCACAAAACACAAACACAAATCTTTTGTCTCAGGCTACTTTGATGTGAAAGCAAGCTCCTATGACACTCACTCATTAGCTGCTCTAGGTCGGGTCTACATGCTACCTAGCTAGTATGTCACCCCAGTGGTCATTTATTGGAAGATGTGAGTCCCCACACTTTCTTCCTAATTTGATCATTGCAAAATAACAAGCGCCTTGTTAGTATGGTATGCTTCTATAAATACCTCATATTGACTTTGCTTAAGAAGATGTGAGTCCCATGCTTTCTTCTTGAACTAGCCATCATGCTCTAACTAGGTTGAGTATATTTGAGGTTTTTGGATAAGTCCCAGAGGCTCTTTTCTCTTGACTACTTTTGAGTTGATATAAGTCCCCATGCATTCACTCGGTAGTCATAAGTCGATAGCACACAGATCGATGACAGACTATCCCGGCGGTCAGTTCCTATAGAAGGATGTGAGTCCGAGCTTTCTTCTTAGGCGATTATTGCAAAGCGGGCACCTTAGGTTGGTTGATGTTCATTATGCGATGACTCACCCGTGGTACACCACGCGGATGTGAGTCCCAGCTTTCTCCTTGAGTTGGACCGAATACTACTTGAATATGACTAGCCATGTCATCTTCTCTAGGGTGTTGGATTAAGCCCTTACTGGTCCCATCCCTAGTGGGCACTCTATTTGGATCAAGTCCTTTGGGACCCCATTTAGACACTACTTGGGTTACTTTTGGATTGGATAGTCCCCTTTCCAGCCACCACCCATGGTTGGAGAATTTGTTCTGGATATAGATTCTCTTTGGTTGATAAATCGAGATAGGTCTAGGCTGATATAAGCTCCTTCTCAATTTGATCCCTCACAAACTAACAGGGTCCATGATAAAATAAACTAAAACAAAACAAAATTAATTCTCTTGTGGATTAGGAATTCAAGCCCCCAAAGGGCCCTTTTTCCCAAGCATCTATCTTTAGGGTGTTGTAGAACTCCCTATAGAATTGCGACTACACGAGTTGAGATAAATCCCTTACTCACTCGTAGTCACCCTTAGGTCGGGTTCAATCTATTTTTCCAGCGGTGTTAGTCATTACTTTGGAAGATATAAGACTATGATGCATTCTTTCTAGCATGATGTCAATGAAGGGCAACCTAGGTGGGTTCAATTTATTGCCCAAAGCAATTGATCAGTTCACTATTCTTTTCTAGTGGAAGATGTGAGTCTCGAGCTTTCTTCCCTTCAATTGATGATTATAAACGAAAGACACTCCTTTGGTGGATAGTTCTCCCATCGGGAAACTACTCCCTTTGGTTGATAAATGAGATAGGTCTAGGCTATAAGCTCCTTCTCGGTGATCCATCAAACCAATGGAATCCATCAAAATAAATAAAATTAAAAAATGAAATCATCTTGACTATCTTGAGTTGATTTAAGTCCCCAACATTCACTCAATAGTCATTTAGGTTGGGTTGATTTGTTGTGCCCAATCACCCCTGGTTCCTTATTTCTAGAAGATGTGAGTCTCCTGCTTTCTTCTTAAAACTTGACCATTGCAAATTTAAAGGCACTCCTTTGGTCGGATAGTCCTACCTTGTGGTTGGTAGACTACTCCCTTTGAATTGGTAAATCTGAGCTAGGTCTAGGCCTCCATGGCCCCTATTCAGTGTAGTTCATCGTAAACTAATTGGATTCAACTAAACAAACAAATCTAAAAAATAAAAACTAATCTTTGACTATTCATGGGATGATCTAGTCCCCTAGTGGTATTCACTCAATAGTCAGCCTTAGGTTGGGTTCAATCTATTGCCTTGCCAATAGATTATCCTAGCAATTGGTCCTTACTTTGGAGGATGTAAGTCTACTACGCTTTCTTCCAAGTAGCTACTATATGCAGGCATCCCTTTGGTTGGCTAGTCTACTTAATAGACTACACCTTTGGATTAGTAAATCGTTGATCACAGCTCCATATTCATTCTCCATTGCAAACCAACATGGTTCATCTCAAAATCTAAAATCTAAAAATTTTTTAACAAACAAATCCAATAAAACAAAACAAACAAAACAAATAATCAATCTAAACCAACCTCTCTCTTGTAAGATGATTTTTCTCCTGATCAGAATTCTCATCAATGGATCAACCCCTCCTTGTGGATGAGTTGAACTTGCTTCCCAGTTAAGTTCATTTTCTATCCCTCGTGGAGTCTAAACAACAAACCAAATTCAAACAACAAATTGAAATAAATTCAATCTTTTCCTTTGCAAAACTCAAATCAAACCTCTCACACTTGGATGACTTGAAGCCAGTGGAAGATTCACATTATCCCAGTGAATTTTTCTCTCTCTTATGTCTTGGACATAAGTAGAGCCACATTCATTAGCTCTAGATCCACTCAGGTTGATAGATTGTTTTTTGCTTGTGATCTTTTATGTTGTTGATCTTGGTAAACACCATCATGTCACCAAGTCACACCACACCTTTTGCTCTTTGTTGACCTCATTTTAATGAGCTCAACACCTCCATCTTATACATAGATTCCTCTTAGACTTTAAGAATTCCTTAGTCTTAAGACACATCTAGTGATTAGGTGGACACTCAACTAGCTAGAAGACTTAGAAGAGTTAGCCATAGAATAGGTCATGCCTGGGGTGTTAGGAATTTTTACTTAGCTTAAACCATTACTCACTTTCCTTCTTTCAAGTCAAATTCCAAATCAAATCTTATTTGATTTTATCCAAATCCAAATCAAATCCATGATTGAAATCTATAATTGAAACCCATGATCAAAATCATCAAAATTAAGTCCAAATTTTAAAGTCTTCTTCCCTTGGACAGCAAAATCATGATTCAAAATTCAAACCTTGCGATTTTCTCATGATCCATTTATGTTCTAATTTATATTCACATATATAAATGAAAAATAAATTCAAACCCATCAAAATTCCAAATCAATCCATGAAATTTTCTTAAGTCCCTTTAATTTTATAATTAAAGGACTTAGCCAAAATAAACTCTAAACTTTGATCAAACCATTTCAAACTCATGGGATTTTATTAAAACTTATTTTTATTCTCATATATAAATGAAATATAAATATAAATCAATCAAATCAAAAGCAAAAATTAAATTTCAAAATTAAAATCCTTGAAATTCCTTTAAATCCTTTAAATTCCCTTTAATGGATTTAACTTAAACTTTGATCAAATCAATTCAAACTCATGGGATTTTCTCAAAACTTATTTATATTCTCATTTATATTCTCATATATATAATATATATATATATATATATATATATATATATATATATATAAAATATATATAAAATATTAAAATCAATCAAATAAAATTAAATTTCAAATTAAATTTAAATCCTTTAAATTCCTTTAATTAGTTTATAATCATGATTAAACTCTTTCAAATTCTTGAAATTTTCTCATGATCCATTTATATTCTCATTTATATTCATATATATAAATGAAATATAAATTCAAACAATCAAAACAAACTCCAAAAATCAAACTCAAATCAAATCAAAATCAAATCTAAGCCTTGCGAGCCAAAATCTTGAACTTAGCCAAAACACTTTCAAATCAAGCCAAATCTTTGATTTTCTCTCATGTTCAATCTTATAATCATGAGCTCATATATAAATCCAAACATTAATCAAACAATCAAAACCCAAATTAATTGGAAACAAAGATACCAATCCACTCCATATGACTAACCAAATCTAACCCTTGACCTGAAATTCAAAGTCAAAATAGTCAAACTTGACCCATTTGACTAAATGAGGCATATGAGCCAAAACTAAATCAAACCCAAATTGAACCAAAATAAAGGCACCAAAACATTTCAAATGGTCATATGAACTTGACCCAACCTTGGTTTGACCTAATTTGACCAATTGGTCAACTTGACCCATTTTGACCTAAATGGGTGAACATGAGCCAAACCCTATCAAATGGATTCCAAATTCATTGAAACTTGGCCAAACCTATTTTATCAACATACCAAACATACCCAAATTGAAAAAAATAGCAAAATGACTATTTTACCCCTGGGCCATAGAACAAATTTTGGCCTAGCCTATGGGTTTTTGGTCATACCCTTATCACAATCACTTGAGGCTTTCTAAAAGCTCAAGGACCTGATGAGTGGTGCACCAACCAATGGGTTTGGGTCAACCCATTTGGCCAGGACCAAACCCACCCATAGCATGTAATTCAATTTTCAAGCTCAAGCTCAATTTGATGCACATGGGAGTTAGCATTCCACTCCTTTGTACAACCCACAATATTCTCCAACAACCAAACAACCCTCACAGCAAATTGATTGGATCAAAATGGAAAGCTCAATGTCGGCCATCCAATTTCCATAGGGGGAGATATACATCCCCTAATACACTTAAATTTGAATTCATTCACACTCGATTAGAATGGGAAGCCTTAGACCACCTTGAGCTTTCCCAGTCCCAAGGTTTTAAATCTTGCATTCTTCGATTTTGCCCAAAAATAGGGGAGATCAAGTGAACTTCCTCTCTTGATCTTAACATCCACACTCATCATCCAAGGACTAAACAGCACCCCATATCCACTTGAGTTCCATAAAGGAAGAACTCATCAAAGCCAAAGGAGATCAAGAGGAGTTTACCCATTCATCCACTCAACCTCAAGGGCCAACTTCAACATGGCTTCGTCTCCACTAGACAAAACTACCTCATTGATCTCGAGCATCAGTGATCACCTCCGGCGAGGTTACTGATTTTTCGATCACTTAGATTGATAGGTGTTGGTTCTTTGTGAAAGAAATTTCCATTGCATGTGAAATCCACTATTGGATTGGCCGCTCTGGTCCTTTAGATGGTATTGGTTGAGTCTTGAATGAATCTCTAGATGATTTCATCTCTCCATTGGATCGTGAGCGGTTCATTCATCCTAGGAAAGAACTTCATTCTCATCCGTCCATGCATTTTATATGGACGATTGAGATTATTAGGCACATTTATATATCTATTATTTTATTTATAAATCGATCCCCGGCCGCCGATCTTTGATCAAAGACTAGGATAAGCGTGCACCACTCACGATTTGATAACTTAAGTAACTCATGACGTGTAAAATCTTGACGCCGCCATGGCGTGCTGCCGTGGCATATTAGGTAGGGGTTGGGATTATTATTAATTCTAATTAATTTAGAAACCTTCAAAAAATCATAACTCCTTCAATAAAATTCAAAAATATAAAAAGAAAATTACTATCGATAGATAATTTTATGTAGAATATTTTAAAAATATTTTCAATGGATTTTGAGTTCCCCTTTTCTCTGAATTTTGGTTTCTTTGGGAATGTTAATTTGCTAATTACTTTCTAATTAAATCACCAATTGATCTTAAACTTCTAGGGTTCATTTTAGGGGATGACCTCTGCCTCCTCTAATTTTCTTGAGATTTATTGATGTCTTGATTAGGGAAATTACTAGCTCATTTCCTAATTACCCCTTTTAAGTAATTAAGGGTAATTAAGATATGATTAGTGGATTTATACTTTTATTAAGTTTAATTAAGGTTAGATCCAATAAGTAGGAGTTTTAGGAAATAATTTTGGGGTATTTCTCCTAAGCTATTCCCCAAACCCCCCTTTTCTTTCTTTAATCCCCTCTTAATTAGGGTTAATTCATTAATTATCCCTTTAAATAATTTTCAAAATTTCTAAAAAGTTTCATAACTTAATTAATCTACCTTGGGTAGATGCTTAGATGTTTAATAGCCTAAGTCTAATTAAGGAAATTAAAACCCCTTTCATAAGTTTGAAAGGGAGTTTTAAAAGTACTTAAGCTAAAACTCCTTAGCTTAATTAACTTTTAATTGTGAGCCAAATTGCATTAGGCCTTTCCATTACTAGGTGCATTGCAAATTTAAATACCTTATGAGTTTTATGTCATCTCATTGGCTCATAATTACCTAGTTAATTTTTCTAAGGTGGTGTAGGTAAGGGTTAATTAAGCCACTTAATTCATACCCTAAAATAATATATGCATAAAAATTGATCTAATGAATTAAAAAGTAAACAAAAATCTAAAACACATGTGGGAATGGGTTAGGACAGCAAACTCATCTCACCTTTTTAATTAAATCAAACTTCAAAACTAAACAAAATCATTTTTAAATTCACTTTGATTTGTTCTAAATTTTCTTATTCATTTAAGAATGTCTTTAGGACTTAAGTAAAGTGAGTTTGTTTACATGATTGCATTGCTTTAGATCTTTCCCAACATGTTAAATTGTATGTCATGTGATTCATGCATTCATAATTTCATGTTTCAAAATTTTTAAAAAATAAAATTGTTTACTTTATGTCAAATGTGCATTTGTTGGCTAAAGTAAAATATGAATGTCTATTATTACTACTAAATCTAAAGTATTTTCAAAACTTATAAATGAAACATCAAATCTGAAAATGTAATATTCATATCTTAATTATTAGCTTGCATGTGATGAATTATAAAGTCATGTTTAGTGCAGCCTTTCCTTTGTTTTTTATGTTAGTATAGTTTTGAATATAGGTTAGTAAGATGTAGGGTTCATTTGAAAAGAACCCAACACTTACTTAATTCCAAACCCTATTCATCCCTATGCTCTCACTTAAGAAGGTTTGTCTATACTTGCATGAATAAATTGCATAAACAAAACAAATCCACTAAATAATTTTTGCATCTTCCTTTTCTCCATTTCATTCCTTTTATATGCATGTATGTACTTAAGGGAAGTGGTATATTTGTCTGAACAATCCTGAGGTTGTGAGGCTTTAAGTAGCCCTAAGTGTATTTTATACCTTGCATCTCTGGTTAACAATAGCACTGTACTCTCTTATGCCTTTCTTACTTTCATGCATGTATGTGAAATTTTGGATAAAGAAAACTTTTTCTACTTAAGAAAAGTCATGCATACTTAACTTCTAAATTTTCTTAAATGGACTACTTAGCATGCATCATAAAATGTGTTAAATACTCCCATTTTTATGTATAGATATGCTTAGGGTCCATCCAAATGCATGTTATATATGTTGGGAAAGAAATGAAGTAATATGTGTTATGTGAATTTTGATTCATTTTTCTTAATCTTAAAATTCATTTCTTTTTTGAATAGGTTTGTTTAGAGTTGATCTAAACTTAGGATTAATTAAAGATGTAATCAAACATTCACCTAAATGAAATTAAAATGAACTTACTTAGAAATTACTTAAGGTTAGGGAAGGAAAGAGAAGTTCTTTCTCTTTCCTCTCTTTATAACTTAGTAATTAATTGTAGGTTTCACTCAAATCAAATTAAAATATGAAATAAAAATAACCCAAAATACTTAAATAACTTAAATGAAACCATCCTCTAAGTTGAACAAGTTTTTCACTCTTAGAAAATTCAAACCCAAAGTCCTAATTAAGCATACCACACAAACCTTCAAAGCACACACATTAGCCTAAGTCACCACTTCTAACTTTAGGTTAGGTCAGTGCATGGCTTGACACTTTGTTTTATTTTATGATAAATATTTTAGACTGGATGTTAGGGTGTATGCTCCTAGAATTAATGGTAGGATGTGCTTAGTCTAACTATTCTTTTTTGTAGGGAATTGTGCTAAAGGGGCACTATCATAAATAAAAATATAAATGCATCTTGCTTGCAGGTGCTTTTATACCCCTTTGCATAATCCATAGGCCAGGTAGACTTAGTCACCCGTGTGTTGGGTGATAAGTCCAAAGAACCTGGCTTGACCTTTGAGGGCTGTGGTGGAAATTCACCTCCTACCTTCTGATTTTGGCCAATAATCTGATTTCTCATGTATTAGGAATAAAAATCCTATTAACCTGAGTCAAAATAATTATAAAAAAGTAAAATAAAATGAAATTTGAAATGCATTAGATTTAGGTCATTTGAAGCATGTCCACATGATCTAATCTCTTTAGGAAGTGAGTTTAAGGACTTAGTCTCTTTCTAAATAAAAATAATATCTTGCATTAAGCATAAAGACTTACCTACATGAATTTAAAATTGGAGGAGTTAGTTGGCACCTAAGGTTGTAAGTCCAAGTTATTAGTTGGTTTTCCTCTCTTATAGAGGCAATTGCCCATTTTACTTAGATTTAGGTTGTGCTTGCTTAAACTCCTGGTAGGTTCGATTATTCTTCCTCACCTCTTAAGAATTTCCTTAATTTTGTGTTAAGAATCTTAAGTCCTAAATTTCTAATGAAAAATACCAACTCAAATAAACTAAATCAATTTCTAAAATGTAAATCCTAATTATAGGATAGTTTGAGATGTTTGTTAGGTTTCCTAGCATCGTGAGCATCTCCTACTTATTTCCTTTTTTGGCTTCGATAATAACTCCCTCTTTTGATTAATCCCATTAATCTTCAAAAACATAAACCAATTGATTGATAGTCCTTCCCTATTGAAATCTTCAAAGACAACAATCATTTACCTTAATTGAGAGTTTTCCTATGGAATCCTCATTCCTTAGGATGTAATTAACTATGGGGCTTGCCATAGAACAACAAACCCTTTAAAATAAATCCTACTTTACTTTTTCATGTAAAGTAGGGAAAGAATCTGTACATATTTATCGTGAGTCCCTATTAAGGTGATTAATTTCATTAAAGGGTAATGACTTTTGTCTTTCGAGATAATACACTATACCTTGATGACATATCCGATCACTTGAATAAGTATATTTGTGGATCTACGTGGCATCTTACCAAGATGAATTTCCACATATATAGTTTTTCCTCTTCTTTCACCAACAGATTTGAAGGTGAATCTATATATCATGTGTTGAAAAATTTTCTCCACACCATCCTATTTATCTTTTCATCTTTATATTTTAATTATGCTAGAAGGTGTTGATGCGAGTGGGCTTTGTCTTCTTGCTCAACATCATCACCTTCCATAGCCTGCTACTCTCTAAGAAGTGATCCTCTGGTATTTACCATGCACACTCCTACTGAGTCTCCTAATAAATCATCTTCATTAAGATCAAAGCTGATCTTCTCCTCATCAAACTAGTCATACCCTAAAATTTCTTTCTTTTCCATAAGATAATGTGCCACTATGTCTTCTAAAGAATGATCAATGTGAACAGGCACAAATATTTTTGGTTAGTGTGATCTTGTCATATCTTGAGAGGTAATCTCCCTGTTAGACAATCTGAGGCTACTCTAGAAAAGACACACTCTTGATTGCCACTGACTCTGAAAGGTGTGACACTCCTAGAAGGATTTACCATCATGGGTGCAACAGGGCTATCATATGCTCTCTCTACAATAACTGTAATCATCTCTATGTCCTGCTAAACTGGTGGTGTTGGTGAAGGGATGACAACTATGCTTGGTGCCATTCCTTCTACACCAACGAAGGTAAAGAGCTTACCTCACCATAATAGGCGGTAGATGGAATAGGATCCCTCGATCTGATCACCAACAAGGTGCGCTTCTCCACGGATGTGGCCTTCATGGCCTTATGAACCGGAGATCTTGATGTGACATGGCATGAGACAGGTAGAAGCGGTGTGGTGGAGACACCACTGACTCTCTCAGAATAGAGACTCTCTTCCTATGATGGGTCATCCCAATAAGTAGGATGCTATCTGTATGATCGGCATGAGTGGCTTTGAAAAAAAATTAATGAGTGTAGTGAAGAACCTCCCTCTCCCTACTTGTGATATGAATAGATGTATGGGCCTCTCTGGCCCTCTCCTGTTGAAGATGTTTTCCCACACTACGGGGGATGATAGATCTCAAATCAAATTGAGCTCTAGACTCAAAAGCGTCATAAGCTCTCCTGTGGTAAATAAGGCCGATATGGCCTCTCAATTTTGTGGTGCTGAACCACTAGTGGAGGTGAAGTACAAATCCTCCTAGCATCCTCTCTGTCAGACCTAGAGAGAGGATGAAATGGATTCATTGTAACCAATGGGGAAGTCAAAATAGGCAACTCCTCAATAACGAGCAGTGCCTCCATCTCCCAATCTGTATACTTAATCATGCAATTTTGTTCTACTATGTTTTGGTAGGGTGAGTGGAGTAAGAGCTAGACCAGTACTCAAAAGTACGGGAGGCAATCCCTCGAATCAGGAGAGCCTTACCCTTAGAGGGTACTGATGAGTGAGTGTTAGCCCTCACTAGGGCACGGAAACTGAGTGGCACTATCATCATTGCTAGAAGCGATGGACTACCTTTGCTTTCTTCTTTAATGAGGGATGTCGATGATGGTAAATCAATCTAAATGATGCTTGGCCAATGCGATCACCTATTGAGTGAGTGCCTCACAGTGATCTCACCCCTCAAACCTCACCAAAATATGAGATGGGATTTTGGGAGATTTGGCGATCCAAGTCAAGTCCATCTTGTAGGGAAAGTAACACAAACTTGTGACAGCCATTTTATAGTCAATAAACGAATTGTAGATGTAAAATGAAACTAATCGAGAATTTGCAATGTTGGAAACAACTTGGATCAATTTATTTTGTTGATTTGAATTTGAATTAAAAATTTGAACCCACATCCAACATCTTGGAAGTGTTAAGTGGGATTCAAATGGATTTAGAGAATATTTGGAGATTTGATCAGAAAGAGCAATTTTTGAATATGAATCCACTTTCAACAAATTTGGGTATGTTGAAAATGGGTTCAAATATTCTTTAGAAAGATGCTTCCATAGGTTCATGTTTTGAATTTAGATTTTGATTTGAGGACTCATTCCTTTAACAAATTTGAGCATGTTAAAGTAAGGGTCAATTGGTTTTGATTTTTTATTTGATAGTTTGGAATCCACTCACTTAGCAATTTTGGGTATACTAAGTGAGGTGTTTGAAAACAATTGCTTCTTTTTCTTTTTGTTTGCTTTCGTCTTGTGAAGTTGTTAGTGATTTTGAAAATTGGGATTCCCACTTAGTAAATTTGGGTACGATAAGTGAAGAATCTATGTGTGTTTTGTTTTTTGATATTTTTTTGAAAATAGGATTCTTAGCAAATTTGAGTATGCTAAGAAAATCCTAAGTGTTTCATTTATTTTGGATATTTTGATTTTGAAAAAATAGGATCCTTAGCAAATTTAGGTATGCTAAGAAATCTAAGTGTTTCATTTGGTTTTGATTTTTTTTGATTGAAAGTGGAGACTTTACTTTATCAAATATGGTATGCTAAAAATGAAGTTCCACTTAATTTTGGGAAATGGAAATTTCACTTAGCAAGTTTGAGTATGCTAAATGAAATTCCAAAAGATGTGTTTAAATTTTTTTTTTTTTTTGTTTTGGTTTTGTTTTGCAAATAGGGGCTTCAATTTAGCAAATTTGGAATGCTAAAGAGTGAAGTTCCAAAAGTATTTTTTTAAAAAAAAATTTTGTGAAATGGAAATTTCATTTAGCAAATTTGAGTATGCTAAATGAAATTTCAAAGATGTTTCAAATTTTTGTTCTTTGGATTTTGAAAAGGGAGACTTCACTTTAGCAAATGAGGTATGCTGCAAATGAGGTATGCTAGAATGAAGTTCCAATTGTGTTTCAAAATTTTGTTTTGGAAAGTGGAGACTTCATTTTGGGGCATGCTAGAATGAAGTTCCAAATGTGTTTTGAAATTTTTGATTTTCGAATTTGGAGACTTCACTTAGCAAATTTGAGTGTGCTAAATAAAGTTTCAAATGTGTTTTGAATTTTGAAAATATGATTGTTAAGTTTTGATTTTTCAAAAGAAGACTTCCATCTAACAAATTTGGGTATGTAGGAATGGAAGTCAATCTTATTTTTGAAATGTGAAATTTTTGTTTTGTGTGTGATTATTGCTTTTTGAAAGAGGGAATTCCAACTTAATCATATATGGAATATGATTAAGTGGGATTTTCGAATGATGTTATTTTTTTTATTCAGGAATGAAACCTCCATTCAATAAATGTGAGTATATTGAATGGAAAGGTAAGTTTTATTTTTTTTTTATTTTGATTTTGATTTTTTGAAAGATGATTGTTCGTTTTATTTTTGAAAATGAAATCTTCATCAAAATAAATTGAGGGAAGATGTTCATTTATGCTTTTGGAAAAGATTGTTTGTTTTATTTTTGAAGATTTCTACATTAATAATTATGAGAATTGTTAGATGAGGGTGATTTAAGAAAATTTTGTGAAAAATATTTTATTATGTGCATTTTTGAAAGAGTGCTTTTTGAAAAGTAAGATTTCTATGAAAAATTTATTTTGTCTTTATTATTTTAGAGTGAACCTTTCCTTATCATATGAATGATAAAGAGGAAGTCTTTAAATGTTTACTTTTACTAGAGATTTATTTTTTACCCATTGGAGAACCCAACGAGATTTTAAGACCAACATGGGGTGAGGTCCTAAAACCTAAAGATGTTAGCTAGCTTGACTTAAGGATGAAATAAGCTAAGTGCCAACAGAAAGAAAGATAGTCTTGGATTCATATAAAAGTACAAACCCACTAGCTATACTTAGAGACAACGATCATTTACCAAAGATGGAGATAGGAACCTTCCCTAGTGGAGTTGCCAGAAAAATCTGTGGTGGAAACATTTTTACATTCCTGCCTTCATCTATCCTCTCTTTTTGGAAAGAAGATAAATGAAAGTATAAATATACATCTTGGATGCCACCTGATTAGATGTATTATACAACATTTAGAGTACTATCTCGAAAGATAGAAATCACCACCCTACAATGGACTAATCACCAAAAAGGACTCTAAGGATGTTGGGTCTTGATGAGAGATTATTCTCACTTTACATAGAAAATAAAGCAGGGTTTATTTTAAACCATGTTCGTTAAGTTCCTGAGGCAAGCCCCATAGTTAATTACATTTTAAGAGATTCCTTAGAAAATTCGATTAAGGTAAATGATCATTGTCTCAAAGATTTCAATAAAGTATATCAATCGATTAGTTTTTTTGAAGATCAAATGGGATTGATCAAAGAGAGTTATTATCAATAAATGAAGATAAATAGGAGAGGCTCATGATGCTAGAAAAATTTGCATCTCAAACTATCTATGATTGCTTTAAATTTTTTAATTGATTTAATTTATTTGAGTTGAATTTTTTATTAGAAATTTAGGGCTTATATTCAACACAAAATTATGAAAATGCCAGAGGTGAGGATTTATACTTATGGCCACAAAGGAGAAAACAACTCATAACCTAAATCTGAGCTTTGGTGAGGCTAAAATCACAATCTAAATCTAAGGAAAATGGTGTTTGGTTTGCTCTCAAAGAGGACAAACCACTACTTGGACTTACAAGGGGTGGCCATCCTCTTAAAATTTTAAATTCATGTAGGCAAGTCATATGCTTTATGCAAGATAGATCTTATTTATTTAGAAAGAAACTAAGTCCTTAAACTCACTCCCTAAGAGACTAGATCATGTAATGAGTAATGACTTCTAATGCAATTCATATTTTTATTTTTTATTTTGGACAATCATTTTGACTGCTAATAGGATTCATATGCTTAATGCATGAGAAATAAGATTATTGGAAATCAAAGAAGGAGGAGGTGTTTTCCACCATGGCTCTCAAGGTCAAGCCAAGTTTCTCGGCAAGGAGAAAGCCCTCAATCAAGAGTGAAAAGATGCATTTATACATGATGTTATAAAGAAATACTCATCAAGGGGTTGCTAATTCTTTTATCTTGATTTTAAGCTAAGCTTTAGGTGAGGTTATGAGTTCTTTATTTTAATTTTGAATTATTAAATTTGGTAAAAGATTTATTTTTCCTAAGAATCGTCATCCGGGCCATACATTAAGCAAGGAAGAAACTAGGAAAAGATGTCATCTTAATGCTAAATAAATCATCAATCAATTTATAAAGCTAAAAAGAATAAGAGGCCATTGTGGTTGGGCACCATGAAACCAAAATAAATTGGGTAGCGAGCTCTACCTTATACAACCCGATTACAAATGAATTAAATACAATTAAGTAAGGAATTCATTGTTATGGGGTCTTCAAGCTTTATTTCTTTCTTCTTTTCTTCTTTTCTTTTCTTTCTTTCTTCTTTGGTTCCTTCCTTTGAATGGTTGGAAGGTGGATGCTTCAAAGGCTTCACATGGTTCATAAGGCATGACCTTATAACCAATGCTCATCCTAATCCCCATAACAATCATTCCAAAATCTTAATTATAAAAATTACATGAAAAGAAAAAAAAATAGAAATCTAACTAACACGTGCAAAATAGAAATTAGCTAAAACAAATAATACAAATTCCAAGCATATATATTGGACTTAGCACCCCACACATGGGTGACTAAGTCCACCGCGCCTATTGGATTATGCTTAGGGGTATAAGCACCTGCACAACAAAAAGTATTTATATATTTTTTATTTTTTATAATGCTCCTTAAGCACAATCCCCTGCAGAAGATAATGGTTAGACTAAGATCCTACCATTCATCTACGCATACATCCACTAACATCTAGACTAAACATATATCACAAAATAAAGTAAAATCAAACCATCATCAACCTAAAGCTATTAGTGGTGACTTTGCCTAATGTGTGCTTTATAAGGTTTGTGTGGTATGCTTAGCTATGGCTTTAAGTTAGAATTTTCTAAGTGTGAAGAATGTTCAACTTAGAGGAGGGTTTCATTTAAGTGGTTTAGTTATTTTGGGTTGATTTTATTTTTATGTTTTGATTAGATTCAAGTGAATCCTACAATTAATTATTAAGTTGTAATGAGAGGGAAAGGGAAGATAACTTCTCTTTCCTTCCCTAACCTAAGTAATTTCTAAAGTGGATTCATGTTTTAGTTTTATTTAGTGAATATTTTATTATGTGTTTTAATTAATCCTAAGTTTAGATGAACTCTAAATAAACATATTCAAAAGAAATACATTTTAAGATTAAGTAAAGTGAATTAAATTCATAAAATACACATCACTTCATTTCTTTCTCAACATGTATAATATGCATATGAATGGATCCTAAGCATATCTATATATACCAAATGAGAATATTTAGCATACTTTATGATGCATGCTAAGTAAGTTACTTAAGAAAATTTGAATGTTTATGATGCATGATTTTCATTAAGTAGAAAATGGATTTTTTATCCAATTTTCACTTGCACATATGAATGTATGAAAGGCATAAGTGAGTACCACCATTGTTAGCAAGGGTGTAAGGTACAAGACCTACTTACTTAAAAATCTCACCAAAATTTTTCAGACTAATATACCACTTTCCTTAAATACAAGTATGTGTACAAAAGAAATAAATGAAAAAGAAAGATGCAAAAGTTTGTATTTATTTTATTTTGGTTTGTTTATGCAATTTATATCTGTAAGTGTAGGTGTCTTTAAGTCATAGCATAAGAATGAATAGGAAATGGAACTAGGCAAGTGTTGTGTTATTTTCAAATGAACTATAGACTTTGCCAAATCCTATTCAAAACTATACCAAAAGAGAAGAGAAGAAAAAGTACACTAAGCACATCCTTATATTTTACTCACATGCAAGCTTATAAGTAAGATATAAGTAACACACTTTTAGTTTTGATAATTGATTCATATATTTAAAAAATAATAATTTGGATTTAAAAGTGATAATAGCCACTCATATTCTTATTTTAGCCAAAACATGCAATTTAACATAAAGGAAACATTTTCATTTTAAATTTGATTTTTGAAAAGTATGAATGTATGAAATCATATGATACACATATTTAACATGTTGGGATAGAAGTAAAGTAATCAAAGCATGTAAATACATTCACCTTAATTAATTCTTAAAGACAATCTTATGAAATAAGAAAGCTTAAAGCAAATCAAAGTTTGTTTAATGTGATTTTTATTTGATCTTGAGTTTTATTTAATTTAGAAAATGTGAGGTGAGTTTATTGTTCCTAACCCATTCCCACATGTGTTTGATATATTTATTCATTTTTTAGATGATTAGATTCATTTTGTATTTAGATTAGGTTAAGGTATGAATTAAGCATGTTAATTACCCCTTACATACACCACCTTAGCATAGTTAACTAAATAATTATGAGCTAATGAGATAACATAAAACCACACAAGGAATTTAAATTAGTAATGCACCTAGGAAGAAAATGGCCTAATGCAATTTGGCTCATGATTAATGGTTAATTAAGCTAAGGGGTTTAACTTAAGTAATTTCAAAACATCCCTCACACATATGAGTTGAATTTTGATTTCCTTAATTGTACTTAGGCTCTTGAACATCTAAGCATCTACCCAAGAAGAAATAATTGAGTTATGAAAAGTTTTAGAATTTTATGAAATTAATTAGGGGATAATTAGTGAATTCACTCTTAATTAAGGTAAGATTAAGGAATAAAAGGGGTCTAAGGAATATCTTAAGGAGAGTATCCTAAAATTATTCCCTAGACCTCACATTCACTTAATTAAAACTTAATTAGTTCAATCAGATGGTTAAATCACTAATTATACCCTTAATTAAGTCTAGTTACATTAAGGGAATACTTAAAGAATGAACTAGCAATTCTTCTAATTAAGCTACCAATAAATTCAAGAAAATTAGGGGTGGCAGAAGTCATCCCTTTAATTACACTCAAGAAATTTAGGATTAATCAGTGAATTAATTAGAGAATAATTAGCAAATTAATATTCCCAATAAAACCCAAATTTAGAAGAGAACTACTCAAAATCAATCAAAATCAATTTTAGAATATTCTATGTTCAATTATCTTTCAAAATTTATTTCATATTTTTATTTTATCTTTGAGATATGAATTTTAGAAGTTTATGTGATTAATTAGAATTAAATAAAGCTTAATTATATTATTAATCCCTACGTCACATTACCGTGACATCGCTTTACATGCGGCGTGTGGTCTATGCATTTAATCACATTGTAGCACCATGGATGCACTTCTCACCCGTTTGATCAAAGTTGAGCATGAGATTAAAAGATCGAGGAATAAATATAAATATATTAGAAGTTTTAATCTCGGCCGTCCATTCAAAATGTGCGGATGGACGAGATCCATCCATTTCATCCCTGCGAGCAATGGCGTCCATGTTAGCTTGATTGAGCTTGATTGGAGCTAAAATTTGGACAAGCTTCTTTGAAAATTTAGTAATTGAGTTGATAACTTCTCATATGGACCAACTCCTCCTCCAGTGAGCTTGGTTTTTGAAGTGGCCTCTCTTTTACTTCAAGAACTTGAAGAGAGCTTGGGCAAGCTCGATTGGGGTTTCTGAGGGAGTGTGCAAATAGAATTGGCTTGATTTTAGATGTGGAGTAAAATGGACTTTCGGTGGAGCTCCCCTATTTTCACCTCGTAAAAAAAATCAAGAAATGGGAATTGGCAAATGCTTAAGGGAGCTTGGGATCACTGAAAAATGACTCCTCTGGCTTCCTAACACTCAACTGAATTAGGGAATGTTGGAATGAGAGTGAATTAGGGGGAGTATATCTCCCTTTGACAATCGAACGATGGAGCATGGGCTTGCCATTTTAATCCAATTGCCTTGATTCAAAGGGTTTGTTAGGTTGTTAGGAGTGTCCTTGAATTCAATTTTGGCTAGGGAGTGGAATGGTGAACTCCCCATATGCTTCAATTGAATGTAAGGAAGACTCCCATATGGCCATTTCAAAGCATGTGCTCGGTTTGGCCATTGGGTCAGGTTAGGCTGACCCAAACTCATTAGGTTAGGTGCACTAGTCCATTAGTGATCATTTGATCCACTAAGAGAGTGTCAAGTGGGTATGGAGAGGATTTGACCAAATTCCAAGTAGAATTGGCCAAAATTTACCCTATGACCTAGGAGTAAAATGATCATTTGGTTGATTTTTGAATTTGGATATGTTTGGTATGTTGGGAAAATAGGTTTGGCTAAGTTTCATTGGATTTAGAGTTCATTTGGTATGGTTTGGCTCATGTTGACCCATTTAGGTCAAAATAGGTCAACTTGGGTCAAGTTGACCAATTGGTCAAATTGGGTCAAATGAAGAGTTGGGTCAAGTTCATATGACCTTTTGAAATATTTTGGTGGCTTTGGTTTGATTCAATTTGGTTTAGGTTTGAATTTGGTTCATATGACTTCATTTAGGTCAAATGGGTCAAATTGATTAATTTGACCCATTTGACCTATTTGAGCTAGGTCATTGGTAGGTTTAGGTTTGGTTGGTCATATGAAATGGATTGATATCTTTGTTTCCAATCAATTTTGATTAAGTTTGAATTTGGCTCAATATGACATTTTAGGTCAAGTTGGGTTCAAAGTCAAGCTAGGTTAGGTCTAGTTGGCCAATTGAGGCTTTGGTCAAGTTTAACAAGTGATTTGGAATGAACTTGACCCTTTTGTTTCAATCCATTTGACATATTTTGACTTTTTTAGGTCAAGTTATCAATTGGGTTAGGTTAGGTTCAAATGTTGACTTGGTCAAGTTCAAACATTGGTCATGAATGAACTTAGATCAATGGTTTCAATCAATTTGGCCTATGGTGGATTTTGGCTATGTTAGGTTCTATTTTGGCCAAGTGTTGACTTGATCAACCCTTAGGTTTGACTTGGTTTGACCCAATTTGATTGATTGATCATCTCATGATGAGAGGTTTGGGTGAGTTTGATTCAATCCAATTTGGTTAGGATTAGAATTTGGCTCATAAGAGTACTTTAGGTCACTTTTGATCAAGTGAGCCTAAATTAGTTAAATGGCTTGGTCTAAGCTTTATTTGATTTTGATTGAACTTATATATGAACTTATGATTGAAATATGAATCTATTTGTAAGTGATTTGAAGTCAAATGAATTTTGATTCATTTCACAATTTCAAGTTCAAAGGGTGAGCATGAAATGAAATTTGGCTTGATTTTTTGAATTAAGTTTTGGTTAATTGATTGAAGTTTGTATTTATATTTGGATTCATGATTGAAGGATTGATTGAATCAAGAAGAAAAATCAAGATTTTGGCTTGATTTGAAATTGATTTGGCTAAGTTCAAGATTTTAACTTGAAAGGCTTAGGTTGGATTTTGAATGAGTTTGAGTTTGATTTTTGGAATTGATTTTGGTTGTTTGAATTTATATTTCCTTTATATATGTGAATATAAATGAGAATATAAATGCGTTATGAGAAAATTTCAAGAATTTAAAGTGATTTGAAGTTGATTTGAGCTAAGTCCTTAAGAAGGAATTAAAGGACTTAGGAAAGATTTGGAATTTTGGATTTGAATTTTGGATTTAGTTTGATTGATTTGAGTTTATATTTCATTTATAAATATGAATATAGATGAGAATATAAATAAGTTCTGAGAAAATTTCATGAATTTGAATTGATTTGAATATGATTTAGGCTAAGTCCATGAAGAGAAATCAAAGGACTTAAGCAACATTTGGAAATTAGAATTTTAACTTAGAATTTGATTTGATTGATTTGAATTTATATTTTATTTATATATGTGAATATAAATGAGAATATAAGTGAGTTATGAGAAAATTTCATGAATTTGAATTGATTTGAATATGATTTAGGCTAAGTCCTTAAGAAGGAATTAAGAACTTAGGAAATATTTTTACCTTGGAATTTCAATCATGGATATTGATATGAGTTTGGAGAAAATCAATTAGAATTGATTTGGAATTTGACTTGAAGGAAGGAAGGTGACGAGTGGCTCAAGCTAAGGGTCGGTAAATTTTCCTAATACCCCTAAGGCATGACCTATTCTTATGGCTAACCCTTCCAATTCTCTAAGGCTAGATTGAGTGTCCACATAATCACTAGATGTATCTTAAGACTAAGGATCTCTTAATGCTTAAGAGGAGTCATATGTCTAAGATGGAGGGGTTGAGAGCTCATCCTAAAAATGAGGTCAACAGTTATCTTCTTTTGTTCCTCTTCTTGCTCATCACTTGAGGAGGAACTATAGGGTTCTGCTTCTGTTTGACCTTGCATTGGTTCTTCAATATAGATAGGAGGTGCGGCTCCATGACGCCTGGATAGGTACTATCGTACACTAGATGGTTCTCCGATGTGTTGCACCATATACACACATCTACCCTCATGATATCTTCTCATCTTCCGCTTCTTCTTGTAGTCTTATCTCTGATCAACGTCTCCATTTGATTTGGGCTCGAGTGTGAAAACATCTCCTATTGCTATCAAAATCAGAAGATCATTTAGGTTGATGATGGGATTCCCGAGGATTCTCTAGGTGTCAAAACCATAGCCTCTTGGCATTCTTTTAGGAACCCATCCCTGGACCTTATCATCGTGAGATCTCCAATATGCAAACCGGAATCCACGCTTTTGCCTTTATGACAACTTCTTCTTGAGGCTTCGTTTATACTTATTTTCCTTCGGGACCTTTCGATATTCAATCGTGATTTAGGTGTCACACCCAATGTTCACTTTCTTGTTTGTAATGCTCTGGTTCTTACCTCGATGGTAGTTTCTGAAGCATTATTGGCTTCTCTAATAATTGGCCTTTGATGTCCCTTCTATTGTTCTTTTACAACTTTTAGCACTTGCACTATAGAGGATGGTTTCATGCCTCCTTTATGGGTTGAGCTTTGTTGCTCCCAAATGATTCTTAATTCATAGAGCTATTCCTTTTCACCCGAGATTTTCAAACTTGTTGTGAGTGAAAACACTTATATGGTTGTAAAATTTGTGTGTGTAGATGAGCGGTGAGAGGATGGGCTCCATCAACATTCTTCTCCGCCTTATCAACTTTATCCGGATGAAGCTTGATCATGTTGGCCTTGCATAAAGGGCAAGGTTGACAGGGAAGTAGCGTTCGGATGCACTACTAAAATTGTCTGCCCAGTTATAGCTCTCTTCATAGATGGAGATTCAGTGTGTCACAACCTGTCGAATATAGAGGCTCTTTTCGAGGAACCTCGATAGTAGTAGCGATAGAAGCTTTGGTAGATTCAGCCTGCTGCATGGGTTGATGTGCAAATTGAGCATGATTATCTGAATATTGATTCGGCATGATTGAGAAATCCAAACTACCAAATTGTATAGTAGCTCTAGCATCCTTGGTGTTGATGACAACATTGGCCAGGCGGATGTTGGATCAGGTAAGCATATAAATGGACAAGCATGTGTTCTAAAGATCCATCGTAAAAATAAAAGATGGGGATTAATGTGATTGATATATCGTCCACACTTTCATGATGTACAGATATAATAGAACAAACATGATAGAATATTCAAGCAAGTTATATATAAATAAAATTTTAAAACTTTCAGAATAATGTTCATCATAAAAATGATTTTAAATTTCAACCAATTTATTTTATAAATAACTTTAAAATTTGATTTTATTATACTCTACTGCTATTATAGTTTTGATTCGATTATCCAAAGATGAAAAGAGAAACTTGTCCCATTGGAGTTATTAATGTGGGCTCAAAAAAATTCTCACGGCGATAATAAAGAGTATGATTTAAATGTCAGTCAAACTTTCAGAAGGTAGATGGAATAGTAGATAAGACACTACCCAAAGATTTCCCTCTCATTTTGTGAAGACTTTAGATCTGGTTCTAGGTTTCGTATAAGCACAAGTATCTATAGTTAATTATCACTCTCAATATCGAGAGAGCACTTTTAAAAATAGTTAGATTACTAAATGCATAGATCTGATAGCGATGCGGTTTAAAATTTGGGATTTAGAATTATGAAATTCATCATCATTAGCAAAGCGGATGGTTGTATGAATGATGGCACTAAATCTCATGGTTCCATCATCACCAGTTGTAGTCCCTACTTAGTCAAAGAGGTATGACCCAACATGATCGAATGATCATTGCTCGGCAATGGGTTGCATCATTCAGGCTTGTACTGAGGTAGTGTTTGTCAAGGAGATAAGTTTAAGTCACTTGGTTGATAGATGTCATTTTTCCTATCAAGTATACCACATGGTTCATGCTCAAAGGGTAGAAATGGGGAGTATATGAGTACTCGTGGTAATATAATAGTGTCATTTAGCCGCAACCACCCGATTAGAGGACTCATGTAATTGTATCTTATGTAGAGCCAAATGCTGTTATCAGGAGAACGCCCCCTTAGCGTATTAATTGAGTGAATATAGTTATGTCTTGATTTATTTCTTTTGAGAGTTTTTTAATTTGTCCTTAGATAAAGTTGTGGAAGGTGGATTAATTGAATTGCTTTAAGTCTTTTAACTTGATGATTTTCATTTAGTTATTTTGAGCTTAATAATTCATCAAAATTCTCATTTAGATTGATATTTAACTTATATTAATTTGATTTGAAATAAAAATCACATTTTGATAAAATATCCTCCGATTATATTCAACACCATCATTAAGTTTCTTGATTTTTTTGGTTTATTATTTGATCCACTCACATTAATTTAATAATGAGAATCGGATCTACTTATCATATGAGATTCGATGTTTTAATAAGTTGAAAATATTATAATATCATTATTAGATTTTAGGTTTTGTTAACAACTAGTCCCAGCAATAGAAAATCAACTGATCCTGACAGTTTAAGCATTCAAATATTGTGTGGACCATGCGAATATTTTAAAATTGCATATTTTTAAGGTATTAAATTTGAGTTTAATCATAATTTATAATGTATGCAAAAGTTTAATTGAAGTCTTAATTAACGCATTCTGTTTGTTTGTACGATGTGTTGCGAATCCGGTGGCGTAAGTTGTATGTTTCATTCATATCAAACTTTAAATATTTTGAATGTTTTATAGCACAATGTATTTCTTATTCATTTGAATATTTTTCTTGTGTTGGATAGGCATCTAATTTGTTATAAACTATTGTCAGTCAAACGATTGTAAGCTCAATCTTGTCTCAATATCTTAATATATTAGATTAATTCAATTATTGATCTTATTATTCGTGTAAGCTTCAAAGATTCTTCTTTAACTATTTCATTTTCATTAATTATTAATATCTACTTTGATGAAATTTTGGCAGCCTCCTAGCGTCGTCCCCTCATAAGGGGATGCTTTGGGAGTGCTAGAGCCTTACTACTATGCTTAATAAAGCATGCATAGTCAATGTCTTGCAACACTACGGTTTAGAGAATCTTCTAAACTCACCACGCTTAAGAAAGCATACATATGCCTTCAATACTTGCATTTGAAATGAAATTCTTCTCCGTCCATCCCATGTCGAAAGCGTGAGTCTTGACACGCAAAAGCATGCATGGTAAATGTCTTACAAGACAGAAGTGATTTTCTTACCTCTGCGCTTATGAAAAGCGTCGCGTAAACTCTTGTGTAAAGAGTCACGATTTCTGTCATACTAAAGCAGCATGCATGAGTACTTATATCTAGCAAATATGTGCAATTATATTAAAGCGATGAGTAATTTAATATACAACAAACATATGTATAGGTATTTGAAATGAAATTTGTCCTCCCGTCGTCACTGTAAGAGTGGGAGGAGGCCTTCCCCACGCTTAAGGAAGCGTGCATGATGTGTTTGCACCATGAAGTGATTCTTTGCACCACCGCTTATAAAAAAGTATCACATAGGCCTTCAAACCTATATAAGACATCGATTTTCTATGTACAACATGCAGTGATATCTAGCAAATTTTCTCGTTACGTTGAAACAATACAAATGAGTACTAAAGACCACATCATCTCTTATCATTTTACTCTAGCAAGCACATTGGGGTAGGATAATTAGAACATAAGTCTCATTGCTCTAGTTATGTTACAAAAACTTTCTCTGCCAAGCCAACTTCTTGCACTTGCATCAGACTAGCAGAGTCTGAGAAGGATGGAAGGAAACTCGTAGGTGTGATTGAATCTAGTTTTATGCTTGCATCTTGCATCTTATAGAACCATTATGAGGCCTCATTCTTTAATCCATTCTAAACAAAACTATATATCATTCCATTCCAAGTCACGCTTCTGAAGTCATATCAAATAACATATTCACATCACTCAAGCACCTACATTTAGAGTACCTTGTTAATAATGTGTTTGCTACCAAAATCTATAATTAGGCCTACCTCCCAAGCTCATCATCCATTTGAAGAGCTCCAAAGCATTTTTAGAATCCCCTGCCCTCACATATCCATCCATCATAACATCCCACAATACACAATCTCTTTCAGACATTTCGTCAAACACCTTGCCTCTTTTACAACACCATTTTTAGCACACATCTTTATCAAAGAACTTCCCACAAAAACATCCTTCTCTATTCCCATCAGATAAGTCATCTTATGAATATGGCTACCTAAACCAGTGGCCGATATGGCATAACAAGATTTAATCACATAAAGAAATGAATATTTATCAAGGAAGATTTCAGCATAGAGCATCTTGAAATAGAATAGTAAACTGAACTCAAAAAACCATGGAGAATCCACGTAGGGAAGAGAGGAGGAGCTCGACTTAGAAGGCAGTAGGAAAAGAGGGATACGACTCAGTTTCGTGGCACTGTAGCATAGAGACGGGCAGCTCGGTCAACTGAGAGTCCGAACGGGAGGGGGGAATGGCTGCAGCTAGCTTGGTGCGTGCAGCTAGCTCAGTCGTTCCGTGAGATGAACGGGAAGGATGGTTGGTCAAGCGATTCGGAGCTGCGTCTGACTTGTTCGTGTCTAGCAGGAGTCGCAGGAGAGAGGTAGGGGTTCGACTTCGGCTGCTCTAGACGGATGGAAGGGTAGAGTTCGTCTGAGGTAGAGAGAGGAGGACGGCTTGTTCGGTTGAGAGCAAGAGTCGAGAGTTGCAGCCCGCGGAATGTCTCTTAGGGTTGCATGTAAAGTGTATTTATAAAGACATCTTCGCTTAAATGTCCAATTAACCATAATTTGGGCTTTTATGGTTGCATCATAATATGGTTAATATATATATATTAATTTAAAGTTATTTTGATGTTCATGACAGCCTTGATCCGTTTACGAATGGATCATTCTTCAGTCGGCGCAAATCAATCAATTTCGTTGAAATTGCGCGTCATCGCGGGCCATTCACGTTAGTATAATCAATTGGCCGCATTCTCATTTGAAAGGTTTACGTTTACGCTAACGCGTGATGAATTATAAACGGATGTCGTTGGCCATTGTCTAGCCCTCAACTCGATATGTATGTAGGTGTGTCGGATTCATGCGGATTCCAATCAAATTGTCGATATGTATATTCATTCAATTTGACATTACGAGCAGCGAAAGTATGGGAATCACATCTTCTTAATTATCTCTATTTTTAATATGACAGGAGCTTATGTAGTGACTAAAATTTTTTTAAAAAAAATGAAGAAATCTTGAATCCTTTGACATTTTTATCCCATGATTTACAATTCTAGAAACACCATACCTTGTATTTATCTTTTCTATTACTAGTTCCTAATGAAAGTTGCCGTATGAATTTTTATTTTTAGTGATATTCTTGATGTTCTTTCCCTCTAATAACTAGCTCATGAGATTTTAACTTTGTTGATGCCTCTATTGTTGTTAGTTCATTTGATATGAAGTCTTGTTCCTAAATCATTGGATGTATTTAGCGCAAATGAACCAGAATCGAGCATTTAATGAGCTTATACATGAGTTTTAAGTGACATTATTCATGAACATAAATGAACTGAATGACAAGCTTGTTCATTTAGCAATTGAGTACTTACAAAAGTGTTCAAGTCCATTAGATTAGTTAATCAAATGATCATGAACCAGTTCTAATCGAGGAGTAGAGTAGCTTGTCAAACACTTGGTTCATTTGCAGCCCTAGATGCATCCCTATTCATGAATTGATGTTTTAAGAGGGTTATGATGAGTACTAGGATCAATAGAGTTATCCTATTGGGCTTCTATTCTATTTCTCTACACTGCATATATATTCACAATTTTAAATGCAATTTTTAATTGAGATTCCCTATTCTTAGGGTCTTAAGTCTGCTTTTAATTCAAAATATTTGATATCTTTTTTTATTTACTAGAAGGCTTATTTTACAATCTTTTGCTCATTTCATTATCTCAAATTTTTTATTGGTTAAAATCAATTTATTTTGTCTTTTCAATACAGTTCCTTGAATCCTGCCTATCACTAGTTTCAAAGGATTTAGTGGCACAAAATTGAGCAAATTTATTGATTAAAAGGTAGATAGTTATAAAGAAAAAATTATATTAGCATAATTTATTTGAAAAGCAACTCAAGTTATTGATGTGAAAAGTGAAAGGATGATGTCCAAATAAATAAATTAATCTTGATTTTTTAATTGTTTAGATTTGAATGAAGTTATATCTTAAAACTCAAATTCATGGTCTCAGGATAATAGTTATCCCTCAATTATTAAATTGAGATGATCTACATATTTAGCTATACATTGCATTCTTTTTTATATTTATTTTTTCATTTTAAATTCATTTAAATATAAGATATTTACATAAATAAAATACTTCAATTAACATAATTTTAGTGAATATCCATACATTCAAATAAAATATTTCATTTGTAGTAGATATTACTAAGTACATCGAGGATGAGAAAGTACTCTAAGTAACCATTTTTATAAGTTAGATTTTTTTTTATTTAAAATACTATATTAAGTATTATATAAATTGTTATAAATATCAATTTTTATTAAAGCACAGAGTATTATTTTTTATAATAAGAAAAATAAATAGTTGAAGAAAGTCTGATCAAAGTTTTTATTATGAATTTTTAAAATATAAATTATATTTCAAAATAAATATAATAGCAATTTTAATTGTTTTGAATTTTTTATATTATACTTATTTTTAACAATTTTAAAATATATTTTAATAAATTTAGATATTGGGGTTTGGGACTATTTAGTTGGAATTCAAAGTAAAGTAAAATTAATGCAGAGGTTTAATATTTTTTGACGTAAATACGCAGAATCTTAAAAGTCAGAATGATTTTAATTCATCCCACACAGATTTAGATATTTGAAATTCGTCATAAAATTTTAAATACACATAATATAAAAATTCATTTTTAAAATATATTATATAATGATCGAATCTGTTTCAGTAATGTCATTATTGTCTTAAAATTTTAAAAAAAATATTTTACATTATATTTTTTTATCAAATAAAAAATATCATAAATTTATAAAATTTTTAATCAAATAATTTAAAATAATTCAAATATATTATAATTCTTTTACACTGAAAAGCTGAACAAAAAAAAGCAATGAAAATTTGTAGGTGTCGTCGGTTATTTAAAGCACCGATAGGTGCTACCTCTTCAGCGGGCTGAGCAACGCCTACCAGGAATCGTGAGTTAGTGCCCATTTGACGTCGAAAGATACCTCCACTCCTTTCTTTTAAATATATATATATATATTTTTAAAATTCCATTTCCTCCTCCTCTTCGTTAAATCCCGCTTTCTCTTCTCATTCTGAGAACTCACAACAAGACGAGTAAGAGAAGAAACAGTAGATGGAGAAATAGAAGTTAAAGAAATTATACGTGCAGAGGTTTGAGAAATCTCCTTTTTATCTTAGCCCTATATACATAGTTGTAAATTTGTTTTCGGCTTTCTTATCTATAGCTCCTTAGTTGCTTGATTGTTTTTTTTATGAGATTTCCCCTTAGTTACTTGATTGTTTCGTTTTATGAGATTCCTGTGTTAGATCCTGAATAAATACCCTAATTAAGGAAATCGCTAAGCTCGAAACCTCGCGCCGCTATTCTTCGTCTCCTTTCTCCCATTTTTTAGATCTATTTTGTAAATTTGACATTACAGGAAATTTCTAAGCTGCTGATTCTTCTTATTCAAACGCAGATTGGGATCAAAGTGGTCCTTTCTGGGCCAGATTTGGCCGCCAAGTCGGCGCCAAAATGACCTGATCTGAGTCAGATTCGTCCTTATAAATAATTAAGTAATGATACGTTGAAATTTCTAAGCTGGTTATTTGAGAATATTTTATATGATTTTTATTTATTTATTTTATTGTTGAGATTAGATCCCGTGAACTTAACAACGATTTTTCTAATATTTATTAATTAAACTAATTTGTCCTAACATATATATGAAATAGCAAAATTTATCATAGAAAAATTTATCATATAATTTTTATGCGTTTATATATCTAACATTTAAAATATAATATTTAGAAATATAGCACTTTCACACTCAAGTGTTATATATATATATATATATATATATATATATATATATATATATATATATATATATATATATATATAATAAGTATTAAATATATAAATATATAAGAATTGTGCGCTTTCGATTTCCATAAAAGCTAAAATTTTAATACTTTTATGTTTTTCCGTTAGTTGGTTTTATGAAAATGATAGACGGAATCAACTTTTAGCTTTTGCAAGCATAATTTCCTCACCGCCCAAGCCTTCGGCGGAAAAAAGCTCTCTCTCTCTCTCTCTCTCTATATATATATATATAACAGAAATTTTTGCAAAAATTCTATAATAATAAAAGTGCTTCATTCCTCACAAAATTTGAATAATTTTAATAGAAAAAACAAATTTTCTTTATAACCCATATATTGCATTCCACTTTCCTTATTATTAAAGAATAATAAGAGATAAGGTTTCGTCTAAAAAGCTAAAACAATATGAGAGCTTTGCCGCTCTTTTTTTTTTTTGGTTGTTGGAGATTTAAAAATTAAATTTAGGAATAAAAAAATTATCGTCAGAGAAGTTTAAAATGTGAAGTTTTTGTACAAATAGAAAATATCACATATTCAAAACAGAGCAAAAAACAAAAAAAAAACAAAAAAAAAACCCTGGTAAATCAAATGCGGCTAAACTATCTTTTTAAATTATTTTTTAGAGAGTAAGATTAGAATCAAAAGCATGTCATAAAGTTCTTATATTTACGTTTAAAACTAAAAGTTTGTTAAATTTTATATAGATTTATAAAAATATTTTATATTTAAATATTTATGGAATTATTTTAAAATTTGTTAACAAGAATAAAGTCAAAGCTCATAAAGAAAACACAAACAAATGAGACATAATATTTTGAATGACTTTGATAATCTGTTATACAAGATTTTAAAAATTTGCATTAAGTCATTATAAGTAGAATTTATAAAGTCATTAATTAAGAACTGTAAATCATTTGCAACTTGGAACTCTTAAGCTTAAAGTCACCTAGAATCTTAAGTTGTCTAAAATTGCATTGTTGATAAGTTATGCATTATCAACAGCCTAAAAGACATACTTGCATGCTAATTAATAATATTCTTGTCAACTCATCAAGAACAATAAAAGTTTAAGTAAGTTTGTTGTAATGAATGCTATAAGTCACCTAGAATCAAGAGTTGTTAAAAAGTCATAAAGAACTAATCATAGAGTTTCCACTAAAGTAGTCCCAATTAAGAGTAGATGCATTGATTTACTTTATGTTAAGAAAGTTATGCATAACTAGCCCTCAATAAGATATATCTTGTATACTAATTAAAGAGAATTTCTAGACCAACTATAGCCATTCTAGAGATTCTCATCAAATGAATTTGCTTAAAGTACTCATCAACAATTCCCTTGACTAGAAGTCAACTTCTAAATACTCATCCACTACAAAATTAGCTCTAACGGGTTTAATCATTTAATTTCTTTTGAAACTACACAATGTAGCCAATTCTCTGGCGCTTACTTTGATTCTCAACTATAATTAGTTGGTCACTAGTAGGCACAATGAAATCATATAAAATCTCACTACAAATATTTATGAAATTTTTTCCTCTTTGAATTATTACTTTGTAGCTTCGTTCAGCTTGCTTTTTTTTGTTCAAAGGGATTCAATCGAGTTCCTTGTAAATCAATTCTTTAAGAAGCTCATTGAGACCTTGCTCCTCTCTTTTTTTCTCACTTTTTAGGCTTGATCTAATTTTTTAGTAAAATCTTAGCATCTTCAACATATAACTTTAGATCCAATATCTTTTTTGGTGTCGCTAGTGTGGTTCATATTGAGGACTAAAAACAAGAATATGGATTATCTTGAGGACTGCAAGAGGTCATTGCACAACAAGCAACCCAATGACTATATTTACTTCAAAACAACTTTTCTATATGGGGATTGTTTGATAGGATTGATTCAAAGAATATTTGAGTGCTTTCTACATTCTACTCCTCTTCCTCTTTCCACTCAAATAAAAATCTAACATCTCTCGAAAGCATTGACCATACTTAACCTGAGAGTTTCTCTTCTAACTCTATCTAAAGATGAAAAGTATTACATTTCTGAAGAGAGTATTATGGAGACTCCTGTCCCACACCATCCTACAAAGCATCAAGTTCAATTGACAAATATATATACATACATATATATATATATATATTTCAATATAGATTAAGAAGGAGCTATTGCTACCAAAATTTAAGTTATTAGTACTTGATTCCTATAGTGGGATGTTGGATGTTGTTAATCATATAGCTCACTTTAAGTTAACAATTTCTCTTCTCAGTTTGAATAACATTGTGAAATGTGGTGGCTTTCTCTTCTTCCTATGGGAAAAATTACCTCCTTCATTGACTTCAAATGACAATTTATTATAAGTCATAAAGAACTTTCATCCACTTAGGCATAAGGCAAAGTCGGGGGAGTTCTAGATTAATTTGCCACTTGATTTTGCACAAGGTACTAGATGTAGGCATTGGTTGGATTAATGTAGTTACCAAATAGTCCCATCAATGTAGAGAAATATGATTGCATGACTTCAAATGCTTATTAATCCTTTGGTTTTGCAACAACATCCCCGAGATCAATAGAACATGTTATACTAATAGTTGATTGAGAAGTCATATTGTTAACATCACATAGTATTTTTCTCTAAAAAGTGAGATAAGGAAATGTTGACTTATGATAACTCAAAAAAGGAGAGTTTCATCAACATTTGAGGTGCCCGACTTATACTCCTTTTTGAGTGTCATTATCATATCTAGTGAATGTCATCCATAATAAAGAGTATTTTTGCCAACCAATGTCAATGTGCACTACATTATATACTTGCAATCTGTCTAAATATTACATCTTCCATAAGCATCATAGTCATGACATAAAGATTATTATTGCCTTCGAAATTTTTTGGAAGAGTTGATTCACATCAATAAGATCAAATTATTTGTTCCTATTAACCAAGGACCAAATAAGTTGTCTATTGAGGAGGACAAAAAGAGTTTATCCTAGTGCACTTATCCGTATTGCAAGGGTAGTCCCGATGATCTTTGGGTACCACTGAAGAATCAAGAAGGCTTTAAATAACTCTAATCAGAAGATGTTTAAGTAGTCTTAAGCTCACCATCATCTTTTGAGGTGCCCATCAACCTCACGGTTGTGATTGACCGTAGATTGGGAAGTTTAGGAAAGTTTGTACAATATTATCATTTTTATAGCCCTTATCACCAACTATCAGATTGATAGTTTCTTAATTGACATGAGAAGTTTTATCAACGTTATCTTTAAATGTATTTTTGATAAATGAACTTTGATTCTTCCAAGGTGATGTTGACTTTTACATTCCTAAATTTTTTTAATGAGAATAGGCTAGATCATGCTATCAATTACTTGGGTAAGAGTCACCTCTTGTAATGACTAACTTCATCATAATCGATGCCTAACAACCTACTATGCTATCTATTGCCTACCTTTGTTGGGCAGTTCAAAAACATTTAGCTCAACTTACCATGCCACAATGATGTTTCTAGCAAGAGGATAAACTGATGTTATCATGGGAGACTTGTTTTAATCTTGGGCATATTATATGATGGTGTTTAGATCCATTTAAGTATTATAATTTGAGATCTTAATAGGAACTAGACTTGAGACCATAAAGTTCATAGAAGTTGTTGTCTTAAATGACAACCCAATTTGTACTCTCCACATTAACACTTCTTTTGATTAGGAGCATCAAGATCAATGCACTGATTTCATCCAATTGAATGTTGACTTTTTTCACGTGGTCCATATAAATATATCAAAATGTGACATTAATGTCATGTCATCAGTTGAATATCGATAAGTCAACCATGCCAAATCAATCAAAAAATTCACTAAGTTGCTAAAATGTTGGAAGAGCCCATCCACCACGAGGTCCAAAAGCTAGCTTTATCCAAGAGGTGTCCAATACTTGGATTGAAGCTTAAACATTTTTCATGGTTCAAAAGCTAAGTGGAAATAGAGAATGTGCATTGATTTCACTACTCAAATCAAGCTTTTACTAAGGAAAGTTGTCTAATTCCATGGAATGATGATCTAGATTTTACAATCAACTTTCTAATAATAAGCTTTTTTGATGTTTTCTCGAGTTATCATTAAATCAAATATATCCCTCTAACCAAGAGAAGACTGCTTTCATCATGAACAATATGTTGTATTGTTATATCTTTTTGCCGTTTGAACTAAAGAAAGTTGGGGAGACTTACCAATAAATGATAGACAATGTCTTTAAAGAAGAGAAGGGTTAGAACATCAAAATCTATTTTAAAGACTTCATGGCAAGCAAGACTCTTGACTCAACATGTAGTGCATCTCCAATGACATTTGCTGCATTGAAAAAGTGTAATATACATCTTAATTTACTCATATGCATCTTTGGAGCTAGTTTGGTCGAATTTTTTGGGTTTCTCATGCCTAGAGGCATAGAGATGAATTTTGACAAAGTCTATGTGATTATGGAGATGTCCTTGAGAACTCCCAAAGAGCTTCAATGATTTACAAGACAAATTGCAAGCCTAAGTCATTTCATATAAAGTTGAAGACAAATGCTCACCATTTTAAAATAATTTAGAAACACAATAACACTTCTAGAGGATAAAGGAATGCAGTCATGGATTCAACTAGTTGAAATTACTATTCTATTTCCTATTGCTTCTTTATATCCCAGAACTTAATGATGATTTGCTCCTCCACCTCAAGGTGGATGAGGAAACAATCTACTCATTTCTAATAAAAAATTCAACAAGAACTAGTGTCGGTGTATTTTGTTAGCAAAATCCTCTTTGGTGCTAATTGAGATTATAGAGAAACTGATCATGACATTAATTATTATTGCTTGATGATTTCTTCCATACTTTAAGCTTATGTAATTATGTCATCACTGGCCATCCTTTAAGTCATACCTTCTAAACCGGACACTATGGCCTATTTTTCAAGCAGAATGTCAAGATTGGTGAATTCTAGATTGGCCATCATCAAGGCCCAAGCGATGTTCAAATTTATGGTGGACTTCATACTCTTTTGAGTTGAAGAGGAGATCATGACCCATCAAAATTTGGTTTGTACTCTCTTTATTGATGATGTTTTAAGATTCTATGGTGTTAGAAATAGAATCATGTTAAAGAACCTAACATAAATTATTCTTACACATGCAATTTAATTTGTTTCCAAGTCACCAATAACAAAAGTGGAATACGGGACTTAACTTACCATCCTGTGATGTGCTCTAAGAATTGACACCAGACATAGTCACCTTTTATGACTCTTAACTAATTTTCAAAATTATCATTTTATAAAACAATATTGAAATTAGCAAATTGGTGTACTTTTAATAAATCTTCTAAAATAGAACCAATTCACCAACTTATCTTATTCGTGCAACAATAGTAATGTTTACTTACAGATGATCTTATTTGAAATTGTAATAGCTAATTTTGTAACATCGGCCTTAATTCTCTCCTATAAATATGTGGTCACTAGTCAAGCGTAGATAAGATGAAATTATATGATATATTAGTAGGATTTTTTACAAAAGTTTTTCTCTAAATTATTTTTATATAGCTTGGTTTGACCCGCCATTCTATGTTCAAAGCATTCCGATTGGGTTTCCTGTAAATTAATTTTTTAAGAAACTCATTGAGACATAACTTCTCTCTCTTCTTTTTGCTCTCTCGGCTTGATTTATTTCTCTATTAAGTTCTTGATGTTTTTCCACAAGCAACTTTGAATCCAAGATAGTGCTTTATTGAACTGTTCCTCCTTTAGATGATTGTTGGAATATTTTTATTAGAATCAATGAAATATTTTTTAAGCACCCTCTGCTTCATTGGGTGTTTCTTTGTATATATACCTTCATAAGCAACAAAAAAGATGGCAGGTGATCAAGCATAATTCGTGTACACGCATCATATTGGTCTCACAGGACACGACCCCACTTGCCAAATAGTGGGCAAAACACCATGAGTGGCACACAAGAGAAGGGAGACCGAGAATCAACCTTTTTTTTTTTTAAACAGGCACCAATCTTTTGTACTGTTGCCTCTCCACTTTTTTCTTTGTTAAAGGGTTCTGGGAACCGTTAAATTTCCATTATCTCGTACTTGAAGGCTTTTTTCTAGTTGATTTATTGGATTATTAGATTTTTTAATTTATTTGGGCAAACCTTTCCTTTCTCTTCTTTTCATTGCGATTTGGAATAATATAAAAATATTCCCCCACCTTAATGCTGATGCGGAGTGCACTTTGCCAATGATTGATTGATGGCCAGATTTTATTCGAATTGTTAGCTAATTAATCCTTTATCACTCAAATTTAAGTCGTTACAGTAAAGGGATTGGACATAACGTATGATTGGACTTGGAAAGTTCAAGCTTCTGTGTTCTTACTGTAATTTTTTGTTTAAATAATGTTTTTTAACATGATATGCTTGTATGAATCTGGTTATTATTTAACTTTCTATGCCCATATTCTTAAATAAGACGGAAGTACAGATATTTAAAAAAAAACAGAAAAAAAAAAAGAATGAAAGAGGATTAAACTTTAGTCAACCTATCATCAGAATAACTATAATCTGAACTGGATCATTTCAGTTCTGTTAACCAAAGTGCCTATGATATGGTTGAGCGTACGAAAGCACTTATTCCATCCCTCCACAAATTGCAGATCACGGTTTCTTTTCTTTTTTTTTATTTCTGTTGACAGTCTTCAATTTCCCTCCTAATAATTGATACTTTCTCCTGCTTGTTGAGACCTAAGGAACAAGAGGACTGTTGGTTAGGAAAATCTAAGTAATTCTAATTTAAACTATTAAATATTTTAAAACTAATATTCTAAAATAGAAAAAGAGAAACTTGTTACTGTTTTAGAGGGTAGAATTTACTATGTTTTTCATGGATGTTATGGTAAAACAATTATAATTGATTTGTGCTGATCGAGTGAACTGAAAATAATTTAGTTTCTTATAACTTCACATAATTCTAGAAGTAGCAGCCTCATGGTAAAAAAAGTAAGAAGGAATTCATTAAATAATTGCCTAAACTTTTAAATGAAACATGCAGAGTGGAGGCAAAGGAAGAACTATTGCTCGCATTTAACAATGGTGCATACGTGGCCTTATTTTGATCCTGAGTATGAGAATCTCAGCAAATACGTGAACCCTCCAAGGTTTTACTGAAAGTCTCAGCTTTGCCTTAGATTTAGATGTCTATTTCAGTAATAGTAGAACTAAGATTTCTTGTGAAAGGTGGCAAAATGCTTACCCCAAATCTAGGGGTTAAAGCTTCTATAATTCATATAATTATGAAAAACTTAATAGTAAAGCTTTCATATTATATATAATTTTTTTAAAAAAAATCAAGGGGGACCAAAGCCACCTTAGCTCCTCCCTAATTCTATTGAAAAGTCAATGCATAATATTATTCATTTGTTTGTTAGTACCTTCTCACTTTATTTTGACTTGGCAGGGTGTGCATTGACAACTCTTCTTGTAGTGAATGTACGCTAGTCAAGGTGAGTGCCTGTTTTACTGGAAAGAAAGATTATACACAAAGTTTGAAGATTTCGCATTTGCATGATTTGATTGTATTTAAATTAGCAAAAACGAGATTTATAGAAATTTTTAGCACAAATAATTGTTTAGGAATTTTGTTTGTTTCTGCTTCTGCTAGCTAAAAAAATTATGTTGAAAAAACAAGGACTAAATACTATATAAACCTGTCATTCTCTCCTACTAATAAAATCTGTTAGGCTTCGTGGTACATATTCTGGAGGTATTTGCTTCAAGAATAATATTCAAGCTCTTGCAATGTTATCATATGTCAATGGGGGCCAATCAGTACTTCAGTAGATATTTCATCACTTTTTGCTTCATTAACAAAGTTTTCTTAAATTTTTATTTATTTATTTTTATTATTATTATTTTTTGTGTGGAAATGGTCTATTAATTGCTCACACTAATTACTAATATGCATACATGCATATATAAAGATCTCTGCATTTCAATTAAGTTCTTATCAACAACAAGAATGAAAATAATTAATTCCATGATGACGGTATAAATATGATAGTTAATACATAGATATCTCCCAAATTAATATAAATATGAATATTGATGAAAAAATTAGAACCTTGACAACACAACCATAATAACTAGAATTCTAATGTGGTATAAAAATGCATTTTTATTGAAAAATATTATCAAACACGAGTGTGAATATTTACATTTTATTTTTGCAATTATTCTCAGGTGGACAGCGTGAATAAGCCAGGGATTCTCCTAGAAGTTGTGCAAGTATTGAGTGACTTGGATTTGGCAATATCAAAAGCTTATATTGCATCAGATGGTTTATGGTTTATGGATGGTAAGCTAGAACTTCAAGGTTTCTCCAAATGTAGGCAACATTTTGAATACACATTTTTTGAACCAACATTATAATTTAACTTTCTAAATCAAAAACAATATTAGTCTCCCCTCCAACTCGCAACAATTCCCTAAGAATATTATTATGTTCTATATTTTTTCTCTTTCCCAAAATCACTCTGTCAATCTCATAAACCATCTAAATAATAGAGCACCAAGTTATAAGAAATGCAATTAATCATGGGAAGGGCATTTTACTTAGCTTGATCAATCAGAATTGGTACTCACACTGAATGACAATAATTTATATTGTTATAAAAATAATTAATATTTGTTCAAAACATTGCAACTGCATCTTTGGCTTCTGAAAAGTAGTTCCAGGGATAATAAATAACACAGGCAGAAATGCTTCTTACTTCTAAAGCACTCTAGAAATGGGCGTAACTTTCGAATATCTGCATCTGATTTCAATTGTTACCTCATGGTTTTTGTTACCAATGCAGTGTTCCATGTGACTGATCAACAAGGAGGAAAAATAACTGATACAAAGACCATTGAACATATAGAGAAGGTAAGGCATACTTCTCTCCAATCTTCCTTATGGTTTGCTGACTGAGGTGTTGGTTTCTCACTTTCAACGTTATTATAACCTGTTTAATTGATTGATCCATATTTTACGGCCCTTGCATCTCATCCCATGAAGAGGGGATGATATCAAAATGTTCCTTATGAGGATGTCTATACTCAAAAAATGAAATGCCAATTCTCATTTGCTATCTTCTATCCCAAAATGAATCTGGAAGGTCATTAGTTATGTAAATCAACCTGCTTTCATGATTTGGTTGTCTTACTAGATTTGCAGGAGACCTGAATGTAAAGAATGTATGATCATAGCCCCCACTTATTCTAATCAAATACTTCCAAATTATCACTTTCAAGGGAACAATTTAATTTAAAAGTGTGATAAAATATATGGGCATGACTAACATACGAACACTTACAATTATATTAAAAGGGACAGAAAATGTTATTAAATAAAAAATATTATGTTGAATTCTATTAATTATTGAGTCCATGCATAAATAGAATATATTTAAAATATTATTATTATTATTATTATTATTATTATTATATTGTTGTTGCTAATACCACTATTAATTGTGCCAATTTAGTTTTAGGGCAAATCAATTGATGTAAGTTAATATATGTATCCATTAACTAAAACAAATTTATCATAACCTTCCAAACAATCCAATTGAAAAGAGCTCCAATGTAACAATAATGTGACAAAACAATTGGGGATTATATACATACCATACAATCATACAAGAATCTTGAGGGAACATATTTGTTAAAATGTTCAAAAATTAAATTCAAGATCATCTGAATACTGACTTTAATAAACTTGTAGTTGAATTGAACGTCTTGATGAGACAAACTCATGAACATCAAATGTGGATTGATGTGAATCCAAATGAGCAAAAATTAATCTTTTGAAATGTGATTGAAAATTTTGAGATACTAATTGAAGGGTTAAACGATTTTTAAATTTGATGTGCTTATAGTTGCATCGAGCGATTCAATGAAAAGAATCTAACGAGCTCATGGTCACTCAATTTTAAGTTTGTTAAGACACTTAAATGTTAAAAGAATGATTTATGATCGAGTGAATCAACACTAAGTGTTTAATAGAGTATTTTAGAATTTTTGATGAATTTATAAAAAATTTCCTTTCAAAATCCTATAAATAGGATTCTATTCTAACCATGGAGGAGGGGGAACTAATGGGCTAAGCTTCAGAATTTAAAGCCAACCATCACTAGTAGTCATCACGACTTCCACCAGCAATCATCCCTAGCTTAACTTTAATATAACAGAAGGACAAATGAGCATTTTCGAATTTGTTCAATCAAAAAGAACTAACTTTGTACTTCAAATATACAGTGGATTATTCTAATTGGGTTAGGTCTTATGATTTTTTCTCATTTTAAAAATTTTCAGATAAAAATCTTGCTATCTCATAATATTTTAATTGTATGTGTGATGGATATTCTTATTAAGCTAAAATTTGAGTTATAATTTTCTCCAAGAATTTTCTAATATGTAATAGTTTAATGTTATTTGTGGAAAACAATCTTGGATTGGAGGGTAACCCTTATTATAAACTCGAATAGTCGTTTATATCCATGTCTTGGACACAATTATAGTAAGGAGCCTCCTTTGTCTTCTATTTGATTACTTGTTTTAAAAATAGAATGTCATGATTAGAGGAAAACTTCATTTACAACATCAAAAGGACATCTTAACATAATTGCATTTAGAAAATCTTCTCTTCTATCATTCATTATTTTGTCAGTTCCACGTTGAGGCTAGTAAGCAACCTTAGTTGCAACCTTGAAGGGTTGTTTGTTTCAACACTTTGGGTATAATTATAGTCAATCAAATCCTTTCATTCAATATTTTTTCATGCACCAAGTCCATGTTATTGAGATTATCTTTTTAATCCTCCTTTCAAATGTAAGAATTTACATGAAAGACTTTCAGGTGAGATCTAAATTTTACAGAGTCGCCACCTGGATTTATACTCTTTTGAAAAAATCATGACTGTAATCTCTAAAAGATAGTAATGGTCTAAATATAAATTAATTTTCACTTTTGATTTGAATATATATGACATTTACCTCATTCCAATCATGGTGTGATTGATTCTAGGGGATTAGATTTGACCCACTTCATACAAGTTAGCATCATTAAGTAATATTATGATAAATAGTTTCGAATATGTTAAATTTTTTTTTGTGGATTTCTTCTTATCACTTTCATGCAAGTTAATGTCATCAATAATATTTTATCAAATAATCTCGAATAAGTTAAAAAATTTTAGTGGATTTTATCTACTCCTTTCTATACAAATTAACATCATTAAGTAATACTCTGGCAAAAATATGATTTAGGTCAAAAAATCATAATGTATTTTTTTAGGATTTGTTTGGGAATAGTTGTAGTTGTATGAAAAAAATAATGGTGAAGTTATTGTAGAAAGCTATTTAAGAAACAGTAGCTTACAATTTTTTTTTTTTCAAAAGTAAAATCATGACTTTTCTGTAGGAGCCGGGTTGTTGAAAAATGTTATGTTTCGGCTGCAGATTCTTCAAAATGTGGCTTTGCCGCAACTTGCTAAATGTAAGCGCAGTATGATTTGGACGCACCATTGTGGGAACGCCGCTCTAAATGGCGCCTTAATCTCTTCTATACATGTTAATATTATTGAATAACACTTTGACAAATAATTTTAGATAGGTCAAATATTTTTACTGGATTTCTCCTTAACCTCTTCCACACAAGTTTATATTGCCAAGTAGCATCCCACATTAATAGCTCAAAAAAGATAAACTTTTTAAGAACTTTTTATAGCCATCTTTATAAAGAATAAGGAGCTTGATTGAAATTATATCAGCAACACAATTGCTATCATGACAAAGCTCGTCATATTCATATGAAAAAAAGAAAATAGAAGCAAACATGTAAATATTTCTTCCCTTATAAGGCACAAATTACTTCAGTCAGTCTTATACAATGATGAAGAGTTTATCAATTATTAACATTACATTTGGCATCTTAATTATAAACATCAATCAAGTTTATTCATCAATATATGGAAAAGTGTACATTCATGAGTCATATAAATGAGTTAAGGATGAAACACTTTGCCTAGACAAATTTCATCTCCAATGATTTTAATGGCGCATAAGTTGATTACAGTACTTGACACTACTAATGTTGGCATTCAGTGAGTGATCTCTCATTTCTTAAAGTCAGTTATTAGGAAAATATCTTCTGCTTTAGTTGTGACACATTTTCCTAAACCAACTCACAATCTAGCAACAACTTAAATAAGTCTAGCTTTTCATCTTTTTAAAGCTGAATATTTATCTATTAAGTTTGTTTTATTTTCTTATTACAAATGATATTATATTTCTCTAATAAAACTCATGGAAGGCACGTTCATGAGGTAGCTCGATGGGAAATTAGTAGTGGATATGATCCTTACTAGAAATATTCTATGAGGCTATGTGGTAAATGGGGTCTCCACTAATAAACCCTTGGAAGGCAATCTTTTAAGAAAATTTTGATGGGAAGCTAGTAATTAATAAGATTTTTTTTAGAAAGCCTCCAATAAAATAAGTGGTTAATTGGGTCTCACTCATTAAAAAAAAACTTTAAAAAGAGAAAGTTTCATAAGGTATATATACATCAAAAGGCTCAAAATTTTAGTTCGAACAATTTGATTTGAATATTATTGAGTCCCTAGAACTATTTTCAACACTCTTAACATAATTTTGATACTTTCGTAGCACAACAAAGCTTCTATAGTTAGTTTTGAGCAAACATAATAAATTTGTTGTAAATGTTTTATCAATTTTTATGACATTGACTTTAACAAAGTTAAAATTATGGCTACAGATAATTTTTTTAGTTAACAACTCAGAAGGAAGGTTTATGTTGACATTTCAGTTATCATTTTAACCCAAGTTAATATATTTTTGGACAATATAAGTTAGACGCCCAAATAAGGGAATTTGACCAATTGGGCATGAATTTTGAGACAACATATGTGTTAGAATCTTCCATAAGTAAATTTAATGTCATTTAAATATTAATTTTAAAAAACTTATGATCGAATTGAACGTTTAGATGAGATAAATCTATCGACATCAATAGTGCATCAATACGAATCCAAATGAGCACATATCAAACCTTTAAAGTGTGAATGATAATTTTAAAGCATCAATTGAAGAATCAAGTGATCTTAAAATTTGGCATGCTTATAATTGAATCATAAAACTGGACGAAAAAATTCTAAGGAGCTCAAAATCACTCAAATCTAAGATTATTAAGGCACTTAAACGGTAAAAGAATGATTAATGATTGAGGAAGTAACATGAATCATCTAAGGAGTGTTTTGAGATTTTGATTAAATTTATCAAAATGTACCTCTCAAAATTGTTTAAATAGGACTCTATTCTAAGCTTGAAAGAGGGGGAGCTAATGGAGCTAAGCTTAGGAACTTACAGAGCCCTATCCAATGGTTGTCGTTGACCACCACAAGCAATTGAAGCCAACTACCACCACTGACTATTACAATCTGGCCACTAATATAATAGCTATTGTGGCTTTATTTCTAGGTTGTTGTGGCCTGATGTTTATATAATAGAAGAACAAATGATCAATTTTGATTTTGTAATCTCATCCACTTCAATCAGGAAGAAGAGTGAATATTCTTATTGAGATAAGACTTGAATTATACTTATCTCTATAAATTTTCTAGCATATAATAAATTTTACTATTTACATATATTGCATAAATCTTTAAAATTAAATAAAAAAACATCACTATTATTAATTTGTTTCACATTTATAAGTTTTAATTGTAGATGTGTAAATTCTTAAGAATCGTGAGGTATATATGTAAAATTTTCATATAATAATGTGATGGGGATGCAGAGGTTTCTAATGATCAATAAGTAAATTTGAAAGAAGCTGTATAACTTCTACGGAAGTTTTTATGTCTACAAGATGCTTAAATGGATATAAGTAGCAAACAAATGATAATTACAAAAATTTTTAATCCTTGTTATTCTAACTCAAAACAACATGACTCCTGAAAAATAATAGCATGATAAACGGAAAAAGTGAAAGTCTACATTTTACATATTAATAAGTAATCCATTAAATATCCCAATACTACTTTCTATAAATTAGATAGAACGCAAACTATTGAATGAGAGGAAAATTCCAAAGATAATGTAAATCAAGTATATAATTTTTGAGGGTTAAAAATAAGAAGGCTTAAATAATATAAATGATAATAATTCTATTGCGTCACTTAGTGGTTCTATCTGTGCACATTTCTATTCCCCCGAATCATTTATTAAAATTGTGAGCATTTAAAATAAAAAAAATAAGATTATAAAATAAATTTAATATTAATCCTAATACGGCACATGATTGTTTTATTTCTATGCATTTTCATTCCATTGAGTCGAATAGCTTGTGACACATGTCAATGCATTTGTGTACTTGTCAATTTTACTTTTGCCACATGTTCTTTTTGCAAACATTGAATGAAGGTTTATAACTTGTACGATGGTTCACCTCAATTTAATTTATGTAAAAAATAATTATTACATAAGGATAAGGCTGGTATAGTTAATCTGACTGAAAAATAAATAAATAAATGTTCACTGCATCTTAGCTTGTATTGTACAGTAAAAAGTAAAAAAATTCCAAGGCAAACACATAGATGAGACGTCGTGGCGTCTGAGGGAAAATTTATTCTTTGTTATTTATTTTTTGAAAAAATTTGAGTGATAAAGCATAAATTTGATGCATATTAATTGCCACATGTCACCACATAATAACACGTGCCAAGAAATGTGATAGAATTTTGATGGGGATATTTTTTTAAAAAAAACAATGGCGTATTTTAGCTTTATGTATATGGACAAAGAGATAATCAGACTAGTGTTACTACCTAGTGACGTAGAAGTTTGTCTATATATTAGTTATAATGATGTTTTAAAGGCTTGTTTTAAGGCTTCTTCGACACATGGAAAATTGTATCTTGTGATTACAGAATCAGAATATTTGTTTTGGAAATATGAGCGTTGATAAGAACCCCGACAAGGGCCCCAAAACCATAATTCCCAAGGATACTATGGTCACCTATAATCAGCTGTGGAGGCAACTATGCAAGTTTTGAAAACAATTAGAAGGTGCAAGTGTAGATGATTGTATCAATGAATACACAAGAATTCTAAACTTAAGAGTTCAGTGATTAAAAAAATATTAATGTTATGACTCTAATCCATGTAGCATACTTATCCCAAAAAAGGGTGTTCAGCTTCACTGAAGGCAAGTTTTTTTCAATTTGAAAATTTGTGCATAGGAGAAATTCATACTCCTTTTATGCTATGAGAAACTTTCAAGCAATGGATCTGATCCATCAATGGACTTACTATCCAAAAAAGGTGTCCAGAAGACGGTCTCTAAAATTAGAGATTTACTGGAGGGAAAACTCCACACTTCTTTATTGCTATGAGAAACTCCCAACATTCATCATGCTATAACTTATAAGCTCGTATATATGAATATGCAAGCATTCCCATAAGACACTTGGAGTCATGCAGATTCGGAGCTCAGTTTGCAAGAATTATCAAGCCAAGATTATTCTGGTTAGGGGCGAGGAAAATCACATCACATAAAATTGCAACAATACAAAGGACATCAAATTTATAATGGTTCGATCTGAAGACCTATGTCTACTATGGGAGAGATGAGAATAATTTCCACAATGAGACTAGTTAGCAATTTTACAAAGAACAATTTCTTGCAATTAGGGAACAAATATGGAATGTGACGGATGATTTCAAGAAGAGAAATTAGCCCTCGTGTATATAGGCGCCAAAGATCCTAGATTAGACTATAATTAGCCTATAAACACTTGTGATTGACATAAAAAAAGTCCCTAATTAGGCAACTTGACAAATAGATATATAGTGAATGTCTGGCATGATGAAGAAGACAATAACTCATGCAGGATCTAGAAATGAGATGATATGTGGCAATCATATAGGAAAATATCATAAGATGAATGTCTAGCATTTTTGGTGATCGCCAAGTGTCAACTTTGTGAGTGGCATGCTACAACCACTTCTGAGTGATGTAAAACCTTCCTTCAACCTAAGGAGGACTATCATTAGTCAAATGAGGCCAACTACTTAATCGGTTTATATGAATGTCTTTTGAGTTTGAATAATGGGATTACTGGTTACAAAAGTTGAGGAGAAAGACAATTTTCAGTTTTAAGGACGCTATTTTCAAGTTAACATCATTCATTGCCAAGCATGAAACTATTGGGTAGACTTGAATGTGTTAAATTTGTTCTTGGTTTTTGGTAATAATAACAAATAAGCATTGTTCCATATGCTCATTTGCTTATTATAATAAGTAGGTATTCTTGCTTTATATCCATATTGATGAGAGATAATAGATAATTTAATGTAATAGAAACTATAGATCTAGTCATATAAGTTTAAAATCAATTGATACAGCATGACAAGGGATTTCCATATTGTGTCCATTCAGGTGTTCACAAAATTCAACCTTTCTTTTATTACTTAGTTGCAATGATTATAATGAACTCCTTTGCAGATGCACAAATGCTTAATCTACTCTGTAGTAACCAGAACAGAACACTATAAATGACTTATATAAATTCCCAGTGACTTCTAATCTAAGCGGCCTGATATTGATAGGTAGTAGCACTTGATTTACGCCACATGAAATCAAATTCGAAATTTTTAACAATTGAAGAGCGACCATTACAAAAAATGATGTCATGAGTTCATATAAAAAAATAGATGTTTGCTTTGGAAGGAATATGAACATTAATGAATTTTACCAGCTATTTCATTTTGTTAATTTGATATTAGAAAACATCTTATGGGAGTATCTTTTGAAACTATAACTTTGTTAAGGCTACATTGTTCAAAGGCATAACCTGGGGGAGCTGACTAGCCAATACCAAGTCTAGCAAAAAAACAAAAAAAAAAAAGTAGATGTTATCAGTCACACTAATAATTTAGGGGTTAATAATCGTTAGAATGGAAATTATGGTTTATTTTCTTTCACCTTTTCAGAGTAAATCATAATCCATAAGTTCTCTAAAACTTACAGTTTTTTCTTTTGCTCCACATTTGGGATTTTTTTTTCTTTTCTAAAAAATGGTTTCCAGGCTCTAGGCCCAGAGGGCATTATTCTTGGTATAGAAGGGAGCACCTGGTCTGGAAAGACAGTGGGAAGGCACTCTATTGGTGATTATAACATCATTGAGGTCATAGGCACGGATCGGCTAGGCATCCTTTCTGAAATCTTCGCTGTGCTTGCAAATCTGCATTGTAATGTCCTAGCTGCTGAGGTCTGGACACATAACATGAGAGTCGCTTGTGTTTTTTACATTAATGATGAGGCTACCTCGCAAGCAGTGCATGATCTTAACCGGTTGTCAATGATGGAGGAGCAGCTTAAGAATTTGCTGCGTGCACGTGGAGATGATGTTAGAGGAGCCCGTACTAATTTCAGTGTGAGCTCCATCCATTTGGGTCGCCGTCTGCACCAATTAATGTTTGCTAACAAAGATTATGAAAGTGATGGCAAGCATGAGGAAAAATCTGGGACAACTATCAAACCAGTCATTACAATTGATCGTTGTGAGGATAAGGGGTATTCTGTAGTGAATATACGGTGCAAAGATCGGTCAAAATTATTATTTGACATTGTTTGCACTCTGACAGATATGCAGTTTGTTGTTTTCCATGCCTCAGTTTCATCTGATGGACTATACGCAATGCAGGTATATACTTTTTCAAAAATTCAAATATTTTCCATTCATTAGTACATACAACCCATGCTGTTTCATGCTGTAAACATTTTTGTGATGTTTGGACGGAGCTTTTATAAATTGTTAGAACATGAGGCTAAGTGCTATTTACTTTTAAGAAGAGAAGGAGAAGAAACATGGAAAAACTCGAACTTTTGATAACTGGAGATTGCAAAGACAATGCAACGCTCAAGTACAGAATATACTGACAAGATATATATATATATGCTTGTCAATTGTCATTTTAATTTCTTAACATGCCTTTATCAAATTATCTTCTTAAGCCTTTACACAGAGGCACTGCAAATAGTGCAAATAAACATAACATGCATCAATCTTAACAGTTTGCCATTTGAATCTGATTCCACTAATCATACTTTTTATGTTTTGTATTAATTTTACATACTGTCTTCAGTTTCTCTTTCCACGTTATATATCATTAATCACTAATCTATGTTTGGTCTATTTGGTTGCAAAGGGAAGAATCTGGAAAGTATCTTTCATTTTAAACTGATTTATTGCAGCTCTTCATTCTCAGGAAAATTATAGTATCTGGAAAACTATTTTCTAGATGGAGGAAGAGCTGAGTTTTCATTTCTGCATTAATCAATAATTTCAAATTTCACAGTGTGGAGGCTTGAGTGTGGCCCACGATGAGGTATTTCAAAATTTTCTCTCTGACCTAAATGTGAGGGGGGGACAGGTTTCTTTAATCATGGAAAAGCTATTGGTTATATCTTTTTAGCTGTCCGTGTACTTATTGCCACATAGACCAAACCGCCAAGGAACACTCCAATTAGTATTAGATTGTGACGCAAAAATCTAGCTCATGAATGCACTAGAAAGCTACTCTTTAATTTGACATGAAACATAAACTTAATACTTACATGCTGCTTCTAAATATTTTGAAAGATTTTACATAAAACTTTATTCCATTTCATCCATCTGCATCTGTGTAATTACCATGATATTCTCATTGCTGCTTCAATTTCATAAAGGATTGATCTTTTATCATCAAGTCGATCTTTTTTACCCCCTAATGTCTTATTGTGATTATAATTGCCTTTACTAAGCCATGTTCCCGTTTAACAAGTGCGTGAACGTACATTTCCCTTCAGCAAATGCAAGCATATTGAATTACTTAAGAAACTCTTGCAGATATGAAGAGTTCAAAGTTTATGCATAGAATGCTTCATAAAGACCAGTTTTTGTGATAATAATTTAAGATCTGCAGGAACTATATATTCGTCACAAAGATGGCTGCATGCTTGACACGATAGAGGAAAAGGAAATGGTGGTGAAGTGTCTTGTTGCAGCAATACTACGCAGAGTGTCAGAGGTAGGATGTGGAACATACTAATTGCTATTATAAGAGAAAAGCTTGTCTTTTTGAATAATATTTTTTTGGAAGTAATGCAAGCGTTCTTCATCCAATTTGTTCCTCTCATTTCACAAAGGATTTACAGTTCAAACCACACTCTCCAAAATGCCAAGAATGAAAGATAATTCTTTCCCTTTGTTTTCAGAAGGAATGTTCTTTCAAGAATGCTTAGTCCATTTACTCCACTCATTGTTTTGCAGATCAATTGTAAAGTATATGAAACTGGGGATTTGTTTAAAAATATCACGTTGTTGTCGTGCTGTGTTATTTTCTATGAAATAAAGTTCAAATCACTCAAAAGTGATAGCCAACTTCTAAACCATAAAGGACGTGCATACGTAGCAACATCATGCTTACTCAATTCAAATCAAAATTATAATATCTCAAAACTTGAAGAAACAAAACAACTAAGTGGGCATTTACATACAGACCATTTATATATTTATATATCTAATACCTATATTTTAACATTTACATAAATAACACTTAAATCTTTATTATCACAACAAAAAAAATACTATTATCACAAATTTTTTGAAGTGATGCACATTTCCATGCATAGAGAAAGTGCTATATGTGTATGTGTGTGTGTAAATCATAAAAATTGTGTGGTATGTATGTAAATCTACCAACAATTAAACAGTAGTAAACACAACCATAGTTCTCAACTCATCAAACAAATATAAACTCTCATTAGCATGTAGATTAATAGATTGCTTGGTTCATTTTTGCATTCTTTAAATGATTATTAATGGAGATCCTGTCACAGCAATCATATTTAGTTACACTGACATTTGTTAAGTATCAAATTTACTGTTATATAATGGCCTCATGATTCCCTATATAGATTACAGTTCCTAAACTGTTTCTTATACTTTAATGGCATCCTATACAATCCAGATTCTAAGCCTGAACTAAAAACTACTGACAGAGAAAATCTGAAGTTTATTTCAGAAACATCCATTAATTCTTCAACCTGTGAGATAAAACTTGGTTTGCCTCTGGGGCTAATGGCAGGGATTCAGCCTGGAAATATGTGGGAGGGATAGAGTGGGCTTGTTATCTGATGTCACAAGAATTCTAAGAGAACAAGGACTTTCTGTAACAAGAGCTGATGTAACCACAGTTGGGGAACAAGCCATTAATGTGTTCTATGTAAGGGATGCTTCAGGAAATCCAGTGGAGATGAAGATGATAGAGGCACTTCGACGAGAGATCGGTCAGACTTTGATGCTTAATGTGAAGAGAGTGCCTTCCAATGCGAAGGCTCCTGAGTCATCCTGGATTGTTTAAGACTAGTTTCTCCTTTGGGAGTTTTCTTTGGAGGTTTCTGCATTCAACCTAATTAATGGTATGGATCTCTTAATTCGGTCATGTTCTTGTGAGAAGATGAAAGGTGTTTCTCACATTGTATTTGTAGGTCCTAGTGTTGACCATATCACTGTAAAAAGCTTTCTAGCTTATTGTAGTAATAATGTGGTAGAAAGGCCATGAACTGTATAAATAGTAGATGTTCTTCAGTATCCCCGTGGTATTACAGATGCATGTTGAATGATGATGCAAGGAATTTGACTGGAAGATGCTTTGAAAATGTCTTTTTTTTTTAAATTTTAATTTTATTTTTATTTTTTATTTTTTGCTTGAATCATAATCTATGAGCCATTAAGTGGTCAGATCCAACTCAAATCAAATTAAGATTGTTTTGGGCTTATCCATTGTGCTATTTTAAAGCATTTATTTTATTATCAAATGATCTAGATTTTTTTCTAAAATATAATTGCATGAAATTAATATTTCTCTCTAAGGGAGAATATATATATATATATATAGAGAGAGAGAGAGAGAGAGAGAGAGAGAATAACTCGAAAGATTTAAAAATAAGTTATTTTTAGCTTGCATTAATCAAGATAGAATGAAGCCACCCTGTACAAAAGCCTAGCTAAGGCCAAGACCCAACAAACAGCTTTGGATCAATTTTGAGTTAGGTTGACTCTTCTCTAAGACTGATAGCGAGAAACGACAATGGCTTTTCATTTAAAAACTTCATACTTCTTGAATATCCTTTTCCAACCCCTTGAAACAAAACAACTGAGATTTAGCAAAAGTGAGCTTTAACTAATAAATGGGGAGTTTTCCCTAGTGAAGCTATATAACTCATTAAGAATAAAATATATAATCATGCAGACAAATTATCTTTTGAATTAAAAAAAAAAAAAAATACAACTGAACTTACTTTCAATGGACAAATTTAGCATAGGCTTAAACAACTTGAAACCAAAGTAAGGGAATAATCCCATTTACATAAATAGCATATAGAAGAGACCATCAAATGTTTGCTCTCGCACAAATCATTGGTTTTTTATGGTATTTTATCATTTATTATGATGTTCATCATCAACATCATATGCTGGATTGCAAAGGCATCTAAAGAGCCGCCCAATGCCCTAACCAAGAGAACATTACATTTATGAGATGAAAAATAGATAAATTTTGCATGTGAAGATTATATTTTATTAGAGAAACTAAAGGAAACTTTTTTAAAAAAAATAGAAGCAAATATGGTAAGAACAGCAGATTATGCCTCAATAAGGACAAAAAAAACATTTGTTTATTGCCAGAAATTAATCCACATGTGCACTATTGAGCTGATATAAGAATGCAAATGTGATAATCATTTGTTAGTGCATTTTCCTGTCGAGATAAGTCTCACTGCTTTCACTAGAAACATGCACAAGTTAAAATTGAATACTGGAGCATTATTTCACATACAGCAGTTTCCTGATACTTCCCACTACATTGGATGCAAATTAGTAACATCTGGATTCATTGATCAGGATGAGCACGAAGTAAAGAAACTGCTTGGTACTTCTGAAGTTCATGTGTGGATGTTAAATCAATACAAAATAACCACTTGCTTCAAACCTCATAAGCAACTTTCTCTCTCTCTCTTTCTCTATTTTAATTTCTTCATTAGGTTAGATCAAAGTTTATTTAGATATGAGGTTAAGAATCACCACTATCACTCGTGGAGAGCATTCTAAATGGAGATGATTGCAGCGAATGGGAATACTTAGTAGATGTGGATTTGATCAAGATCTCAAAATGAAATCATTCTAAGTGTATTAATGGATCTAATTTACCAATATTAGAGGGATATAAGGCATAACCTCGAAGGAGCTTGATTAGCAACTATAGCTTGCCCCCTCTCAAGTATCCCGAATAAACCATGGAGGAATTGCATGTGTGTTTGGAAGATGTGCATTTGAGATTGGTTTTGACTCATTTACATACATGGGGTTGATAGTACTAGTTTAGTTGAATCATTCATAAGCACAAAATATAAGCGCATGTGATTCAGAGATAAAAGACATGATCACAAAGGCTCAAAGATGAGGACTAACAATTAATTATTCACAAGTTTCAACTTAACTCGAAGAAACATGCCTAAGGTATGTTTTATTATTTTGGTGTTAATTGGTAAATTTGATTTTAATGGTTGGGCTTGTTAACGAAGGAATTGGCTCGAGTTTAAGTCAATAGGGGCTTAAATTCTTTAGAAGGCCCAAGTCTTGATGCAATGAATTTCTTCGCTTCATGCCGACTCAAATTAATTGCAAATAGACTTGTATCCATTGAAAAACCCATAAATGAGATGTATAACCATGAGGATGATGAAAAATTCAACAATGTGTTTTATTAGATAAGGTGGCACAATATTTGTCAAGTAGATTCTTGACTTAGTTCTGATATTTAGAATTAGCTTACTCTGAAGGTTGTGGCTCATTTTTCTATTTGTGAGTTGCGTAGAGCATTAAAACTTAAGACTCATGGTCTTGGATTTCAGAATATCTATATGTGAGACTTATTTCTCCCAATAGTGAGTCTTACAATCTCATACAATGAGCAAATAGGACCACTTAATGGAATTTAAATTATATTTTTATGTAGTTGTTTTTTTAACACACGTATTGAGAAATATATCAATATCATAAGAAAAACTAAGAATTAATAATGTCAAAACCTAGATCCCTAACTCGTATTATAATCGAGGGTTACTCATCCGAATTAAAAGAAATTTACATTTGTGGGTGTTATGAGAAAGAAGCTTGATTCATGATATTTTATATAAAGCTCACAATTCTGGTTATTTCATTCACCCCAGAAGCACGAAAATGTATAAAGAATTGAAGACACTCTTTTGGTGGCTTAGAATGAAGAAGAATGTAGCTGAATATATATCTAAATGTGAAGCCTGTCTAGTAGTTAAAACAGAACATCAAAAACCCAATGATATACTTCAATCACTGCTTATATTAGAATATAAGTGGAAAGATATGGTCATGAATTTTGCTACAAGTTTTCCCAAATCTAGACAAGCACATGATTGCATTTGGATAATTATTGATAGACTAACAAAATCAGCACACTTTTTGTCCATTCGATAGATTGATTCCATAGAGAAAATGACAAGACTATTTGTGAAATAAATTATCGGATTACATGGAATTCCTAAGGTTATTATGTCAGACAGAGATGATAGGTTTACATCAAGACTCGAAAAATATTCATGCAAGTTTGGACACTAAGTTACATTTCAACACTGCATTTCATCCACAGAGAGATGGGCAATTAGAACGAACTATCCAAGTGTTAGAAGACTTATTGAGATTGTGTGTTTTGGATTTCGGTGATAGCTGAGAAGATCATATTCCTTTAATGAAATTTGTCTACAATTATAATTATCAATTTAATATTAAAATGACACCATAAGAAGCACTGTATGGCAGAAGATGTAGGACTCTTTTGAGTTGGATTGAAACAAAAAAAAAAGACAATTATTGGACCAGAATTAGTTGATCAGGCAACTGAAAAGATTAGAATTATCAGAGACATTGAAAGCTATACAAGATCATCAACAAAAATATTATGATCCTACATACAAAATGATAGAATTTGAAGTTGGTGATTTTGTATTTTTTAAGGTCAAACCTATGATAGGTATATCTAGATTTGTCCAAGGAGAAAGTTAAATCCTAGATAAATTGAGCCATTTGAAGTTATTGAGAAGGTTAGAAATGTTGCCTACAAATTAGTATTGCCTTTAGATATGTCTAATATACATAATGTATTTTTATGTCTCAATGCTCAGAAGATGGATTATAAATGCAGATAAGAGAATATCACATAATAAATTGAAGTTCAAAAAGATCTAACTTATATAATAGAGCGAGAAAGAATATTAGAATTTGAAGTTAAGAAGTTAAGAAATAGATTGATTCTTTTATGAAAGTTGAAATGAAAACACAAACCAACAAAAGAAGCAACCTAAAAGAGAAGATGAAATGAAATAGCGGTTCGCCTATCTCTTTGACTGAATGTTCAAAAATTTCAAAGGCAGAAGTTTTATAAGAAGGAAGAATTATAATCCAAAAAAGAACAAAAAGGTAAATTATAAGTTATTTTAAAACATGCCTAAAATTTTGTATTCCTCAAAAAATATCCAAATTAATTTTATAAAATTCTATATTTTATATTGTTCAGAATGTGATATATATATATATATATATATATATATATATATATATATATATATATATATATATATATATATATATATATATATATATATATATATATATTTAATTATAAAATAAACTAATTTATTAATTATTTAATTTAAAATTACAAGTAATTTTATTTTCCAGAAATTACTGTAGCTATCATTATAGATGCAGCGCTGTAGCGATTTCACTGTAACTATGGTATTATAGCATGTTACTATAGCGACCCGAAAAATCCACTTACTAGAACGTGCAATGGCTGATGGATATTTGGATGGCTAGGATTTAATTTAATTAAATAACTTATATAATATAATTATATATATACCTAAATATATTAAAAAGTGTTACATATACAATATTATATCTATATTAAAACTAAAATTATAAAACCCATCTCGTAAGCAATCGAGGCGGAACAAAGGAATTTTGGGAGTAGGAAAGGAAGAAGAAAAAGAAGACAAGAAGAGAAAGGAAAAATAAAAGAGAAGAGAGGAGGAAGAAAATTAGGTAAGATAAGTTTTAAGTATTTTGATTTAAATGTGAATTTTTGAAACTTCTCTTAATTGATTGATTTTAATCAGATTATTGGTTAAACATTTTTATGAGGAGAAATCACATCGGAATTATTTATGTCAGCAAAGAAATTTCAGGCTGCCCATTTACAAGAAAAATTCATTAATTAGATAAGATTTATAGTTCTAATACAGAAAGTAATTTTTTTATTCTACATTATTAATTGTGTACAACTTTGGATGCAAATAGTGTAAATTCTTCATTTTGCGGATAGTATCTTTTACAAGTTTAATTATGATAAAATTTCATGCACAACTTCTGTTATTATAAGAAAATTCAATTGAATAATTGATTATGAGTTGTTCCCTGTGATATTAAGGTTCTTCCAGCCAGCTGAGTATGAGGGGATTTCCCAGCTATGCTTTACCTGTGGCAAGGTTGTATAAAATGATTCTTGTCCTACCAGCGGGACCTCCAAGCACAAAAGGTAATTCTAAACACCCCCCCTCTAGGCAAGCTAATAACAACTTCACTTGGAAAAATCTCAAACTTCAATGTTTGAGAAGGTGGCTCTCCCCATACCATGCCTAATCGGTGGCTATGGATAAGGGCAAATGCCACGATATTCACCCTGCCCGTGACTTCACCATACCTTCTAGCACCATCTTGATTATGGCCCATGGGTGCTTGTTACCCATAAGAAGAAGACTAGGCACCCCGGGCTCAGACCACGGAGGTGGTCAGCACGGCTGGCGGCTAGGCAGAGCAGGGCCTCCACCAGGCTACTCCTTCTCAGAATCTCCTCCCGGGTATTGACATCTCAAAACCTCCTATTTTTCAAGCCCCTACAAATCTTGGAAAAAATGCTAAACCTCTCCGGGATAAGGGAGGGAAGACCACCATTCACAAACCAAGGGTCTCCAAGGCACACACTTTGAGGAGCTCCAAAATTTGGTGGGTGAAAATCTTCTAAAAAGAGGAAGAAGGCTCCACTCACACACCAGGATGGCGGGGGCGGATCCCCATGGTGGGTGATGTCTTCCATCTTATTATGCAGGCTGTAGGGGTGCAGAAGACCACGGGCAACTACCTGCATCATTGGTGGCCATGACTATATCATCGGCTTGGTTGAGACGGATTGAGCGACTTACGGCGGGAGGTGGACATGCTTGGCGGGAGCAGTGGCAATTTCTCTTCACCCTTGGGATATTCGGGAGGTATGATTATCTTATGGTGGTAGGACCTGGTTGATTTTTACCCTCTTATCCTCTCTGATCAGCTAGTGCTGGGGAAGGTTTGCATGGTTGATAACTCTCAGTGGATGCTTGGTTGGGTGTATGCCCAGCTATCCAGGAGAGAGTACTAGTAGTGATAATGTTGATCTACAATTTTACTATAGGTGACTTCAATTGTATCTTATCTCGGCCGGGATAAGAAGGGGAAGAGATTCACTGTTCTCGGTCGGAGATGGAAGCTTGCTTGACCACCGACTTACATGATCTTGACTTCATTGGGCTGGTATACGGACCAACAACAAAGATGGGAGAAGCAAAATCGGATGCTGGATCGGGTTTTGGTCAATTCGGTGGAACATACTTGGAGACACTGGGTTCATCATCACCCGCATTGCTTGAGACCATTGCCCATTACTTCTTTGGTCTCTTATCCCATACTCCACCAGTGATGGATCGCTTTGAGGACACTTGGCGTCTATCCTGTTGTGTGGAGGCTAGTGTGGCGGTGGAGCAAAGGCGATTACGGTTCGATGTGCTCCGGAAAAACGCACTTTGCTCTTCTTGTGGGTAGAAGCATCTTTGAAGAACCTCCATTTGCTCGAGGAGGAGTTGGGCGGGACATTGAAACCCTCGGACGATTGACGATTGGTCTCACTTCTGATGCAGGAGGGTGAGCTTAGCTCAAGGTTATTGATCGAACTCTACATTGGCTAGGCTGGGGTGCAGTGGAAGCGGAGAGGACTAGATGGCTAGGGGATGGTAACACTCATTTCTTCCCACCTTTGTTGCCTCCCTCAGACATCCGGATTAGCTATGTTATGACGGATGATGGGAGGCAGGTGGATAGCCAGGAGGATATAGCTGAGATCTTCACCACTTATTTCGGAAGAAATGGGTTGAGGGAGGCGGTCTCACGGAGAATGGCCTTCCACGCTCTTGGCGTGAGTACCTTCTCATATTTTTCCCTTCTTGATGCATCGGTGGCCGAGGATGAAGTTTGGGAGGCCACAGCTCTTTGGGGGCCCAGACCCCGGTCTCGATGGGATTCTTCCTTTTACAAGCGTTTGGAGATGTGTGAAGCGATGTCTTGGCTATCCGAGTTCTTTAGTACCTCAGAATGGATGACTCATGGAAGGATACCTCATTGTCACGATCCCACAAGGTGGTTGTTGGGCAATTTGTCCCTCAGTACGCGACCAATCGACTTATGTCGAGACATAAGGCGATTGCCAAAATCTGGTCAGCAGATTGAAGCATCTCTTACCCTCATCTCGAGGCAGAGCCTTTGTCCCTCGGAACATCTCTCACCATTGTCTCCTTGCCCAAGAGATCTTCAACAAATTTCAACATTCTACCTCTCAGGTTGGGTTCATGGCAATCAAGGTAGATATGGAGCAGGCCTATGATAGGATGAGTTGGCAAACCTTGGAGCAGATGCTCTTTCTTTTGGGGTTTCCTGCCAGGTTCAGCAAATGGGTCATTCAATGTGTCACCCATCCTAGGTATTCCATTCTTTTGAATGGTAGGAGGACTGAGTGGGTTAGAGCTCAGTGTGGCTTTTAGGTGTCCTCTCTACCTCTTTATTTTATGTTGGAGCTTACTCGGGCCTTGACAGGGGTGCCAACTTAGGCATGGACACACTGGAGGTACCGTATCTCCAACTTACTTTATCTTGATGACATTTTGATTACCTCTCGGGCTTTGGTGGCACATGGTAAGCAAATCAAGGCTATCCTTGATGATTCTTGTTCTTGGGCAGGCGCGCATCAATAGTGCCAAGACATCCATCTTGTTGACAAGAGCGCAAAAGATGGAGGACCAACATTACTTATTGGGTTCAAGGGTCGAGAGATGGACTACTTGGGACTGGCGGCTATCGTAGTTGTTCGGGGCGGATCACTCTCGGTGATTGAGGGCAGGGGAAGATTTACGCACGGGGGCACACACCTTTCCACGGTGGTGCCACACTTATTTCCACCACTGCGGTTCGTTACCGGTGACACACTATCTTTACCCATGAATGTGTCCACGGAGATTGAAAGATGTGAGATCTTTCTTGTGGGACAAGAGCTCTTCCCGGAAGAGCATCCATTATGTGAAATGGGCCTCTGTTTGTACTCTAAGGCTAGGGGTCTTGGGTTTCACTGCACAGGTGGCCCCCTGAGACACGGTTGGGACTTCTTACAAGCGACTCCCTCTACACTGTCTTGAGGCGCTTCTGGGGGATGATATCAGGATTACTCCCGAGGAGAGGTGACTCTAAGTCTTGGGTCATTCGGTGGGGCTCAAGCCTCAAACCTCGATTATTTGGAAGGCGGCCGAGGAACAAGGTACATGTCCTTTCCCAGTGGTTGGTGACATCCCACTTTCAAACCCACATTCTGGATAATGCTACTTGGAAGACCTTCGTTTTATTCGCCGCATCGACCCGGACATCGAAGACCGGAGCTTCATTTTGGGAAGGACCCGTGGACTGATCACGTGAGGAAGTTAACACCGAAAGAAGGCCGATGAGCCGTAGCCGACAGATCTTCTCTAAGCAAGTCCTCACAAGACTTGCTTAGGCTCTCTTCCACCCACTACACCTATCGCCTGGGTTTTAAGCTTCACCGTGATCCACCTGGAGAAGTTCTTTGGTGGCGTGTCCGAAAGGGGCCCTTCCAACACTCTCCGCCACGCCGTGGGGTTGACCGAGGAGGTCCAAGGTCCTTGGGGTCGCACCGTGAGAGGAGGACTTAGAGCACATCCTGGGATGCTCTCTCACGACCTTCCGTGTCTATCCTCTGTTTTGTCATACCTTTCCTTTATCTGTTTCTCGGGATCTCTCGAGGCTCGACAAAGATCCCCAAGACTCCATCTAGCTTGGGGAAGGCATACCGCTATGTTATATACCGTGCTCGAGGGCTAGAATGCCAAGATTCACCAGTTCTCATGGAACCCCCAAGGTGCTTGCGAAACATCTGAGGCATTCACAACACATCCGCCTTTCCATTTCGAGAGCAATGGAGTTCCAGCCTCATCTACGATTCCTCACACTTTGGACTCCCTGGATGGCTTAAGGCCAATGTTGATGGTGCCCTCTTCTCCTGCCCTGTGTATTGGAGTCGCCATAAGAGATGATACCCACAACCTCATCGCACGGATACATCTTCAACACCGGATAAATTGCAGAGTTATGCTGCTAATTGGTCACATCCTCGAGCCTCGATGGATGAGTGCAAGTGCTAATCTTGAAGGCGACAACCACCGGTGGTCACTTATCTTCGCCAGAATTCATAGACTTACCTGGACCGCTTTCCAAACAGCACCGATATTGGCTTTCTTTCCGGATTCCACCAGTGATCTTCTCCCACATCCAGGGACCCAGATTAGCAGACATCGTGTTTCGGCCGCTATCGAAGTCTGCTTTTGTATGGCATCCCGTTGACGCTTGTATCTTCCCTTCTCGCTTTTTTCTAGCATTTAGATATGGACCGAGTATGTCGCTACGCCTAGTCTTGTTTTTTCCTTTCTAGTTTTAATTTTTTTGGTGCTTTTATTTTGTAACCCTTTACTTTTCTTTTAAATGCAAAATGCAACTTTCGAGAAGCTGTTCTATTTCATTTCTAAGTATTTACACATTTATATTATGTATTAATTGTTAAATGATTATTGCAGACATTAAAACAGGCTTAGCTGAGAAATGTCATGCGATAGAAACCAGATTGGCAATATGTTATTATGTTACTATGGGCTTCAAAAATTCGCACCTGACCACTCAATAAAAAGAGTTTGGATTTGTCAGTCAAATTTTTAGAACGTAGATGAAATAGTAGATAAGACATTACCCAAAGATTTCACCCTCATTTTGTAAGGACTTTAGAACTAGTTCCAAGTTTCCTATAGACACAAGCATCTATAGTTAATTACCCCTCCTAATGTTGAGAGAGAACTTTCAATTAAGACTATTCATTAGATCGCTAAATATTTAGTGTATAGTAGCAATAAATGGAGTTTCAATTTTAGATTTATAGAATTCATCATCCTTTAACTTAAAGCGAATGGTTGGGGGATGATAACGTGTCCGATCAAGATCTCACCATCACGAAATGCCATGATCCTGGCCTACTTAGTTAGAGATAATAATTCAACCCCACCAAACAATGATTTTGTTATCATGGTATGTGTTTACAAAAGAACCTTATAGACCTAGGGTGACATTTTGTCTAAAGAGAAAATTTTAAATCCACCTTAACTAATAGAAAACTTTTTGTCCTATCAAATAAACCCTATGATTCACATCTCAAGATGCAGAGTCATTTGGAAACATACGAGCTATAGTTATAATCATAATATAGTGGGCTTATTGAGGGGCCAATCCATCCGATCAGAGGACTTTGATCGTAACAACATCATATGTCGAGCCTATAGCCAAATCATGCATCCTAACTAGCATGAGATTGATTGAGAGTAACCATAGTGATGTACCTGATTTGACATTGACTCTTTTGGGAGCTAAAGTTTATTTAATTTATTGCCTACGATTAACAGTTGCGAATGGATGAATGGAGTGGATTTTGCTTTAATTATTTAGATGAAGATTTTCATTTGAAAATTAAAAATTTAGCAACTTATCAATTTTTTGCATTTAAATTAACAATGGATTCAGATTAAGTTGATCCGAAGTTTTAGATATATTATGATGGTAATATCTTCTCTGGTTGAAATCTTCTTTCAACACAGCCATCATTGAAGTTTAAACCTTGCTAATTGATTGGGTCTATAGATACATAATTTGATCTCTAGCTTGACTCGGAGTTTAAATTTTGAATATGAAGTTTCTTAATTAATATCATTGATAGTTGTATGCAAATGTAAAACGAAATCTTTAATTTAAGAGCTAATCAGCTGGGACTCATGATCATAATTAGCCCTGTCAACTCTAATCCCTATAAGGAGGATCAGGCTAATCAGCTGGGACTCATGGTTCTCGCCATGTATATCTACTCAAAAATATGCATGATCAATATATTTGAACTTAACTATTGAAAAGGAGATATTATATTTTATGAGAATAATAGCTAATCATTGAAAATAAATGTATGATTCTCAAGAATATAGTGACTTCATATTGATTTTAATTTGGGTCTGCACAACATTAATGTGGTGAACTTGATATATAAAGTCATCTCAAAGTGCTCGTATACTCCAATTGTTTAAGCTACTTGCACACATTGTGAACTGATAGGCCTGAATGAGTGGCTACTTTGAGATGCGTGCATACATCAATTCCCTAAATCATTCTAAGTTATACACAAATATTTCGATGCAAAAATTTAAATGTCAGATCACTATGAAAATCATGTAAGTCGATTTTTTTTTTTTTTGCAATATAAATTCTGATTTATTTGATTGAGCTTAGAATCATTTTGTGATTCATGCACATTATTTGAAAGCCTTCAAATTATGAGATTTGCACGAATATGGCGAATTCGGCATGTGTTTAAACATTACGTCTTGTGACTTCGCAAATCAAACCAAATCAAATTCTCATCCCCATGGATAATCAACTCGCTTCTGGAAGGTTCATGCACCCATCGACGGGTTATAAATCCTAATCCCCAGTGGATCTTTTCTCCCCAAATCATATGATCAAACTCAAACCCTTATCCTCTCTATGGATAACCCGAACCTGCTTTTCTAGTGGAAGGATTCGTATACTCAATCCCTTAGCGGATTCCTTTTTCCTCTCTTATGCCCTTGGCATAAGTTGAGTTACATTGCCAAGATCGTGATTACAACATCTCAGGGTAGATCGCTTTCAAGGCCATGCGATCCTTTGGATATTATTGATTGTCTCGGCCAACGCCAATACGCGGCGATGCCTTGCCACACCATACTAGGGTCCTTTTGACCTCATTTTTGGGGTGAGTTCTCAACTTCCTCACCATAGATCTAGGACTCTTATAGACATTAAGAACTTCTTAGTCCTAAGACACTTCAAAAGATTAAATGAACACTTAACCTAAGCCTAGAGACTTAGAAGGGTTAGTCATAAGGGCTAGGTTGTGCCTTAAGGATTTAGAGAGACTTGTCCATCCTAAACCCAACTTATGCTTACCTTCTCAAACAAAACCTCAAATTCAACTCAAATATCAAATCTAAATCCAAATTCCAAATCAAATGATTATAACCCATAATGACATCCAAAATCAAAATCCCCCTTAAAGCCTTGTGGTTGAATTCAATAAAGTTAGTCAAATCTCCACCCAATTCAACCCAAATTTGATTGATCTCTTAATGAATCGTTTATATCTTCATTTATATTCACAAATATAAATGAGATATAAACTTAAATAGCCAAAACTAAATCAAACTAAATCCAAATCTAATCAAAACACTTCTTAAGCCATATGGACCTACCTCCATGAACTTAGCCAAATCTCATACAAATCAACCTAAAATCAATTGGTTTCTTTATAAACCAATTTCTCCTTCATTTATATTATTTATAAATATAAATGAAACCCACCCTCCAATGACCAAAAATAAATCAAACTAAATTAGTTTCTCATTAGCTCTTTTGACCTACATCTTTAAGCTTGGTCAAATTTACTTCCAAATCACTCCAAACTCAAATGATTTTCTCATGAATCATTTATATCTTCATTTATATTCCCAAATATAAATGAAATATAAATTCACATGACCAAAACCAAGTTCAAAATCAAACCAAAACTTAATTCAAGCCTTTTAAGCCATTTCTTTGGACTTGGCTAAATTATTCAAATCAAGCCAAAACCAATGAATTTTCTTGAATTAATCATTCCTTCAATCATTTATCCAAATATAAATAAAACCTACAATTATCAAACCAAACTCAAGTCAAGCCCGAGTTTGCCCTTTTAGCTTGAAAACTTCAAATGAGCCAAAATTCATTGGACTCCAAAATTGGATTTATATTTCAATCTGGCTCATATATAAGTTCAACTAAATCAATCAAAACCAAACAAATTGACCCATTTAGGTCCACTTAACCCAAAGTAGCCTAAAAGACTTTTTTGAGCCAAGTTCTAATTCTACCAAAATTGGATTGAATCAAACCCATCCAAATCTCATATTATGATCAACAATCACCTTAGGATGATCAACCACCTTAAATTGGGTAAAACCAAATCAACTTGGTCTTTTGATCAAGTCAACTTTTAGCCTAAATGAAACCTAAACTAGTCAAAACCCACCATGCACTAAATTGATTGAAACAATTGATTAAAACCAACTCATGATCAATGATTGAACATGACTTGACCCTCAATTGAGTCAAACCAAATCTAATTGACCATTTGACCCAAATTAACCTAGAAGGCCAAAATGAGTCAAATCATAATCGAAATGGCACAAGTTCATTCTAAATTGATTATCGAACTTCACCAAAGTCATAATTGAGCCCAATTTGATCAATTGGTCAACTTAACCCAACCTAACCCAAATTGACCTAAAGGGTTAAATTGGCCAAAAATCCAAATTAAATCTAAATTGATTCAAACTAAAACCTACAATCATTTTCAATTGACCAATTGAATATGAACCAACACCTAACCCAACCCAATTTAGTCAAATTGGTCAAACTGGTCAACTTAGCCCATTTGACCAATATGAATTCAAGTGAGCCAAAATCAAACCTAGGCCAAATTGATTGAAACCACTTAAACTAAAACTCTTCAAATCATCATTTAAACTTAACCCAAACCTTGGTTTGACCCAATTTGATCAATTGGTCAACCCGACACAACATGAACTCATGTGAACCCATTTGACCAAATGAAGCTAAAACTCATAAAACCAACCCAAGAAACTTTGATGGCTGACCAAACCTGACCCAAACTCAACCTAGGTCAACCCAAAATCAACCCAAACCCATTTGGAACCAAGCTCAATGCAAATCCTCTATGGATCCTCTCCCCCATGTGGGATTTTGCCAAATATGGCAAAGTCCACCGTCCTTTCACCTTGGCAGCCATCCAACTTCCAAATGAGGGATCCTTAAGTCTCCTAGCCCACCCTAGAGGGAGTAGAACTTGCCATGGACCAAAGGGAGGTGAGCCAACTCACCTCCCATACAAGCCGAGCACCCAAGGGATCAAGCCAAGGAGATCTCCCCACATCAGACTTTGAGCCACCTCCCATGAGTTCCTCCAACCCAATCGAGTCACGTGGACCTGATTGAGACCCTTCCGACGCTCTGACGGCAGCTGGCTGGCCAAAAAAACAGGAAGCCATCCCGTCCATCCAACTCAACAAATCAAGGGGTATACCCCCTCAATTCGAACGGGATTGACATCAATTCACTTTGTGCGAGCTTCCTAACATAATTCTGAGCTTCCTTGCAAGTTCTAGAGCGATCCCAAGCTTCCCACCTTCAACATTCCCTCTTCCTGTGCGGAATCGAAACAAGGGAGGCCATCTTCGATCCAAGCTCCCTCAATTCACCACCAAAGATCAATTACTCATTCCTACACCATCTCCATACCTCGTCGAGGCTACCCGAAGCTTCCCCAAGTTCCAAACCCACCAGAGCAAGGAGTTCGATTAAGGCCGAAGCCCCAAAACACCATTCTTGGCCAATCGAGTGAACCAAGGAGAATTGGCTTGATTGCTTCAATGGGTCTGCCTCTACTGAAACTACCTCGTTGATCCCATCATGACCGAGGGAGGTAATTCCTCAAAACCGTAGATATAGGAAAATTTGGTTGGCCTTTTGTGAAGGAAATTTGCATATGAGCTCATCTTAGCCGTTGGATCCTTGTGGATCCTTCGCGCGAAGGTGTGGGTTGAGTTTGGAGTGAATCCGAGCTCGGGTTAGCTCGGATCGAGCGATCCATGGCGGGCGAGCTCCGACATTCGTCGCTCATGGGAAGAAGGGTCATGGGCCGTCCATTCCGCGTGATTGGAATGGCGCGATCATCAGCTAGATCCGTGCTTTTCTCCCTTTAATCCCGGTTTAATCGGCGTCCGATCCGAGATTGATGATGACAGTCGTCCGCCACCGACTCAATGGACGCGGATAAAGTTAAATAACCAATCTCGCGCCATGAAAAGCGTGAGCCGCGTGCGTGGTGGTATTATGTTTAATTAAGATTAAATAATGTATTTTTTATGACTGAAACTTCCATAATTAATAACTCATTGTAGAAAAATCCAAAAAATACAAATAATGACTTAAAGGTATTTCATAAAAGAATTTAATAAAAATATTTTCAATTGATTTTGAATAGTAAAAAGATCTTAATTAGGGTTTAATTAAAAACTTAATTAGCTTAATTACTCTCTAATCATTCAAGTGATTGATCCCAAAATTTCTGAGAATATTTGAGAGGATAATCTCTGACTCTTCTAATTTTCTTGGGATTTATTACTTGTTAAATTAGGAGGATTGATTAATTAAGCTCTAATTACCTTCTTAACTTAATTAAGGGATAATTAAGCATATGAACATTAATTAATTAACTATTTGGACTCAATCACTATTGAGCAGTTAGTGGAATTGGATTAGCCTCCTCAATCTTTCTTTCCTTAAGTTTCCCTCTCTTTTCAATCAAAATGCTAATTAATAATTAATTAATTAATTAATGACTTAATAAGCTAGGTTAAGATTCAATCACATTAAATCATGCTTGATCAAGTGGGTGGCTTATGGAATTAGGTTGGGACCTCTTTCCCCACCTTTTCCCTTAAGCCCATCTCATTTCAAAAGATAATTAATTAAAGAGAAATGAATTAATGGATTAATCGTTTAATTAAATTTAAAACCTAATTGAAAATCTATTTTTCCTGAATTAATCTTGGGTAGAGCTTTAGGTGTTCAAGAATCTAAAGAGGTTTAATGAAATTATGATTAGCTCACATGTGCGAGAAAATCATAAAAGTAATTAAAATAGTTCTTAAGTTTAATTAATAAATGATTATGAGCTAATTGCATTAGGCCCTTTTTCATTTCATAAGAGCATTGCTATTTAGTTTTTCAATTTATTTGCATATTACATTAACTCATAATCATTTAATCAATTATCTTAAATTAATATAGATAAGGGTTTAATTAATTAATTTAAGCTATGCTCAATTTAATCAATCTATAAAATCAATCTAATTGCTTCTTATTAAATCAAATTAACTCACACATGAAATTATGATTAGCTCACATCTGTGAGAAAATTATGAAAGTAATTAAAATAATTTCTTAAGCTTAATTAATAAATGATTATGAGCTAATTGCATTAGACCCATTTCATTTCATAAGAGTATTATTATTTACTTTTCAATTTATTTGCATATTACTTTAGCTCATAATCATTTAATCAATTACTTTAAGGTAACATAAATAAGGGTTTAATTAATTAATTTAATCCATGCTTAACTTAATCAATTTAATTGCTTCTTATTAAATCAAATTAACTCACACATATGAAGAATAAGATTACGATTAGCAAATCTTTCTCACACCTCTTAAATCTAGTTAAACATAAAATCAAAAGTGACATTAAAAAACTTTGGTTTATTTTAAATAAAATCATTTAATATGATTGCTCTTATAAATTAGTTGGATTGAATGAAATTACATGCTTGTGTCTCTTTATTTATTTTCTATCATATTAAAGTTGTATGTCACTTGATTCATGCATTCATTTTCTCAAAAAAAAAAAAATTAAAAATAAATGATTTCCTTTATGCCAAGCTTGCATGTGTTGATTTAAAACTATCATTATTTAATCCAAATCTATTTTTCAAATCTTATAAATAAATGATTACATATTCTATGAATGCTAGTCATAAATACATAGAAAATACAAATGATTATAGCTTTAGTGTATGAAGTAAAGTTCTTTCCTTTCATTCATATATTGATTTATGTAAGTGTTAAGAATATTTGATTATCCGACATCTAATTTCAAAGAGGTCATTGATTACCTCACTTTCCTAGTTTAACAACAACACGTACTCCATTTGATTTCATTATTACATATTTCAATATTATAGTTTAAATAAGACTTTACTTCATGTGCATAAACCTTTTCAATCAAATAAAAGTACAACTTTTGCATGGTTTTCTCTCCTTTAGTTATGTATACATTCATATGTATTTGAGAAAAGCAAATATTTAGTGGACATCCTGTGGATAATGAGACTTTAAGTAGCAAAGGAGATCATTTGATTACCTAACTTCCCTGGTTAACAATGGCATGTACTAGCTTATGTATCTCATACATGCGTGTGTGTACTTAATTATGGAGTCAAAATCCCTCTTTCTTTACCAAAACACATGCATTTGTCATTGTTTAAGTGAAAGAATTAATTAATCATGTGATTAAAAGATCTCTTATTTATATTCATGTATGCAAACTTACATGTGTTTGAATACAAATGCTATTTAGTCCGACATCCCGAATAAGACTTTAGCTTTCAAAGAGATCATTTAATTACCTCACTTCCCTGGTTAACAATGACACATATCTGTTTAACTTCATCCCTATGTATTTTTGCATAAGAATCTAGATAGAGCTTTAAATTAATATGATAAAAATAATTCAATCAAAAGAAAAATATAAACTTTAAATGTACAAGTTCATATTCATCATTTAAGTGTGACAACACATATTGTATGTATAAATATATTTAGAACTTAGTCATATGCATTACATATGATGAAAAAAAAATGAATAAATATATATTATGTGATAGTAATTGATTCTAATTAATCTTAAGATACATTTCTTATTGAATGAGATTATTTAAAGTGAACTTAAACCTAGAATTAATTAAAAATATATAATAAGTCATTCACTAAAGAGAATTCATTTAATTAATATGCTTTAGAAGTGATTTAAGTTAGGGATAAAAGAGAATAATCCTCTCTTTTCTTCTCTTTATAACACTTAGTTGTTAAGAGTAAGTCAAGTGAAAAAAAAATATTAAGTAAAAATTTCCAAATTAACTAAATCATTTAAAGTGAAATTAACTTCTTATGATTAAACACCCTTGCATACTTAGAAAATTCTAACAAAGCTCAGTTAAGACATACACAAGCTTTAATGCACACACCTTAGAATTAAGTCAGCACTTCTAGCTTTATGTTAGGGCGGTGTATGGTGTGATTAATGTCTTACTTTATGATGTATTACTTTAGACTGGATGTTATGGTGTATGTTTCGTAGATTGAATGTTAGGTCGTGATTAGCCTAATCGTGTTTTATGTAAGGGATTATGCTTAAGTGATGCTTATATATATATAGATATATATATACTCTCTTTTACAGGTTGCTTAATCACTAAGCATAATCCAAATTAAGTCAGGTGGGCTTGGTTACCTATGTGCAGGGTGCTAAGTCCAACTTATTCATATAACTGCTTGGATTATATGGTATGTTTAGCTAACACTTATTTTGCAGGTGTAGTTAAATTTATTTTGCTTATTTTTAATGTAATTTTGCATTAGGAGTTAAGATTAGTGCTATGGGGGTCAAAGATGAATATTAGCCAGAAGGTTTGATGTTGGGGTGCCATATGATGCCTTGAAGCCTACTAAATCAAAAGAAGTAAATCAAATGAGGAAATAAATGAGATGAAGAATGAAGACCCCACATAACATTTATTATTTATAATTGTAATTATTCTTTTATATATCAGGGTTGTAGGTTTCTACTACCATTTCTCTTTTGGTTATACTTGCATTAACACTTGTTTATTCTTTTAGTTAGATTTATAAAATTATTTGATATTTTGTTTAAAATTGCGCAATAGAAATGGCATACATTTTTCTAGTTTCTTTATGAATGGTGATTTAATGTGTGGCATGGATCTGATTAAGCTCTTAAGAAAAAAATAAATTTTCTACCACAACTACAACTCATAACTAAACTTTCTAAGTAACTCATAACCTCATATAAAGCCTAAACATTAAATCAAGATAATTAAAAGATTTAGCAACCCCTTAGCTGAATGTAGTATGCTTAATATCATGCATCCATATTATTTCACTCTTGCTAAGAGAGGATTTCCATCCTTGCACGATAGGGAAAGACTTGACCATTGAGGGTCACCTCTGTGATGTAAAACACATATTTCTCTCTGATTTAGCCAATAACTTCATTTTAACATGCATTTAGACATATTAAAAATCCCATGGCCTTTGTCAAAATAAAGAGTCAAAATCAAATAAAATTGATAAGATTTGCATTAGATTAAATCCTCATACCACTCACGCTCTAGTCTGTAGAAGAGTTTAAGACTTTAATCTCTTTCTAAATAATAACAACCTAACCATCTTGCAAAATCATATGACTTGATCACATAATTTTAAAGCGTATGAGGAGTTAGCTGACTGCCACTCCAGGTGGCTATAAGTCCAACAGTCGGGTGATTTACACTCTCTTCTGAAGTTAAACCATATACTCATCTTCGTTTAGATTTAAGATGTGTTTTGGCCCTCGCTAAAGCTCCCTAGATTTAGGATCAAAGGTTGCTGTTTCTTTCGAGCTACAAACATAAATCCTCACCTCTTAGGTATTTTCACAATCTTATATTGTGAGATTATAAGCCCTAACTTTCTAATAAATTTTAACTCAAACATAAAATTCTCTTCAATTTCAAACATATAAAGCTCAACCATAGGATAGGTTGGAATGCTCACTAGGTTTCTTAGTATTATGAGCATTCCCTACTCATCTCCTTTAGCTTCGATAATAAATCTCTCCTTTTTGATCTATCCTGATTTATTTTTCAAGTATAACCAATTTATTGATTGTCTTATCGTTGAAATCTTTGGAGACAATAATTATCTACTTTAATCGAGAGAATTCCTAAGGAATTCACCTTTCTTATGATGTAATTAACTATGACTTGCCCTCATAGAGAACTTTAAAATCCGGTTTAATATAAACCTTATTTTATTCATCCATGTAAAGTAAGAGAAAAATCTCAGTATATTCAAGACTCATTCGCTGGAGTCCTTATTGTGATTAAATCCATTCTGAGGATGATTTATCTTTTGAGATAGACCATTCCTGATGTATTCGATCACTTCAATAAGTACATCCTCAGATCGTGTCTCCCATACACATATTCGAAAATAAACATCACAGCTCTCGTTAATGAGTCACCAAGTTCCTAATTAATATCACTTGAGTCCATGTCTTACGCATACACCTTCATTTAAGACTTCGCAATTTTTGACATTTAAATTCAATCTCTTTGTTTAATATTCGATTTAAGTTCTATTTAGGTTAATTACGGCTCAAGTAGTGATTTTATTTAATCCTTATTCAAGTTTTATACGTCGTCCCCATTTAAGAGGCTGCTTCAGGAGTACTAGACCTTAATGCTTATAAAAAGCGTGCATAATTAGTGTCTTACAATATTGCGACCATATGCTCATCAACCTACAAGCCTAAAAGGTGCAACATAGGCCTTCAAGTGTACCTACACAACTCAATTATTACTTTTATTTTGATTTTAAATTCAAGTTTCATTTTATTTTAGGTGTTTTAAGTAATTTGTCAATGCAAAGTCCAACGACAACCTCGACATCATCCCCACGCATGGCTATCTGAGTACTCTTCACACTGCCTAAAAGGCACATAGGTGGTGTTTGTAATACCACATATGTTCGAACTACTTTAAAAAAAGCGTATAAATTTTATGTAACTACATGAAGCACAACACAATTTTTCTCTGCCGTGTTAGAACAACATACAGATACTTAATTTACAAATTTTTCCGTCACGTTGGAATAACGTGCATGAGTACTTATTTGATTTTGATATTTTTTAACCACATTTTACCTTCGACAGCAAAACAGAACGATGAATTGGCATAGATTTCAAAGCAATCAAACAGATTCCAAGGAAATCAAGGTAAGGGTGGAGAGGAATTTTTTTCTCTTACCTTTTTTGGTTGTTTGGATTCTAAAGAGAGAAAGTAGAGAGAAAAAGACGGAGAGGGAGAAAGAGAGAGGACTCTCTCTATTTAGAGAGAGAGGGGGAGTTTTCTCTCTCAATTAGAGAAAGAAAGCCGAGTGAAGGAGAGGTAGTGAGAGAGAACCAAATAGGGAGAGAGGAAGAGAGGGAGAGTGCATCTAGGTGGGCAAATCAGCGAGCTAGGCTCCCAACAGCTGGTTTTGGATGGGAGGATGCAAGAGAGAGGCGGAGCAAGAGGCAGGGGAGGGAGTGTGAAATGGCCAAACTGTTCGGCCTGGCTAGGTCGAGGGAGATTGGTTGAGCCAAAACAAGCACAGTCAATTTGAGAGTCGAAAGGTCAGGTCAGCTGCAACGCGATGCACTGCGGAGGAGGCGAGTAGGAATTGTCGTGCTATAGCATAGAGTGACCAGGAATGAGGGAGGGAGCTTCAACCTCTGCCTTGCGAGAGTGGGATGCTGAGTGGGAGTGATGAGAATGAGGAGAGCGGGAGATGTGAGATATGACAAGAGGTAAGAGAGCGATGTGGGGAAGTATGGGCAGCTAACCGGGATTAAGTGGAATAAGGATTAACTTATAGTTTCCTTGATTTGCACGACATTACATCGAAATATGTGCAAAATTCGCCAAAATTTTGTGTGATAATGTCAAACGATATTAGTGTCTATTTTAGGTAATTTCGATGTTTCGGACGCAACGACGCAAACCATTTTGCGAACGAAGGTTGTTTAGTTAATTTTGACGTTGAATTGAGTCAATTTCAACTCAAAACACGTATTTCCGCATCTGATCGCTCGATACTTGCACATACATATCTAAATTGATTGCAAACAATCTCATTTAATATGTTTGATTAACGCAATACCCATCAATTTCACGAACGGACGCTTGAAGGCGTAGCTTCCGACTCCAATACGCCGCGAAAACGCCGATATCTTTCCATTGATCGTGATTGCATGATATGTATATTTTGATTAATTTTAATGTTCTGAATGCATCGACGAAATCCATTTGTTGATTGGAAGTCATTTCGATTGATCTCGATGACGATCGGGGTGTTTCGGCTTCGATTTACGCGACATCGCATCGATAGTCCGTCGAATTTACGTACTTGACTCATTTTGACTCGTGTGACTTATATGGAGGTCGACAATTACCTACACATATTTGGGATAAAAAGGACCCTATTGAAACAAGAGATTCCTCAAATAATATAAAATTGGACAAAAAGGTCCCTTATAGAGGCAAAGTCCTTAAATGATATGAATTAAGGAAAAGGATTATCAATGTAACTTTCAAGATAATTTATGTTAATAAACTTGACAACTATACATGACATGTTTCAAAGCTACAATTTTGATAGATACATTATACTTGCAAGCGTTTAAGTTATATTTTTTCTAAAATGTTAAAAAATAAAACTTAAAACTACCAATTGTACAATTATGTTGATATGATGCATACAGTTCTATTTATAAATTTCTGATCGGCATGCATATTGATTTATACAATTTGGTGTTTGAATTCTGTATTATATTTGCTTATCTTGCTGAGTCTTGTGACTTATCAGATGAGTATAACCGTTTTATAGGGAAAGGGAAGGAAAAATTGAACGAGTAAATTTTTGCTCCTTTTTGGAAGTGCTTTGTGGGAAAACTATTGTAAATAAATTTTGAGATAAATTTCAACGAAGTTTTAAGTTTAATGTTTTACATTTGATGCTTTAGATGTTCTGTAAATCAGCACTAAAAGTTTTGATATAAATTGCTTCCACTTGCCATAAATATTGATTGATTTTGGTAGATCATGCTTATGAAAATATTCTCTTGTATAGTTTGGGCGAATTTAGATGCTGAACAGATCTCCTACTCCATTTTGTAGCAAAGTAAATTTTTGGAATACATGCTTGAAAAACATTCAATCAGTTAAGTCTACCCTCTTTGTTAGGTCCGGACAAATATAGCATATAATTAATTTGATACATTTTATTAAATAGTGTTTAATTACATTTAAAAATCTTCAAATCCCGCTCAACAACCTCACAAAGACACTAATTAACATGCATTCATGCCGCCTTGAATCACCCCTATGACTTTTCTTCCTGGTACACAATCACGCTCAAAAAATCGAAAAACCTGCCTGTATCCCAGAACATGCAAAAAGTCAAATCTCCCAGAACACGTAAAAAAAAATCCTCCGCTCCTCTGTTCGACTTAACAATCTTGTCCCTCCTCTTTCCATGCAGCAGACAAGTTATGTCTCCCTTGTCTCTCACTCGTTCCTCACGTCTATCCTCCCTCGTGAATCTACTATAAGCTCACCCCCCAAATAGCCCTAGGGTCACATCATAGACATGCTCACATGAATCCCACTTAGCCCATTCCAACAACAATCTCTCTGGTCTCTCTCTCCTCGATCCCTCTCAACCTCAACTCTCGATCCATTACCAACTAAGATCTACCTCCATCTCTTCCTCTCCCTCTTGATATGATACACAAAAGCAAGCTCAAACCACCTCCCCATCTCTAAAGCCATATGCCGACCACCTTCCTATTTTTGTGTAGTAGTCAACTCACTATACCTGTTGCCCTCACTAACCTCCATAATCAGAGTGTCAAGTTCAAAAGACAAAACGAACTTGATGCAACAGGTAAAATGAACTGAAATACACAAAATCAAATTAAACAACGATGACGAACAAACATCGCCATCGCGTTTAGAACGTCGAAATTGATTAGAATGTACATATTGTACAATTCGACGGTCGACCGATCAAGAGGAGGTCGCGTCGACGCGATATTGAGATAAGGAAATGCCCAAATGACCTCCGCTCGCAAAATTGATTGTGGCAGCTAAAACGCTCAAATGACTATCCAGCCACTGATGAATCAAATGTCGAAAGTAATCAAGCGACACGCAATTTGAAATTGACCATTCGACTGACTTGAACCAACGGCTCATCAGAAATCGGCTGCTATGCTCGTAACATCGAATATCCTAAAATTGACATATATATGCCCATATAATAATTTCGACACAAAAATCTCAATTAGCGTTAATTAAATACTTAAAAATAAAATTCCTATAAATACTCCCTAACCCTAATCCCCACTCGTAACCTCTCGCTCTCTCATGCGACCTCTCCTCCCAGATGAATGAGCCAACGCCCATCTCCTCCTTCCATTCGTGCACTGGCGGCGCATAACCACCTCCGTTGCCCCGACGCTGAGTGACCCGCAAGTGAGCACCGATCGCGACTCTCCGCTCTCCCGACGCGAAGATTTTGCGGCCATCCGCCTCAAGACGCCTCGCACTGTTTGCCCGTTTGTGTTGAAATATAGATCAGACACGCGTCTTTCGACGGGAAAAGTGTTGTGTGCATGTATAAGTACTCGTACACGCCTTTCTTGATATAGCAGGGAAATCTGTGCTTCGTGCAAGTACCTTATAGCCTCATACATGCCTTTCTTGATATTGTAGGATGGCGCATTTAGAGCGTGATTTATACCACCTCACGCCTTTCTTGGTGTGTGGGCGACCAAAGATACCCGGCGTATGCGGGACGACGCCGGATGTCGCCAAATCGCCAAATTTTCACACCGCCAGAGACCCAAACATTGACATAAAGCCGACACAATATAAAATTATCGTTTAAACCGACATTCGGGTGTATAAGTGCGACACGCCTTTCTTGGCAATGTATACAAACAGTATTTCAGGCCTCATACATGCCTTTCGCATTGGACGACGATTCGAGATTTACACCATCATATATGTCTTTCATGGCAGGCGCACAGATACCCGGCAACCCTACACCTGACGCCAGACGTCACCAAACGCCGCTAAATTTCTACACCGATAGACTGGCCTTAATATAAAATCAACTATAAACCTAAAATTGATGTTAAAATTGACATTGCAAGTATATAAATACCTATGCACATCTTTCTTGGCGAATGGAAGATACGTGCGCTTTGAGACCATACATGCCTTTCTCGCATGTAATTACGATACGTGGATACATGTTTTTTTGGCATGTGGCGTGCATCGAGCCTCATATATATGGACGACGCAGAAAATCAAATCACAAAATTTCATCTAAAATCTTAAACTCAGAATGAAACTCAATCAAAATAAGCAACATTATTCAAATCTAAAGTTAAATCAATTTTAAATTGAATAACCCGCATGGGACACACTATCGAATCTTAAACTTATATTCAAGATATCATGAGTTGATTCTCTAAGTTTTGGACCGTTCGCTAACAAAACCTAAAAAATCCAATAATAATATTATAAGAATATCAACTTATTAAAATATGAGTTTATATATGATTAGAGGATCTCTATTATTAAATTAATAGAGTCAACAGGATCTGAAATAGCAAAATAAAACATACACCTCGATGATAGCTGTGTTGAATGAAGATTTCAACCAGAGGGAATACTTTCATCAAAATGTGATTGCAATTTCAAATCAAATTAACTCAAATTAAGTATCAATAAAAATACAAAATCTAACATGTTATTAAGTTATAAATGTCTAAATGAAATTCAATCTTTAAAAAATGTAAAACTAAAATCCAACCTACCTTTCGCAACCGTTTATCGAATGTGATAAATTAAGAAAACTCTAAACCAAAAGAAGAAATCAAGACACAACATGTTTTACTCAATCAATCTCATGTCGAAGCGACGGACTGTGTTCTAATGCTGACGGCCAAGATGACATACGACGATATACGACCATACCTTAACCGGTCGCCAAATGACACCATTATATTACGCCACGATCAGAATCAGAGCTCCCATTCATGAGGAACTATGTGGTACACTTGATAGGCAAAAAATCTTACTTAAGATAGACTTAAATTGCCTCTTTAGACAACACCACTAAGTTCAAGCGTCTACGACGAACCTACTGCCGACAGATCATTCAAATAAGTCACTACCTCCTCGACTAAATGTAGGACCACACCGAATGATAATAGATCTTGACGAGATCATCATTCCTCCAATCATCCGTTTCAAGTTAAAGGATGATGAATTTCATAAATCTAAATTTCAAAACTTATGCTACTATCATGCGCTACATTTAGAATCAACTAACATTAATCAAAGTTCTCTCAAAGATTGTATGAATTAACTATGGCTTGTATGGAAACGAACCATCTAAAGTCACAAAATGAGTAAATCACTTGCAGTGTTTATCTACTATTCCATCTGCCTTTTGAAAATTTCACCGACATCATAAATCTACTCTCTTAATCGAGAGGTCAGTGGCGAATTTTCGGAGCCCACACTCGCCTCCACTCTTAACCAAAACAACCTCCATCACAAGCTTTGGCAGATAAGATGAAATAGAGAAGAATTAATGGTTCAAATTCTGTAGGATTTTGTGTCATCATGTTTATTGATCAACAAAGTTTGGTTTAGATCCTACTAAACACATCTGTTATCCAAACTAGCAGTGCTTAGATTGAATTAGGATAGTAACAAGATTTCATATATTGTAGGATTTAAATTAGTTGACTTTGCTAATTTTATTGGCTAGGTTGAATCCGACTTGAACTCTACTTAAAACCTGCTACTGCCCCTTTTTATTCAAACAAATCAATAAGTTGTTCAGTCCCTCCAAAATTCATCACCTCGTCAGTTCTGACTTCACTTCACATGAGCTACAAATGCAATAATAAACTGTTAAATCATTAAAGATAAGTATCAGTATATGTCTTTCTTGATATAGCGAAGAAATTTTATATTTTTGTATTTTTATGCAGGTAAAAGCCCTATACACGTCTTTTTCGGCGTGGTAGAAAGAACTCTCGACCGGCAAAAATAAACAGTTGTATATGTATTTCTTGACGTGGCAAAAAAATATGTATTTTTCATGTAATCAGAAGATCAATACGCATCTTTCTTAGCACGGTGAGATGGCAAATCAAGCAATGCTATTTAGTCCAACTATATACATCTTTCTTGGTGTAGTAGGTAGACCCATCATACTCGAAGCATCCCCCCTATATGAGGATAATGCCAAAATACTGTCAAAATACTACAGGATTGCACAGTAATAGGACTCAAATAAACCAAAATAAACAAAATTTTTTGAACCAAAATAGAAAATTAAGTTGGTATCAAATTATACACAAGCCTGGAGACAAAGAAATATTAACAAAATTTGAACTTAATGAACTAAAATGAATTAGATGCTCGCCACTGACATAAACAAAATATTTTATCGAACATTTAAATTGTTCTATAATTCACATTGAGACAATTGAAAGGGACTTTAATTGGGCATGTTAAAAAAGCACAATGGGGATTACAAGATATTTAAATGCTTGCTTGTAAAGAAGCAATGAATTAAGTAGCTCATTAACAAGCATAAGTGCTACCTCTTAATAAACACTTAGATTGTTATAACTCATGTGAAATAAATTGAAAGAGAATAAAAAAAAGGAAAGAAAAGGGTTTCATCAAATTCATAATTACTCTATCAATCTCGTGCATACATTACAAAGTAACATTTCGCTTGATCCAAATGCTTCAAGATCCATGTAAACACTTCAAAGAAATGGATCCTTACACATATCACGAGATAACCCACATTCAATCTAAGTACTTTGAAATTTGTCCAAGAACTTGAATGAAACTAAATGACTACATGCATTACAAGACAACTCCACATTCAATCTCATCGCATCGAAATGTGTACAAGATTTAAAGAAAGTAACATTGCATATACTTTGGTGCAACTTTACAATTAAATTTAATGCCTCAAGATTTGTGAGAGCAACCTAAATTAAGACACCCACATACATTACGAGGCGAATTCAAGTTCAACTCCCCTAAATTACAAAACTATTGAATTCAAAATAACCCACATGGGCCTCGACACATGTGTAAATGTTTAATTCTAGTATTTGAGGATACTATGCTGATAAATATAAAATAAGTTTAAATTATCTACATGTACTCCGACTAGTATGTTAAACACTTAATCATAAGATCTAAAAATACTACGCATGTTGAAATCAAGATTAATTTAAGTCCACTCATGCCTCGAGAATTGAATGTGATTTGAATAATTAATAATTTCTTTTGACTTTTAAAGCTTAATATAAATTTATCAATCATGCACATTCTTGAGTGGGCCGTTTTACTTATATAGCGAAGTCGTAAATACCATTCAACCAATCAAATCCTCTTCCTCATAAGGATAAAAGTTGACAGTGTTGGTTGAAAGTTAAATATTCATGCTCTGAAAAAGATAACTCATTTTGTTTTATGTTTGCACGTAGTCGTTGAAAGCCTTAATTAAAAAATTCTATATTCAAAGCTACAAAGTCTCTACTTCAAAATTAAACATGTGATGATAAATTCAAACCACAAATATGTTCCTCTATATATCAAATAGGGCTAACAAGGTCTACCAAGTGAAATCTCCCAATGAATCTAAATCATAACAGATCATAAGACTTCATCCTCTGTAATAAAATAAGCACAGTTGACAAAGTCTACCTGATGATGGTCGTGTTCAGTGAAAGATTTCAACCACTAGGATTATTACTATCAAAAGTAGGAGTTATGACCATAGCTCAGGACCTTTTTATTAATGGCCCCATTAAATTACCAATTATATCTCAGATATTTCCCCATAGCTCATCCCCTTGAATTGTGAATCATAAGATATGGTGCATTTGATAGAGCATAAAACCCTCTATTAACTAAGATGAGCTTAAAATTATCTCATTAGATAAACATTAACCCAAGTCTATAATATTCCCTTAAACAAAATAACCCATATTTGCTGATAAGAATTCTTTAATCAAATTGGGTGAACTATCTCCTCTGACAAAGTAAACAAGAGACTGCGATAGCTCGGGACAATAGAACGATGAGATCTTGATCAAACGCATCATCATTTTCCCAACCATATGCTTTAAGTTCTTAAATTTTTTAAAACTTCATTTGTTGCGGCTATATGCTAAGCAACTAGCAACATAACGATTAGCCTTTAATCGAAAGTTCTCTCACTACTATGAGGGGTAATTAACTATAGATGCTAGCACCTATAATAAACTTACAACAATATTTAAAGTGCAAAAAATGAGGACGAAATTTTTGAATAGTGTCTTATCTACAAATCTATTTGCCTTCTGAAACTGACTGACGCAAATCCAAACTCTCATCGAGAAGCTGAGCACAAATTTTTGGAGCACAAAGATGGCAAATCATATCATATACCGATTTATTGAACTCCAAAAGTTAATAATGAATGTCAATTCTAAATGATAAAGCACGCATGTCAAGTATAGTAATTCAAAAACCTATAAAAATCTATAAGATCATTATGCTTAGTTGATCTTTAAAAATTACTATTGCACGGATTTGGGTTTCGCAAATAAGCTCAATGATAATTATTATAATCAATTATCAATAATTGCGCCTCTCGTTACAACCTAAACATGAGGTTGTACAAAAAATTAATCTTAAGCCAAAGTTTGAGATTATGCTCAACCATATTATTTAAAATCAGAAGTTGCCATTTGCTACAACAATTATTCATAAGAAACTTTGACCTATAAATTCTTCGCCAAATACATTAGTTTCATGTGTTCCAACTTGTTGTTTTCTTCCTTGAAAGAAATACATGTTAAATAGTATCAATGCTACAATTGACTTATGGATCCATGCACATCTTAAGTTCAAATTGCACATGATGATAACAAAGGACAATTATGAACTAGTTGCACCACAATTATCCTCTCTATGGAAACCAAAACTTCAAAGAAAATGCTTAAGCATAACTCTTCAGAAGAGTTTTTATCAATCTTGGGGAAGATGTAATAAAAGGTATGCAGTAAAGATATTTTTGGATTATTCAAATATTTTTATTTTACTTTTTCTAATATTTTTGAATTATTTTAATTTTTATTTCATTTTTATATAATTGATTGTTAATAACACAAACAACTAAACTATCCTTTTCTTTAATATTATTCTAGTATTTATTTTGTTCCTAGAGTTATCTAGATTTAAACTTTAAATAATTTGGATTTATCAAGCAACCATATTTCTATAAATAGGAATTTTAGTGCTTATGATTTTGATATCCATAAGTTTGAAGCAATCCCCTTTTCCTCTCAAAATCCCTATTCTCTCTCTGTCCCTTGTCCCCTCTCCCCGCTCTCCTCTCCCCTATGGTTCTCTTTCTCTCTCCTCATAGAGTTCACACTTTTTGAAACTCTGAAGTCCTAATCCCAAGATACCAAGAGCCTAGAGCCTATTCTTCAATTTTTGACTAGCTAAGCCCCTTAGTTATCTCTCCTCTCTTTATGATTTCAAACTTCCCTACAATTAATGACTGCTTTCATAACAAAACAACCACTCAAAATATAATTTCATAGAAAAACGAAGAATAAGATAAACAACAAAGGCTCATCATTAGATTTTATTACATCACAATGAGAAAAAGATTTGACATAGGTACTTTATGTGTGGGTTTCTTCAAAAACAAGAAAATAAATTTGTAATGAGAGTCTATCTTCATGTAAATCTCCAAAGCAATGCAGTTTTCCAGCCCTAAAATGATTTCCTTGATGCTTTATCACATGACCAAGTTTTTTTCAAGGTTAGGAACCTATGACCGACACTCAAAATTAAAATGTCACACATATGACACGCATTACTGTCCGACACGCCCATATGTGACATACGTAGAAGTATCTGATTAAAATAATATTAAAAAATTAAAGGGGCGTGCGTGTCCGACACACGTGTCCAAAATAATTGAATTAACATTATATAAAAAATATTTTAAATATAATTTATCATAGTTTAAATTATTGTAGAGAGTTTTGAAAATTTAGAGAATGAGGTTTGAGCTAAAATGAGAGAATAATAAGATATATTTATTATAAATAATTAAAATAATTAAATTTATAAATTTAGAATTGATAATAAATTTTATTTATTAAGAATTAAAGTATAATAAAATAAATAATTTAAGTAATATATATATATATATATATATATATATATATATATATATAACTTAAGTAATTAAATGATTTATTTTTTATTTTTTTAATATTTTATCTATTTAATTTATACATATTATTCTAAATTATTATTATAATATCGTGTCCAACAGATATTTGTGTCATATTTTTAAAAATAAAGTATCCGTATCCATGGTCGTGTCCGTACAGCATCATAATTGGAAACTTGGGACAAAATACATTATTTAAATCTTGAGATAGTAAATTTATACTTTACAAATGAACATGCTGCATTCTTTGTCAAACATTTATATACCAATGAGCTTTGATAATCAAATTTTCTCTTGTTCTAGCTACCATGAAGAATAAACAAAAGCATTTTTTTTTTAATTTCTAGATACAAATCAAAACATTAAAATGACTCTTAATGCTAAAGTTTGCTGCATTGTAAAAAAATCATCATTTTCATCTTCCTTTTCTCTCCGGTAATCCTACTACCAAAATGTTGAAGATTATAGAACCTCAAAACTTCTCAACAGATTAATGTATAAACCTATAGAAGTTTGAGGGGAAAGATCATGTAATACTTCACTGCCAAAGGTGTTATGAAAGCTGGCAGGTAAGGAGAAATTTGAACAAAGTATAGATATAATGAGGAAATAAAAAAATTAGCATGAATGAGGAAATTTAGATTTTCTTTCCATAACAAGAACGAAGTCAATTACTTGATGGAAGGGAATTATCACAGTGAAGTCTAGTTAAAGAATATAAGTCGGACAACTTTTTTTTTTAAAGAAATACGAGTTATTTGAGCATGCCTGAGTGATAAAGGAGTTCGATATGAAAGAGGCCGAGGTAAACCCTCAGCAGAACTATCATTGGAGCTGCTATCATCATCACCATCTGAATCATTTCCTGCTTTCGATGTGCCACCAGGAAGTAATGCAATCTTTTCTCTCTGTAAAGAAAGCTGTTATCAGGAGTAACGTTAAATATTCTAATAATACACTTTTAAGCACTTGAAAAAGTTTTTTGGGTTGCCTGCACTTAAGAGAATCGTTCTTAGGAAAAAAAAAAAAAGAAAAACATATTATACCAAGGTATTGTCACACTTGTAATTTCTCGTAAGACTATTTTAGGAAGTATGACATTTATGAATACCATCAAAGATCTATGTCGTTTACCATCTTCCCATATTACTATGGGTTACCATTTTCTCTCTCAGCATTTGTTCTTATATTCAATATAATTTTCTTATCAACAAGGGGTTGTGAGCTATAGGGATATTAGCGATCAATGCCACCACTGAGCATGTGGCCAGTGGTATTGCTCCATACCTTCAAAAGAAAAGGCAGGGTTTTAACTTTTCAAACAAAAAAAAGCAACTAGAGTTAGTCAACTTTAGCCTGAACAGGTTTGATGTCCTACCAATTTAGTTCCAAGAGAAGCTCATTTAATTAATAAACGAAGAATGTGTGGCTCAGTTTATTAGATCAACTCATCAACATGCCTAGTTACGAGCATTTGGTGATATGGTTCTGTTATGAAAGCTATATAAAAAAGGAAAAAAAGTACGAGTAAAAAGGTGACAGCAAGAGTGCCACGCCTAGTAAGACAGCTATCTAGAGAGAGCACTAATGGCACGCTTTAACGACTGGAGGCTCCAAATATACCTTGTTTGTTCTTAGTGCAGAACCTCTAGAATACTAATAAAATAAGGCCGTTCATTGCATAGAGTCCCGCTAATTCAAGGCTTAAGAAGGGAATAATGTAGAAAAGTTTATCCACGTATTTATAAAGAGGTTATTTCAACGACTCAAATTTAGGATCTCTAGATTACAATAGAGACAAGTTACAATTGCCACCAACTTGCCATCTGCTATCTATGATTATGTATGCTAAGAAATTATAAAGATGGTTTCTTTGGACCTTAAAACACTAAGGGGCTGTTTGGGATCAATTTTATTTTCTGTTTTTTGTTTTTATTTTTATGTTGTTTTTAAAAATATGTTTGTTTAGAGTGTTTTTTTATGTGATTTTATTTTTTATTTTTAAAAATAAATAATATTATTTTTAAAAACATTCAAAACATCTTTTATTTTGAGTGTTTTTAAAAACAAGTATAATCAAACAAGTTTATTTTTAAACAAAACATAAACAAAACAAAACAAAATTACAAAAATCAAAAATAAAAAAAGTGATCTCAAATGACCCCTAAACTTAAGGGTGTACTTAAACAAGTTAGCATGTATATTATATATATTTATGTATAAATGTATATGGGTGTACGCACGTGCATGCATTAGAATTTAGGGCTTTAATTATAATGATCATAGAAAAAAATCTTACAAATCCAAGTAGTTCCCCTCTCTATCCTAATTTATCATTTTTTTTCCTCTAATTTCTCATTCATTCTATGGCTCCATCATTTGAAATGCCTTGAATTTATCTTAATCTTCTTTATTTGACAAAAAGGCAATCCGATTAGTGAGCCAACTCAAACTTACTGAATTAAGATTGACAAGCTCAATTATTTGAGTCAAACATAAGCTCAAGCCAGAGGCAGTTCATGCTCAAGCTCAACCAATTCAATCAAGCTAAGTAGGGTCAAGACAAGCTCATGCTTAAGCTGGAGGAAACTCAAAAAAGAGCATAATTAATTGAGTCAAGTAAGGAGCTGTATCACATGATCGGAACACCATACTACAACACCTTGAAAATAATCATCTATTTGATTTATTAAATTAAACATAAGTTAGATAAAGAACTAACTGGCATATTTATAAACCAAGCTTAACAAGATTATGGATGCAATAAACAACAAAAATCCTGTGGATTAAAGAAGAGATCTAATTTTGACATCAGGAAAGGAATTACCAAACACAGGATTGCTAGAAAACAACTCATGTTAATATATAAAAAAAACATTGCACAACAAAAAAGAGCAAAGAACATATAGGAATGCATTTGAATGAGGTCAACTTAATATGATTTTAGGTTCAATAGTGATAGAGATGAAGAAACATGAACAAGACTCATATAGTATAAGTTGATGTTTTATTTTAGAAACCTCAACTTTAAATTAGTATGGAAAAAAAAAGTGTATTTAACAAATAAATGACCAACTGCATTTAATAGGAAGCTAATGAAAACAAAATCAAATGTCTAGCACGGCTTGATGGCTATGATTTGGCACACAAAAATATAGTATAGACAAATTAAATTGCACCATATAACAAATATTACTCAGATGCATTATGCCATTATGCCAATCTATTCAAATGCATGCATGCCTCAAAAAACATGCTACTAAGGTTCTTCATCCATTAGTTCAAGCATTCCCATTTAAGCAACTGAACAATTCCAAGCTTTGTATGAAAGAATGATGCTCGAGCATTGGTTCAAAATTACAGCGCAGCATTCACTTTCAAGCATCCAGTATGGCATGCTCATGCACAAGAAGTACAACTTTGGTACGCTTAAAATGAACAAAAATAATGCTTGATAAATTATAATGATCAAATAGCAGATGAAATCGTCATACCTGAAAATTCTTTCCAAGAACTTTCAGAGCAACTGCTCTAGCCTTTAGCACCTCCTTTTTTACATTGTTTTCTTGCAAGACCTATATTAAAATGTCATTAATGCACTGGAGAACATGTTTTCTACCAGGTGTAAGATACAGTAGAAATGAGAAAAGAAACTCATGTTTTAATGATTAACTGATTCAGTATCTTGCTTAGTATCAATCTATGGAATAAAGATAAAAAGAAGAATTGTCTGAAAGTTCATTCACAGTAAAAAAGAATATATCTTGATTGAAAATGCTTGACGACTAAAGAGCTTCATGGATAGCCTCTTAATGTCAAATGTGATAAAGCCTTTAATGTTATTACCGAAGAATAGCCATGGATCAAGATTTTTCTTGATTTATTTAACCAGTGTGTAATTATTTATATATTAAATTTAAATTGCCTTTCTCTTTAGGATTATTCTAATTAAATAATTTTCCTATATTACAATTTATTTAAATCTAAATTTGAATAAGTTTAAACATTTATATAATTCTATTTCTATGAATAAAGATATTAAGTATTGTAAGCAATTATTCAGTAGTAAATGAAAATTTGAATCTAGATTCCCTCTTACTCCTATCTTCCAAAGGCCCCTCTTTTGCCTCCCACATTTACAAAGTCAGGTTGAAACTCCTCAAGATGCCCACATTGTTGGCATAGTCACCACCTTTCTCACTCTTTAAATAACTCAAAAAGCTCTGTACAAACACAATTCACTTCCATCTCATGATCTTGTCCTTGTCTACGGCTCAATATTAATTTTTTCCAAGCACTAAAATGCCTTCTTTATGCGAGTCCAACAATAATACAGTGACTCATCCATTGCTACCCCCCAACTCACTACGATTATCTGGGCATCCTCCTCACATATGTAATGTCGTAAATTGTTGCCTTCCTACAATGATGTCCTCAATGATTAAGCTAAAGGCAACCCATTATCTTCTTCAATGGCTACAATAGACTAGCATTGAAAGGAAATATATTTTTTTTCCTATTAATTGCACTCTTTCCTTCTAAACAACGCGATACAGATTTTGTTTTCTTCTTCACCCACAATATTGTTTATGCAGATTTTGTGTGCGACGCCAAATTATATCAGATAAGGGTCCAGCCTTTAAGAGCACTAAAATCTATAGATTTGCTGATCGGCATAAGATTGTCTGGCGATACTCATCGATTTATAATCCGAGAGCAAATGGCTTAACCGAGACTTTCAACAAAATACTAGTCAAGCTACAGAAAAATTCTCAGAAAAAAGAGGGATGTCATGATAAAAAAATAAAATAAAGAATGATGATGATGACATAAGGGCTTGAAATCTCTTTTCTTCATGCATGGCCCATCTTGAATTCCTTAAGTAGGCTTATAAAAAAATGGCTCATCTTTTGAAATTCTTAAGCCCATAATTTTCTTTTAATTTAAAAGTCTATTGGGCCCAAGTCCATATGTGGGCCTACAAAAGGCTAGAATTGCTAATCTTCATATGCATACTTTCAAATTCTCCTTTCTCCTCCATAAGATGCTTAAGCCCATAATATTCAATTTTGAAAGAGCCAAACTCATGTTTGAAACATGTATGAAGGAATTTAAATGTGACTAGCTCCCATGTGTATATTATAATGTCTTATTTCTCTCTTGATTTTGATATGTGATGTATGCCAATAAATTTAAATAGAAGAATTTTATTATATATATCCCAAAGTGAAATGTCGCTCTTGTTATGCAAATTCTCAAGTCAGATAATGGGAATGTCTACATGTGCTATGAGAAATTGCATATTTGGTTTCATATGTGAATATTAGAATGAAGTAAGCTCTGCACATATCTTATGACATAGTATTCTATCACATAGATCTATACTTGATCTACGATATCTTTAAAATTTTTATTGGAACTTTAACAAGAAGGATACTACACTTGATATTTAACAAGTGTTTGAAAGAATCGAATGTATGTCTTTTAGAGACAAATGCGCTTGACTTATGACAAGCTTAGAAAAGGTTAAACTTGCATCTTCAGAATAGATCTAAACTTGATTTATAAACAAATATTTTGTATCCTCTAGTGTAAATACACACTTGATCTATAATGAGTGTTTGAAAGAACCAAGCCTATATCATTTAGAACAGATACTCACTTGATTTGTGATAAGTATTTGAGAAAATTAAACTCACATTTTATAGAACAGATCTTCATTTGATTTACAATAAGTGTTTGAATGAGTCAAAATTCTCATACTTTACAAAACAAAGCTACACTTAATTTATGATTTTTGGGTATTGAAAACTCATACTTGCAATTTGACATATTTGTCACATCTAATACAACTAATTCAACTTAGATATTTTAATGTCCGTACAACACTTTAAAGAACAGATACTTGTATGTGCATTGAAGTACTCATTAAATCAAACACATAGAAAATCAGAGGTCCGATGTGTTTACCTCAAGATCATCCTCCCAAAGATATCGTGGAAACGACAGCTTATCTCCATGAGAAACAACCCAACCAAATCCCAGGAAGAAAATAAGAAAGTTTGCCAAACCAAAGAGCAAATCTAAGAAAAAGAAAAATACTATAACATAGAAAATTGTCAACAACATGGATGATTATCAGCAGCCAACAAGACGATCTATTAGATTTGCTAATTTCATTACCACGCTTCAGATCAATGAAGAAGCAGGGGAAAAAATTGAAGAACTTTCCACTAAATCTTGTTTGATGGTACATGAAGCTGATGACAAAGAGGAACTATGTTTCCCAAATGAAGATAAATCAGAGCCCGTCATGATAGCAGACATGAAAAACATAAAATTAAGCAGTGATTCTAAATCTTTAAGCCCATCATTAGATGGAGCGGAGGCCATGAAGCAACCGATTCATCTGAAGATTCAGATCCAAAAGAGGTAGCCCAAGTACAGTTAAGAAGTGGACGAGTGCTACCACCTCAACAGAAAAAGGGGCCAACAAACAAAGATAAAGAAAAGAGAGATTAAAATCAATGAAAAGGTCGTCCCTAAAGATTCAAATAAGAAGCATTCACCAAATAAAGGGATCGGCTACAACATTCTATCATACTTAAGAAAAATTCCGGCGCAGTTGAGCGTATATGAGCACTTTTAATATCAGAAGATCTCTGTAATACTCTACTTGAAGCCCTTAAAGAGCCGGAGAAGTTTGAAGCATAATTTGTTGAATGTTATCTAACAGAGGCTTTGCATGCTCAAGACCCTCTAGCCATCATGTTTTCAGAAGAAGATCTCATGCTTGGAGCTATAAAGTACAACCGTTATCTATATGTTACAACTAAAAGTGATGAAATTATAATACCACAGATTTTGATTGATCTTGGTTCCTTTGTGAATCTTATGAATCTAAGGACTCTCAGTGACTATCTCTAGATGTGCAACATCTGGGACGAGATAAAGTCTTGGTCTAAGATTGGGACAGAAAATTGTCAGATCGTTCGTCCTTCCTCTCAAATTCGGAGACCTTTCTACAAAAGAAAAATTTCATGTGATCGATGCAGACACTTCATTCAGAGCTCTTTTGGGCCGACCATGACTTCATAAATATGGCATCATCCCATCTACACTACATCAATTCTGAAATATACAAAAGACGGTGAAGAATTCAAGATTGTGGGTGATATGCAACCTTTGTGGTGCATGAAGTGAAAATATACCAAGATGCCAGTTACTTCCTTCTGAAGGAATCAAAGCTAATAGAACAGCTAAAAATACTGCATCAACTTTAAAACCCATAAAAGAATAAGTTAAAAAGAAGGATGAAAAGTAAACCAAATAAAGGAAATGAGACTACTCCAAATATCTCTAGAGATATAAAGAGCAAGTCCAAAATAAATAATTGTCCCTCATTTGGGCAGTGATACTAAAGAGGAAGAATGTGCTCCTGCCAAATCCAGAAGTCCACATAAAAATGCAAGCAAAGTGCTGAAGGGAGGATTATTTTGACTCTGATTATAAGTACAAATCTACTTTTGAAGGCAAGGCGCAATGCACATTCTTCAAAACAATCATAGATCTAGCGGTAGAGGAGAATACGCTTGTAGTCACTCCTATTCCTCGTCAGCATTTCAAAGAAATCACTCATCGAGAAGTTTATAACATTGAAGAAGTAGTGACTTTCTATGTGCCTCCCCTCCCTGGAAAGCATGGGCAAGGAAGCTTGTTTTATAAATCCGAGGGATGTCAAGAGAAGATCTTGATTGAGTAATGCAGTTATCTAAAGAGGAAGAAACTGTGCCCAGGAGGATGCCAAAATATTATTCTCCAAAAAAGCAAGACTTAATGCGTAAGGATGGGGTTCATGCCAAAGCAAGCAAACAAATGACTAAACTCTTTGAAATAATGTGATACCCAAAAGGTTCTCAAACCGTAGTAGAAAAAACAAGAACACTACTAGAGGCCTTGGGTTCATTCAAGATAATTGTCCACAAGAAAACGCACTATGTTATAACAGGAATAGAAATTGATAATGAAAATGAAGATGACTTCTTTGAAATCAATCTTACAAATGTTGAAGAAGTAGAAACATGGCTAACACCTGAGGAGCTTGAGGAGATAGCGGGCAGGCGGCTACTATGGATGAACTTAAAGAAATTAATCTAGGAACTGAAGAAGATCCTCGCCCAACGTTCATCAGTGTCCTACCTCCTAAAGATAAAGTGAAGAATTAAAAGCCGCTCAGAATTGGGGACTGCTTTTGCCTAGACATATCCGAGATGTCGGCTTATCCTCGATGTGACGTCACGACGACAATCAAGTCGATGCGCACAATCGCAATCTTCTAAACGAATGAGACTGGACATTGAAGAATAGGTGATTGCATAAACTAATAAGCTCATTGAAGTTGGTTTCATTCGGAAGAAAAATATGTCGACTGGATAGCTAATATTGTCCCAGCGAAGAAGAAGAATTGTCAGATTCGTATCTATATCGACTTCAGGGACTTAAACAAAGCTTGTCCAAAAGATAACTTTCCGCTCAGACGAATCTGGCCGGACAACACTTCAAATCATGACATGTTCTCATTTACACGGATGTTAATACAATTAAATCAAAATGGTTCCTGAAGATGACAAATATAACTCATTCAAGACATTAATCGACATATATTGCTACACAGCCATACCCTTCAACTTGAAGAATGTTGAGACTACATACCAAAGGGCTATGATGCGCATCTTCGATGAGTTGATTCATCAAAAAGTAGAGTGCTACGTTAATGACATTGTCAAACATAAAGCGCAAAGATCATTTCGATGACTTGAGAATCGTCTTTGAAAGAATCAATAAATATGATCTCAAGATGAATCCTCTCACGCCTTTGAGTCTCGGGAAGTTCCTCGATATGTGCATCGCAGGATTGAAATTGATCACAACAAAATCAAAGCTATAGTTGAAATGCCTCCTCCGGGGAGCTTTCGTCAACTTCGTTCCATGTAAGGGCATCTTGCATTTATGAAAAGATATATATCAAATCTGTCAGACAGATGTCAACCATTTGCAAAGTTAATGAAGAAGGATACTCCTTTTAATAGTATCAAGAAGTATCTGTTGAATCCGCCTATCCTTGCAGCACCAATCCCAGGAAAGCCTCTCATCTTATACACAGCAGCACTGGAAGAATCTTTAGGTGCTCTGTTAGCACAACATAATGAAGAAAAAAAGGAGAATGCTCTATATTACATTATTCAAAGGCTAATAGGAGAAAAAATGCAATATAATTAAGAAGCATTGCTTGGTGTTAATCTTTGTTATCCAAAAGCTCCACCATTATATGATATCTCATAAAATCACTCTCATCTTAAGGATCGATTCACTGAAGTTTTAATGATAAGACCAACATTGACAGGTCACTTGGCATGATGGGTTGTTCTTCTGCTATAATTTGACATTACATATGTTTCCCAAAAAGCGGTGAAGGGAAAAATCTAGCAGACTTCCTTGTTGCACACCCTATCTTAGCAGATTCATCGCTTAATGGCGATCTTCCCGATGAGCATATCATGCACATATATGAAAAAGAAAAACAACAAATGTGAAAATTGTATTTTGATTTTCATTCATCAAATACACTCAACCCTCAAATCTCCCAAAGCTTGAGCTGACATTGACCTCATCTTGATCACGCCATAATGTGATATAATGAGGCACTACTAGGTTGACTGAGTCGTAAATCAACAACGAAGTAGAATGAGTTGTTGGTGGCAGGTCTGGAGGAAGCTATCTCTATGAGAGTCTAGAATCTACAAGTTTATGACGATTCTCAGCTCGTCATCAATCAAGTGTTGGGTCTTTAAAAAATCAACAAACTCGAATTGGCTCACTACCATAGCGAGTTCTCAAGCTTATGAAACAAATCCCGAACATCATTATAACTCAGGTCTCTCGAGCCAAAAATAGCAAAGCTGACTGCTTGGACAAACTAGCTAAAGAGATGACGAGTATGGACGACAATGAGTATGTGCCAATTAGCATTTGCACTCGTCGGGTACTAAAGCTAGCAAATTTAAAATCCTCACTGGAAAAGGTCATCAAATGCAAGTAGGATGCTCATGTTGCACTAACGTTGCACGGTTCCCATAAATGTCGTCCACATCATTCATCGCTTCAAATTTGCACGATCCAACATAACATCTTCGCCATTTGAGTCGGGAACATATAATAGACCAATCGATCCACCATCATTAGCTGGTCATTGCTTCATCCTAGCAGCCACTGATTATTTTTCCAAGTGTGTTGAATCCGCTCCGTTTAAGGAAGTCGCAGCCGAGCATGTGACCAACTTCTTCACCCACAATATTGTTTATAGATTTGGTATGCCAAATTATTATCTCGGACAATGGTCCAAATTTTCAAAACACTAAAATCTACATTTGTTATCAACATAAGATTGATTGGTGATACTCAAATTTATAATCCAGAGTAAATGGCTTGACTTTCAACAAAACACTAATCAAGCTACTCAGAAAAATCCTTACAATACATAAAAAGAAGTGGCATATCAAGCTCGTTGAAGCGTTATGGGCTTACCGCACTACTTACAAAACACCTACAAAATTCACTTCTTATGTTGAGGGCGCTCGCCACTTGAAATTGAACTACCTCCCGAAAGTATTCAACATGATGAAAACCCCTGATGGAAAAGCTTGATACGCTTGACAAAGTTAGGCTCTAAGCTCAACAAATATTTAAAATCTAACGAGCGAGGATGTCCAACGTGTTCGATCATACAGTGCGTCCTCAAACTTTTCAAGAAGGGGAATTAGTCCTGGTGCTGAGAAGACCGACAATTGCTCATCGCAAAATAGACGATAAATTTGTGCCTAATTAGGAATCAACATTCATCATTGAAAAAGTATATCAGGGATAAGCCTACCAGCTTGTTGATTTCAAAGGCAAAAAACCAATGCCGCAAATTAATGATCGATATTTAAAGAAGTATTATACATTAAAGTGTAATCAAACAAATTATGTACTTGAACTTTTCATTATCATCGTATATAGTTTTACTTGAAATTCTCTTATAATACAATAATACATTTCTAAAATAAAACATAACTCCCCCTATCAAACAAGGCATTTTTAATTTTATAGCTAAATGTTAGGCTATCCCTGTCAGACAGGAGGCCTTATTTTTATATTTGGGTTGACATTACGCTTAAGGCCGAGATCCCCACATATATATCTAAATAATGTATTCAAAATTTACAAGTTTCAAAATCTTATTGACCAAAAAGATAAATTTTTAAATCTGCAAACTTTAACAAATCAAGTTCGAAACACATCATCCCTCCATACATCAAATCTAGGGGACTCGACATGCTCAAATATGATCCAGTCGTTAACAGGTATGCTTACTCAACATGCCACAAAAGCCACAGTAAGAGATCTCCCATCTCGTTAGCATAATGATAAAATCATTCATCAATTGCTTAAATCTAAATCTTAAGTGGGTGCATAAGGCCGAACTCAACATGCTCAAATATGGCCGAGTCGCTAACAGGTCCGCTAACTCAATACGCCACAAATGTCATAATAAGGGATCCTCCTACTTCGTTAGTTCAAAAGCAAGAGCATCCAAAGCCCCAATTCCCTCCAACTTAGTGAGTTCAAGTGGCCCGGACTGGGAGATCATCCTTAATGGTCACAAGGTCATTTTCCAAAATTCAATAAAATATCCTCACTTAAAAGAGCCGAGTTTGGTATCAATGAAAATATGAAATATCAAGTCCTTCAACAAGTTTGTTAAGCATAAAACAAAGACCGCAAAAAACTCTTCTTCAAGTCCAACCAAGAAAAAAGAAGAGGACGAGAAAATCATACCAATGTTCATACAAAACCCAAGGCTAAACTAAGGAGTTATGTCATCAACATGTCCATTACAACAAAGCAGACATCCTTCTATAAGCCCACGAAAGCAGAAAGTGACTGATGACTCTTTGTCATTAACCCAGCATAAGCTTTAAGGGCTAGGTCGTTTGCATACATCCTTCTATAAGCCCACAAAAACAGAAAGCTATGGCAAAAGGCAATTTTGTATCATCTGACAAGTCTTCAATAGTTCAAGAATTTCCTCTATCAAATCCATCAAAGCACGAAGCCAGGATAGAAGGAAATATAAGATACAAATCATTGAGATGAAGTTTTCAATATGTCCACTAAGCACAAAACATAGGACTGAAAACCTCTCATCTCACTGATAAATCATCAAATCCATCAAGCAGAACAATCACAAAGCAACGAGTCAATGATGATGTTCATTAACCCGACGAAACCTCTACAACCAAATTAAGAGATTGTGGATCTAATATTGCATGTTAGACACAAATACATAGCTTTTATTCTTAGAAATATGCAAATTCATGCGAAATACAACTTCAACATAGGAGTAAAACAACAAAGGAGGGAGGTTTCGTCAACAAAAGATAAACTGACACAATCCAAATCATAAAAAAAAAGACAGACAAAAAAAAATACATCAAGGGCGAGACAGGTCTGGCTAGGACACAATGACAAGAAGAGACTCACTCGCTTGATCCAAAGTCTTCCACAACTGATTCGAGCGGCAGATCTACCATAAGGTTGAGTCTATCACCGCCGCCTCTCAGTATCTGCCGAAGTCTACATCATGCTCTGACGATCTGTCTTACAAGACACTGAACTCTTAAGTTCCCTCCAAAGGCTTCAAATTTTAGGAGTGACCATCGATATTTTCCCCAATATCGATGGACATGCCACAAAGTCCTCTCAGATCTTCATAACTCTTTCAAATTTGTCATGGGCAATTAGCTGCTGCCCGCTGAAGTCGACGCGCTCTTGTAGTTTTGGCAGTGAAACTGTGCGAACTATGCTAAGGGCCTTCATTTGTTGAACCAAGAATTCTGCTTTTGGAATAAAATCTCCTAATATCACTCCTCGTCCAACTCGAAGTGAGCTAAGAAATCCAAAATGACATTGCGTCCTTCGTGAAGCGATCTATAAGGATGCTAGTGAGCTTGGGTCCAATCGAGAGATCAATTCGCATAAGAACATCACGTTATCATCATAAATGTGCTCGTTGCACGAATCGATATGATGGATGCTTGCATAGATCTGCGAGGAGCTCCTTCAGGTATTACATATGAAAAAGAAGGGTATCAGAAATGTTATATTTCAAAATTGAAGTAAAGGACTAAAAGAAAAGAAAAGAAGTCAGTGAATCACACATGGATCAAATGTCTCACGTTGGGGTTGAGCTCCCCCAAACGACGACTGATCTGGTGGTGCTACTAAGCCCAGTGGCATCTCATCAAAAGCAAGTGCAGCGGAAGTCTCATCATAGGTTTGATCCCTCACTCCTGAGATTTCACCAAGCAAAAGCCAGAAAAGAAGCCCATATAAGGAACCAAATCTATGAAAAGGGCCTCACGGAGCGTCCATGGCCACGCCAGTCGATCGATCACAAAATCAAGAGAAGGCTCTAACTGACATCATAGGTCCAAAACTTGTCTCCTTAAGAGTTAGAAGCCGCTGTGGAAAAGGACTAGCTGACCAATCAGTTGAAGTTCTCGAGGATTCGCATAGCGAGGACATCTTTGTCTGTGCGATGGAGATGGAATCTCAAAAGAGGTTCACACATAAGGAGAGAACTCCTCTCGCCGTCGATTTAGTATCCTCCCCCTATCTATTATAGGACAAACAGAGAGTAGATATATACACAATGAGGAAAGCTAAGAAAAGAATTAAACATTAAAATTATATATATATATATATATATATATATATATATAAGTTATCTTGCGGAGCTCGTTGGACTTTAAGTCTCACTCTCTCACAACTCGCTAAAGTCGGTGCAAAGGACAAGCGTACCCAAGTCAGACGGATGTAACTAACTCCGGTGTGACTATAAGAAGTGGCCAGGAGGAACCTCGAATTCATGTCAAATCTAAGTAAATGCATCCACATTACTGAAGCTGAGAGCAATCTGGTCTCGAAGTCGAGCATTAGTGACTCATGGAATGAATGGGACATCCCTCATAAGCAATGTAGCCTACGAGAATCCAAACTGTCGGGTTGTCCTATTGAGTTGATACCCTTCTAAGATAACAGAACGACCAGATCGATAATACAACCAACCCGGAAGCATGTTTATGAAATATTCCGCTACTGGCAAGAACTAACCGTTATGGAGCAATGTACATCTTCCCATACAGTCCACTCCATCCATTATATTAACCTCCCTCAAGCTAGGAGGCAAGTCAGTGATCAAAGACTGGTGAATAAGGCTAAATCTGTCAGTGACCAGGTGTGGAGCAAAGAAGAACAAACATACTCTCTCACCTTCCAAGGTGAAGGCTTGTGATAGTTGTATAACCACAGGATACCCTCTCTCTAAAAAGTACGAAAGGCATTCCAAACAAGCGAAAGATCCGTGCATGTGAATATGGATCCAAACATGAATATATTGTCAAGGAAAAATCAAATCTCGTAGCTCAAGCAAGCTAGCCTCCAAAATGATTTTCAACACTCTATATATCTTCGCTAGAACTGGAGGAGCCAAAGACACTCACCTTGGGAAATCCTGTTGGGCAGCCAGTTGAGCGCTAGATCTGATGGATCCCTCCCTAATAGGTAAAACAAAAGTACATAGCCAAATGACAAAAAATAGATCCTCATATATACCTGGAAGTGACGGAGAAGAATATCTAGATGATAAGGAAGGCTCGACAGTCTCTTCCGATAAGTAGTCACCAAATTATACTCTTATCTCAAAAGAATCGTATAATGTAGTTGAATGTTGTAACAAGTTATCCTCTCTCAAAAAGTTGTGAATCCAAACATCCCTAAGCATAGTTGCTCATGAGCGCATAGGTAAGCTAGCTGCTCTATAAGCTTGTTTGTGATGGTTAAGCAGCTCAGGGTAAACTGAAGGTAAAAATCATCATTCCCCGTCTATGCCCATCTGCGGAGGGCCGCCTATAGAAAAGTTCATGATCCGAAGGAATGCACTCCTCATAGCATCTACCAGAGATTAGAAGACCTGATATGTAAATCACTCATTGTGATGGTCAACTCTTCTAGCCCAACCCATAAGTATTGCTATCAGCATCCCAAAACTCAATCATATTTCTTATCCAAGAAGGAGGGATATTTCCAAAGTCAAACATAGAAGCGTAAATCGCTCCATAAACTTCAACTGCAAGGTGTTCTTGTGAGCTTGAATAATGTATCGGGCCCAAGTAACATATGCTCTTGCGGGGCTATGGATGTCACCTATGGAAGAGTCTCGAGGCTATTCCAATAAGTTGGACTGCAACTGTCGATGGTTAAGCAAACGACTGCCCTGTTTGCTCAATAGTGTCAGCAGCCAGTTGAAGGATCTCGCACATCCCATAACTGATTTGATCAACTGTATTGTCCAAAGGATTATATTCACCACACTTCAGCTTAGTGGTGGTCACCCATTATGGAGGATTTTCAAATTCAATAGACTCTTAACAAAAGGATAGAGAGCAAAGAAGTTCAAAGATATCATTTGCGATCTCATAATGCGCTTCCTATCCATAATGTATGCATTTCCACGAGGGTCATGAAAATCAATAATTGATCATATAGCGTCGTCGCTAGACTCATCAGATGGCAGGTCTACTGATCTCCTCCAGTTGAACATCTTCCTGAAATGAGCCACATAAGGAAAATATAAGAAATAGAGTTAAACAATAAAAGAAATGCGCGAAAAGAAATGTCCATCATATGCTTAAATATGAATAATCTATGCTAAAGGTAGGAATCACTTCATAAGTATTCAAAGAGATTCAGAATGGCATATGTCACTTGGCGGCTAAATAAATTCTACAAATTATCGGGGTCAACTAGTTTGCAATAAACTTGGTCCGCTTATGCACGAACCATGTTTGTTGTAGGACATTTGTTAACCAACACATATGGTGCATAAGTTAAATTAAGCACAAAATCTAAAACCTATGCCTACAAAGCCATTGTTGCACGAGTTGGGTTTAAAGCGCCTTAATTGCGAGCTGAATCAAATAAAAATCAGACGATTTGAAATTTTGATTTCATAAGTGTGTTTAAAATGATAAAATTAATCAAATAAAATTTATTAAATCAATTAATAATTATTAAAATGATCAATGTTAATTTTAAATAAAATTATGTGCATATCGAGATCAAGAAGCCCCGACGACGTCCAAACAACCTCACGAAATTGACTCCGTTGTCACGAAAACGCAAATTCATCAAACGACACCTTCCGGATCAATTCAAAAATCTACATTAACGTGAGATTTGAACGCAATGTTGCAATTCGAGCTTAATTATCGTCAAGCTCAAACGACCTCGACGAAACGTATATACTCAAGGCCCGACAAAGAAAATCACCTAAAATTGATACCCATATTATTAGAATTCATCGCATAAAATAATTTCATTAAGAATTTTTGCGCAAATTTATTAATGATAATAACGTTACGAATTGCAATTAAGTGACTAATGGCTGCTTAAATCCCTTGATACCCTGCCTAATCAGCCACCCAATCCCCTAATTAGATTAGCCATTTAACTCTCCAATTGAAGTAGCCTCCCATTATTCCCTATTAGATGCCGTTTAGGCAACCAATCAAATCGGGCGGCTTGCCTTAATACCCGAGCAAGGTAAACCGAGCCCCATTCACGCGATCTTTCTCTCCTGAGCACTCCCTTTCGTCGGTCCGTCTCTTCCTCTCGACCAAACTCCCCTCTCCCGAGCCCTCTCTCGGTTCGTCCTCTCTCGAAGCTTCCTTTGTCCCTCCCTTTCCGTTTGTCTAAGGAACTATATGTTGTTCCCTCCTTCCTCCGCAACAGGAACCTGAGACCTCGCCCAAGCCGAGTGACCTAACCGAGCTCCTCTTTTCTTCAAATTGAGCTTCCAGGTTGTCTCTATCCAACCTTAAGTATATATTTCATGCATTTGGTTTCCTTGAGATGATATGCTTGGTGCATTTCTCTTTCATATGCTTAAATGGTATTGAGGATTTGATCGGAAGCTTGAGATGATGTATGGCTCAATGCTTCATGTTGTTTGCAAGTATTTGCATATTTTCATGCTTATTAGCTTCTTTTTGGGTGATATGGCTTAATAGATCCCCTTCTACATGCTTAAGGTGAGATTAAGGGTTTAAATTGAAAGCTTGAAATGATGTAATGCTCAATACTTTATGTTATTTGCAATCATTTGTGTGCTTCTAGTCTCTTTTTGGATGAGATAGATTTGGTGGAAATTCCCTTCACTTATGTGCTATGTTTTGGTTGTTCTCTCATGCAAGAACAATAAGAAAGAGGGATGTGCTGTTCAATATGGCATGACTTAAGTGGTTTGGCTTTTTGATCTACAAACATTCACTTATAGATCCCCTTCTACATGCTTAAGGTGAAATTAAGGGTTTAAATTGAAAGCTTGAAATGATGTATGGCTCAATGCTTTATATTATTTGCAATCATTTGTGAGATTTTAGTCTCTTTTTGGATGAGATAGATTTGGTGGAAATTTCCTTCACTTATGTGCTATGTTTTGATTGTTCTCTCATGTAAGAGCAATAAAAAAGAGGGATGTAATGTTCAATATGGCAAGACTTAAGTGGTGTGGCTTTTTGATCTTCAAACATTCACTTATGCTTCATAATACATCCACTTGAGCTATTGAATGCATGCAAAAAAAACTAGAAGGAAATCATTATAATCGTGAGCTCTCCATGAGGTTTACCTTACTTTGCTTCCATTGCTTGATTGATTGTTATTACAAAGATGATAATATAGGTAAAGTTTGGTTTCAGATTTTCTGGATTTGTCAAATCTAAATGCAATTGTTTACTTCAAGTGGGTTAAGCTTCATTTAACTATCTTGCCAAGGAAAGAGGATTGAGAGCATAGTCTTGGTTTACTAGCATTGTTCTTATTCTTCCTCATAATTATTATCATCAAATTGATGAGTTTTGAAATGCAATATAAAGTGAGGTTTCATTTGCATAGAACCTAAGGGTTGTCATTCTTTGTTACTTGAATAAATGACTTAGCAAAATTTAGACTGGTATTTGTTGTCTTGCTTGATTAAATCTTGCTTGGACCTTACTACTATCTTAAAATGAAATAAGAAAAATGAGTGCATGAGGCTTACCCTCAACTTAAAGCCCTATTTTTGCTTAGTGGAATTTGTTTTGTTCCGTTTTGTGATTTGATCAAGTAGAATCTTCTTATATCTCTCTATCAAACTGTTATCTTGCTATTTCACTTGTTGGATTTGAGGCAAGTAAAAGAGAATAAAATTTCAGTTTTCTTTTGTGAGAATATTACTCTTGTTTATTGTTCTTATCTCAATGCCTCTTTAAGCTTATGTGAGTTGAGATAGCGATGAAATTTCAGATTTACGAGATTTCTATCTTTATAGAGTTTAATATTACTTTCTTCTCAATACAAAAGGCTGAAATTTGACCATATTTGGCCATCAAATTCCCATTTCATTTGTTGAATTTGAGGAAAACAATGGTATGTTGATGTTTAATATAAAAAATGGTGAAATGTGGCTCACATATGTTGGGAATTTATGCTATAGTTCGCTGTTCGGTGCATTCAAAAGAGCAAATCTTGAATGAAAAGATGGCAAAGGTCATGGTATGTTAGCATAATTTCACTTGTATTATAATTGTATAATTTCAATGTATATGTGAAGGTAAAATTGTGAAAAACTTCAAAATTAATTAAGTACCTCTGCACATTATTCCAATATGATGGAGAAATCTGCTTTAAAATAAATACTCGTGCAAATTGTTCCAATGTGGCGAGGAAATTATGCTATAAAATAAATACTCATGCATATTGATCCAATGTGACGAAAAAATTTACTTCAAATTACTTTATTCATTGTCCACAATGCAAGAAAATGCAATGCTATCTGTAAAATGAAGGCTTTACGCATTTTCTTGTGGTAGGTAAACTATACTTTCGGCTGTTCACGACACGATTTACACGCCTTTCTTGGCGTGATGAAGCTCCTCAAGTTTAAGGGAATGATGTCTGGTCAAATTTTCAATTAACAAAACTTATAAATAGCTTAAAGTTGACATGATCTAAGTTAGATATTTGGGCTTTAATGCGCTTAAAAAGAAAGAAAATAAATTAAAGTTCAGCTTATAAAATGAAGTTCGGGATGTTGAAAAATATCAGCTCAAGTGAATCATTTATAAAAGTTAAGATAAATTGAATTTAAACAAGAGCGAAATTCTTAAGAGATGTGATAGTTCATTGATGAGCATAAATAAGACTCTTTATATGAACACTAAGTAATACAACTTCTCTTTTGTACGGAAAGAGTTAGAAATGATTTAAACTATGGCATACAAGTTTATATAAAGTTTAATAACTCTTTTATAAGCACAAGTAAGATTGGATAGCTCATTAACAAGTATGAATGAAGTCTCTTCATTAAGCATTGACGTAAAAATGAATATTTGGTTTGAGACTTGTTCAAATATTCAAATGAATGTAACTTTTGCACATACACTTGTGCAATTTTACAATTGAAACAAATGATTCACGACTTATGTAATTAAATCTTCACACATATCATGAAATAACTTTACATGTGAATTTATAACCTTAAGGTTCATGATAAATGCCTTGTGAAATAATCCATTGTACATATTCAAAGGGTTATTGTATTTCATTCAACTTGAATGTTTTAAATATACAAGTGAGATGAATCTCATGCTTATTTCATAGGGCAATGTTTTGCTTACTTGTCTGATTCATGTAAACATTTGAAAAAGCCAACTCATGTTAAAATAGATTCACACATGATTCATATAAATATTTGAAAGAATCAATGCATGCCTTATAGAATAGATATATTCTTGACATATGACAAGTAGCTAAAAGAATCAAACTCATGTCTTATAGAACAGACCGCTACTTGATATATGACAAACATTTCAAAGAGTCAAATTCATATTTAACAGAACAAATCTATATTTGATTTATGATATTGGATATCTAAAGACTCATATTTGCGATTTGATATGCTTTCTACATCAAATATCACTACTTCAACTTAGACATTTTAATGTTCATATATCATTTTAAAAGAACAGATACTTATATGTGTATTGAAATATCCATTAGTTTGAACACTTAAAGAAATATGTGCAAGCAACCAAATGAAATGATTGTATAAATTCAAAATGAAATGAATAAACGGATACCTACAACTCAAAATCAATTAATTACAGCGTATGTGACACATCTATCAAAATCCAAATTTAGTGTCGAGGATCTTTGCGCGAACCCTCGAGTCTTAGATCGGTTAAAAAAACAAAAAAATACAATAATGATATTATAAGAATTTCAACTTAATAAAATAAAGCTAATTTTATCATATAATTGCAAAATGATAAATTCATTGACATTACTTCTCAAGTTTAAGCTCTCAAGAGGAAAGTCACAAACTCAATTCTCTATGCTCAAACTAAAGTTGACAAGGTTTGGATGATTATAAATTTTGAAACAACAAATCTAGACCCGATCCTCTGCAAAAAAATAGATAGAGTTGATAAGGTCTATTAGCCAACAACAGTCAAATGATCAAAAGGCTATCATTACTAAAAGTTTAAATGATTAATGACTACATGCTCAAATTTAAATCAATTATAAAATAATCATATGTTCAAATTAAAGATATAAATTAAATAAAATTAATTATTTAAATTTAAAATTATAATTCATCCACCCATCCATGCTTGTTTGTTGAATAATTAAGAAAATTTCGTTCAAAAAGTGATGTCAAATCAAATACATAACTATTTTCACACTCAAATAATCTTAGCAGAAAGGGCGGGCGTGTCCTCTATCCGCATGATTTTTGTCATGAGCATACATAAATTGTAGTTCTTTATATCCTCGGTGGTTTTCTCAAAATAGCACCACTAAATTACTGCCACTCACCGTATGTTATCCAACCTTTGTGAATTATAAAATATATTTTGATTGGACAAAAAACCCTCTATTAGCTAAGGTCGACTTATATTTATCCCCTTAGACAAACTTCACCTCAGATCTATAAGGACACCTTGGACGACGTAACTCATGGTTGCTCACAAGGATCCTTCGATCAAGTTGGGGATGACGAAACCATAGATCTTGATTAAGCGCATCATCGTTCCCCCAAACATAAGCTTTAAATTAAAATAATAAATCTCACAAATTCTAAACTTCACTCATTACTACTATATGCTCGCCTTTAGCGATTCATCGACTAGCCTTAATCGAAAGTGCTCTCTCAATATTTGGAGGGATAATTAAGCTTTGCTTTATAGGAAACTAGATAAAGTCCTCCAAAATGAGGGCAAAATATCTGGGTAGTGTCTTATATACTATTCTATCTGCCTTCTAAAAATTTGATCGACATTTTAATCCACTCTCTCTTCACGAAGAGGTCGGTGGCGAATTTTCGGATCCCACAACACCAACAGAAATTTTATCAAGTCTCTTGACCACTTGGGTTTTAATATCAACACATTATGAAGATTAATATTATCTTGTGCATCACAAATAGTGTAATAACGGTTGTCGAGCTTATCCCATCAGTTTTCCTCATCCTAACTCTTGTAACTATAATTTAATTCACATACTTATCATGAAAGCGTCAAAACCATATTAATAAGCATATAATAAGATATACTATGTAATAATCCAATTCAAAATTGCACTTTCAGATTTCATATACTCAAATACACATGCTCCACAAATTCCATTGACTCCTCTTAACAACATGTGACACAAATTTCTGACCCATCTCTTTTAATAATGATCCTTATGAAGATAATTATATGACACTACTCTTTCTAATGATGAATTGGCCTTGAGGACACAAATGAGTTATCAACCCATAAAATTTTTACAGCGCTTAGAATGTTGTTTAGTGAGAAACAATATGTCCTACCAATTTTGCTGAAGATCTTGCTCTAATTCATTCACCATTATATCAATAGACCATATGCTACTTCAGATGATCATATTTTGTTTTAGTTATACACCTACTGGAGATTGAATGTATAGTGTCACTCTTATTGTCTCCTCTAATCCCTGATTGGTCTGTATATCTATCTATCTATCTATATATATATATATATATATGTTTTTCCTAATGCTCCTATTATGAGGTTACTTCTCACATGATGTGCTCTAATGTTGCCACTTCCTCTGCCATGGCCACCTCCTACAAACACTTAGGGAGAAGAGTTCTTTAGTAGTCTAATGAGTTGATGTAATGCAAGTTTTCAAACAAATCGAAATAGTCCATAAAAGCCCAATTGGACATAATCCAATTACAAGAAGTCAAACAAGAATAGAACAGCTCTAAACCGAACCCATTTTTAATTACGTCAATTTTTTTCATAATTTTAAAATTAGAATTATTTTTATCATGTTTTTATTTTCTCTTGGACAAGAAAATATTTAAATCTTAAAAATTGTTCGTTTTGGATAAGATTTGATTTGCATTTAAATATTTGGCATAATTGATGTAATCTTATATACTATATATAGAGATTCATGCTATGTAACGATTTATTTATTGATATTGAATGAATGAAATTATCTATGGTCAATTGAGGCTTCTCGCTCTAAGCTGTACATCCAGATCACTACAGAATATATACGTCCAAGTTTTCTTCTTCTCCCTGCATCATATCTATTCTGGGGGCTGCAAGGCATGTGTTTCTAACAAAAAAAAAAACTAAAATAAAGAAATGCAGGACTGGGTGAATTGAACAATAAAAAAAAATACTCCTAGCTGGATAATCCAAGCAACCACCTTTCAGTGCTGGAAATAAATGAGTTTCTCAAGTAATCCCTAGTAACTAATAAACTTCTAATTTGTATCCATGATGCATTTTATTAGTTTCATGCAACAAAACTCTAACTGAGATATAATTCAGTTATCTAATTGTAAAATATATCTTTTTGACGGTTACTTCAAACTGAACTACATTTATTTTCAAAAATGACTTCATCACCTTCTCTTTCCCATGATGATAAAACATTTAATGTTATCCGAAGATAAATGCTATTCAAAGAGGTTGAAAGCCATGCACACAAAAAAAAAAGATAAAATGGAAAAGATGAGTAAAATATAGCTTACCAAGACTGATTAATATTACCTTCAAACGGAATTACATTTATCTTCCAAAATTAGTTCATCACCTTTTCTCTTTCCCAAGATGATAAAACAGTTATTGTTATCCAAATATACTATTCAAAGAGGTTGAAAGCCATGCATTAAAAAAAAAGATACAATGGAAAAGATGAGTAAATATAGCTAATCAAGATTGATTAATAGTAGATCAAAATGCCTGGCTGGAAAATAATAAAAAGCCTTCTTCGAAAGCCCGATATTTATCATGTAAATTCTAGTATGTATGCATGCATTATATATATATATATATATAAGGACCCTTGACGTAGTTTCTTGGCCTTCATGCAAAAACACAGGGAAAAGTTCGGCTAGTGCTACTACCTACCATTTGGCATACATGTGAAAGAGTTACTTCAATGTCAAGTACATTTATTTTCCACAATGAGTTCATCAAGTCTTCTTCATCCCCATGTTTAGCTCAACATCTTTTTCCGTAGCACAGCCATCACCATTAGATTGACGACAGACATCTTCTTGCAGTTGCAATAATTGCAAAGCACCTGGTATATTTTATGGTACCAGGGTTAGCTAGCAGAAGTTCCCCAGATTAAAACAGATAATAACGACACATTGACCTTTTGCTGCAGTGATCTGTGATCTCAATGAATGTCCTTTGGTTCGTACCCACTCGGCCAAAAATGGAACCCCCATGTACATAACCTTCTTCCCCAGCTCCTTTGCAGCCTGTCTCGAATAGACATAACCAATTGTATGTAGAATATCAGCACCAAGAGCTGCATTGATTTGCAAGGTTCACCATTTTAAACTTCGGATATTTAATTAGTAAACAATCACAAGTAATATGAACCATGAAATGCTCATAATATCAGAACAAAAAAAAGATTGGCTTCATTCCTAATTCTCAAATGAATTAAACTAAGGTTATTCTATATTGCTATTTCTTAGTTAACTATTGCAGATGCAGATGCATAAATTTCATATACCTGTATGGATAACCTAACTACGACCTTATTCCCCACAAAATGGATGGAAGAGTCACCGAAAGAACATAAAGTGAAGCAATTGTAGATAAAACCCATAACAAGATCTTCATCATCTTCAAATACATAGCATTGGCCACCATCAGAAGAACGAGAGATAGTGTATATTCAAATGCATATAATTTTCACTAATTTACTAGAATAACTTAACAAAAAGAAGAGTATCAGAATATGGAACATCTGCCGAAGCCTAAACTATATATCACTGGCTTCTACAGAAATTTGATCTTGATGAAAAGCATCCATTTGTAGGTGCTTAACGTTTGTCTATAGGTTAGTGTGGATAGAAAGGGGCACATGGTAATGCTTGAATGAAAAGGAAATAAGTACTTAAATGTAGGATATTAGCAAGTGCAGAGGTAAATAATTTTCTAAAAAACCACCTGTGGTTGATAGCCGCCTTGCTTCAGCTTCTGCACGATTGGAAAATCCCTCTTTGTCACCAGATGCATATTGATTAAGAAAATCTATCAAAAATCTAGCGAGATTCTCCTCCCTATCCCTCTGCAAAGCCTTTAATAAAAAAAGGAAACCAGTTTAATTCTTGTGTTAAATAAATGTCTATCAAATGTAGATTAAGAAGTTAATTTAAAAATGATTAAGGAGTCAATTGGTTGCAAGTATTCAGGATACATGCAGTGTCAATTAAATACAGTGCATTTGTAAAATAAATCCAGGGAACCAAAACTTTGTTTTTGATTGACTCTAAAATAAATCTAACTATGCATTAATATATATATTTTTTTTCTTTTAAATATTTTTTTAAATGAATCAAAAGCACTGGAATGGCCGGTGGATCACAAATGTGGGGATGTCAGGGTGTTGCGGGGTTGTGGGTTAATTTGTTGCTGGAACAGTGGAAGCAGCAAACACAAGAATGGTTACAATTGTGGACACAAGAACAACAGAGATGAAGGACATGAGGATAGCAAGATGTGGTCGCATGGTTAGCAGGTTCAGTGAACATGAGGATGGCTTTGTGAAATATAAGGTGGTGAATTTTATATTCATAAAAAATGAGCCTTTGGAGGAAATGTAAATTCCATACAAAAATATTTTGCATTTATTTTATCAATCAGCTAGAAACTCAAACCCATGTTATCCTTTTACTTTAGACTCCTAATACCCCAAAACAAATAACCTTCAACTTACCAAAACTATCACAATAATGATATTATTTTTATAAATCCCCAAATTCTCCAACCATTAAAACATAAAGTTGGTTGAGCAAAAATCACACATTTTATGCTAAATATCCAAAATGGTCCCAAAAATTTTCACGTGTCTATTTTAATACTAGACTTTTTATGTACTCAATTTAGTCACTTAATGATGTAGCACATCATGTGGATTAAACAAATGAAGCTAAAGACCCTATTCATGACAGCCTAAGCAAGTGCCCATGCAAGAGCCCAAAAAAGGTTCATCATAAGAACTCAATCAAAAAGAAATAATTATATTTTAGATTTTATTATTTGAATTTTTTATTTAAGTTCTAAAATTTTGATTTTTAAAATTTAAGAATATATATGGGCTGACCACTTAATAAAATTAGATGATAAAATAAATTAATGAGACCTTCCTCTATTAATAGTTACTCATCTCCTTTCCCTCCAAAATTTCTTTCCTTTTTTTTTTTGAATGATGTTCAATATAATTCCTATAAATAACACTAGTTTATAATCAACTTTTTATATTTTGGAACGATAAAATTACTTAAAGAGAATTTCTTTCTCTTTATGTTAGTGCTTATTGGCCTAGTTTAAGCTTTCCTTGGTGGAATTAGTTACTTATCTTGTAAGTGCTTTCCAACATTCTCAAAATCTCTCCTCAATCACACATACATCTTCCTCTACATACTAAGTAACATCTAAGCCCGGCCATCAACAACCCAAGCTTTTAAAATTACTCTTAAATATTCCTATAGCTCACAGTTAAGACTGGATGGACAATTACTCCATCTTATTCTCCACATTATTACAAGGTCTTAAAACCCAATTTCATCAAATACTCCAGATCATAAGTTTATATTTTGAAATAACTCTTCATCATCATTTTCCCTCATTAAGATGACTTAAAGCTCTTTTCCTGAAGAGATATTTAAAATTAGTACAAACTAACACAATTTAGAGTAATCTAAATCAAATCCCTCTGACAACCTCACCTTCCTGTCAAATACTCTACATCATAAGTGGACATCCTAAACTAGTTATCCACCATAAATGCTAGCCAGCTACATCATTTAAAATCTATTCCCTAAAGCAATCATTCAAATCAATCCAAATTCCCAAGTCTTAGCATTTTTTCCACCATATCCCTATAAACCCCTCACATTTCTACCACAAACATCTAATCACATCCTAAGATATTAAAATAAAACATTATATACATGTCCAGCCATTAATCCCATCAAAAAAGCCTCCCACCACAATCACTTAAATTGCTAAATTTAACCAAATTGGTCTTATCATTATTTTTACCATTCCTTTCGTGAACAAGCTTCTATGAGAACATTTATGACTTCTTAAGATCAATCTCCAATACTTAATATAAGTTTAAACTAATAAGATTGACCCTAAAAAGGATAAAAGTCATCATGAAAATTTGTTTCACCAATTTTCAACCAAAGTTTGAGGTAGCTTTGATCTTATTACAAAATTTTGTATAAGTAATTTTTGAATTAGGAATATCAAATTAAGTTAATGGGTTGGGTTTAAGTCTAACTCGAAGTTGGCCTGAACTGAATATGCTTGACTCAAGCCTGGCCCGTTTATCATATTGGTCAAAATATTTGACCCCAACTCGACTCAAATTCGTCAACCCAAACTCAACCAACCTAGCATGTTTATTATATGAATTATGCAATTTTTTAGATTTACACAACCCAACTTACATGAATATGACTTGTTTAACACAATAATTTAACTCAAAATTATTTAACCATAACCCAAATAATAACCAGGTTAGTTGTAGGTTATTCAAATCAATCCAAACTTGGCTCAAATAAAAATTGGACCTCTATTTTGACCAATGCTCGCATAGTAATCAAGTCAACCTGAACCGGAATTTTTCTAGTTAGGTTCAGATCTGTTGTTAGGTAGGGCCATTTTTTGAAACACCTATTTTGATTATATTCATAAAAATCACATAGCATATTATTGCTAACATTTAACTTAAACCTGCTTTGTTCCAAAATTCTCAAGGATAAGCATTTGTCCGAAAAAAGGGTGCTTAAAATGTGTGATTGTCTACAACCAATCAAACTCAAGTGAGGTAAATCAATGCATTATAGCAACATTCATAAAATGTTTACATTATGTAGTAGATAATAGAGAAAAATCAAAAGTTTTTCTTTGTTTCTTACTTGGAATACTCAAAGTTTGATGATATATGCTGCTAAAGGAGCTAAATTTATTCACTCTAAAAAAAATTTTGGTGTGATTTAGCCTATATTTTAACTAATTCTTGGTTAAATCTTGCAACCAAACCTATAGAATGCTTTTTGAGGGTCTTCTATAAAACCTTAATTAATTATTTGCTTTCATAATAATCTTAAATTATCTCTTTTGTTCCTTCCTCCTTACTGCCTAAAATGAATTTTTTATCAGCTAGATTAGATTATTATAATAATTTAAAGAGTTTTTTTATATGTATTTTGCTCTTTTAGTTGTAATAAAAAGATAATGTCTCAATACATGATATTTAAGAATTGGAAATATGTAATTAAAGAGGTAGCAAAAGATAATTTGAATTTATTGGTATGCTTGATGTTGACAACCCTATTGAAATCTAAAAATCCTACTCTATCATAAAATTTAGTATTTCCTTTCTTGTTATACATGAAAACATTATAGATTCATGTTTGTTGGCCATCTTGAAGGCATAACACAATCAATGTCTCTATTATTGTTTGAACTCAAGAACTACTAACAATCAACTTGTAAACATTTGATTATGCTTTACTCTTTGATATTTTGATATTACGGTTGATCACACTTTGATTAATTTTCCTCTATTTATTGAATGTTTCTCTTACTTGTAATTAGCTTTAACATTGTTTTTAGTGATTTCATATTGTTATTGTTCATGCTTACACCTTTATTTTCCTCTCTTTCTCTATTGATATTTTGACCAAATCATCTTGCAATATAGCCAACATATATGTCCTAATTCATGTTGGTTTTGGCTAAATTCATTATTTTGTAGATTGGCGATGGTCATGTGATGAAGAATCGTTGTATACTCTCTTAATTTCTACCACATCACAAAGAATTTTAAAAATAAAATTGTTTGATACAATTCTTTTTGATGACATTGAAGAAAGAGAGAAAAAGTGATGTATCCTTGGGTATACAAACTTATTATTGAATGTTGTAATCATTAACTAATTTATGTTTAAATCATTTTTGTTGCAATTACCTATGATTGAAAGGTGCCAATATTCTTATTTCTAAAATGTTGTAGTTTTATATAAACTCATATTTGTATGACACAATTTTGACATCAAGATTTATTCTAATAAAAATTTATTAATTCTTCACATGTAGTAATTGTTCAAAATATTTTACTATATGAAGCTTTTGTCTCAATTAGTTTCATTCTTATGTAACTCTCAACCATTAATGTCACAAGTTTGTTTTAATAGGAGAACTATCTTTATGGCGCTTTATTTGATAACAAAATTATAAAAATATTTCATTTTAGTAAGGTTTTAAACTAAGCAACGCATAAATTGAGATCATATGTTAAAGTAAATAGTAAATGATAGTGTTTAAACTAAGCAACTCATACATTAATAGCTAGTTGTAACAATTGAATAATGTCAAATATTAGATATGTCTAATGCCTCATATCAAGATTTTGATAATTCACAAGGTATTGACTTACATCCAATAAATATAGATTCTACTATTAATTCTTTCAGCTGTCAAATCATGAATGATATTCAAGCAAATATTGTACCAATATGGTTGCAAATGCTATTAATATTAGAAGTAAAGAACTCATTCAATTTTTTTGCATGTTTATTTGTTTAAGTAGTTAATATTGGTTATATTCAAGTCATTAAGGATATGTATACTAGAGTTGTTACTTGTGTCCAAACACAAGGAGGATTGACAAAATATTTTCTTATTTCAATTGGATTATATCAAGGATCAGCTTTAAGCCCTTATCTTTTTACTTTAGTTATGGATGTTCTTACTAGGCATTTACAAGAAGATGTACCTTGGTGTATGCTTTTTTCTGATGACATTCTTCTTGTTGATAAGACTAGAGAGGGAGTCCAACGTAAATTATGGAGGTCAATTCTAGAGTCTAAAGGTTTTCGCTTTAAGTAGATCTAAAGCGAATATATGGAGTGTAATTTTAATTGTAGAAGTTCTAGTGGTAGTGTTGTGACATTAGGTGAACAAGTCATTAATAAGAATGAGCATTTCAGATATTTAAGCTCTATTGTCCAAAATGATGGTGAAATAGATGGAGATGTTATTAGTAGATATCAAGTTGGATGGTTGAAGTGGAGGAATGCATCTCGCCTATTATGTGATAGAAAAGTTTAACTTAAACTTAAGGGAAAATTTTATAAGATGATGGTAAGACCGCAATGACTTATCTTTAGAATATTGGCCAATAAAAGAAGCATAAAAGTAAGTATTGCAAAGATGAAGATACTTAGGTGGATGAGTAGCTCTACACTTAGAGATAGAATGCAAAATGAGTATATTCGGGAAAAAGTTGGAAGCTCAGTGGTAGATAAGATTAGGGAGAGTCGCCTTAGATGGTTTGGCCACATAAAGCGAGTCAGATGACTCGATTAGGAGAGTAGATGCATTAGATTTCCTTATGTTAAGAAAAGTAGAGGTAGACCTAAAAGACTTGGTTAAGATGTATAAAAATGATCTTAGTATACTTGATTTAAATGAGAATTTGACACATAATAGGACACAATGGAGACAAAGGATTCATGTAGCCGACCCCACCTAGTGGGATTAAGGCTTGTTGTTGTTGTTGTTGTTGTTGTTTATTTGGTTAAGTACTCATTCGATTATTTTAGGCAAGCCAATTTCAATTATAAAAAAAATTAAAAAATCAAGTATAAACTTTAATTCAAATATGAACAACTTGTACTATGACCAAGCTGAGTCTAATCCACAATGTCGTTGACTAGGCTTGGCTTGATTACAACCCTAATCAGATGTTGCTATCATCTTACTCCTATTTTTCTTTCATGTTCTCATGAAACTATATTGGGCAATAAAATCAAGAATATATGCATTTTTTCTCATACTCATCCTAATATGCATTTTCATCAATGATGCACTTCAGAAAGTCCATCCAACCCAAAATGTTAAACTACATTGCTCATGCTGCACACTATGACAAATTTTCCCATGATGTTTATCTAATATTTTTAGTTTATTATTGTTGAATGAAAGTGCTATGAAACTTATATAACTTCCATACTAACAAATATTTAGAAATCAATGACTGCACTTTCCTTTGTGCATTAATATTTGGAGCAATGAAACATCCCTTGCGCTTGCCCATGCTTGCTATTTTCATAAAATTGGTGTACTTAAATTTAGCAAAAAAAAACTTGTGAAAGCATAACTCCATAAAATAAATATTCATTAGGAACTAAAAGTGCTGAGAGTATGTAATCTTATAGCTAAAGTCATCATACAAATAATATCAACAAAAAGATCAGTAAAACCTCCTATACACTAAAACAAAAAAGATAAAACTTTAAAAGTAAAGACAATGCAAGCCTTAATTAAAAACTTGACTGCACGTACAAAGTGAGTGATGCATTCAGGCTGTCATTTAGCAATGTACGCTTACCTTCAGCCTCTCTTGAAGTTTCTCGGGATGGTCATGTTCACTACTAAGTTCGCCAGAAGCCATTGATGCCACAGCAAGAAGCCCTATATAATCCTCAAAAGCTTCACTTCCAAAAAGAAGGGTGAAAACAGAAATAGGGTCTAACATGCGTTCCCTGAAAATTTTTAGTAACTTGTATATGAGCAGCTTTAAAAAATTTATCAAAATAATAAATTGCGATGACAAGTTGCAAATAAAATCAAAGCTATGACATGGTGATTATTCTCTAAGAAAATTTAGTGAAAAAATATAAGCCTATTCTTTCATTTTCTAAAATCTGACTCTCATTTCTATTGATCCTAGCAACTTCAATAAAAAACAGGAAATTGCACTTCAAGTTCAGCTATCTTGTTCAATTCATGGCTTTGTGAATCAAACTTTAGTCACTAATGATGTCAAATAGTTTTGGGTTCATTTGAGAAGTTGAACAAATCATTTTAATAACGAGAAGATGAAATTAGTTAAAGGCCATAAAATTCATTTTAGAAAGAAACATTAACATGGGTGGATCCAGAATGAGGTCACATGAGGCACATGGCAACATTTGTTTGGGTCTGCTCCACTAAATCACCAAATTAGGTGACTCAACTCGCCCTTCATGACATCCCTCTTCATTTATGACTCAAATCAATTGTTTGCAAAAATTAAATCTGAAAAGTTAGAGCGTAGAAAAAGTGATTATCAATATTCAGGTGTCAAAGTTTTAAAAGGACATAAGATGAATTTTTAACAATTTAACAAGAATGTAGCATCAATTGTTTGATGAGCTCATCCACTTCTTTTTTCTCATCTCTACATTTTGTTTACTTCACAACAAACCCTTTCTTTTTATAAATCCCAACAATGGAGATATCACCTAGAATGTTTGTTGTAGGAACTATCACTGATCTCAGCTCTCCTTAAAGGAAAACTCCATATTAATATTTTTGTTAAATTATGTGCAACTCATGTTATGCATTAATCTTACAGTGATTAACAAAAAACTTAAGTGTAAGATTAACTGTTTTAAAACCTAATTTAGGTATGTTTTAAGAGAATTTTGTGAAAATTGGAGTCAGGTAATCATGCTAATTTTCTTATAATGCCCCCGCTAAAAAATATTCTAGATCCACCTTTATTAAAAGTAGACGCTACTCACACTCACACAAAGCAAGAACATTATTATCATATAATTTATTGAGGTTATTACAGCAGCTCAGTCACTGTCCAGGAGATCTTCAAATGTATACCTAGCAAAATTCAGTACTAGTCATCATCAACTTAGCAAATTGTCCAAAATAACTGAAGCCTTTGTGACTTATCATTCCTATATGAAGGCTAATTAATATTGAAAACTTAGCCTTCTTTACCGCATTAAATCATATACTAGATTGACCTTACCAATTAAAAACTTACTTAGAAACACTACTTTTTCCATAGCCATCATAAGCCCTTCTCTGTGCTGGATCACATAACACCTGATAAGCTTCCCCAAGTGCCTGCAAGCTCAGGTAATTTGGATTGCTTAAAGATTCATTTCGAAACAATGAACAGAATATTTGCTATTGAAGCTACAAAACAATAATGAATGTCAAGCTGCAGACACATGTGATTATCCCACCTGAAATCTCTCAGCAGCTTGTGGATCATTTGGGTTTTTATCAGGATGAACCAGTCTAGCCTGTAAAGACATGTGAGGCTTTAGTTTCAATTTTCTCAAAGCATTTTTTACTTTAATTCATACCTCTTTTAGGAAATAAAAATAATTATTGGTAAACCATACTAAGAGGTTTCTTTCGAAAGTACTAGTTGGACCAAAAAAACAGCATTTCAAATATGCTAAATTGATCCAAGCTCAATTCTCACTCCGGTGTGTAATGCAGAACAAAACTTGGGGATCTAATTTATTCCACTTTCAAGAATCTCAGAGAGAGCCATCATCTGAATTAACCTAAAATGTGGTTGAGATAGCTTAACAAATTGGCATTTCACAGTGCATTTAACTAAGCTACATAAACTTACATTAGATACAATATATTGGCAAGTGTATCTCAATTTCATAGCAAATATGACCGATTTAATTACTCCAATATTCATGGAAAACTCAAACAAACCGAGCTCGATAGAAGAATCACCTCATAGAAACTCATAATGTAAGCAGCAAGACAGTAAATCAACAACTCAATTCACTTACCTTCATTCGACCCTTAAAAGCATAGAACATTGTGCATATCAAAAGAAAATAAAGGTGATGGAATTAGGGATCGGCTTCATCTCTCGAAAAATCGCACCTTTAGATAATAAGCCTTGCGAATCTCCTCCTCGCTCGCCGAACGGCCGACTCCAAGGACCTCGTAGTAATCTGTCCCCTTCTCCATTTTCACAGAAGCGGCCTTCTTCCCTGTGGATCCTTTTTCTGCCCGATTCTCTCCTACACTGCATAGCTAAAAGAGGGAAAGAAGGAGAAAAGGGAAAAGGGACCCCATAAAGCTTTCCAGATTCAAAGACGCGATTAAAAAAAATCCTCCCTTAAAAAAATCCGAGGACGATGAAGAGCTGAGGGACCGTGGGAGGAGGAAGGGCAAGCTTTCTTTTGCTTATCTTTCCTTCCGAATTCTTTCTTAATCCCCTCTCTATGGTTGAGAGGAGCCGTAGTGCTTGGTTCGTGGGTTGGCGCCGGTGCGAATGACTTCAAAATGGGATTTTTATACCGATCGGATATATTTCCTTTCCATTTCGAGATGACCGGAGCAATCATTCTTACGGTTGGTGCCTTGGTGGGGCGACCGGCGGAGGAAATTGATCGCCACTTCGATTTTTAAATGGCGGTCACTTCTGCTGCTCTAGCAGGATTGAAAATATAATAATGAACATTTATTTTTAATATGAAGCTTTAATCATGTTTTAGATTTTTTAAATGGTGGTTACGAATTTTATAAGCATAACACTCAGATCTCACTTTTTAAGTCACCCAACTCTTTATATTTATTTATATAATAAATATTGTAATCATTTCAAACTGACTTTTAAATTTTAATCAAACAATTTCAAAATATTATATTAAATTAATCACATCCATCAATACGCATCATGAACGTCATTGATTTAAATTTTCGTCAAATCATGATTAATCATTTAATCTATTGCATAAAATACACCAACAACTCTTAATTTATCAAAATTTTCTGAACAAATATTATTTTTTTCTAAATTAGATACAACTAGAAAAGATTAAAGAATAATCAAATTAGCATCATAAAGTTTACATAATAGAAATTTATGAAGTTATTACAAAAGTTTTGAGATCAATTTTCATTCACTTCTAATTTATGTTTCAATATTTAATTCAAATTTATCTTTGAATAAAATATGAGCCTTATTGGTAAAATGACAAAAAAATTGAAAGAGAGAATAAGAATAAAAAAAATTGCCAATGATTTATGTTCTTAATGTATCTTTTAATTCCCTATTTATAGGTGTGCAGTCAAGATATTTCTACAAGTAATATTACATAATGTATGATTTAGTAAGTTTTAAATAAAGAGTAAACCAAGGTGAAGTCTTTAACTGGCTTCATATATGTTGGTCAAATTGAGCAAGTAACTTTTGATATTTAGGTGATTTCAACTCTTGATAAATTAAATGGACTAGTTGAACTTAGGGCTGTAAATAAATCGAGAGTTCAATAAGCTACTTGTAGCTTGGCTCAATTAGAGCTTGTTCATGATCGTTTGATTAACTAGTTGAACCAGCTTGAATACTTTTAAAAATAATAAATTGCTAAGTGAACAAGCTTGAACAGCTTGTCGTTCGATTCATTTCTGTTCATGAATAATATCATTTAAAGCTCATGTACAAGCTCGTTAAGGAGCTCGATTATGGCTCAATTATGGATCAATTAAGATTTGTTTATGAACAGTATTATTTAATTTTTCTTTTTTAGGCTTAATTAGCTTTAATCGATAAAGCTAATGTATATTTCTCAATAAGTTGCTGGCGAACAAGCTCGATTAAGGGTTCATTAAAGACCATTTATTTCATTAAATGAGTTGCTCGTTACCAAGCTCAATAGTCTAATTTAAGCTAAGCTAGTGAACAAACTCAAATCAAGCTCCAGCACAATAATGATAAACAAGCCCAAGATTTAACACCATCCTAAAAGGCTTGAATTGAGTTCAAGCTCGATAATGATAAACAAGCATGAACTTGAACAAGCACATGCTTGGATTAGCTTGGTTCGTTTGCAGCCCTTATTGTTCTCTCCTCTAGTTGAGTTTAATTCCCTGAAAAGTTGAACTCTTTTTAAACAACTTCAACTATGGGATGAGTTGAACTCTATCTTGGTCAATTGTTAACCTCACTTTTAGAGTGAGTCTTCAACCCCATCATCATATATCTAGAACTCTTATAGACACTAAGAGCTCCTTAGTATTAAGACACTTCTAGTGATTAGGTGAACACTTAACCTAAGCCTAGAGACTTAGAAGGGTTAGCCATAGGGGTAGGTTATGCCTTAGAGATTTAGGGAGACTTGCCTATCCTATGGTCTAAACCCAATCCATGCTTACCTTCACAAACCAAACCTCAAATTCAAACTCATGCCAAATCCAAATCCAAATTCCAAACCAAATGATTAAAATCCATAATCAAATCCAAAATCAAAATCTTTCCTAAGCCCTATGATGTTATTTTATGGACTTAGCCTTAGCCAAATTCAAATCAATCAAAATTCAATTGATTTTATCATAGATCAATTCAATCCCTCCATCATTATCAAATTTAAATACAAATCCAAACTCAATTCCAAGTGATTAAAATCCAAAATCCAAATTCCAAAATTCTTTCCTAAGCCATATGACCCATTCTCATAATCTTAGCCTAATCTCCACCTAAATTATCCCAAACTTGATTGATTTCTTTATAAATTAATTATTCATTCTTTTATATTCACAAATATAAATAAAATCCATACTCAAATGACCAAAACTAAATCAAACTAAATCCAAATCCAATCAAAACCCTTATAAAGCCATATGGACCTACCTCCATGAGCTTAGCCAAACCTCATGCAAATTAACCATAAATTAACTGATTTTTTTATAAATCAATTATTTCTTTATTTATATTAAACATTTAAATATAAATTCAAAATAAAGCTTGAGTCAAATTTGCTTCCAAATCACTCAAACTCAAGTGATTTTCTCATAAATCATTTTATCTTCATTTATATTCACAAATATAAATGAAATATAAATTCACATGACCAAAACCAAGTCTAAAATCAAGTTAAAACCCAATTCAAGCCTTTTAAGCCAATTCCTTGAACTTGTCCAAATCCTATCCAAATCAAGTCAAAACCAATGGATTTTTTCTTGAATCAATCATTCCTTCAATCATCTATCCAAATGTAAATGAAACCTACAATCATCAGGCCAAATTCAAATCAACCCAAGTCAAGCCTAAATTAGCCTTTTTTGACTTGAAATTTCCAAAAGAATCAAAACCTATCATAGCCCAAATTGATTGTAGTTAGATTTATATTTCAATCCTAAACTCATATATAATTCCAACTAAATTTTAATCAAACCGAAACTAAGATAATTGACACATTTAGGCCCATTTGACCCAAAGTGGCTTAAAGAACTTTTTTGAGCCAAGTTCTAATCTAACCCAAATTGGATTGAACCAAGCTCATCCAAGCCTCATATCATGATCAGCAATCACCCTAGAGTGATTAATTATCTTAAATTGGGTCAAACTAAGTCAACTTGGTCATTTGACTAACTCAACCCTTAGCTTAAACGAAACCCAAACTAGTCAAAACTCACCACACACAAAATTAATTGAAACCATTGATTCACACTAACCCATAATCAATGTTTGAACATGACTTGACCCTCAATTGAGTCAAACCAAACCTAATTTATCATTTGACCCAAGTTGACCCAAATTGAGCTAAAAGGCCAAAATGGGTCAAATCATGATCTAACCAAGATTGATTGCAACCAATATCTCAAGTTCATTCCAAATTGATTATTGAACTTGATCAAAGTCATAATTGAGCCCAATTTGACCAATTGGTCAACTCGACCCAACCTGGCCCAAATTGATCTAAAAGATCAAATGGGCCAAAATCCAAATTAAATCCTAATTGATTTTCAAACTAAATCCTACAATCTAACATTCAATCCTAAAACCAATTTGACCAATTTGGTCAAATTGGTCAACTTAGCCTATTTTGACCTATATGAATCCAAATGAGCCAAAATCAAACCTAAGCCAAATTGAGTGAAACCACTTGAATTAAAACACTTCAAATCATCATTTGAACCTAACCCATGCCTTGATTTGACCCAATTTGACCAATTGGTCAACCTAACCCAATATGACCCAAATTGATCCCATATGACTAAATTGAGCCAAAAATCATAAAACCAACCCATGGGACTTTGGAAGTTGAACAAACCCGACCCAAACTCACCCTAGGTCAGCCAAAAATTATCCCAAACCCATTTGGAGCCAAGTCCAATGCAAATCCTCCATGGATCATCTCCCACATTAGATTCTTTCCTCATATGGCAAAGTCCACTCTTCCTTTCACCTTGGCAACCCTCACTCATTCAAATGAGGCATCACCTGAGCCACCTAACCCATGCTAGGTTGGCCATGGACCAAAGGGAGGTGAGTTAACTCACCTCCCATGCAATCGAGCACCCAAGAGATTAATAGAAGGCAATCTGGCCAAATCAACCTTGGAGCCTCCTGCCGTGGCTTCTCTCAATCCAAACGAGCCACGTGAACTTGATGACGACCACTTTGGCACTTTGGTAGTGGCTGGCCGACTGAAAAATGGGAAGTCATCACATCCATCCACCTCAGCAAACTGAGGGGTATACCCTTCAATTCACACATAAAATTATGTAATTTGAATCGTCTGAGCTTCCAAGGATGAATTCAAGCCTCCTTGGAATCCACAGAGTGATTCCAAGCTTCCATCCTTCAACATTTCTCCTCCCCATGAGAAACTTAACTAGGACACTCCATTCTCGATCCTTGCTTTGCCAATTCTCCATCTCAATCAATTTCCTCTTACACACACCTTCCACGCACGTCGTCGAAGCCACCCAAATCATTTCCCAAGCTCCCAAGCTACCGAAGGATGGACTTCGATCACCATCGAGCTCCAAAGTGATGGAATTTGATCCACCGAGAAAACCACGGGGAATTAGTTTGTGTGCTACTCAACAGGCCCTCATCTCTACTAGACGAAGCTGCCTCCATTGATACCACTGCTGGTCTTGAGCTTCGACGAGGTAATTCCTCAAAATTATAGAAATAGTAAATTTTGGTTGGTGCTTTTTGAAGAAAACTTTCATGTGAGTCAATCTTTACCATTGGATGTGTGCTGATTCCTTCCCTGATGGTGTGGGTTGATTTTGAAGTTCATCCGAGCTCAAGTGAGCTTGGATCGAATGATCTATGACAAACGGGCTCCGTCGTTCATCGTTCATGAGAAGAAGGATCACTGGTCATCCATTTCGTGTGATTGGAATGGATGGCTCTGATCTAATCAGGCTAGATTTCCTCTATTTTCTCCCTTTATACTGCGGGATTGATCACGCATCGATCATCCGGCGGATTATCGTGTCGCGCCCGGTGACTTGCGTGGATGTGACTACTTTAATAGCCAATCTCACGGTGCCACGTGAAAAGTGCACCGCGTCAGCACGCCACATGGCGTCGATGAGATTAAGGCTTAATTAGGTGATTTAATGAGTTTTTTAATGCTAAAACTTCAATAATTCAAACAAATTGTAGAAAAATCTAAAAAATTAAAACAATGGCTCATTTTAAAGGTATTTCAAATGAAATTTCTTTAAAATTATCTTTAATTAATTTTGAACAATAATTTTGGCTTAATTAGAGTTTAATTAAAAATTTAATTAGCCTAATTACTCCCTAATTAATTAACCAATCAATTTCAAATTTTTTGAGAATGTTTAGGGGGATGACCTCTGCCTCCCCTATTTTTCTTGAAATTTATTAGTTGATTAATTGGAGAAATTGATTGCTTAAGCCCTAATTACCTAATTAACTTAATTAAGTGATAATTAAGCATGTGAATAATAGTTAATTAACAAATTGGACCCAATAATCACTATTTAACAGTGGGGAGATATAGGAAATTGGATTGGGGCCTCCCTCCTAACCTTTCCCCTAAGTTAGCTTCTCTTTTTCAACAAAAATGCTAAGTAAATATTAATTAACTAATTAGTGACTAAATCAGTTAAATTGAAACTCAAATCATTCCAAATCATGTTTGATTAAGAAAGAGGCTTATGGAATTAAGTTGGGACCTTTTTTCTAACCTTTTCCCCCTTAAGCCCATTTCATTTCAAAGGTTAATCAATTAAATTAGTAATTAAGTAAAGAAGAATGGATTAATGTATTGTTGACCTCATTTTTAGAGTGACCTCTCAACTCCTCCATCTTAGACATATGACTTCTCTTAGACTTTAAGAGTTCTTTAGTCTTAAAACACATCTAGTGATTAGGTGAACACTCAATCTAGCCCTAGAGACTTAGAAGAGTTGGCCATAAGAATAGGTCATGCCTTAGGGGTGTTAGGAAAATTTGCCTACCCTTAGCTTGAACCATTCCTCACCTTCCTTCCTTCAAGTCAAACTCCAAATCAATCTCATTTTGATTTTCTCCAAACTCAAATCAACTCCATGTGATTGAAATCCATAATTGAAATCCATGATTGAAACCAAATTCAAAATTTTGAACTCCAAATTCAAAATCTTTTCTAAGTCTTTAATTTCCTTCTTAAGGACTTAGCCAAGACTAATTTTAAACCAATTCAAACTCATGAAATTTTCTCATAAATCATTTATATTCTTATTTATATCCACATATATAAATGAAAATAAATTCAAATTAATCAAACTAAACTCAAAATTCAAAATCAATGCATAAAATTTCCCAAGTCCTTTAAATCTTCCTTCGTGGACTAAGCCAAAATCAATTCAAACTCATGATATTTTCTAATAACTTATTTATATTCTCATTTATATTCACATGTATAAATGAAATATAAATACAAATCAATCAAATCAAATCCAAAAATTAAATTCCAAATTTGAAATCCTTCTTAAGTCCTTAATTTTCCTCTTAAGGACTTAGCCTAAATCATGTTCAAATCAATTCAAATTCATGGGATTTTCTCATAACTCATTTATATTCTCATTTATATTCACATATATAAATGAAATATAAATATAAATCAATCAAATCTAAATCCAAAATTCAAATCCCTACTCCAAAAATTCCTAAGTCCTTTAAATTTCCTCTTAAGGACTTATCCAAAATCATCTTTAAATCAACTCAAATCTTTAAAATTTTCTCATGACTCATTCATATTCTCATTTATATTCACATATACAAATGAAATATAAATTCAAATAATTAAAACCACTTCCAAAAGTCAAACTCAAATCCACTCAAAATCTAACCTAAGCCTTTCAAGTCAAAATCTTGAACCTAGCCAAATCAACTTCAAATCAAGCCAAACTCTTGATTCTCCTTCATGATTCAATCAATGCTACAATCATGAATCCAAATATAAATACAAGCTTCAATCACTTAACCAAAACTCAATTCAAAAATCAAACCCCAAATCCATTCATGTTCTTCCTTTGAATATGAAATTGTCAAATTAATTAAAACCCATTTGACTTCAAACCACTTGCAAATGGATTCATATTTCAATCATAAGTTTATATATAAGTTCAATCAAACTCAAATCAAGCTTTGACCCACTTAGGCTCACTTGACCCAAAGTGACCTAAAGTACCCTTATGAGCCAAATTCTAATCCTAATTAAATTGGATTGAATTAAACTCACCTATGCCTCTTATCATGATCAAAAATCATCATGAGATAATCAATCAATCAAATTGGGTAAAACCAAGTCAAACCTAAGGGTTGACTAAGTCAACACTTAGCCAAAATGAAACCTAACATAGCCAAAATCCACCATAGACCAAATTGATTGAAACCATTGACCTAAATTCATTCATGACCTATGTTTGAATTTGACCAAGTCAACATTTGAGCCTAACCTAGCCCAATTGGCCACTTGACCCAAGTTGACCCAACTTGACCTAAAGGGTCAAAATGTGTCAAAACTTGATCTAAGCCAAATTGATTGAAATCAATGAGTCAAGTTCATTCCAAATCACTTGTTGAACTTGACCAAAGCCTCAATTGGCCAACTAGACCTAACCTAGCTCAATTGACCTTGAACCCAACTTGACTAAATCATATTGAGCCAAATTCAAACTTAACTAAAATTGATTGGAAACAAAGATACCAATCCACTCATATGACTAACCAAACCTAAACCTACCCATGACCTAGCTCAAATAGGTCAAATGGGTCAAATTGGTCAACTTGACCCATTTGACCTAAATGAAGTCATATGAGCCAAACTCAAAACTAAACCAAATTGAATCAAACTAAAGCCACTAAAATATTTCAAATGGTCATATGAACTTGACCCAACCCTTGGTTTGACCTAATTTGACCAATTGGTCAACTTGACCCAAGTTGACCCATTTTGACCTAAATGGGTCAACATGAGCCAAACCATACCAAATAAAGTCCAAATCCGATGAAACTTGGCCAAACCTATTTTCTCAACATACCCAACATATCCATACTCAAAATCAGCCAAATGACTTCTACCCCTAGGCCATAGAACAAATTTTGGTCAAATCCATGGGGAATTTGGTCAAGTCCTCTTCTTAATAGTTCAAGTAAACTCTATGGAGGGTGGTGCACCCAATGGGTTTGGGTTAGCCCAATTTGTCCCAAGGCCAAAATCGAGCACATGGCTCAAATTGGCCATATGAGAATCATGCTCCCACTCATTTTGAAGCACATGGGAGGTTACCACTCCACTCCCTAGCCCAAATCGACCATGTGCAAACTTCTAACAGCTCAAACAACCCTTTCAATCTTAGCAATTGGATCGAAATGAAAAACAAAGCTTTGGTCGTCCGATTGGCATAGGGGGAGATATAATCCTCCTAATTCACTTCAATTCTTACTTCCTCACTGTCGATTAAGTAAAGAAAAGTGATAGGAGTCATTAGCAAGAGTTCCTAAGCTTCCTAGAGGGAGATTCAATTTGGGATTTCTCAATTTTCATCCTTCGAAAATAGGGGAGGTCCATTGAATTGCAAACTTCCTCTACACTCCAATCTAAGTAATTTATATTTGCACACTCTATGAGAGAGCCAAGTCGAGCTTGCCCAATCTCTCTCTCAAGTTCCAAAGGTAAGGGGAGATCTAATTCCATCAAAGCCGCAAGGGAGCTAAGAAGGGGTTGGTCCATAGAGCAATCCAATTAACCTCAGGTGTTAATACTTTCATCCGCCTTGTCTCAACTCTCATGAGAATCGCAGGTGATCACCTCCAGTGAGGTTAGACATTTTTCAACCACTAAACTCCATGTGTGTTGGTCCTTTGTGAAAGAAATGTTAATGGCATAAAATTTCAATCATTAGATGTGATTGTCATTAGGGTTAGATGGTGTATGCAAAGTTTCATCCCAATCTGAGCTCAATCGAGCTCGGATCAAAGCCTAGAACATGGACGGTCCCCATGGATCACAGGCTTTGGCAGGGATAGATCTCCGGCCATCCATCCATGCATTTTGGATGGACGACCGAGATTAAATGCATGCTTTATATCCTACTTCATCCCTCTGAACCGCGTGTTAATTCCTGGCCATTCGATCCTTGATCAAAAGACGAATATCAAACCATGTAGCATCGCCGCCACGCAGCAATGTGACAAGATGTTTAACTGGCCGCTCATTGCTTGACACATGTAAAACGTATCTAAGTCACTGCCCACGTGTCACGTCGATTAGATTAAGGGATTAATTAGGATTTAAGTAATTCTAATTAATCCTCTAAACTTCAAAAATTTATATCTCTTTAAATAAAAATCAGAAAAATATGAGGTAAATTGTCATTGAAAGATAATTCAATCTAGAATATTCTAAAATTAGTTTTAATGGATTTTTGAATTGTATCTTTCTCTGACTTTGGGTTTTATTAAAAATCTTAATTTGCTAATTACTCTAATTAATCCACTGATTAATCTCAAACTTCTTGGGTATATTTTGGGGGATGACTTTTGCCTCCCCTAATTTTCTTGGAATTTATTGGTAGCTAAATTAGGAGAATTACAAATTCATTTCCTAATTACCCCATTTATGTAATTAAGGATAATTAAAGGTTTGATTAATGTTTTAATCCCTTAATGAAGTTGATTATGGTTTGATCTAGTGAATAGGAGGTTTAGAGGATAATATTGAGGCATTTCTCCTAAGCTATTCTTTAAACCCCCCTTTTCTTTCTTAATCCTCTCTTAATTAAGGGCTAATTCACTAATTACCCTCTTAATTAATTTCTACATTTTTTAAAACTTTCCATAACTTAATTAGTAGGAGGTTTAGAGAATAATTTTGAGGCATTTCCAAATTTATTCACTTTCAAAAATCCTCTCTCTTTATTTAATAATTACCCTCTTAATTAATTTCTAAAATTTTAAAAACTTTCCATACCTTAATTAATCTACTTTAAGCAGATGCTTAGGTAAGACCTGCAATGACTTATGGTGTAGAATGTTGGCCAATAAAAGAGAAGCATAAGACTAAGTTAAGTGTTACAGAGATGAGGATGCTAGTGGATTCATACTCTTAGAGATAAAATCAAATGGTATGTTAGAAAAGTTAAGTAGCTCTAATTATGATAAGAGAGAGTTGCCTTGATGGTTTAGCCACATAAAGCGTCATCAATGACTTAGGAGAGATGATCTTTGACTTATGTTAAGAAAGATGATCTAAAGGACTTGGTTAAGATGTATAAAAAAATTACCTTAGTATACTTGAATTAAAGAATTTGACACATAATAGGACACAATGGAGATGAAGGATTCATATAAACTTAGTAAACTTGTTATTTATTATGTTGTAGGTAGATGCTTATGTTCCTAAGTTCAATTAAGAAAATCAAAACTTAACTCATATGTGTGATGTTTTGAAATTACTTAAGAGTTAAACCCCTTAGCTTAATTAATCATTAATCATGAGCCAAATTGCATTAGACCCCTTTCTTCCTAGGTGCATTGCAAATTTAAATTCCTGATGAGATTTTATGTCATCTCATTGGCTCATAATTACTTGGTTAACTATGCTAAGATGGTGTAGCTAAGGGTTAATTAACATGCTTAATTCATACCTTACCAATCAAAATCTAAAATGAATCTAATCATTTAAAAAAACAAAATGTCAAACACATGTAATGAGTTAGGAACATATATCCACATTTTCAAAATTAAATCAAATTCAAATCAAACAAAATCATACTAAATGAACTTTGATTTACTTTAAGCTTTCTTATTTCATAAGATTATCTTTAGGATTTAATTAAAGTGAATGTGTTTACATGCTTTCATTGCTTTAGTTTTTCCCCAACATGCTAAATATGTATGTCATATAGTTTCATGCATCCATGTTTTTCAAAAATCAAATGTAAAAAGAAAATATTTCCTTTATGTCAAATTGTATGTGCTGACTAAAGTAATAATATGAGTGGCTATTATCACTATTAAATTCAAATTATTTTCAAAATATATGAATCAATTATCAAAACTAAAAGTGTGTTTACTTATATCTTAATTATAAGTTTGTATGTGAGTAAACTATAAGGATGTGCTTAGTGTAGATTTTCCTTCCTTTCTCTTTTAGTATAGTTTTAAGTAGGATTTGGTAAGGTGTCTGGTTCATTTGAAGAGAACCTAACACTTGCCTAATTCTATATCATATTCATTCCTATACTATCACTTAAGAAGGATACTTATGCTTGCACATATAAATTATATAAACAAAAATAACTCAACTAATACAAATTTATGCATTATTTCTTTTCCATTCATTTCTTTTTGTACACATGCTTGTCTTTAAGAAAAGTGATATATTAGTTTGGACAACCACATTAAGCTTTAACTAAGTAGGGTACCTTACACCTAGTTAACAATGGCGATCTACTTATGTCTTTCTTACTTTCATGTGTGCATATGAAACTTGGATAATAAATCCTTTTTCTATTTAATGAAAACCATGCATCATAAACTTTCAAATTTTCTTAAATGAATTGCTTAACATGCATCATAAAGTGTGTTAAACATTATTATTTGTATGTATATATATGCTTAGGACTCATCCATATGCATGTTATACATGTGAGGAAGAAATGAAGTGATGTATATTTTGTGAATTTAGTTCATTTTACTTAATATTAAAATGCCTTTCTTTTTGAATAGGTTTGTTTAAAGTTCATCTAAACTTAGAATTAATTAAAATAATTAATTAAAATATTCACCAAACAAAACCAAAATATTAATCTACCTTAGAAATTACTTAGGTTAGTGCAGGAAAGAGTTCTCCTCTTTTTTTCCTCTCTTTATAACTTAGTAATTAATTATCAGATTTATTTAAACCTAATCAAAATATAAAATAAAATCAACCCAAAATAATTAAATCACTTAATCAAAACCCTCCTCTTAGTTGAACATGCTTCACACTTAAAAAATTCTAACTTAAAGCCATAGCTAAGCATACCACACAAACCTCCAAAGCACACTCATTAGGCTAAGTCATCACTTCTAGCTTTAGGTTAGGGTGGTACATGGTTTGATGCTTAATTTTGTTTTATGATATATGTTTTAGTTTGGATAATTAGAATGTATGTGCGTAGAATGAATGATAGGGAAATCTTAGTCTAACAATTATCTTCTATAGGGGATTGTGCTTAAGGGGTGCTGTAATAAATAAAAATATAAATGATTTTGCTATGTAGGTGCTTATACCCCTAAGCATAATCCAATAGGCTGGGTGGACTTAGTCACCCATGTGTGAGGTGATAAGTCCAATATACATGCTTAGGATTTGGTGGTTTGTTTAACTAACCTTTATTTTGTAGGTGTTAGCTAGATTTACTTTTCCTATTCATGTAAATTTTGCAGTTAGGATTTTGGAATAATTGTTATGGGGATTATGATGAGCATTGGTCATAAAATCCCATCTTATGCACCATGTGAAGCCTTTGGAGCATCCACCTCCCAACCATCCAAAAGAAGGAACCAAAGAAGAAAGAAGAAAAGAAGAAGAAAGAAGAAAGAAGAAAGAAGAAATGAAGCTTGAAGACCCCCATAATAATGAATTCCTTGCTTAATTATATTTAATTCATTTGTAATTCTGGTTGCATAAGGGTAAAGCTCACCTACCCAATTTATTTTTTAGGTTTGTGTGGTGGTACTCGACCACAATGACCTCTTATTCTTTTGCGATTAGTTTTATAAATTGATTATGATTTATTTAGCTTGTGCATTAAGTGACATCTTTTTTCTAGTTTATTCCTTGCTTTATGTCTGGCCTGGATATGGATTAGGCTCTTAGAAAAATAATAAATCTTTTACCAAATTTAACAATTCAAAACTAAAATTAAAGAACTCATAACCTCATCTAAAGCTTAGGCTAAAAATCAAGATAAAAGAATTAGCAACCCCTTAGCTGGATGAGTGCTTCTTTTTATAACATCATGCACAAATACATATTATTTCACTCTTGATTGGAGGGCTTCCACCTTTATCAGAGAAACTTGGCTTGACCTTTGAGAGTCATAGTGGAAACATACCTTCTCCCTTCTCGCTGATTTTGGCCAATAATCTCATTTCACATGCATTAGGCATATGAATCCTTTTAGCCCGAGTCAAAAATAATTGTCCAAAAATAAAAATAAAAATGGAATCTGAATTGCATTAAATTTAAGTCATTTGAAGCATACCCTTACATGATCTAGTCTTATTAGGGAGTGAGTTTAAAGACTTAGTCTCTTTCTAAATGAATAACAACTTAACTATCTTGCATAAGCATAAGACTTGCCTACATAAATTTAAAATTGTAGGAGGAGTTAGTTGGTGGCCACCCCTAGGCGATTGTAAGTCTAAGCAGTTGAGTGGTTTGTTCTCTCTTGTGGAGGCAAACTAAATACCCATTTTCACTTTAGATTTTGGTTGTACTTTCGGCCCTCATCAAAGCTCCTAGATTTAGGTTCTGATATTGCTTCTCCCTTTCATGGGCCATAAGCATAAATCCTTACCTCTTAGGCATTTTCATAATCTTGTGTTGTGGAATCATAAGTCCTAAATTTCTAATGAAAAATTCAACTCAAACAAATTAAATCAATTTCAAAAATGTAAAACCCAACCATAGGATAGTTTGAGATGCTCACTAGGTTTTCTAGCATCGTGGCATCTCCTACTTATCTTTCTTTTGGCTTTGATAATAACTCCCTCTCTTTGATCAATCCCATTTGATCTTCCAAAATAAACTAATTGATTGATAGTCCTACCTATTGAAATCTTTGGAGACAATGATCATTTACCTTAATCAAAAGTTTTCCTTAGGGATCCCGTCCCTTAGGACATAATTAACTATGGGGGCTTGCTCTTGTAGGGAACTTAATGAACTCGGTTTAAAATACACCCTACTTTACTTTTGTATGTAAAGTAGGGGAAGAATCTCTGGTACATATGTAGACCCATTGTCCTTAGGAGTCCTTATTTGGGTGATTAGGTCCATTGGAGTGCGGTGACTTCTATCTTTCGAGATAGTACATCTCTCCTCAATGTCGTACCTGATCACCTTAATAGAATATCTGTAGTTATATGTGGCATCCCAATAAGGCATATTTTATATATTTCTATTTTTATTTATCCTCTTTTTCCAAAAAGGGGATAGATGAAGGCATGAATGTATAAAATTTTCACCACAAAATTTTCTGGTGACTCTGCTGGGGATGGTTCCTCTCTCCATCTTTGGTAAATGATCATTGTCTTTGAGTATCGATAGTGGGTTTGTACTTTGGTATAAATCAAAGACTATCTTTTTTTTTTTCTATTGGCACTTAGCTTATTTCATCCTTAAGTTAAGTTACATCTCTAGTTTTAGACCTCACTCATTGGTCTTAAAACCCCTCATGGTTCTCCAATGGGTAAAAATAAAAAAGATCTAAATAAAAAGAAAATATTTAAAGACTTCCTCCTTATCATTTTTATGATAAGAAAAGGTTCATTCTAAAATAATAAAGATAAAATAAATTTTACATAAAAATCTTGCTTTTCAAAAGAACACTCTTTCAAAAAATGCACATAATAAAATATTTTCTACAAAATTTTCTTAAATCACCCTCATTTAATAATTCTCATAATTGTTACATGTAGGAATCTTCAAAAATAAAGCTAACAATCATTTCCAAAAGCACAAATGAACATCTTCCTTCAATTCATTTTGATGAAGTTTTCATTTTTAAAAATAAAATGAACAATCATCTTTCCAAAACTCACAACTAAAAATAAAACTTTCAAAAAGCACATATGAACCTTTCCATTCAATATACTCACACCTATTGAATGGAAGTGTCATTTTCAAATAAAATCAAACTTTTTAAAAGCATATATGAACATCTTCATTTAATATACTCAAATTTATTGAATGAAGATTTCATTCCTAAATAAAAATAATATCATTTGGAAATCCCACTTAAACATATCCCATATATGATTAAGTTGGAATTCCCTCTTTCAAAAAGCAATAATCACACACAAATAAAATTTTCACATTTGCAAAAATAAGATTGATTCCCATTCCTACATACTCAAATTTGTTGAATGGAAGTCTTCTTTTTAAAAATCAACAATCATATTTTCAAAATTCAAAACATATTTTGGAACTTCATTTAGCATACTCAAATTTGCTAAGTGAAGTCTCCAAATTCAAAATCAAAAATTTTTAAACACATTTTGGAACTTCATTTAACATACTCAAATTTGCTAAGTGAAGTTTTCAAATTCAAAATAAAAAATTTTCAAACACATTTTGGAACTTCATTTAGCATACTCAAATTTGCTAAGTGAAGTCTCCAAATTCAAAATCAAAAATTTTCGAACACATTTTGGAACTTCATTTAGCATACTCAAATTTGATAAGTGAAATCTTCAAATTCAAAATCAGAAAATTTCAAACACATTTTGGAACTTCATTTAGCATACTCAAATTTATTAAGTGAAGTCTCCAATTCTAAAACCAAAAAATTTTCAAACACATTTGGAATTTCATTTAGCATACTCAAATGTGCTACGTGAAGTCTCCAAATTCAAAACCAAAAAATTTCAAACACATTTTGGAACTTCATTTAGAATACTCAAATTTGCTAAGTGAAGTCTCTAAATTCAAAACAAAATTTTTTTAAACACATTTGGAACTTCATTTAGCATACTCAAATTTGCTAACTGAAGTCTCCAAATTCAAAACCAAAGATTTTCAAGCACCTTTGGAACTTTATTCTTTAGCATACCAAATTTTCTGAAGAGAAGTTTCCATTTTCAAAACCAAATCGAAACATAAAAATTTTTGAATATATCTTTTGGAATTTCATTTAACATACTCAAATTTGCTAAGTGAAATCTCCATTTCACAAATTTAAGTGGAGCTTCATCTTTAGCATACCATATTTGCTAAAGTAAACTCTCCACTTTCAATCAAAATTAAATCAAAATAAAAATGAAACACATTAGGATTTCCCTAGCATACCTAAATTTGCTAAGGATCCTACTTTTTCAAAAAATCAAATATCCAAAACAAACGACACCTTAGGATTTTCTTAGCATACCCAGATTTGCTAAAAAAACCCATTTTCAAAAAAAATCAAACAAAACACACTTGGGTTCTTCACTTAGCATGCCTAAATTTACTAAGTGGGAATTCCAATTTCTAAAATCAAAAAATAATTCACAGAAAAAAGAAATAATTATTTTCAAAACACTTTACTTAACATACTCAAATTTGCTAAGTAAAATTTTAAAACACCAAATTAAAAACAAAATCAATTAATCCTTACTTTAACATACCCAAATTTATTAAAGGAAAGGGTCCTCAAATCAAAATTCTAAATTCAAACAAACATGAACCTATGGAAGCATCCTTCTAAAAATACTTGAATCCATCTTTTCAACATACCTAAATTTGTTGAAGTTGGATTCATATTCAAAATTCCTCTTTTCAATCAAATTTCTAAATCTTCTTAAATCCATTTGAACCCCACTTAACACTTCCAAGATGTTGGATGTGGGTTCAAATTTTCAATTCAAATTCAAAAATCAACAACAAAAATAGAAATCTGATCCAAGTTTGTTTCCTATAATGCAGATTCTCAGCATCAGTGTAGCTACAGTTTAGTTTTTTTAGTCTTTGTAGTTGATCTGAAATGACAAGATCGTAGAAGTTTGTATTCACTTTCCCTCACAACATGGATTTGGCTTTGGACTAGGCTAACTTCCCCTGATTAGATCATACACACCTTATCCATTTCGGTAAGGGATTTGAGGGAGTGAGGATCACATGTGAGGGCACTCCCTCGACCGGCCAGATCACATGGTCGCGTAAGTCGGTCATCCAGATCGATCTACCTTCAAACTCTAACATCTCCTCATTAAAGAGAAAGCAGTAGTCCCACCCTTCAAAGAATGACAGCAAAGACTAGCCCCGCCAAGTGTGTGTTGTGGTTTCATGTCTGAGGGCTAGCACCCTCTCATCAGTATCCTCTAAGGGTAAGGCTCCCTTGATCTCAGGGATTGCCTCCCCTACTTTTGAGTCTGGGTCTAGCTCTCACTTCTCTCACCCCACCAGAACACAGCAAAGGAACAAAACTGCATGATCAAGCGATATCACACTAGGATTACTAGGGAGATGGAGGCAGCCACCTATTTAGTTATTGAGGAGTTTCTTGTTTTGACTTCACCACAAGTTACAACAAACTAGTTTCATCCTCTCTCTAGGTCAAACAGAGATGATGTTAGGAGGATTCACACATCATCTCCACTAGTGGTCCAGCATCAACCATCAATTACTCAGAGCAAGAGGTCGTATGCCGGCCTCCGATCAATCTTGCGCTATGTTAGTAGAGCTTACAGACGTTCAAAGTCTGGAGCTCAATTTGAGTTGACATCCCCCGCGATGTGGGGAAACATATTCATCAGGAGAGGGCCAGAAGAGGCTCATACATCTGCTCATATTACCAATAGGGAGAGGCGGTAGTTCGGCCAGCCACGGCGACTTGTTTTCTAGCTCTGCGCCAGCCGACCATACATACATATAACATCTTACCTACTAGAATCCATCGGAGGACAACCCCTGCTCATAGAGTGGTGGTGCCTCCACCACACCGCTTCCCCCCCCTCCCATCACATCAGCCACGCCACATCTCCGCCATCAAAGGCCATGGCCATGGGGAGAAGGCCTCATTGGTGATCCAGCTACGATCGAGGGATCCTACTCTATCTACATCGCCTACTATGGTGAGGCCGACCTCTCCTGCTTGACCTTTTGCCCCAGTGGTGGTGCAGAGGGAGTGGCGACCCCGAAGCATAGTGGTCATCCCTTCACCAACTCCGCCAGCTAGTAGACGGGAGATGGAGAAGTTATTTCAATGGTACATGATGCCCTACCGCACCAATGATAGTGGAACCTCCTAGGAATGTCATCCCTCTCATAGCTAGTGGCAGTCAGGAGTGTCTCTCATCTAGTGAGTATAGTCCTCATAGGATTGACTCCCCAGCAGTAGGTGAGGTCCAGTGCCTCTCAGTGCACAACAATGATCACACCGGTCAGCCAAGATTATTTGTTCTCGTTAAGATCGATCATTCTCTTAAGGAGATAGTTGCACATTATCTAGTAGAGAAGAAAGAGATTCTGAGGTATGATTGGTCAGATAAAGAGAATGTTAGCTTTGATCCCAATGAAGTTGATTTGTTGGGGACTCAGCTGGAGTCTGTATGGTAGGTACCAGAGGATCTCTTCTCAGGGAGCAGCAGACCATGGAAGGTGATGAGGTTGATCAGGAAGATATAGCCTAATCAGACTAACACCTCTGATATTAGTTGAAGCAAAAAGATGAGTAGATAGATAGGATGGCATGACTTTTTGAGGATTACAAGTAATTTCAAAAAAGTCTCAAAGAATTCATCCTACTACAACATATTACGCTGAGTAATGTCTTGGACCCAACCAAGACCTTACCTCCTATTGAGAAAGGTAGCACTAGCATGTATAGGAAGGTAGTGGAAAGTACCTCTATATAAGAAAAAAGATATCAGATTCATGGTTGAGTAGCAAGTGAAGGAAGCATTGGCTCAAGCCTGGGGAGGATCATCGATTCCAAAGGGTAGACCTTACCTAGAGGAATTCTATTCAATCCAATATCCCAAGGGTTTCGTACCACCTTCCTTCAAAAGCTTTGATGGTAGTGAAAACCCAAGGCAGCATATAACACACTTAGGCGAGCAACGCCGGTACAACAATGCTTTATTATTCTCTTGTTAGCCTAAGAGATTTCTTTTGATTGGTATGTTGAACTGCCTAATGGTTTAGTAAAGATATTTGCTAAGTTGGAGCAACTCTTTATCAAAATGTTTGCTGAAGCTCAGCAAAGGGTTACTAAAGATGATCTCGTTGTAGCACAACAACACCCAGGTGAGTCCCTTGTTGATTATATTTTTTGATAATATAACCTGAGTATAAAATGTGAGCTGTAGCTGTCTGAGCAACATGCCATTAAGATTTTTCTAAAGAATATCCATGGCCTGGTCGCCTTCATGCTTAAGGGCTTCATTATTAAGACATTTAAGAAGCTAATCAAAAAAGCAACTAGTCTACTAAGAGAGGCCAAATAGTTACCTTTTCAAAACCAGTTGCCTAAAGCAAAGCCACAAAAAGTCTATGAGAAGAAGCCGGGAGTAGTGATAGTGGTAGATAAGGAGAAGCAGCCAGCTAGAGATCAGTCTGAGGGACCACGACCTCAGCAGCCTCCCTACCTTGCCATCATCGAGGTAGCCTTACCGGTCTCCACAATAGCCTCCATGGCCAATATCACCGCCGCCTCAGCCATACCAGCAGTAGCATCGGTACTCATATCCATCGCCAGGTAGCTATGGTCCACCTACTCTTTAGATGAGCTTAACAAACCTTAATTATTAAAGAGAGAGGTAATTAAGAAGATCTTTAAGAATCTCTTAAAGAAGCTTGATTTTCGACTACCCGAGCCTAGGAGACTGGAGGAAGTAGGCAAAAGTCATGATCCTAACTTTTGCCCTTACCACCATATGCTAGGCCATGTTTTGGAGGATTGCTTCACATTCAAGGACTGTCTTGAACATGCTTCAAGACTGGTGCTATAATTATCCCAAAGGAATACCTTATGGAATAACCATCCAGTTTCATTAAGGTAATCCTTGGGGATACATGTGATCCTTCCAAAACTAAAGAAGGTTAGGATATTTCTTTATCCAAAACCTCTAAGAAGATCATCCAGAAGATCAAGAAACTTTTCTTATAGGTGCCTGAGTCAGCTCAATCCTCCAACATCAAGGAAGGTTTGCAAGTTGTCAGTACTAACTCGAGGAATGGGGGAGCTCAACAATAATAGCAGCATGTGTCTGCCAGGGATAGCCCATTAGCGCAACCACCGACTGAGTCCATCCTCCAACCTACAGTTGCAACTTCCACACTGATGACTTCTTGCATTTCAATTAATTCTTCTTCTTCTACTAGTAGAACTCTTATATCGGCGGATAAGGGCATCAAATCTCTTACCCCACTCACTTTACTTGATTTCTACTTTGTACCTCCAAACAATTCCAAGAAATTAAAGAATAAAGCTAGTTTGAATTACATCTGTATCACTTTTGATGGGTTATCTTTTTCTATTCCTAATGATAACTCTTCAAGTCAAAATAACTATAACAATTTTTATCTTCCTATTTTTGATTCAGAGTTGGACTTTCTTACTCTGAATACTTTGGGTTCACCTCTTGAGATAGACTTGGAATCATCTGATTCTAAGGGTTCCATAGGAGAAGCTGTAGGTGAGCATGATGTGCAGATAGAACCTTCTATTACTCTACCACAAGAGATCACCAAAGTCAACCTTCATAGTGGCAAGTTTCTACCTCCTAAGGTAGTACCTCAAGATAGAGAGAAATAAGTCATTAGTATAGAGGATTGTGAAGCTCCTCCACAGGATGCTCCACCTTTAGATATGCTTGTGGAGGATCAGTCCAAGATGGACTACAATGTCCTTTATCATCTAAGAAAGTTGCTATCTAAGCTAAGCATATACAATGCCCTTGTCTTATCCAAAGAGATGAGGGAATCACTAATCAAGGCTCTCCTTGATCCTTAGCTTAGCTGACCGCTATAGGTGAGGAGGCACATTATACAAAAGAACCTCAAGGTATCACCTTCATAGATGAAGACGTTCTTCTAGGGGACTTGGAGCACAACCATCCCCTCTACATCACAAGGAGTTCTCATAGCAAATTATGAGTTTAAAGACCCTTGCTTATTTGCGGGTCAACATCTCCACACTCCAAGGAGATCAGATGATGTTGAGAGGATTCAATGAATAAGGGCTTTAGGTTTTATAGTGTTACTTTTGGAGATAGGTGATTGAAAGACTGAAGCCAAGTTTTGCATCATTAATTCAAATATTTCGTTCACTTCTTTGCTTGGTAGGCCTTGGATACATTAGAACAAGATAATTCCATCCTCCCTCCATCAATGCATCAAGTTCAAAAAAGATGGGATTGAATACCGTGTCAATGGAGATGAAAAGCTATTTTCATTTAAAGAGGTTGAGATTTATGAGGATGTGACCTACTATCTTCCTCAAAACACCCTTTCTCATAAACTTGGATAAAATTCAAACTCAAAATCAAAAGAAAGAGAAAATGAAGAAAAAGAAAAAGAAAAGAAAAATGAAAATCCAAATAAACAAGAAAGGGGAATTGAAGAAGAAATAGATCTGCATATCACATTCCACTCACAGTTCATTTCATCATATAGACATGTGGGTAGGATGGCTCAACCTCCACCAGGTAGAGGCAAAGGAAGAAACACAGGTAGTTCTAGAGGTGGAAGACCTCCTGGTTGGCCATCAACCAATAGAGGTAGTTTTCCAGTTCATAGGAGTACCCCTACTATTCACATAGAGTTTGAATCCAGCTCGAAGGATGAGTCTAATGTGATTAGTATACCAGCCAACCCCTCTCAACAAGTTCCATTGGAGGTGACTTTCGATCCAAATAGAGATGAAGACCAGGTATCTAGATAAAGCAAAGTATTCGAATCAGGTTTATGTGAGACTATTAGGCATCAGCTGGGAACCTTAGCTCTAAGCTCACTTACATCTCAAAAAGTTGAAGGTTTGGTAGTTAAAGATGTCCAAAGTCATGAAGCGAAGAGATTCTTTTGAATCATCATCCTCAAGTCCTGAAGTTGATGTAGAACTTGAGAAGGATACATTTAAAGAATTAATGGAATCACCATTTGACTTTTACTCGCCTTGTGTTCATAGTCTTATACAGAAAGGTTTAGCTCCTCATACATGATCCAAGCACAGGTTAGAGTATTTTGAAAAGCTATGGAACAATACAGACAGGGAAGCTCAATCAAGAATAGGACTAGGATTCAGTACAGTGGGTCCAATCGATGATGACGATTATTGCTTAGTTGTTACCAATCATTTGAAGTTTGATAAGTTCTTTTCACACAACATCAACTCTTATGAGAATGTGTGTTTAGAGATCTTAACTGATCCAGATAATCTCTAAATCAAATAGGCACCATCATAATTTGAAGAGGAGATCCATTCAACAATTAACAAGCTTAAAGAAATCAATCTCGGGATAGAAGAAAATCCACGCTGACGTACATCAATTTGTTGCTGAATGAAGAAGAAACCAATGACTTAGTTAGGTTATTGATTGAGTTTAAAGACTGCTTTGCATGGAGTTATGAAGAAATGCCTGGATTATCTCCTAACATAGCAGTCCACAGCTAGCAATAGATCCTAATGCTACCCCTATTAAGTAAGCTCCTAGATGCATGCGATTAGAAATTGAATAACATGTCATTTCTGAAGTCAAGAAACTGACCGATGATGGTTTCATCAGGGAAGAAAAATATCCTATATGGTTAGCTAGTGTCATCCTAGTTAAGAAGAAGAATGACCAAATTCACATATGCGTTAATTTCAGGGACTTAAATAAGGCATGTCCTAAGGACGAGTTTCCTATTCCTATACCGGAATTAATGATGGACATCGCCTCATCTCATGCAGTCTTCTCTTTCATGGATGGGTCATCTAGCTATAACCAAATCAAGATGTTTCCTAAAGATGAAAGAAACACAGCTTTCCAAACCCTGATCGAAATCTTCTGTTATAAGGTCATGCCTTTTTGGCCTTAAAAAATGCTAGTGCTACATACCAACAGGCCATGACTCAGATCTTCAATGAACTCATCCATCATTAGGTTGAGTGCTACGTTGATGATCTAGTAGTCAAGAGTAGATAAAAGGAAGACCACCTCTTTGACTTGAGGGTAGTTTTCGAACGATTAATACAATATAACCTTAAAATGAATCCCCTGAAGTGTGCATTCGAAGTATCTTCAGGGAAATTCCTTGGGTTTGTTGTCTGACACTAGAGAATAGAAATAGATCCAGAAAAGATCAAAGCTATCTTAGAAATGACACATCTTAAGAGTCTAACTACTCTTAGATCCTTTCAAGGATGACTGACGCATCTGAGATGCTTTATCTCCAACTTATCGGGGAGATGCAAGCCATTTTCATCACTTGTCAAAAAGGATGTCAAGTTCAAGTGAGATGATAAGTGTCAGCATGCCTTTGATGACATCAACCAGTATTTGGTGAAGCCGCCCATTCTAGTAGGCCCTATCCTTGGCAGCCCACTTATCCTCTACACTGCTATATTGGATGACTCTTTCGATGCTCTGTTGGCCCAAGCCAACGATGAAGGGAAGGAGAACGCTCTCTACTACCTCAATCGTTGTCTGATTCCTGCTGAAGTGAACTGTCCACCTATTGAGAAACATTGCCTAGCTTTGATCTTTTCTTCCCAAAAGCTATGACATTATATGCTTTCTCATAAGGTGAAGTTGATCTCCAGAATAAATCCACCATAGTATCTCATGACATGGCCAATGCTATCTAGACATTTGGCATGCTGGTCCATGATTCTCTCATAGTTTGTTATTACATTCGTACCCCTATGTGCGATAAAAGGGCATGCACTATTGGATTTCTTAGTAACACACCCACTTTCTGCTGATTCTCCTCTTAGTGATGATCTCCCTGATGAACAAATCTTGAACTTAGGGGAGGCTGACAATCGCCAATGGGAGATGTATTTTAATGGCGCAGCTTCTTTTCATAAAGGGAAAGCACCATGATCTACTCTCCCATGAAAGACAGAGGTAGGAATAGTTCTTCTAACTCCTGACCGTGATGTGATGAGATTCTCATGCTATCTTTCCAACCCCTGCACCAACAACGAAGTTGAGTATGAGGCTTTGATTACTGGTCTGGAGTTAGCCATCACTATCAGTGGCAAGACCATCAACATCTTTGGGGATTCTTAGTTGGTTATCAATCAGATTGCCAGGTCCTACAAGGTTCTCAAACCCAAGCTTCATCATTACTACGAGTATACTATGAAGCTATTGGTACAAATTCCTGAAGTCACCATTTACAAGGTTCCCCAAGCAGAGAACCTAGTAGCAGATGCTTTGGCCAAACTTGCTAAATAATTGACATGTCCGGAAGATGAGTCCATTTTAATAAGGTTCTAAAATAGACAAATCCTATCCCTTATTGATGTTAAACTCATCGATAGACTTTCTCTTGAAGGGGAGGTTACCGTTGCCAAAATGGACAAGGAGCTGGATTGGAGGCAACCGTTCATAGATTACTTGAACACCATTGCAAACCAATGAGTGCTTTGTTAGCTCGGTAGTCTTCACTGCCCAACCACTAAGCTACCTTGTGTTGATTTTATTTAAGAAGATGTGAGTCCTTGCTCTTTCTTCTTGAACTAATAATTATGATCTAACTAGGTTAAGTATATTCAAGGTTTAGGAAAAGTCCCCTAGAGGCTCCTTTCCTTTCGACTACCTTTTGAGTTGATATAAGCCCCCTATAGGAATTGACTTAGTAGTCATCCTAGGTCGGATAACACCTGTCAAGCTGAAGACAGACTATCCTAGCAATTAGTTCCACTATAGGAAGATGTGAGTCACCGAGCTTTCTTCCTAGGGTGATTGTTACAAATTGATGGGTACCTTTGGTTGGTTTATCTTTGCTATGCTAATAGCAACTCACCCGATGGATACACCACTCTTGCCAGATATGAGTCCTCGCACTTTCTCCTTGAGTTGGACACCAAATACCTATTGGATATATAATTAGCCATGTCATTTTCTTCAGTGTTTTGGATTAAGCCCTTAGTGGCCCCATCCCATACTGGCACTCTATTTGGATCACATCCTTTGCAACCCCATTTAGACACTACCTAGGTTACTTTTGAATTGGACAGTTCCCCTTTCCTAGTAGCCACCCCTGTGGTTGGAGAATTTATTCAGCGGATGCACAGATTCTCCTTTAGTTTAATAAATCTAAGATATTATCTAGGCTGATATAAGCTCCTTCTCAGTTTGATCCCTCGCAAACTAACAGGGTCCATGATAAAATAAACTAAATAAAACAAAAAAAATTAATTCGCTTATGGATTAAGAATTCAAGCCCCCCAAAGGGCTCCTTCTCCCAAGCAGACATCCTATCTTGGGGTCGTGTAGAACCCCAGTAGAATTGTCCACTACTTGAGTTGAGATTAATCCCCGTGTCAAGACTCACTCCATACGCCCTTAGGGTTCAAGTTTTTTCATGCTGTGTTACCGACAATTATTCTACTTTGGAAGATGTAAGACTATGACACATTCTTCCTAGGATGATTGTTGCAAACTGATGGACAGCCTTAAGTCAGGTTTGATTTGTGGCCCAAAACAACTGATCACCCCAGTGATTTTTTTTAGTGGAAGATTTGAGTCCCCAAGCTTTCTTTCCTTCAATTGATCATTGCAAACTGAAAGGAACTCCTTTGGTTGGATAATTCTCCCATTGACTGGGAAGCTACTCCCTTTGGTTCAATAAATCTGAGATAGGTCTAGGCTGATATGAGCTCCTTCTTAGTGTGATCCATCGCGAACAGACAGAATCCATCAAAATAAATAAATCCAAAAAATGAAATTAATCTTGACTATCTTTGAGTTGATCTAAGTCCCCCAACGGCATTCACTCAATAGTCAACCCTAGATTGGGTTCAATCTATTATCTTGCCAATAGATTACCCTAGCAACTGATATGCACTTTGGAGGATGTAAGTCTACTACGCTTTCTTCCTAGTGCAGTTGCTGCATCCCGAAAGACATCCATTTGGTTAGCTAGTCCTACTATATGTTTAATAGACTACCCCTTTGGATTGGTGAATTTGAGTTAGGTTTAGGCCTCCATGGCTCCTACTCAGTGCGATCCACACAAACCAACAAGGTTCATCTTAAAATATAAATCTAAAAATTGAAACAAATTCAACCCTCTTCCCTAGTGAAAATTTCTCCTCAGTGAGACTTAAACCAAATCAAACCTCTCATCCCCTTATGGATGACTTGAACCTGCTTCTCTAATGGAAGGGTCACACTCTATCCTTAGTGGATTCCTCCTTCCCTCTCTTATTTCCTGGACATAAGTAGAGTCACATTGCACTAAATTCTAAATTCTTTCTACACCTTGGGTTAGGAATAGATTGTTTATGTTAGTGCTTGTGATCTTTCGGTGCTGTTGATCATTTTGGCCAACACCAATACGTGCGGTGTTCCTTGTCAATCGCACCACACCTATTAGGCGCCCTTTGTTAACCTCTTTTTTAGAATGAGCTCTCAACTCCTCCATCTTAGACGTAGGACTTCTCTTAGACTTTAAGAGTTCCTTAATCTTAAGACACATCTAGTGATTAAGTGGACAATCAACCTATCCCTAGAGACTTAGAAGAGTTAGCCATTGGAATAGGTCATGCCTTAGGGGTGTTAAAAAAATTTGCTTACCCTTAGATTGAACCATTCCTCATCTTGCTTCTTTCAAGTCAAACTCCAAATCAATCTCATTTTGATTTTCTCCAAACTCAAATCAACTCCATGTGATTGAAATCCATAATTGAAATCCATGACTGAAACCAAATTCAAAATTTTAAACTCCAAATTCAAAATCTTTTCTAAGTCTTTAATTTCCTTCTTAAGAACTTAGCCAAGACCAAATTCAAACCAATTCAAACTTATGAAATTTTCTCAGAACTCATTTATATTCTCATTTATATCCACATATATAAATTAAAAATAAATTCAAATCAATCAAACTAAACTCAAAATTCAAAATCAATGTATAAAATTTCCTAAGTCGTCTAAATCTTCCTTCATGGACTTAGCCAAAATTAAATCTAAATCAATTCAAACTCATGATATTTTCTCATAACTTATTTATATTCTCATTTATATTCACATATATAAATGAAATATAAATACAAATCAATCAAATCAAATCCAAAATTAAATTCCAAATTTAAAATCCTTCTTAAGTCCTTAATTTCCTTCTTAGGGACTTAGCTTAAATCATGTTCAAATCAATTAAAATTCATGGGATTTTCTCATAACTAATTTATATTCTCATTTTTATTCACATATATAAATGAAATATAAATACAAATCAATAAAATCTAAATCCAAAATTCAAATCCCTACTCCAAAAATTCCTAAGTCCTTTAAATTTCCTCTTAAGGACTTATCCAAAATCATCTTTAAATCAATTCAAATCCTTGAAATTTTTTCATTACCCATTCATATTATCATTTATATTCACATATATAAATGAAATATAAATTCAAACAATCAAAACCACTTCCAAAAATCAAACTCAAATCCACTCAAAATCCAACCTAAGCCTTTCAAGTCAAAATCTTGAACTTAGCCACATCAACTTCAAATCAAGCCAAACTCTTGATTCGCCTTCATGATTCAATCAACCCAACAATCATGAATCCAAATATAAATACAAGCTTCAGTCACTTAACCAAAACTCAATTCAAAAATCAAACCCCAAATTCATTTATGTTCTTCCTTTGAATGTGAAATTATCAAATGAATCAAAACTCATTTGACTTCAAGCCACTTGCAAATGGATTTATATTTCAATCATAAGTCCATATACAAGTTCAATCAAACTCAAATGAAGCTTTAACCAAGCCATTTAACCCACTTAGGGTCAATTGACCCAAAGTGACCAAAAGTACCCTTATGAGCCAAATTCTAATCCAAACCTAATTGGATTGAATTAAACTCACCTATGCCTCTCATCATGATCAACAATCATCATGAGATGATCAATCAATAAAATCAGGTCAAACCAAGTCAAACTTAAGGGTTGACCAAGTCAACACTTAGCCAAAATGAAACCTAACATAGCTAAAATTTATCATAGGTCAAATTGATTGAAACCATTGATCGAAGTTCATTCATGGCCTATGTTTGAATTTGATCAAGTCAACATTTGAGCCTAACCTAGCCCAATTTGCCACTTGACCCAAGTTGAGCCAACTTGACCTAAAGGGTAAAAATATGTCAAAACTTGATCTAAGATAAATTGATCGAAACCAATGGGTCAAGTTCATGCCAAATCACTTGCTGAACTTGACCAAAGCCTCACTCAACTAACTACCCCCAATTGACCTTCAACCCAACTTGACCTAAAGGGTCATGTTGAGCCAAATTCAAACTAACCAAAATTAATTGAAAATAAAGATACCCATCCACTTCATATGACTAACTAAACCTAAATCTACCCATGACCTAGCTCAAATAGGTCAAATGGGTCAAATTGTTCAACTTGACCCATTTGACCTAAATGAAGTCATATGAGCCTAACTGAAAACCAAATAAAATTGAATCAAACCAAAGCCACCAAAATATTTCAAATGGTCATATAAACTTGACCCAACCCTTGGTTTGACCCAATTTGACCAATTGGTCAACTTGACCCAAGTTGACCTGAATGGGTCAACCATGAGCCAAACCGTACCAAATGAACTCCAAATCCAATGAAACTTGGCCAAACCTATTTCCTCAACATACCTAACATATACAAATTTAAAAATTAGCCAAATGACCATTCTAACCCTAGGCCATAGAACAAAGTTTGGTCAAATCCATGGGGAATTTGGTCATGTCCTCTTCATACCTACTTGATACCTTCCTAATAGGTCAAGTAAACCCTATGGAGGGTGGTGAACCCAACCCAATGGGTTTGGGTCAGTCCAAGTTGACCCAAGGCTAAAATTGAGCACATGGCTCAAATTGGCCATATAGGAATCATGCTCCCACTCATTTTGAAGCACATGGGAGGTTACCAATCCACCCATAGCCCAAACCGACCATGTGGAAACTTCTAACAACTCAAATAGCCCTTTCTATCTTGGCAATTGGATCAAAATAGAAAATAAAGCTTTAGCCATTCGATTTCCATAAGGGGAGATATACTCCCCCTAATTCACTTCAATTCTCACTTCCTCACTGTAGATTGAGTAATAGAAAGTGATAGGAGTCAATAGCAAGAGTTACTAAGCTTCCTAGAGGGAGATTAAATTTGGCATTTCTCGATTTTCATCCTTTGAAAATAGGGGAGGTCCATTGAATTGCTAACTTCCTCTTCATTCCAATCCAAGTCAATTCTCTTTGCAAAGTCCACCAGAGGGCCAACTTGAGCTTGCCTAAGCTCTCTATCAAGTTCCAAAGGCAAGGGGAGATCTAATTCCATTAAAGTCATAAGGGAGCTAAGGAGGGGTTGGTCCATAGAGCAATCCACTTAACCTCAAGAGTTAATACTTTCACCACATCTTCATCTTAGCCAGACGAAGCTCCTCCAAGAGAATCGAGTGTCGGTGATCACCTCCAGCGAGGTTAGACATTTTTCGACCACTAAACTCCATGTGTGTTGGTCCTTTGTGAAATAAATGTTAATGAAATGAAATTTCAATAATTAGAAGTAATTGTCATTAGGGTTAGATGGTGTGTGCAAAGTTTTATCATAATCTGAGCTCAATCAAGCTCGGATCAAAGCCTAGAACATGGACGGTCCCCATGGATCACAAGCTTTGGCAGGGATAGATCTCTGGTTGTCCATCCGCACATTTTGGATGGACGGTCAAGATTAAACTCACATTTTATATCCTAGTTCATCCCTCTGAACTGCTGGTTAATTCCTGGCCATTCGATCCTTGATCGAACGATGGATATCAAATCGCATAGCGCTGCCACCATGCGGTGCTATGACAAGATGTTTAAGTGGCAGCTCGTTGCTTGACGCGTGTAAAGTCATCTGTGTCACCGCCCACATGTCACACCGATTAGATTAAGGGATTAATTAGGTTTTTAATAATTTTAATTAATCCTCTAAACTTCAAAAATTCATATCTCTCTAAATAAAAAAAAAAAAAAAATGAGGTAATTTGCCATTGAAAGATAATTCAATCTAGAATATTCTAAAATTGGTTTTAATGGATTTTGAATTGTATCTTTCTTTATTTTGGGTTTTATTGAAAATCTTAATTTGCTAATTACTCTCTAATTAATCCATTGATTAATCTCAAACTTCTTGGGTATATTTTAGGGGATGACTTCTGCCTCCCCTAATTTTCTTGAGATTTATTGATGGCTTAATATGGGGGAATTGCAAATTCATTTCTTAATTACCCCCTTTATGTGATTAAGGATAATTAAGGGTTTGAATAGTGTTTTAATCCCATATTGAAGTTGATTAAGGTTTGATCCAATGAATAGGAGGTTTAGGGAATAATTTGGGGTGTTTCCCCTAAGCTATTCCTTAAACCCCCCTTTTCTTTATTAATCCTCTCTTAATTAAGGGCTAATTCACTAATTATGCTCTTAATTAATTATTAAAATTTCTAAAACTTTTGAGAACTTAATTAATCTACTTTGGGCAGATGCTTTGGTGTTCATGAGCCTAAGTTCAATTAAGGAAATCAAAACTCAACTCATATGTGTGAGGGGTGTTTTGAAATTACTTAAATTAAACTCCTTAGCTTAATAAATCATTAATCATGAGACAAATTGCATTATGGCCATTTCTTCCTAGGTGCATTGCAAATATGAATTCCTTGTGAGATTTTATATCATATTATTGGCTCATAATTACTTGGTTAACTATGCTAAGGTGGTGTAGGTAAGGGTTAATTAACATGCTTAATTCATACATTAACCTAATCAAAATATAAAATGAATTTAATCATCTAAAAATTAAACAAAAATGTCAAACACATGTGGGAATGGGTTAGGAATAGCAAACTCAATCCACATTTTCAAAATTAAATCAAATTCAGAATCAAACAAAAATCATACTAAATGAACTTTGATTTACTTTAAGCTTTCTTTTTTCATAAGATTGTCTTTAGGATTTAATTAAAGTTAATGTGTTTACATGTTTTCATTGCTTTAGTTCTTTCCCAACATGCTAAATATGTATGTATGTCATATGGTTTCATGCGTCCATGCCTTTCAAAAATGAAATTTAAAATGAAAATGTTTCCTTTATGTCAAATTGCATGTGTCGGCTAAAGTAATAATATGAGTAGCTGTTATCACTATTAAATTCAAATTATTTTCAAAATATATGAATCAATTATAAAAAATGAAAGTTTGTTTACTTATATCTTAATTATAAGTTTGCATGTGAGTAAAATATAAGGATGTGCTTAGTGTAGATTTTCCTTCCCTTCTCTTTTAGTATAGTTTTGAGTAGGATTTGGCAAGGTGTATGGTTCATTTGAAAAGAACCTAACACTTGCCTAATTCCATATCCTATTCATTATTGTACTATCACTTAAGAATGGTACTTATGCTTGCACATATAAATTGCATAAATTAAATAAACTAAAATAAATCATTCTATTCATTTCTTTTGAACACATGATTATATTTCTATTTTTCTGAGCTTTAAGTATATTTAAAAAAAAAAGTCACCTTCAAATCAAAAGAATATAAAATTATCTTTTAGAAAATTCCTATCTTAATATTTTCTGGTGATGTACAGAATTATTTCTACACTTTCATGAAAGTAAGCAGTTTATTTTAAATGTTATTAAATTTTGCTGATGCAAGCCCCCATAGTTAATTACATCATAAGGAATGGGGATTCCTTAGAAAAACTCTCCATTAAGATAAATGATCGTTGTCTTCAAAGATTTAAATAGGAAATGACTATCAATCGATTGGTTCATTTTTGAATATTAGATGTGATTGATCAAAGGGAGGGAGTTATTATTGAAACCAAAATGGAAGATAAATAAGAGATGCCCACGATGCTAGGAAACCTAGCGAGCATCTCAAACTACTTTATAGTTGGGCTTTACTTTTTTGAAATTGATTTAGTTTGTTTGAATTACATTTTTCATTATTGAAACACAAGATTAAAGAATTATCTAAGAGGTGAGGAATTATGTTTATGAGCCACAAAGAGGAGAAGCAACCTCAAAACCTAAATCTAGGGAGCTCTAGTGAGGGCCAAAAGCACAACGTAAATCTAAGGCAAAAATGTGTATTTGATTTACCTCCACATGAGAGGACAAACTATCCAAATGCTTGGACTTACAACTGCCTAGGGGTGGCCTCCAACTAACTCATACAATTTTAAATATACGTAAGCAAGGCTTATTCTTATCCAAGATAGCTAGGCTATTATTTATTAAGAAAGAGACTAAGTCCTTAAACTCACTTCCTAAAGAGACTTGATCATGTAAGGGCATGCTTCAAATGACCTAAATCTAATGCAATTAAAATTTTATTTTATTTTCATTTTCAGATAATTATTTTGACTCAGGCTAATAGGATTCATATGCCTAATGCATGAGAAATAAAATTATGGGCCAAAATTAGCGAGAAGGGAGGATGTGTGTTTCCACCATGGCTCTCAAAGGTCAAGCCAAGTTTCTCTGGAAAAGGTAGAAGCCCTTCAATCAAGTGTGAAATAAGATGCATTTATGCATGATCTAAACTTTAGGTGAGGTTTTGAGTTCTTTATTTTAAGTTTTGAGTTGTTGTGTTAGGTAAAAGATTTATTTTTTTCTAAGAGCCTAATTCGCATCCAAGACATACATAAAATAATGAAGAAACTAGGAAAATATGCCACTTAATGCACAAGATAAACAAATCCTCAATCAATTTATAAAGCTAATCGCAAAAAGAATAAAAGACTGTTGTGGTCAGGAACCACCGCACAAACCCAAAAATAATAAATTGGGTAGTCAAGCTCTACCCTTATATAACCTTGATTATAAATGAATTAAATTATAATTAAGCAAGGAATTCATTATTATGGGGTCTTCAAGCTTTATTTCTTCTTTCTTCTTTTCCTCTCTCTTCTTCTTTTCTTCTTTCTTCTTTGATTCCTTCTTTTGGATGGTTGGAAGGTAGATGCTCCAAGGCTTCACATGGTGCATAAGATAGGATCTTATGATCAATGATCATCCTAATCCCGATAACAATCATTCCAAAATCCTAATTGCATAAATTGACATGAAAAGGAAAAGAATGGAAATCTAACTAACACTTGCAAAATAGAGATTAGCTAAAATAAACCACACAAATTCCAAGCATGTATATTGAACTTATCACCCCACACATGGGTGACTAAGTCCACCTGGCCTATTGGATTATGCTTAGGGGTATAAGCACATGCAAGCAAAAGCATTTATATTTTTATTTATGATAGGGCCCCTTAAGCACAATCCCCTGTAGAAAATAATAGTTAGGTTAAGAGCATACTACCATTCATTCTATGAGCATACACCCTAACATCCAGTCTAAAACATATATCATAAAATAAAATAAAACATCAAACTATGCACCGACCTAACCTAAAGCTAGAAGTGGTGACTTAGGCTAATGTGTTTACTTTGAAGGTTTGTGTGGTATGCTTAGCTATGACTTTAAGTTAGAATTTTCTAAGTGTGAAAACATGTTCAACTTAGAGGAGGGTTTCATTCAAGTTGTTTAATTATTTTAGATTGATTTTATTTCATGTTTTGATTAGGTTCAAGTGAATCCTACAATTAATTTCTAAGTTATACAGAGAGAGAAAGAGAAGAGAACTTCTCTTTCCTTCCCTAACCTAAGTAATTTCTAAAGTATGTTCATTTTTTTAGTTTTGTTTAGTAAATTGTTTGATTAAGTCTTTTAATTAATCCTAAGTTTAGATGAACTCTAAACAAACCTATTTAAAAAAGAAAGGCATTTTAAGATTGAATAAAATGAACTAAATTCACAAAATAAACATTACTTCATTTCTTTCCCAGCATATATAACATGCATATGAATGAATCCTAAGCATGTATATACACACAAATGAGAATATTTAACTTTATGATGCTTGCTAAGTAATTCATTTAAGGAAATTTGGAAGTTTAAGATGCTTGATTTTCATTAAATAGAAAATGGTTTCTTTATCCAGTCGTTCACATATACATATGAAAGTAAGAAAGGCATAAGTGAGTGCAGCGCCCTTATTAATTAGAGGTATAAGGTACAAGACCTATTTAGGGCTACTTAAACCCACGCAACCTCAGGGTTGTCCAGACAAATATACCACTTTCATTAAATACAAACATATGTACAAAAGAAATAAATTGGAAAAGAAAAAAAAAATGCAAAAGTTGTATTAATTCATTCATTTTGTTTATGCCATTTATGTGTACAAGCATAGGTAGCCCTTCTTAAGTGATAACATAAGAATGAATAGGATATGAAATTAGGTAAGTGTTAGGTTCTTTTCAAATGAACTATACATCTTACCGACTCCTATTCAAAACTATACTAACATAAGAGAGAAAAGAAATCTATGCTAAGCACATCCTTATATTCTTTTATATGCAAGCTTATAATTAGAATATAAATAACACACTTTCAGTTTTAGGTATTTGATTTATATATTTTGAAAAATAATTTGAATTTAGTAGTGATAATAGCCACTCATATTATTAGTTTAGCCAACACATGAAAATTTGACATAAAGTAAACAATTTCATTTTAAATTTGAATTTTGGAAAATATGAATGCATGAAACCACATGACATAAAAATTTAACATATTGGGGAAAGAATCAAAATAATGAAAGCATGTAAACACATTCACTTTAATTAAATCCTAAAGACATTCTGATGGAATAAGAAGGATTAAAATAAATCAAAGTTAACTAAGTGTGATTTTTTTTGATCTTAAGTTTGATTTAATTTTAAAAAGGTGAGTTGAGTTTGCTATTCCTAACCCATTTCCACATGTATTTGATATTTTTATTTAATTTTTAGATGATTAGATTCATTTTAAGATATTAATTAGGTTAAGGTATGGATTAAGCAAGTTAATTAACCCTTACTTACACCACCTTAGCATAGTTAATCAAATAATTATGAGCTAATGAGATGACATAAAAAACTCATAATGAATTTAAACTTGCAATGCACCTAGGAAGAAAAGGGCCTAATAGCTTAGGGAAAATGCCCCAAAATTATTACCTAAGCCTCCTATTCACTGGATCTAACTTAATCAACCTTAATAATGGATTAAAACACTAATCCAACCTTAATTATTATTAATTAAGTTAAGGGAGTAATTAGGAAACACATTTGTAATTCCCCCAATTAAGACTTAAATAAATCCTAAGAAAATTAGAGGAGGCAGAGGTCATTCCCTAAAACATACCCAAGAAGTTTGGGATTAATCAGAGAATTAATTAAGAAGTAACAAGAAAACTAATATTTCCAATAAACACCAAAATTAGAGAAAAAAAGGTAAAGTTGGGTCTAAGGTCAATTGGGCTAGGTTAGGTCTAGTTGGCCAATTGAGGCTTTGGTCAAGTTCAACAAGTGATTTAGAATGAGCTTGACCCATTGGTTTGAATCAATTTAGCTTAGATCAAGTTTTGATACATTTTGACCCTTTAGGTCAAGTTGGGTCAACTTGGGTCAAGTGGCCAATTGGGCTAGGTTAAGCCCAAATGTTGGCTTAGTCAAGTTCAAACATAGGTCATGAATGAACTTAGATCAATGGTTTCAATCGATTTGGCCTATGATGGAATTTGGCTATTCTAGATTTCATTTTGGGCTAAGTGCTGACTTGGTTAACCCTTAAGTTTAACTTGGTTTGACCTAATTTGATTAATTGATCATACCATGATGATTGTTGATCATGATGACAGGCATAGATGAGTTTGGTTCAATCCCATTTGGTTTGGATTAGAATTTGGCTCATAAGGGTACCTTAGGTCACTTTGGGTCAAATGAGCCTAAGTAGGTTAAATTACTTGGTCAAAGCTTGATTTGAGTTTGGTTGAACTTGTATATGGACTTATAATTGAAATATAAATCCCTTTGCAAGTGGTTTGAAGTCAAATGGGTTTTGATCCGTTTGACAATTTCATATTCAAAGGAAGAATATGAAGGGATTTTGGCTTTAATTTTTGAATTGATTTTTGATTTGGTGATTAAAGTTTGTTTTTATATATGAATTCAAGATTGTAGGGTTTATTTAATCATGAATAAAAATCAAGAGTTTGGCTTGATTTGAAATTGATTTGGCTAAGTTCAAGATTTTGACTTGAAAGGCTTCGGTTGGATTTTGAGTAGATTTGAGTTTGGTTTTTGGAATTAGTTTTGGTTGTTTGAATTTATATTTCATTTATATATGTGATTATAAATGAGAATATAAATGGATCATGATAAAATTTCAAGGATTTGAAGTGATTTGATCATGATTTAGGCTAAGTCCATTAAGGGGAATTTAAAGGACTTAGGAAATTTTAGAGTAGGGATTTGATTTTTTTTTGTAAATTTGGTTTGATTGATTTATATTTATATTTTATTTATATATGTGAATATAAATGAGAATATAAATGAGTTTTGATAAAATCCCATGAGTTTGAATTGATTTAGATTTGATTTTGGATAAGTCCTTTAATGGAAAATTAAGGACTTAAGAGGAATTTTAGATTTGGAATTTAATTTTTGGATTTGATTTGATTAATTTATATTTATATTTTATTCATATATGTGAATATAAATGATAATATAAATGAGTTTTGAGAAAATCCCATGAGTTGGAATTAGTTTGATCATGATTTAGGCTAAGTCTATGAAGGGAAACTTAAAGGACTTAAGAAAATTTCATGAATTGGTTTTGAATTTTGAGTTTAATTTGATTGGTTTCAATTTATATTTCATTTATATATGAGAATATAAATGAGAATATAGATGAACTATGAGAAAATCTCAAATATTTGATTTGGTTTTGATCATGATTTTGGTTAAGTCCTTAAGAAGAGATTAAGGACTTAAGAAAGGTTTGGACTTAAGAATTTCATTCATGGGTTTCAATCATAGATTTCAATCATGGATTTCAAGCATGGATTTCAATCACATGGAGTTAATTTGAGTTTGGAAAAAATCAAATAAGATTAATTTGGGGTTTGACTTGAAGGAAGTAAGGTGACAAATGGTTCAAGCTAAGGGTAGGAAAATTTCCCTAACACCCCTAAGGCATGACCTATTCCTATGGCTAACTCTTCTAAGTCTCTAGGGCTAGGTTGAGTGTCAACCTAATCACTAGATGTGTCTTAAGACTAAGAAAATCTTAAAAACTAAGAGGAGTCATATGTCTAAGATGGAGGGGTTAAGAGCTCATTCTAACAATGAGGTCAACAAAGAGTGCCCAATAAGTGTGGTGTGATTGATAAGAAATACATTATTGACCAAAATGATCAACAACACTGAGAGATCACAAGCACTAACAGAAATAATCTATCCCCAAGGTGTAGAAACAATCCAGAGCTTAGTGCAATGTGGCTTTACTTATGTCCAAGACAGAAGAGAGAGGGAAGAAATCCACTACGGGATGGAGTGTGAACCTTCAACTAGGGAAGCAGGTTCAAGTCATCCACAAGGATATGAGAGGTTTGATTTGATTTGAGTGTCGTTGAGGAGAAAAAATATTTGTTTAAGTTTTGCCAGGGAAGAGGGTTGAATTTATTTTAATTTATTAGGTTTAAATTTTGATATGAACCCTATTGGTTTGTGATGGACTGCACTAAGTAGGAGTCATGGAGGTCAAGATCTAGCTCAAATTTGCCAATCCAAAGGGGTAGTCTACTAAGCACATAGTAGGACTAGCCAACCAAAGGGATGCTTTTCTGTATGAAATAATTGTACTAGGAAGAAAACGTAGTAGACTTACATCCTCCAAAGTAGAGACCAGTTCCTAGAATAATATATTGGCATGGGAACAGATTGAACCCATCCTAGGGCTGACTATTGAGTGAATGCCACTGGAGGACTTAGATCAGCTTAAAGATAGTCAAGATTAATTTTATTTTTAGATTTGTTTATTTTGATCATGATGGATCCCATCGGTTTGCAATGAACTGCACTAAGTAGGGGTCATAGAGGCCTAGACCTAACTTATATTTATTAATTCCAAGGGTGTAGTCTACTAACCACAAGGTAGGACTATCTAACCAGAGGAGTGCCTTTCTGTTTACCATGGCCAAGTCTTAAGAAGAAAGCGTGGGGACTCACATCTTCTAGAAATAAGGAATGATTGGGGTGGTTAGTTGCTTTGGGCAACGAATCAAACCCGACCTAGGGTTGACCATAGAGTGAATGCCACTAGGGGACTTAATTCAGCTCAAGAATAGTCAAGGATTAATTTAATTTTTAGTTTATTTTGGTGGGTTCCGTTGGTTTGTGATGGATCATACTGATAAGGAGCTCATATTAGCTTAGACCTATCTCAGATTTACTGAACCAAAGGGAGTAGCTTCCCGGTCGATGAGAGAACTATCCAACCAAAAGAGTGCCTTTCGGTTTATAATGATCAATTGAAGGGAAGAAAGCTCGAGGACTCACATCTTCCACTAGAAAAGATCAGGGTGATCGGTGCTTTGGGCAACAACCGACCTAGTTTCCTTGAAGACAATCATGCTAAAAGAATGTGTTCTTACATCTTTCAAAGCGAATGATGCCGTGGTAACCCTTGTGGTAAAACAGATTGAACCTGACCTAAGGGTGACTATGGAGTGAGTGCTGGCTCAAGGACTTATCTCAACTCATGTAGTCAGGCAATTCCTATAGGGAGTTCAGACACGCTAAAGATAGATGCCAGCTTGAAAAGGCCCTTTGGGCGCTTGAATTCCTAATCCACAAGCAAATTAATTTTATTTATTTATTTAGTTTGAGTTTATTAATTATAGACCCTATTAGTTTTCGAGGTATCAAACTGAGAAGGAGCTTATATTAGCTTAAATCTATCTCAAATTTACTGAACCAAGGGAAAATCTGTGCATCCGCTGAACAAATTCTCCAACCACAGGGGTGGCTACTAGGAAAGGTGAAAATGTCCAATCCAAAAAGTAACCTAGGTAGTGTCTAGATGAGGTCACAAAGGACATGATCCAAATAGAGTGCTCACAAGGGATGGGGCCGGTAAGGGCTTAATCCAACACCTTGGAGAAGATGACATGGCTAGTCATATATCCAATAGGTATTTGGTGTCCAACTCAAGGAGAAAGCATGAGGACTCATATCTCCCAAGAGTGGTGTATCCACTGAGTCGATAGTAACATCAACCAACTTAAGCACGATTTGAACCTAGGAAGAAAGGGACTCACATCCTATAGGGACGATCAGGATAGTCTCTTTGGCTCGATAGTATCGACCTAGACTTGAGTGAATGCCACTAGGTGACTTATATAAACTCAAAAGTAGTCAAGAGGAAAAGAGCCTCTGGGGACTTATCCTAAACCTCAAATATACTGGACCTAGGTAGAGCATGATGGCTAGCTCAAGAAGAAAGTACGGGGACTCATATCTTCTTAAACAAAGTCAACATAAGGTAGCTTACTTACCGAGCAGTGAAGATTGCTATACTAATAAGGCGCTCATTGGTTTACAATGGTCAAGTTAGGAAGCAAGCACGGGGACTCACATCCTTTAACAAATGACCACTGGTGTGACATACGAGCGAGGTAGTATATAGATCCGACCTAGAGTAGATAATGAGTGAGTGCCACACGGGGCTTGCTCCCACATCAAAATAGCTCGAGATAAAAGATTTGTGTTTGTTGTTGTGCATGTGTCAAAAAGGAATAGGTTGCCTCTAGGGAACTCTTATACCTACCTTAAACACACTAAGGGTTTACTGAAATGGTGCCATAGATGGAAAAAAGGGTTCCCACTAAGAAAGGATGCCGCTTGGGTTCTGTCACACCTATCTTAGTTGTGCTAATCGAAATAGGATGCCTCTTGGGTTCTCTTACACCTATTCTAATAGCATCAGAAGATTATGTTTGTGTATTGAAAGAGGGATATGATGCCACTTGGGGACTCTTACACCTATCCTAGACACGTCATGATGGATTCGCAAGACAAGCAAACAACGCTTTAAAAGAAGAGAAGATTTGATGAATGGAATTAGATTTTTGTTCTTTTTATTAATGATTATTTTCAAACATGATTGGTTTCATGGGTAATATTTCTTTCAATAGAGCCCATTAATTGGAAGCATCAGGCGTTTCCCTTTATAATCAATAACCTGATAAGATCGTCCTTGGTAGGCCTTCTTTATGACATAGGGGCCTTCCCAAGTGGGTTCAAACTTGTCTCCCATCTTTCGACGGGCAACAATTGGTCTCCTTAGGACTAACACAAGTTCTCCTACTCGGAAAGACCTAGGGCAGACTAGCTTATTGTGAGCTTGAATCATTTTGGCCTTGTACAACTCGAGGTTTAGGCACACCTGTAGGTGACTCTCCTCCAAATCTTCAAGCTCTTCTAACCACAACTTTGCATTCTACTCTGTAGTGATCTTATTACCCAATGCTATCCTTTTTGATGGGAGTTGAACTTCTAAAGGAAGAGTTGCTTTAGACCCATACACTAAGGAAAATGGGGTGACTGATTGGAGTTGATGTGGTGCAGGCACAAAGCTTCAATCAACCGCCATTCCAATCCATTGTTATCATTGAGTCTTCTTCAGTATCTGGATGAGAGTTTTACTGAATGCTTCTGTTAAGCCATTTTCTATAGGGTAGTAAATGGTGGAGTATCTCCAATCTATACCATATCTTCTAGTGAAGCTGTTGATCTTCATGCTTTTGAATGCAGTACCATTATCGGATATAATTCATCGAGGCACCCCAAACCTATATACGATATGGTTCTTAAAAAATTGAAGCACATGCGTGACCTCTGAGTGGGATGACTTACCACTTGGAAAAAATGTGGCGGCCTAAGATGAATCGATGCCCCTTGGAAGAAGAGGATCGAAGGACCCACAATGTCTACCAACACTCAAATGGCCAAGTGTGTAGGTGTAGAATGTTGGGTGGTTGGCAGAGGATCACATCGTGTACCTAACATTAATGATATGTCTTAGCTACATCCATGCAGTCTATGATCATCGAAGGTCAGTAATATCCAAGTCGCTTGATCTTCGTCTTCATCTTTGGATCAGATTGATGTACTCCACATAGACCTGAATGTACCTTAGTTATAATTCTATGGGCTTTGTGTTTGTCCAAATAATGTAACCACATTTGGTCAAAGGACTGTCAGTACAGGGTGCCATCAACAAGAGCATAGGAGAGAGCTCTCTGTTTCACCTGATGGGCTTTTGACTTTTCTTGAGGTAGTTCTCCGGTGTTCAAGTAATCTATGAACGGTTGCCTCCAATCCAGCTCAATGTCCAATTTGGCAATGGCAACCTCCCCTTCTAAAGAAAGTCTCTCAATGAGTTCAACATCAATAAGGGATAGGACTTGTCTATTTTAGACTCTTATTGAAATGGACTCATTTTTCGGACATGCCAAATCTTTGATAAGTTTGGCCAAAGCATCTGCTACTGCATTCTTTGCTCGGGGAACCTTGTAGATGGTGACTTTGGGAATTTGGTCCAACAACTTCATGATATGCTCGTAGTAATGACGAAGCTTGGGTTTAAGGACCTGGCAAGACCCAACAATTTGATTGATGACTAACTGAGAATCCCCATGGATGTTGATGCTCTTAACAATGATAGTGATGGCTAACTCCAGATCGGCAATCAAAGCCTCATACTCAGCTTCATTGTTCGTGCAGGGGTTGGAAAGATATTATGAGAATCTCATCACATTACGGTTTAAAGTTAGAAGAATTATTCCTACCCCTACCTTTCCTGAGAGAATAGATCATGGTGCATCCCCTTTAAGAAAAGAAGCAGCACCATCAAAATACATCTACCATCAGCGGTTGCTGGCCTCCCCTAAGTTCATGATTTGTTCATCAAGGAGATCATCACTTAGCGAAGAATCAGCAGGAAGTGGGTGTGTTGCTAAGAAATCCACTAGTGCTTGTGCTTTTACTGCACGGAGGGGTATGAATGTGATATTAAACTGTGAGAGAATCATGGACCAACATGCCAAACATCTGAATAGCATTGGCCGTGTCATAAGGTACTACAGTGGATTTGTTTTGGAGATTAAGTTCACCTTATGAGAAAGCATGTAATGTCGTAGCTTCTGAGAGATAGAGATCAAAGCTAGGCAATGTTTCTCAGTAGGTGGGTAGTTCACTTTAGCAGGAATCAGATGACGACTGAGATAGTAGAGAGCGCTTTCCTTCCCTTCGTCATTGGCATGGGGCAACAGAGCGCTGAGAGAGTCATCTGATGCAGCAGTATAGAGGATGAGTGGCCTGCCCGGGATAGCAGTTGTTAGAATTGGCAGCTTCACCAAGTACTGCTTGATGTCTTTGAAAGCATGCTGACACTTATCATCCCACTTGAACTTGACATCATTTTTGACAAGTGCTGAAAATGGCTTGCATCTCCCTGATAGGTTGGAGATAAAGCGTCTTAGATATGCCAGTCGTTCTTGAAAGTATCTAAGTTGAGTTAAACTCTTAGGAGGTGGCATTTTTAAGATAGCTTTAATCTTTTCAGGATCTTTTTCTATGCCCCATTATCGAACAATAAACCCAAAGAATTTTCTTGAAGCTACTTCGAATGCGCACTTCAGAGGATTTATTTTAAGGTTATATTATCTTAATCATTCGAAAACTATTCTCTAGTAAAAGAGGTGGTCTTCCTTTTCTCTGCTCTTAATCACTAGATCATCAACATAGCACTCAACCTGATCATGGATAAGTTCGTTGAAGATCTAAATGATGGCCCATTGGTACGTAGCACTAACATTTTTAAGGCCGAAAGGCATGCCCCTATAACAAAAGATTCTAATCGGGATTCAAAAAGCAGTGTTTCTTTCATTCTCAGGAGACATCTTGATTTAGTTATAACCAGATGACCTATCCATGAAAGAGAATACTGCATGAGATGAGGCAATGTCCACCATTAACTCTGGTATAGAAAGAGGAAACTCATCCTTAGGACATGTCTTATTTAAGTCCCTAAAATCAATGCATATGTGAATTTGGCCATTCTTCTTCTTAACTAGGAAGACACTAGCTAACCAGGTAAGATATTTTTCTTCCCTAATGAAACAAGCATCGATCAGTTTCTTGACTTCAGAAATGACCTGTTGTTCAATTTTTAATCCCATGCATTTAGGAACTTGCTAAATAGGGGGTAATGTTAGAGTCTATTACTAGCTTGTGGATTGCTATGCTAGGAGATAATCCAGGCATTTCTTCATAACTCCATTCGAAGTAGTCTTTAAAATCAATCAATGGCCTAACTAAGTCATTGGTTTCTTCTTCATTCAGCAATGAATTGATGTATGTTGGGCGTGGATTTTCTTCTGAGTTGAGGTTAATTTCTTTAAGCTTGTCAATTATTGAATGAATTTCCTCTTCAAATTCAGGTGGTGCCTCTTTGACTTAGAGATCATCTAGATCATCTGAGGTTTCTAAGCACACATTCTCATGAGAGTTGGTATTGTGTGAGAAGAAACTATCAGACTCCAAATGATTGGTAACAACTAAGCAGTAATTTTTATCATCGATTGGACCCACTGTACCGAATCCTAGTCCTACTCATGATTGTGCTTCCCTACCTATATTGTTCCATAGCTTTTCAAAATACTCTGACTTGTGCTTGGACCATGTGTGAGGAACTAAACCTTTATGTATAAGATTTTGAACACAAGGAAAGTAAAAGTAAAAAGGTAATTCCATTAATTTTTTAAAAGTATCCTCCTCAAGTTCTACATCAACTTTAGGACTTGAGGATGATGATCTGAAAAAAACTTCTTCTGCTTCATGCCACTGAAAGACTTAGGGGTTTCCTTAACTACTAAAGTTTCAACTTTCTAAGATGAAAGTGAGGTAAGAGCTAAGGTTCCCAACTGCCGCCTAATAGTTTCACATAAACCAGATTCAAATACTTTATTTTGCTTGGAGGCCTGGTCTTCATCTCTTTCTGGATCCAAAGTCACCTCTAATGGAACCTACTGAGAGGGGTTGACTGGTATACTAATCATATTAGACTCATCCTCTGAGCTGGATTCTAAGTTTATGTGAATAGTAGGGGTATGAATTGGAACACGACCTCTATTGGCTGAAAGCCAACTAAGGGGTCTCCCACCTCTGGAACTACCTCTGTTTCTATCTCTACCTCTGCCTGGTGGAGGTTGAGCCATCCTACCCACATGTCCATATGATGGAATGAATTATGGGTGGAATATGATATGCAGATCCATTTTTCTTCAATTCTCCTTTCTTGTTCACGTGGACTTCTATTTTTCTTTTTCATTTTCTTTTATCTTTTCTTTTTCTTCATTTCCTTTTTCTTTTCGGTTTGCATTTGAATTTTGTCTAAGTTCATGAGAAAGGGTGTTTTGAGGAAGATAGTAGGTCGCATCCTCATAAATCTCAACCTCTCTAACTGAAAATGGCTTTTCATCTCTATTGACATGGTATTCAATTCCATCTTTTATGAACTTGATACACTGATGGGGGGAGGATGGAATGATCTTATTCTAATGTATCCAAGGCCTACCAAGCAAAGCAGTGAATGAAGTATTCGAATTAATGATGTAGAACTTGGCTTCAATCTTTTAGTCACCGATCTCCAAAGGTAACACTATAGAACCTAAAGCCCGCTCACCATGGTCATTGAATCCTGTCAACATCATCTGATCTTCTCGGAGTGTGGAGATGCCAATCCTCAAATAGGCAAGGGACTTTAGACTCATAATTTTCATTGATGCACCTGAATCCATGAGAACCCTGGCGAGTCTAAACCTATCCATGTTGACTGTGATGTAGAGGGGATGGTTATGCTACAAGCCCCCCAGAAAAAGGTCTTCATTTGTGAAGGTGATCCCTTGAGCTTATTTTGCATAATATGCTTCCTCACCTAAAGTGGTCAGTTGAGCTAAGCATATTTTAGGATCAAGGAGAGCCTTGATTAGTGATTCCCTCATCTCTTTGAATAAGATAAGGGCATCATATATGCTTAGCTTAGATGGTAACTTTCTTAGATGAGAAAGGACGCTGTAGTCCACCTTTGGCTGGTATTCGACAAGCATATCCATGTGTGGAGCATCCTGTGGAAGGGCTGCTCGATCTTCAGTACCAATGACTTATTTCCCTCTATCTTAAGGTGCTACCCTAGAAGGTAGAACCTTGACACTACGGAGGTTGACTTCGACGATCTCTTGTTGCAGAGTAATGGAAGGTTCTACCTGCACATTAGGCTCACCTAGCCTTCTCCTAGGGACTCTCAATCGATGATTCCAAGTCTATCTCAAGAGGTGAACCCGTATTATTCAAAGTTAGAAAGTCTAACTCTGAATCAGAAAGAGGAAGATCAGAATTATTATAGTTATTTAGACTTGAAGAGTTATCATTATGAATAGAAGAAGACAACCTATCAAAAATGACATAGATGCAATTCAAACTAGCTTTATTCTTCAATTTCTTGGAATTATTTGGAGGTACAAAGTAGAAAAAAAGTAAAGTGAGTGGAGTAAGGGATTTGAGGCCCTTATTTGCTGATACAAGAGTTCTACTAGTAGAAGAAATAGAAGAGATAGCTGAAGTGGAAGAAGTCACAAATGTAGAAGCTGCAACTGTAGGTTGGAGGCTGGACACGATGAGTAGCTACACTAAAGGGCTATCCCTGGTTGACACATACTACTGCTGCTGAGCTCCCCCTTTCTTAGAGTTAGCACTGACAACTTGCAAACCTTCCTTGGTGTTGGAGGTTTGAGCTGACTCAGGCACCTATAAGAAAAGCTTCTTGATCTTCTAGATGATCTTCTTAGAGGTTTTGGATAGAGAAATATCCTAACCTTCTTTAGTTTTGGTAGGATCACATGTATCCCCAAGGATTATCCTAATGGAACTGGAAGGTTGTTCCACAAGGTATTCCTTTGGGATAATTACAACACCAGTCTTGAAACTATGTTCAAGCTAGTCCTTGAATGTGAAGCAATCCTCCAAAACATGGCCTAACATACCATGGTAAGGGAAAAAGTTTGGATCAGGACTTTCTCCTACTTCCTCCAGTTTCCTTGGCTCGGGTAGTTGAAAATCAGGTTTCTTTAAGAAATTCTTAAAGATTTTTTTGATTACCTCCCTCTAAAAATAATAAGGTTAGTTTAGCTTATCTAAAAGAGTAGGTGGACTATAGCTACCTGGCGGCGAGTCTACATGCCACTATTGGTGGTGGTATGGCTGAGGTAGTGGCTATGCTGGCCATGGAGGCTGCGGTGGAGGCCGATAGGGTTACCTCAGTGGTGACAAAGGAGGTGGAGGCTGTTGAGGTCGTGGTCTCTCAGATTGATCTCTAGTTGGCTGCTTCCCCTTATCAATCACTACTACTGCCTCTGGCTTCTTCTCATAGACCTTTTATAATTTCTTCTTAGGCAACTGATCTTGAAAAGGCAACTGTTTGGCCTCTCCTTGTAGACAAGTTGCCTTATTGATTAGCTTCTCAAATATCTTGATAGTGAAGCCCTTAAGGATGAAGGCGATCGGGCCATGGATATTGTTCAAAAGAATCTCAATGGCATGCTACTCAGATAGCTGTGGTTTGCACTTCATACTCAGGTTACACCATCGAAGAATATAATCAACAAGGGACTCACTGAGGTGTTGTTGTGCTACAACAAGATCACATACAGTAAACCTTTGCTGAGCTCCAGTAAACCTCTTAATGAAGAGTTGCTCTAACTCAAAATGTTTTCGAACCAAAGGTTCAACATACCAATCTAAAATAATACCCACCAGCTACTTGATGAGGCGAAAAAATAAAGCGCCGCCACCAAGGTTGCAATAATTGGCCCTGAAATGTGCTATGTGCTGCCTTAGGTTTCCACTGCCATCAAAGCTTTTGAAAGAAGGAGGCACAAAACCCTTGGGATATTGGATAACATCGAATTCCTCTGTGTAGTGTCTTCCCTTTGGAATAGATGATCATCCCCTAGCTTGAGACAATGCTTCCTTCACTTGCTGCTCAACCATGGATTTATATATTTTTCTTATATGGAGGTACTTTCCACTACCTTTCTATACAGGCTAGTGCTACCTTGCTCAATGAGAGGTAGAGTCTTGACTGGTTGCAAGACATGCACTAACTTAGGCTGACTGATGTCAACTGTAGTAGGATGAACTAAAGGGGCTTATTTCTGAAGCACTGAAATGACTACTAACAAGTCCTCTAACTATTGTTCCATCCTATCTATCTGCTTATCCTTCTGCCTCAACTGACGCTGGAGGTGTTGGGTTGATGCTGTAGTGTCTTTTTGATCAACTTCATCACCTTTCATGGCTTGTTGTCCCCTGAGAAGAGATCCTTTAGTGTCTGCCACACAGACTCCAGCTGAGTCTCCCAACAAGTCATCTTCATTGGGATCGAAGCTAACTTTCTCTTCATCTAACCATTTGTACAGCAAGATCTCCTTCTTTTCCATGAAATAATGTGCCACTATCTCATCTAAAGAATGATCCATCTGGTGGTACAAATAATCAGCCGAAAGCAGATCACTATCATGTACCAAGAGGCACCTCCTCCACTGGAGAGTCAATCCTATGTGGACTATACTCACTAGATGAATGACTCTCTTGACTGCCACTAGCTATGAGAGGGGTAACATTCCTACGATGTTCCACTATCACTGGTGTAGCCGGATTATCATCTATAATCTTTGAAATTACTATCACCATCTCCACATCCCGCAGTACTAGCAGAGTTGGTGAAGGGATGACCATGATGCTTCGGGGTTTCCACTCTTTTGGCACCACCACAATGGCAGAAGGTCAAGCAGGAGAGCTCGACCCTACCACAATAGGTGGTGTAGAAGGGGTAGGATCCCTCGGCCGTAGCCGAATCACCAACGGGGTGTGCTTTTCCCTGGATATGGCCTTCATGGCCTTTGCTGGAACTGGGAATGCTGTAACCTGGATTGGTGATGGAGGATGAGATGTAGAGCGGTGGGGTGGAGAAACCATCGACTCTCTATGCACAAGAGTTGTCCTCCTATGATGACTAGTTTTGGTAAGAAGGATGTTGTCAGTATGGTCGGTACGGGTAGCGCCCCGAGCTAGAAAATAAATAATCTCAAGGCTATCGATTAGCGACTGAACATCCATCTCTCCCTACTAGTAATATGTGTTGTATGGGCCTTCGGGCCCTCTCCTAGTGGATATGCTTCCGCACACTATAGGGGATGATGGATCGGAGATCAAACTGAGCTTCGGACTCTAAGCGTTCGTAAGCTCCACCTACCTGGCGTAAGATAGATCGGAGGCTGACGTACGACCTCCTTCTCTTAGTAACTGTTGGCTGATACTGCACCACTGGAGGAGGTGATGAGTGAATCCTCCTAACATCCTCCCTGTCTGACCCAAAGAGAGGATGGAACTAGTTTTCTATAACCAGTGGTGAAGTAATAACGAGAAACTCATCAATAGCTGAATAGGCTGCTGCCTCCATCTCCCTTGCGATCCTGGTGTGGTACTGCTTGATCATGCGGTTCTTATTCCTACACTAGGTCCAGGTAGGATGGGAGGAGTGAGAGCTAGACCCATACTCAAAGGTAGGGGAGGCAAATCTTGAGACCAAGGGAGCCTTACCCTTAGAGGGTACAGATGAGATGGTGCTAGCCCTCACAAGGCGACTGAAACCATGGGGTGTCTTGGAACGAGGCTACTCTGCATGCTGTTGGCGATGTCACATTTGAAGCCTGTGGGACTACCATCGCTTTCCTCTTCAGCGAGGAGACATCAGAGTTGTAGGGTAAATCAATCCTGATGACCGGCTTCTGCCCGGTCACCGTGGTCCTACTGATTGTAGTGAGGGGAGTGCCCTCACAAGTAATTCTAGCTCCCTCGAATCCCCTACCAAAGTGAATCAGACGTGTATGGTCCAGTTGGGGAAAGTTGGCTTGGTCTAAAGCCAAATCCATACCATGGGGGAAGTAACAATGATCTTCTATGAACTAGCCATCTCAGAATAATTGTGGAAGACTGAAAACTGAATTGCTACTGTATTGACTGTAAGAATCTACAATGAGAAATGAGTTTGTATCAAATTTTTGTCTTTATAGATTTTTAAATTTGAATTAAAAATTTGAACCCACGTCCAACAACTTGGAAGTGTTAAGTGGGGTTCAAATGGACTTGAGAATTTGATTGAAAGAGGAATTTTGAATATGAATCCAACTTCAATAAATTAACAAAATAAAAATAAAATAACACAAAATAAAAATAAGCATCAAACCATGCACCGCCCTAACCTAAAGCTAAAAATAATGACTTAGCCTAATGTGTGTGCTACTTAAGGTTTGTGTGGTATGCTTAGTTAGGATTTAAGGTTAAAGTTTTCTAAGTATGAAAATGTTCAACTTAGAGGTTTGTTTCATGAAAGTGATTTAGTTGCTTTGGTTGATTTTATTTTATATTTTAATTTGGTTTAAGTGAATCCTACAATTAATTACTAAGTTGTAAAGAGAGGAGAAGAGAACTTCTCTTTCCTCCCTACCTTAATTAATTTCTAAGGATTCATATTTAATTTTTGTTTAACAAATGTTTTATTATGTGTTTTAATTAATCCTAAGTTTAGATTTTCTCTAAACAAACCTATTAAAAAAGAAAGGCATTTTAAGATTAAGTAAAGTGAAATACTATCACAAAACACACATCACTTCATTTCTTTCCTAACATATATTACATGCATATGAATGAATCTTAAGCATATCTATACATGCAAATGGGAATGTTTAGCACACTTTAATGATGAATGTTAAGTGAATTTGTTTGATAAATTTGAATGTTTTTATGATGCATGATTTTGTTAAGTAGAAAAGAGGGATTCTTTTATCCATTTTTCATATGCACACATATATGTATGAAATACATAAGTCAGTACGTCGTCATTGTTAGCACTAGGAGTGTAAGGTACAAGATCTACTTAGAGATAATTAAAGCCTTACAACCCTAGGGTTGTCTAGACTAATATACCACTTTTCTTAAATACATATACATGTACAAAAAAAATGAATGGAAAAAGAAAGATGCAAAAGCTTGTGTTTGTTTGTTTGTTTGATTTGTTTATGCAATTTATATGTGTAAGTGTGGATGTCCTTTTTAAGTAATAACATAGAGATGAATGGGAATGGATTTAAGCAAGCATTGTGTTCTTTTCAAATGACTATGCACTTTACCAAATCCTATTCAAAACTATGCTAAAGGAAAAGAGAAGGAAAGTCACATTATACACATCTTTATATTTTACTCACATGCAAGCTCATAAATAATTATAAGTAGCATACCTTTCAGTTTTGATGTTTGATTCATATACTTTGAAAGCAATTTTTGGATTTAATAGTGATAATAGCCATTCATATTCTTACCTTAGCGAAAACATGCAATTTGACATAAAGGAAACATTTCATTTTTAATTTGATTTTTAAAAAGCATGAATGCATGATTTTTATATGGCATACTATTGACCTAATTTTTAGAATGAGTTCTCAACACATCTTAGGCATTGGACTCCTCTTAGAATTTAAGAGTTCCTTTGTCTTAAGACACATCTAGTGATTAGGTGAACACTCTCCCATAGCCCTAGAAGAGTTAGAAGGTTTGTCCATAGGAATAGGTCATGCATTAGAGGTGTTAGGAAAATCTCCTACCCTTTAACTTAAACCATTCCTCACTTTCCTTCTTTCAAGTCAAACCCTAAATCAATTCTACTTGATTTTCTCAAGCTCTAATTCAATTCCATGATTCAATTCCATGATTGAAACTATGATTGAAAGCCACGATCAAAATTCCACCAAAATTCATAAGTCAAAAATTCCTAAGTCCTTAACCCTTTCTTAAGGACTTAGCCAAAATTATGACCTAAAACTATTCAAATCTTTAAGATTTTCTCATGACTCATTTATATTCTCATTTATATTCACATTTATAAATGGAATATAAATTCAAATAAATCGATCAAGTTAAAAATTTTAAAAATAATTCATAAAATTTTCCAAAATTCCTTTAATTTTCCATTAAAGGACTTAGCCAAAATCAACTCCAAACTTTGATAAAACCTATTCAAAACCTTGCGATTTTCTAATTTCTTACTTATATCCTCATTTATATTCTTATATATAAATTAAATATAAATATAACTCAATTCAATCAAAAGCAAAAATTAAATTCCAAATTAAAAATGCTTTAAAATCCCTTAAATCCCTTAATTTTCCATTAATGGATTTAACCTAAACTTTGACCATACTCATTCAAATTCATGGGATTTTCTCAAAATATATTTGTACCCTCATTTATATTATCATATATAAATGAAATATAAATATACATCAATCAAATCCAACTCAAAAAAAATTAAATTTCTAATTAAAAATTCAATTAAATCCTTTAAATTCCCTTTAATGGATTTTACCCTAAATCATGATTAAACTCTTTCAATTTCTTGAAATTTTCTCTTGATCAATTTATATTATCATTTATATTCACATATATAAATGAAATATAAATTCAAACAATCAAAAACAACTCCAAATATCAAACTCAAATTAAATCAAAATCAAATCCAACCCTTTCAAGTCAAAATCTTGAACTTAGCCAAAATCATTTCAAATCAAGCCAAACTCTTGATTTTCTCTCATGGTTCAATCAATCCTACAATCATGAGCTCATATGTAAATTAAACCTCAATCCTTCAATCAAAACCTAAATCAAAAATCAAACCCAAAACTCTTTCATATTCTTCCTTTGAATATGAGATTTTCAAATGGATCAAAATCCATTTGACTTCTTCTTTGTAAATGGATTTATATTTCAATCATAAGTCCATATACAAGATCAATCAACTTCAAATCAAGCTTTGACCAAGCCATTTGACCCACTTAGGCTCACTTGACCTAAAGTGACCTAAAGTACCCTTATGAGCCAACTTTTGATCCTAACCAAATTAGATTAAACCAAACTCATATTTGTTTCTCATCATGATCAAAAATCATCATGGGATGATCAATCAATCAAATTAGGTCAAACCAATCAAACCTAAGGGTTGGCCAAGTCAACACTTAACCTAAAATGAAACCTAACATGGCCAAATTCCACCATAGGCCAAATTGATTGAAACCATTGATCTAAGTTCACTCATGACCTATGTTTGAACTTGACCAAGCAACCTTTGAGCTTAACCTAGCCCATTTGGCATACTTGACCCAAGTCGACCCATTTTGACCTGAAGGGTCAAAATGTGTCAAAACTTGATCTAAGGAAAATTGATTGGAACCAATGGGTCAAGTCCATCCCAAATCACTTGTGAAACTTGAACAAAGCCTCAATTGGCCAACTAGACCCAACCTAGGTCAATTGACCTTAGACCCAGGATAACCTAAAGGGGTCATGCTGAGCCAAAATTGAACCTAACTCAAATTTATTAGAAATAAAGATACCAATCCACTCCATATGATTAACCAAACCTAAACCTACCCTTGACCTAACCCAAAAAGGTCAAATGGGTCAACTTGACCTAAATGAGTCATATGAGCCAAAACCTAACCTTTACGAAATTGAGCCAAACCAAAGGCATCAAAATATTTCAAATGGTCATATGAACTTGACCTAACCCTTGGTTTGACCCAATTTGACCTATTGGTCAACTTGACCCAAGTTGACCCATTTCAACCTAAATGGGTCAACATGAGCCAAACCTTATCAAATGGATTCCAAATCCATTGAAACTTGGCCAAACTTCTCCAACAACATACCAAATTGAAAAAATAGCAAAATGACCACTATATTCCTAGGTCATAGAACAAATTTTGGCATAGCCCATGGGTATTATGGTCATGCACACATCACAAATACTTGAAGCTCTCCTAAAACATCAAGGGGACCTAGTGATGAGTGGTGCACCCAACCCAATGGGTTTGGGTCAACCCATTTGGCCTATGGACCAAACCTGACCCATATGCATGAAATTGAATTTTTAAAACCCCCCAAACCTCAATTGATTGCACATGGAAGCTAGGCATCCACCCTCTGGCCAAACCAACCATGTGCACACCTGTAACCACACAAACAACCCATTCCATTGTGACAATTGGATAAAAATGCTATGAATAGGCTCGACCATCTGATTTCCATAAGGGGAGATATACTCCCCTAATTCTTGAAATCAAAAACACTCACTCATTGAGACCTGGGAAGTTAGCGACTTTCCGAGCTCCCAAGCATCCAGATTCCATTTCTCATTTCTCATTTTCAAGCAGTGAAAATAGGGGAATACATTGAAGCAAACTTCTTCCTCAATTTCATCCAAATTCTTCCTACACCCATCATGGAGGATCCATTGATCAGCTTCCAATTGAGTTCCCCATTAAGGAAGATTAATTGATCAAAGTGCAAGGAGCTAAGGGGAGTTGGTCCACTCATCCACTTAACAAAGAGAATCAGCGGGCTTAGTCTCCACTGAGCGAAACTACCTCATCGATCCTGAGTGCCGGTGACCACCTCCGATGAGGTTAGTAAATTTTTGACCACTTAGGCTAAGGTGTGTTGGTCTTTTGTGAAGTATATTTTCATCTCATAGGATCTTAGCTGTTGGATAGGCTGCTTTGATCCCTTAGATGGTGTGTGTTGATTTTGTTTGAATCCATGAAGGATCGGGCTTGGATCTTCCCTTGGATTGTGAATGGCTCACATTCCTCCTCAGGGAAGCACTCAGCCAATCTCAATCGTCCATCTGCGTGCTCTTAGATGGATAGCTGAGATTAATTCACACATTTTAGAATTCTTTTTCCCTTTTAAAACCATAGGTTTACCCTCTGCCATCCGATCATTGATCAGACGATTAAGAGCAAAGATGTGTGCACTACTGTCGCCTCTCTCGATTTGATTGGTTAAGTATTGGCTCACGGTGCAACATGTGTAAAGCACGCTGACCACCACCATGCGTCGTGCCATTGGTGGGGAATTAAATGGGATTAGTTAATTAACTAATTAATTTTCTAATTAATCCTTATGGTTTTTAAAAATCATATCTCCTCATAGAAAATTCAAAAAAATAAAAGGAAAAATACCTTAGATAGATAATTTCATCTATAATATTCTAAAATTGCTTTCAATACATTTTTATTTTCCTTTTTCTCTAAATTTGGGTTTCTTTGGGAATGATAATTAGCTAATTACATTCTAATTAAGTCACCAATGGATCTCAAATTTCTAGGGTTCATTTTGGGGATGACCTCTGCCTCTCTAATTTTCTTGAGATTTATTGAGGCTTGATTAGGAAATTGCTATTTTCCTAATTACCCCTTCATGTAATTAAGGGTAATTAAAGTGTAATTAGTGGATTTTCCTATGTGTTTATTATTAAGGTTAGATCATGAGTAGGGGTTTTATGGAATAATTTTGGGATATTTCCCCTAAGCTATTCCTAAATCTCTTTTTTTCCTTAATCCCCTTCTTAATTAAGGGTTAATTCATTAATACCCTTTAAATAATTTTCAAAATTCTAAAAATCTCCAAAACTTAATTAATCTACCTTGGGTAGATGCTTAGGTGTTTAATAGCCTAAGTCTAATTAAGGAAATTAAACCCCTTTCATAAGTGTGAAGGGTGTTTTAAAAGTACTTAAGCTAAACCCCTTAGCTTAATTAACTTTTAATTGTGAGCCAAATTGCATTAGGCCTTTTCATTACTAGGTGCATTGCAAATTTAAATACCTTGTGGGTTTTATGTCATCTCATTGGCTCATAATTACTTAGTTAATTTTCTAAGGTGGTGTAGGTAAGGGTTAATTAATCATGCATACCTTAACCTAATCAACACTTAAAAATGGATTTAATTATCTAAAATTAAACAAAATACAAAACACATGTGGGAATGGGTTAGGAAACACAAATCTCATCAAAATTAAATCAAACTTCAAACAAACAAAATCATTTTGAAATTCACTTTGATTTATTCTAAATTTTCTTATTCTTTAAGAATGTCTTTAGGATTTAAGTAAAGTGAGTTTGTTTTACATGATTACATTGCTTTAGATCTTTCCCAACATGTTAAATTGTATGCCATGTGATTCATGCATCCATGATTTCATGTTTTAAATTTTAAAATGAAATTTGTTTACTTTATGTCAAATGTGCATGTGTTGGCTAAAGTAAAATATGAGTGGCTATTATCACTACTAAATCAAAGTATTTTCAAAATATAAATGAATATCAAATCTGAAAGTGTGATATTCTTATATTTAATTATAAGCTTGCATGTGATGATTATAAAGTCATGTTTAGTAGTTCTTTCTTATGTTTAGCAGTTTTGAATAAGGGGTTAGTAAGATGTAGGGTTCATTTGAAAAGAACCCAACACTTACTTAATTCAAACCCTATTCATCCTATGCTCATCTAAGAAGATTGCTTACTTGCATGAATAAATTGCATAAAAATAAAACCATTAAACAACTTTTGCATATTTTTCCATTTTATTTCTTTTATATGCATGTTTAGTACTTAAGGAAAGTGGTATATTAGTAGACAACCGGTTGTGAGGCTTTAAGTAGCCCTAAGTAGGTCTTGTACCTTACACCTCTGGTTAACAATTTGTACTCACTTATGCCTTTCTTACTTTCATGCATGTATGTGAAATTTTGGATAAGGAAAACCTTTTCTACTTAAGAAAAATCATGCATCAACTTCTAAATTTTCTTAAATGGATTACTTAGCATGCATCATAAAGTGTGTTAACTATTCTCATTTGCATGTATAGATATGCTTAGGGTCCATCCATATGCATGTTATATATGTTGGGAAAGAATTGAAGTAATGTGTGTTATGTGAATTTTGATTCATTTTTTAATCTTAAAATATTTCTTTTTTGAATAGGTTTGTTTAGAGTTTGATCTAAACTTAGGATTAATTAAAGATTTAATCAAAACATTCACCTAAATGAAATTAAAATGTGAACTTACTTAGAAATTACTTAAGGATTAGGGAGGGAAGGAAAGAAGTTCTCTCTTCCCTCTCTCTTCATAACTTAGTAATTAATTGTAGGTTTCACCAAACCAAATTAAAACATGAAATAAAAATAACCCAAAACACTAAACAACTTAAATGAAACCCTCCTCTAAGTTGAACATGTCTTCACACTTAGAAAATTTAAACCTAAAGTCCTAAGCATACCACACAAACCTTCAAAGCACACACATTAGCCTAAGTCACCACTTCTAGCATGTTATATTTGTTTTGTGATGAATGTTTTAGACGGATGTTAGAGTGTATGCTCATAGAATGAATGGTAGGATGTGCTTAGTCTAACTATTCTTTTCTGTAGGTGATTGTGCTATAGGGGCTCTATCATGAATAAAAATATAAATGCTTCTTGCTTGCAGGTGCTTATACCCCTTAGCATAATACATAGGTGGACTTAGTCACCCATGTGTGATAAGTGATAATATACATGCTTGGGATTTGTGTGGTGATTTACTAACCTTATTTTGCGTGTGTGTGTTAGATTTATACTTTTCCTTTTCATGTAAAAAATTTGTATATTTTGGAATGATTTGTTATGGGGATTAGGATGAACATTGGTCATAAGATCCATCTTATGCACCATGTGAAGCCTTGGAGCATCTACCATTCAACCATCCAAAAGGAAGATCCAAAGAAGAAAAGAAAAGAAAAAGAAGAAAGAAAAAAGAAGAATAAAGCTTGAAGAAATAATAATGAATTCCTTTGCTTAAATTGTAATTTAATTCATTTGTAATCTGTTGTATAGGGTAGAGCTCTACACATTTGATATTTTGGGTTTGTGCTGGTGATACAAATGACCATTTATTCTTTTTAATTTTTATAAATTGATTTGATGATTTGTTTAGCTTTTGCATTAAGTGGCATGCTTTTCTAGTTTCTTCCTTGCTTTATGTATGGCTGGATGTGGATTAGGCTCTTTAGGAAAAAATAAATCTTTTACCCAACTTAACAATTCAAATTAAAAAATAACTCATAACCTCACCTAAAGCTTAGATTAAAATCAAGATAAAAGAATTAGCAACCCCTGGATGAGCTTTCTTTATAATATCATGCATAACAACATCTTATTTCACTCTTGATTGGAGGGCTTCCACCTTTGGAGAACCCAACTTGACCTTTGAGGTCGTGGTGGAAACTCACCTCCTCACGATTTTGGCCAATAAATTTTCTCATGCATTAGTCATAAAAACTATTAAAAGTCAAATGATTGTAAAATAAAATAAAATTTGAATTGCATTAGATTTAGGTCATTTGAAGCATACTTTTACATGATCTAGTCTCTTTAGGGAGTGAGTTTAAGGACTTAGTCTCTTTCTAAATAAAAATAGCCTAGCTATCTTGCATAAGCATAAAGACTTGCCTACATGAATTTAAAATCATAGGAGGAGTTACCACCCCCAGAGTTGTAAGTCCAAGTTATGTGGTTTGTGGAGGCAAACCAATTACCCATTTTCACCTTAGATTTAGGTTGTGCTACGCCCAAGCTCCCTAGATTTAGGTTCTGAGGTTGCTTTCCCTTTGTGGCCATAATAATTCCTCACCTCTTAGGCATTTCTTAATCTTGTGTTAAGGAATCTTAAGTCCTAAATTCTAATGAAAATACAACTCAAATAAACTAAATCAATTTCTAAAATGTAAAGCCCAATTTTAGATAGTTTGAGATGCTCGCTAGTTTCCTAGCATCGTGAGCATCTCCTACTTATTCCATTTTGGCGATAATAACTCCCTCTTTGATCAATCCATTTGATCTTCAAAATAAAACCAATCGATTGATAGTCCTTCCTATTGAAATCTTGAGACAATGATCATTTACCTTAATCGAGTTTTCTAAAGGATCATATCCGTGTAATTAACTATGGGGCTTGCCCTGGGAAACTTAACAACCCTTTTAAAATAAACCACTTTACTTTTTTCATGTAAAGTAGGGGAAGAATCTGTACATATGCACCCATCATCCTTAGGAGTCCTTATTGAGGTGATTGGTTCCATTAAAGGGTAGTGACTTGTCTTTGAGATAGTACACTACCTCTGATGACATCACAATAAGTACATCTGTGGATGTGTGGCATCTTACCAAGATGAATTTCTATAAGGTCTCTCTTTCTTTCTCCATGATTTGAAAGGCGACTCTAAAGAATTTTTCCACATTTTTTTTCCGAGAGGGGATGGTTCCTCTCTCCATCTTTGGTAAATGATCATTTTATTTGAATATCGATAATGGATTTGTACATTGGTATGAATCCAAGACTATCCTTCTTTTTTTTGGCACTTAGCTCATTTCATTCTTGAGTTGAGTTAGCCAACATCTTTAGGTTTTAGGACACATTCCTTGTTGGTCTTAAAACCCCATTGGTTTCTCCAATGGGTAAAATGAAAAGATCTAAAATAAAAAAAAAAACATCTTAAAGACTTCCTCCTTATCATCTTCATGATAAGGAAAGGTTCATCCTAAATATAATAAATCTTCCATAAAGAACTTTGCTTTTAAAAGCACCTTTTCAAAATGCACTTAATAAAATATTTTCCACAAAATTTCTTCACCCTCATTTAACAATTCATAATTGTTACATGTAGGATTTTCAAAAATAAAACTAATAATATTTTCCAAAAGCACAAATGAATATCTTCTTTCAATTCACTTTGATGAAGATTTCATTTTCAAAATAAATAAAATCAATTTTTTCCAAAATCACATAATCATAAAACTTTTCAAAAGCACATAATGATCTTCTATTCAATATACTCACACTTATTGAATGGAAAGTTCATTAAACAAAATTAAAATTTTCAAAAAGCACAACATTCATTTAATATACTATTTATTAAATGAAGATTTCATCAACTAAAAATAAAAAATTTTCATTTAAAATTTACTTAACATATCCCATATATTTTTAAGTTAATTCTCTCTTTCAAAAGCAACAATCACACACAAAATAAAAATAATATTTAAAAATAAAATGATCTCCATTCTACATATTTAAATTTGTTGAATGGAGGTCCTCTTTTTAAAACATCAAAATTAACAATCATATTTTCAAAAACTTTTAAAACACATTTAGAATTTCATTTAGCATAATCAAATTTGTTAAGTGAAGTTTCCAAATCAAAACATCAAAATCAACATTCACATTTGAATTTTACATACACAAATTTGTTAAGTAAAGTTTCCAAATTCAAAATCAAAAAAAAAAAAAATTTAAACACATTTTGGAACTTCATTTAACATACACAAATTTGTTAAAAAGTTTCCAAAATCAAAATCAAAATTTTTTTCAAACATATTTGGAACTTCATTTAACATACACAAATTTGTTAAGTAAGATTTCCAAAAATAAAACCCCAAAAGTCAAAACTTTTCAAAAAACATTTGAAAATTCATTTAACATACCCAAATTTGTTAAGTGAACTCTCCAAATCCAATAATTTACAAAATTCTAAACATATTTTTGGAACTTCATCTAACATACACAAATTTGTTAAGTAAGGTTTCCAAAATCAAAACCAAAAAAGTCAAAACTTTTCAAACACATTTGGAAATTCATTTAACATACCCAAATTTGTTAAGTGAACTCTCCAACCATCAAAATTTTAAAATATTTTGGAACTTCACTTTAACATACACAAATTTAAGTAAGTTTCCAAAATCAAAATCAAAAAAATCAAAATTTCAAACACATTTGGTCATTTAACATACCCAAATTTGTTAAGTAATCCAAAAAATTTCAAAATAAACACATTTTGGAACTTCATTTAACATACAAATTTGTTAAGTAAGTTTCCAAATCCAAAATCAAAAAATTTTCAAAATTTCAAACACATTTTGGAACTTCATTTAACATACCAAATTTGTTAAGTAAGTTTCCAAATCCAAAATCAAAATTTTTTCAAACACATTTGGAACTTCTTTAACATACCCAAATTTGTTAAGTAAGTTTCCAAATAAAATCAAAATTTTCAAAATTTTCAAACACATTTGGAACTTCATTTAACATACCCAAATTTGTTAAGTAAGTTTCCAAATCAAAATTCAAAATTTTCAAAACATATTTTGGAACTTCACCTAGCATACTCAAATTTGTAAGTTTCCAAATCAAAACAAAAATTTCAAACACCTTTGAACTTCTTCCTTAGCATACCAAATTTGCTAAGGAGAAGTTTCCATTTTTCAAAATCAAAAATGAAATCAAAATTTTAAACACAACATTTGGAACTTCATTTAGCATACTCAAATTTGCTAAGTGGAATTTCCATTTCATGAAACTAAGTGGGATTTCATATTTAACATACCAAATTTGCTAAAGTTGAAGCACCACTTTCAAAAATTTTCAAAAAAACAAAAATATTAAAATAAAACAATTAGGATCCCTTTAGCATACCAAATTTGCTAAAGGATCCTACCCTTTTTCAAAAATCAAAATTTTCCAAACAAATGAAACACTTAGGATTTTCTTAGCATACCTAAATTTGCTAAGAATCCTATTTTCAAAAAATCAAACAAAATACACTTGGTTCTTCACTAGCATACCTAAATTTGCTAAGTAAGAATTCCAAAATTTTCCAAAATCAAAAAAAAAAAATTTTCAAAAAAGAATCACTTTACTTCACTTAGCATACCTAAATTTGCTAAGTAAGTAAAATTCCAAAACATTCAAACAACAAAATCAATTTGACCCTTACTTTAACATACCCAAATTTGTTAAAGGAAAGGGTCCTCAAAAATCAAAATTCAAATAAAAACAAAATGAACCTATGGAAGCATCTTATCAAAATTTTGAATCCATATTTCAACATACAAATTTGTTGAAGTTTGGATTCATATTCAAATTCCTCTTTCAATCAATCTTTCCAAATTCATTTGAACCCCACTTAACACTTCCAAGTTGTTGGATGTGGGTTCAAATTTTCAAATTCAAAAATTCAAAATCTATGGAGACAAAAAATTGATGCAAGTTCATTTCTCATTGCAGATTCTTTCAATCAAGTAGTTTTCGCTGTCAATTTTGATTAATGGCCGTAAATTTGTCTTTACCTTCCCTCATGGATCTAGCCTTGGATCAGCCGACTTCCTTGTTTGGATCATACCCATTTGATCCACTTTTATGGATTTGAGGGGCCAAGATCACTTGTGAGGGCATTCCCCCACCAGCGGAAAGAGGGTGGTCAAAGTGTCATCATCACACCCCCTGACCAAGATTTCCCTCACTAAAGAGGAAATTTTGGCGCATACAACCTTCAGTGGTTTCAGAGGACCAGTCAAGTTCATCCTAGTCATGTTGCCAGGCAAAGACCCTATCATCTGCATACCTCCCAAGGCTCCCTTTCGGCTTGCCTCCCACATTTGAGTATGGGTCTAGCTCACACTCCTCTCATCCTACTACAGAAACAAGAATATGGTCAAATGGTTCCATACCACAATAGCTGAGAGAGTTGAGGTAGTCCCATGGATGAGTCTCCCATGATCACATCACCACTTGGAGAACATTCATCCTCTCTGGATATAGAGAGGATGCCGCATCATCACCTCCTCGGGTGGTGCATAGTGTAGTTTCTTAGGGTAGAGGTCATATGCCTTCCTTCTATTCTACGTGTAGACAATGCTCGAGTTGGTGCTCAGTTTGATGATCTATTATCTCACAGTGGGAGGGAGAGGGCCCGTGAGGCCCATACATCATCACCAGCAGAGAGCGACGGAGGTTCACCGTCACGCTTTCTTTGTGATTTCTCATCGCCAGCCATCATCGATAGTATCTCCTCATGGGACCACCATCACGAGAGCGACATAGAGAGTCGGTGTCTCCACCCCACCCTCTACCCCACGCCCATCACCGAAGGTTCCATCACCCATTCCATAAGGCCATGAAGCATCGGAGAATGTACCTGCGTGATCCGCTATGGCCAAGGGATCCTTCTCCTACACCACCCATTATGGTAGGTAGCCGAACTCGCCCAATAGTGGTGCTAAAAGAGTGGCAATGGAGCATCGTTCCTTCACCAACCCCACATGGATGAGATAGTCCACAGGGGATTGACTCCCACTTGGAGGAATTAGGTGCCTCTCAGTTCATGCAGTGATCACATTCGGCAAGCTTTTTTATACTTGCGGCAGTTAGATCGATCCTTATAGATGAGATAGTTGCACACTATTTTATGGAGAAAAGGAGATCTTAGGATGCATGGTGCGATGAAGAAAAAACTTGATCCCATGAAGATGACTTGATGGGAGATTCAACTGTCATATGCATGTTCGAGACTAGAGGTTCTCTTCTTAGGGAGTAGCAGACTATGAAAGGAGATGAGGTTGATCAAAGAGACACCACAAAATTAGCCCATCACCTCTGAATTCAGTTAAGGTAGAAAGACAAATAGATTGATAGGATGGAACAGCAGTTGCAGGACTTGTTGGCAGCAATGTCAGTGCTTTAGAAGCCAACCCTTCCAGTTCATCCTAACGCAATCGATGTGAGTCAGTTGGAACTAGTGCATGTCTTAGATCTAGTTAAAACTCTACCTCCTATTGAGCAAGGTAGCACTAGTATGTATAGGAAGGTAGTGGATAGTACCTCCATACAACCATGGTTGAGCAGTGGGTGAAGGAAGCCTTGGCTCAAGCTCGGGGAGGATCATCGGTTCCAAAGGGTAGACCCTACCCAAAGGAATTCGATGCCATCAATATCCCAAGGGTTTCATGCCTCCTTCCTTCAAGAGCTTCGATGGCAGTGGGAATCTGAGGCAGCATATAGCTCACTTGGGGCCTTGTATTGTAATTGGCGGTGATGCTTTACTCTTTAGACTCTTTATTAGCGCCTAGCGGTATTGCCTTTGATTGGTATGTGTTGAGCGCCCAATGGTTTAATTAAGACATTCTTTGAGTTAGAGCAACTCTTCATCAAGAGATTTGTTGGAGCTTCGAAGGGTTGTAAGTGATCTCGTTATAGCAACATACTGTGAGTCACTTGTTGATTATATTCTCGATGGTAACGAGTATGAAGTGTGAACCACGTTTAACAACATGTCATTGAAATTCTCTTGAAGTATATCCATGGCCCGATCGCCTTCATTCTTAAGGGCTTCACCATAAAAATATTTGAGAAGCTAATCAATAAGGTGGCTAGTCTATAAGGAGAGGCCAAACAGTTGCCTTTTCCAGATCAGTTACTAAAGCATAAATCCCAGAAGGTTTATGAGAAGAAAGAGCGTAGTAGTGTGGTTGATAAGGGAAGCGGTTAGAGATCGATCAGAGTGACCTGCCTCCACCTCCTTTGCCACCACCGAGCGACCATAGGCCTCCATCAGCCTCCACGGCCAGCCACCGCATCAACCATACCACCAGCGGCATGCATATCAGCCGTAGCTATGGTCCACCTCTTTAGATAAGTTAAAACAAACCTTATTCTTTTAAGAGGTAATCAGAAAATCTTTAAGAATCTCTTAAAGAAACGATTTTTAGCTAGAGCCTAAAGGAGGAAGTAGGCAAAGTCATGATCCAAACTTTTGCCCTTACCACCATATGCTAGGCCACATTTTGGAGGATTGCTTTACATTCAGGATTGGCTTGAACATAGTTTCAAGGCGGTGTTGTCATTATCCCAAAGGAATACCTTGTGGAACAACCTTCCAGTTCCATTAGGTAATCCTTGGGGATACAAGTGACTCTACCAAAACCAAAGAAGGTTGGGACATTTGTTTGTCTAAAACCTCTAAGAAAATAATCCAGAAGAACAAGAAGCTTTCCTTGTAGGTGTCTGAGTCAGCTCAAACCTCCAACACCAAGGAAGGCTTGTAAGTTGCCAGTGCCAACTCTAGGAAAGTGGGAGCTCAAGGCAAGTATGTGTCGACCGGGATAGCTCTTAGCCACCCAATGTGTCCAAACTCCAGCCTTCCATTGTAGCTTCCACACCAACGACTTCATCCATTTCAGCTAGTTCTTCTATTTCTTCTAGTAGAACTCTTGTATCAGCGGATAAGGGCATCAAATCCCTTACTCTGCTTACTCTACTCGACTTCTACTTTGTACCTCCAAATACTTCCAAGAAATTGAAGAATAAGGCAAATTTGAATTACATTTGTGTCTCTTCTGATGAGTTTCCTTCTTCTATTCTTAACGATAACTCTTCAAGTCTAATAAACTATAATTGATCTTCCTCCCGATTTAGAGTTGGACTTTCCAACTCTGAATACTATAGGTTCACCTCTTGAGATAGACTTGGAATCATCTGATTCTGAGAGTCCCATTGGAGAAGCTATAGGTGAGCTTGAAGTACAGGTAGAACTTGCCACCACTTGCCTCCGAGATTCAAGTCAACCTCCATGGTGGCAAGGTTCTTCCTCTAGGGTAGCACCTCTAGATAGGAAACAAGTCATTGATGCGAAGATCAGCCCTTCCACATGATGCTCCACCCTTGGATATGCTTGTGGAAGATCAACATAAGGTGGATTACAACATCCTTTCTCACCTTAGAAAGTTACCATCTAAATGAAGCATATATGATGCCCTTATCTTATCCAAAGAGATGAGGGAGTCACTAATCATGGCCCTCCTTGATCCTGAAATATGCTTAGCTCAGCTAACCGCTATAGGTGAGGAAGCACATTATGCCAAAGAAGCCCAAAGGATCACCTTCACTGATGAAGAGTTTCTACTAGGGGACTTGGAGCATAACCGTCCCCTATAAATTATAGTCGACATGGATAGGTTCAGACTCGCTAAGGTTCTCATGGATTCAAGTGCATCAGTAAATATTATGAGTCTAAAGACCCTTTCCTATTTGAAGATTGACATCTGTACTCTTCGAGATGATAGGATGATGTTGAGAGGATTCAATGATCAAGGAGAGCGGGCTTTAGGTTCTATAGTGTTGCCGTTGGAGATCGATGACTGGAAGATTGAAGCTAAGTTCTACATCATTGATTCGAATATTTTATTCTCTATTTTTCTTGGTAGGCCTTGGATACATCAGAACAAGATCGTTCCATCCTCCCTTCATCAGTGTATCAAGTTCACAAAGATGGAATTGAGTACCGTGTCAATAGGGATGAAAAACCATTCTTAGTAATAGAGGTTGAGATTTATGAGGATGTGACCTATCTTCCTCAAAACACCCTTTCTAACTTGGACAAAATTCAAATGCAAATAAAGAAGAAAATGAAAAAGAAGATAAAAGAAAATGAAAAAAAAAAGAAAAGTCCAAGTAAGCAAGGGGAATTGAAGAAGAAGTGGATCGCATATCACATTCCACCCGTTCATTCCATCATATGGACATGTGGGTAGATGGCTCAACCTCCACCGGTAGAGAGTAGAGCGGTAGTTAGTGGTGGAAGACCCCTAGTGGCCCCAAATAGAGGTTGTGTTCAGTTCATAGAGTACCTTACTTTCCACATGGAGCAGAATCCTTTCGGAGATGTGCAATGTGATTGAAGTATACCAATAACCCTCTCTTGGGTTCCATTGGACATGACTTTTGATCCATCCAGAGATGAAGACCAAGACTCTAAGCAAAGCAAAGTATTCAAATATGGTTTATGTGAAACAATTCGATAGTAGTTGGGATCCTTAGCTCTTACCTCACTTACACCTCAGAAAGTTGAAGGTTTGATAGTTAAGAAAGTCCCTAAGTCTTCTAGTGACACAAAGCAGAAGAGGTTGTTTTTTAGATTCATCATCCTCAAGTCCAGAGCTTGATGTAGGACTTGAAGAAGATGCTTTTAATGAATTAATGGAATTATCTTTTAACTTTTACTCACCTTGTGTTCAAAATATTGTGTAGAAAGATTTAGTTCCTCACACTTAGTCAAAGTACATGTCAAAATATTTTGAAAAATTATGGAATAATACAGGTAGAGAAACACAATTAAGAGCATGACTAGGATTCGACACAGTGGGTCTAATCGATGAAAAAAATTTTTGCTTAGTTATTACCAACCATTTGAAATCTGATAGGTTCTTCTCACACATCCCCAACTCTTATGAGAATGTGTGTTTAGAAACTTTAGATGATCCAGATGATCTCGAAGTCAAAGAGGCACTGCCAAAATTTGAAGAAAAAATTCATTCAACAATCGACAAGCTAAGAGAAATCAACCTTGGGACAGAAGAAAATCCTCGCTCAACATACATCAGTTTGTTGTTAAATGAAGAAGAAACCAATGACTTAGTTAGGCTATTATTAGTTTAAAGACTGCTTTGCATGGAGTTATGAAGAAATGCCTGGATTATCTCCTGACGTTGCAGTCCACACGCTTGCAATAGACCTTAATGTTACCCCTATTAAGTAAGCTCCTAGACACATGAAATTAGAAATTGAACAACATGTCATTTCTAAAGTCAAGAAACTGATCGATGTTGGTTTCATCAGGGAAGATAAATATCCTACCTGGTTAGCGAGTGTTGTCCCAGTTAAGAAGAAGAATGGCCAAATTCCTATTTGTGTCAATTTTATGGACTTAAACAAAGCATGTCTTAAGGATGAGTTTTCTCTTCCTATACCAAAGTTAATAGTGGATATCACCTCATCTCATGCAGTCTTATCTTTCATCGATGGACCATCTAGCTATAACCACATCAAGATGTCTCTTGAAGATGAAAGAAACACTGCTTTTTGAACCCAGATCAGAATATTCTGTTATAGGGTCATGCCTTTCAGCCTTAAAAATCTTTGGTGCTACATATACCAGTAGGTGACTCATGAACTCATCCATCCTCATCGGGTTGAGTGCTATGTTGATGATTTAGTAGTCAAGAGTTTAGAAGACCATCTCTTTGACTTGAGATTAGTTTTGAATGGTTAAGACAATATAACCTCAAGATGAATCCCTAAAGTGTGCATTGAGTAACGGAGAAATTCCTTGGGTTTGTTGTTCAGCACTAGGGAATAGAAATAGATCCTGAAAAGATTAAAGCTATCTTAGAAATGCCACTTCCTAAAAGTTTAACTCAACTCAAATCCTTTCAAGGACTGCTGGCGTATCTAAGATGCTTTATCTCAAACTTATCAGAGAGATGAAAACCCTTCTTAGCACTTGTCATAAAGGATGCCAAGTTCAAGTGGGATGATAAGTGCCAGCACGCATTCGAAGACATCAAAGAATACTTGGTGAAGCTGCCAGTTCTTTCAGCCCTGATCCTGAGTAGGCCATTGATCCTTTACACTGCTACATTGGACGACTCTCTCAGCGCCCTATTGGCCCGAGCCAACGATGAGGGGAAGGAAAATGTACTCTACTACCTCAGTCATTGTATAATCCCCACTGAAGCAAACTATCCACCTATTGAGAAACATTGCTAGCTTTCATCTTTGCATTTTAAGCTACGACACTACATGCTTTCTCATAAGGTGATCTCAAGAACCATCCATTCTGACCTCAAGACATGTTTTGAGCGTTTGGCTTGTTGGTCCATGATACTCTGATATCACATATTTGTACCCCTCATGTGGTAAAATATTAGCGGTTCTTAGCGACACACCCACTTCTTGATGATTCTCTGCTTAGTGTGATCTCTCTGATGAACAAATCATGAACTTAGGGGAGGTGGCAACCATGGGAAGATGTATTTTGATGGTGCTTCTTTTCTTAAAGGTGAAGCACCGATCTCTAGGAAAGCGGTATGAATAGTTCTCCTAACTTCAAATTATGATGTGATGAGATTTTCATACTATTCTTCCAACCCTTGCACCAACAACGAAGCTGGGTATGAGGCTTTGATTGTCAATTTATAATTAGCCATCACTATCAATGTCAAGAGTATCAACATCTTTGGGGATTCTCAGTTGGTCATTAACTAGATTGCTGGGTCCTACCAGGTCCTCAAATCCAAGCTTCGTCATTATTACGAGTATACCATGAAGCTATTGGCCCAGATCTCCAAAGTCATTGTCTATAAGGTTCCCCGAGTAGAGAACGTAGTAGCAGATGTCTTGGCAAAACTTGCCAAAGAGTTGGAATGTCCGAAAGATGAGTCCATTTCAATAAGGGTCTAAAATAAATAGGTCTTATCCCTTATTGATTCAGAACTCATTGAGAGACTTTCTCTCAAAGGGGAGGTTACAATTGCTAAAATGGACAAGGAGCTGGATTGGAGACAACCATTCATAGATTACTTGAACATCGATAAACTACCTCAAGAGAAATCTCAAGCCCATCAGGTGAAACAAAGAGTTCTTTCATATGCTCTTGTTGATGGCACCCTATATCATTGGTCCTTTGACCAAATGTGGTTACGTTGTTTAGACAAACATAAAATGGCATTTGTAACGAGGTATCAGTCATGTGGAGCTCATCGTCAGTCAAAGATGAAGTCAAAGATCAAAAGACTTGGATACTATTGGCCTTCTATGATCACAGATTGCATGGACGTAGCTAGGATATGTTATCAGTGTTAAGTGCACGGTGTGGTTCTCCACCAACCACCCAATATTTTACACCTTACTTTGGCTTCATGGCCATTTGAGTGTTCGGGTACCGACATTGTAAGTCTGATCAATCCTCCTTCTTCCAAGGAGCATTGATTCATCTTAGCTATTACCGACTACTTTTCTAAGTGGGTGGAAGCCATCCCACTCAGAGAGGTCACAACTCACCATGTGGTTCAGTTTTTTAGGAACCATATTGTATATAGGTTCAGGATGCCTCGATGAACTATATTTGATAGTGGTACTGCATTCAAAAGCATGAAGATCAATAGCTTTTCCAGAAGATATAGTATAGATGGTAGGTACTCCACCATTTACTATCGCAGGGCCAATGGCTTGGCAGAAGCATTCAACAAAACTCTCATTTAGATACTGAAGAAGACTCTTGATGAGAACAAACAATAGTGGAATGAGCAGTTGGTTGAAGTCTTGTGAGCCTACCGCACCACATACTGAACTCCAACTCAGTCTACCCCATTTTCCTTAGTATATAGGTCCGAAGCCATTCTTCCCTTAGAAGTTCAACACCTGTCACTAAGGATAGCATTGGGTAATAAGATCACTACCAAGAAGAATGCAAAGTTGTGGTTAGAAGAGCTCAAAGGTTTAGAGGAGAGTCTCCTATGGGCATGCCAAAACCTCAAGTTGTATAAGGACAAAATGATTCAAGCTCACAACAAGCTAGTCTGCCCTAGGTCTTTCTGAGTAGGAGAACTTGTGTTAGTCCTAAGGAGACCAATTGTTGCCCATCAAAAGATGGGAGGCCCCTATGTCATAGAGAAGGCCTACTAAGGAGAATCTTATCAACTTATTGATTATAAAGGGGAACACCCGATGCTTCCAATTAATGGGCTCTATCTAAAAAAATATTACCCATAAAACAAAACTTGTTTGAGAATAATTCATTAATAAAAGAACAAAATTAGATTCCATTCATCCAATCTTCTCTTCTTTCAAAGTGTTGTTTGCTTATCTTGTGAATCCGTCGTGATGTGTTTATGGTAGGTGTAAGAGTCCCCTAATGGCATCCTATCCTTCTTTTACAACACAAAAACAATCTCCCGTTGCTTTTAAAATAGGTGTAAGAGAACCCGAGAGGTATCCTATTCTTTTTTGCACATGCACACAACAAACATAAATCTTTTGTTTCGAGCTATTTTGATGTAAGAACAAGCCCCCTACGACACTCACTCATTAGCTGCTTTAGGTCGGGTCTACATGCTACCTCACTAGTATGTCACCCCAATGGTCACTTATTTTGGAAGTTGTGAGTCCCCGTGCTTTCTTCCTAACTTGATCATTGCAAACCAATGAGTGCCTTGCTACACTTCACTGCCTAGCTAGTAAGCTACCTGGTGATTGACTTTGTTTATGAAGATATGAGTCCCGTGCTTTCTTCTTGAACTAGCCATCATGTGCTAACTAGGTCGAGTATATTTGAGGTTTAGGATAAGTCCCCCAGTGGCATTCACTCAGTAGTCGACCTAGGTCGGATAGCACTTGTCAAGCCGAAGATAGACTGTCCCAGGAATCAGTTCTACTATAGGAGGATGTGAGTCCCCAAGCTTTCTTCCTAGGATGATTATTGCAAATCAATGGGCACTTTAGGTTGGTTGATGTTCTCTATGTTGACAGCGACTCACCCGGTGAGTACACTGCTCTTGACAGATATGAGTCCCCATGCTTTCTCCTTGAGTTGGATACAGAATACCTATTGAATTTATGACTAGCCATGTCATCTTCTCCAGGGTGTTAGATTAAGACTTTATCAGCTCCATCCCCTATGGGCACTCTATTTGGATCAAGTCCTTTACGACCCCATTTAGAGACTACCCGGGTTACTTTTGGATTGGATAGTTCCCCTTTCATATTAGCCACCCCTGTGGTTGGAAAATCTGTTCATCGGATGAGTAGATTTTTCCCTTGGTTTAGTATGATCCCTCACAAACTAACAGGGTCCATGACAAAATAACTAAAACAAATAAAAAAAACTTTTGCTTGTGGATTAGCATTCAAGCCCCCAAAGGGCCCCTTTTTCCAAGCAGGCATCCTATCTTTAGGGCAGTGTCAGCAAAACTCCTATAGGAATTGCCTGACTACTTGAGTTGAGATAAATTCTTGTTACACTCAGTAGCCCTTAGGTCTTCAATCTATTTTTCCATAAGCGGGTTACCCAATCATTTTTGAAAGATGTAAGACTGATGCATTCTTTCTAGCATGATTGTCATGATGGGACTCTCGGTGGGTTTGATTTGTTAAAGAAAAATCACCCAATGGTCTTTTCTAGTGGAAGATGTGAGTCTCTGAGCTTTCTTCCCTTCAATTGATCATTGCAAACTGAAAGGCACTCCTTTGGTCGGATAACTCTCTCATCGACCGTGAAGATACTCCCTTTGGTTCAAGAAATCTGAGATAGGTCTTGGCTTCTATAAGCTCCTTCTTAGTGTGATCCATCAAAAACTAATGGAACCCACCAAAATAAATAAATTAAAAATGAAATTAATCTTTGGCTATCCTTGAGCTGATTTAATCCCCCCAGTGGCGTTCACTCAATAGTCAGCCCTAGGTCGGGTTTGATTTGTTGCCCAAAGCAGCTGATCACCCCAGTGGTTTCTTATCTCTAGAAGATGTGAGTCCCTATGCTTTCTTCTTAAGACTTGACCATTATGTACCTAAAGGCATTCCTCCTTGGTTGGATAGTCCTATCTTGTGGTTGGTAGACTACTCCCTTTAAATTGATAAACCTAAGTTAGGTCTAGGCTTCCATGGCCCCTACTCAATGCAGTTCATAGTAAACCTATGGAATCCACCAAAATAAACAAAAAAAACTAAAAATGAAATCAATCTTGACTATCTTGAGTTGATCTAAGTCCCTCATTGGCATTCACTCAATAGTCATCCCTAGGTTGGGTCCAATCTGTTGCCTTGCCAATAGATTACCCCAGCAACTGGTCCTTACTTAGAGGATGTAAGTCTACTATGCTTTCTTCCTAGTACAACTGCTGTATATTGAAAGGCATCCCTTTGGTTGGTTAGTCCTACTTTGAGTTTAGTAGACTACCACTTTGCATTAGTAAATCTGAATTAGGTCTTAGCCTCCATGGCTCCTATTTAGTACGACCCGTTACAAACCAATAGGATTTATTCTAAAAATTCAAACCTAACAAAATTTGAAACAAATTCAATCCTCTCCCCTAGTGGATATCTCTCTTCAGTGAGATTCAAATCAAATCAAATCTCTCATCTCCTTATAGATGACTTGAACCGGCTTCCCTAGTGCAAGGTTCACACTCTATGCCTTAGTGGATTTCTTCCCTCTCTCTTATGTCTTGGACATAAGAAGAGCCACATTGCACTAAGTTCTAGATTATTTCTTTTCCTTGGGTCAGGGATAGATAGTTTCTATTAGTGCTTGTGATTTCTCAGTGTTGTTGATCGTTTCGGTCAACACCAATACGTTCGTTGTTTCTGGTCAGTCACACCACACCTATTGGGTGCCCTTTGTTAACCTCATTTTTAGAATGAGTTCTCAACACCTCCATCTTACGCATAGGACTCCTCTTAGTCTTTAAGAGTTCCTTAGTCTTAAGATACATCTAGTGATTAGGTGAACACTCTCCCCTAGCCCTAGAAGACTTAGAAGGTTTAGCCATAGGAATAGGTCATGCCTTAGGGGTGTTAGGAAAATCTCTTACCCTTTAGCTTAAACTATTCCTCACTTTTCTTCTTTCAAGTCAAACTCCAAATAAATTCTACTTGATTTTCTCAAACTCCAATTCAATTCCATGATTCAATTCCATGATTGAAACTATGATTGAAAGCCGTGATCAAAATTCCACCAAAAATTCCTAAGTCAAAAATTCCCAAGTCCTTCACCCTTTGTCAAGGACTTAGCCAAAATTATGACTTAAACCTATTCAAATCTTTGAGATTTTCTCATAACACATTTATATTCCCATTTATATTCTCATTTATATTCACATTAATAAATGGAATATAAATTCAAATCAATCGATCAAATTCAAAATTCTAAAAATAATTCATAAAATTTTTCATTAAAGGACTTAGCCAAAATCAACTCCAAACTTTGATAAAACTTATTCAAAACCTTGAGATTTTCTCATTTCTTATTTGTATCCTCATTTATATTCTCATATATAAATGAAATATAAATATAAATCAATTCAATCAAAAGCAGAAATTAAATTCCAAATTTAAAATGCTTAAAAATACCTTAAATCCCTTAATTTTTGTTTAAAATGGATTTAACCTAAACTTTGATCAAACTCATTCAAATTCATGGGATTTTCTCAAAATATATTTGTATCCTCATTTATGTTCTCATATATAAATGACATATAAATATACATCAATCAAATCCAACTCAAAAAAAAAAATTCTAATTAAAAATTTAATTAAATCCTTTAAATTCCTTTTAATGGATTTTACCCTAAATCATGATTAAACTCTTTCAAAATCTTGAAATTTTCTCATTATCAATTTATATTCTCATTTATATTCACATATATAAATAAAATATAAATTCAAACAATCAAAACCACCTCCAAATATCAAACTCATATTAAATCAAAAACAAATCTAAGCCTTTCAAGTCAAAATCTTGAACTTAGCCAAAATCATTTCAAATCAAGCCAAACTCTTGATTTTCTCTCATGGTTCAATCAATCCTACAATCATGAGCTCATATATAAATTCAAACTGTAATCCTTCAATCAAAACCTAAATAAAAAATCTAACCCAGAACTCCTTCATATTCTTCCTTTGAATATGAGATTTTCAAATGGATCAAAATCCATTTGACTTCAAACCTCTTATAAATGGATTTATATTTGAATCATAAGTCCATATACAAGATCAATCAATTTCAAATCAAGTTTTGACCAAGCCATTTGACCCACTTAGGCTCACTTGACCCAAAGTGACCTAAAGTACTCTTATGAGCCAACTTTTGATCCTAACGAAATTGGATTGAACCAAACTTATATTTATCTCTCATCATGATCAACAATCATCATGGGATGATCAATCAATCAAATTGGGTCAAACCAAGTCAAACCTAAGGGTTGACCAAATCAATACTTAACCTAAAATGAAACCTAACATAGCCAAATTCCACCATGGGCCAAATTGATTGAAACCATTGATCTAAGTTCACTCATGACCTATGTTTGAACTTGACCAAGTCAACCTTTGAGCCTAACCTAGCCCATTTGGCCCACTTGACCCAAGTTGACCCATTTTGACCTAAAGGGTCAAAATATGTCAAAACTTGATCTAAGCCAAATTGATTGGAACCAATGGGTCAAGTCCATCCCAAATCACTTGTGGAACTTGACCAAAGCCTCAATTGGCCAACTAGACCCAACTAGCCAACCTTAGACATGACTAAAGGGTCATGCTGAGCCAAAATTGAACCTAACTCAAATTGATTGGAAACAAAGATACCAATTCATTCCATATGACTAACCAAACCTAAACCTACCCTTGAACTAACCCAAATAGGTCAAATGGGTCAAATGGGTCAACTTGACCCATTTGACCTAAATGAGTCATATGAGCCAAAACCTAACCTATACTAAATTGAACCAAATCAAAGGCACCAAAACATTTCAAATGGTCATATGAACTTGACCTAACCCTTGGTTTGACCCAATTTGACCTATTAGTCAACTTGACCCAAGTTGACCCATTTTGACCTAAATGGGTCAACATGAGCCGAACCCTTTCAAATGGATTCCAAATCCTTCAAAACTTGGCCCAACCTATTTTTTTCAACATACAAAATATATTCAAATTAAAAAATAGCAAAATGACCACTATACCCCTAGGCCATATAAAAAATTTTGGCCTAGCCCATGGGTATTATGGTCATGCACTCATCACAAACACTTGAGGCTCTCCTAAAACATCAAGGGGACCTAGTGATGAGTGGTGCACCCAACCCAATGGGTTTGGATCAACCCATTTGTCCTATGGACCAAACCCGATCCATAGGCATGAAATTTAATTTTCAAAATCCTCCCAAACCTCAATTGATTGCACATGGAAGCTAGGAATCCACTCCTCTGGCAAAACCTACCATGGGCACACCTTTAACCACTCAAACAACCCATTCCATTATGACAATTAGATCAAAATAGCATGAATAGGCTTGGTCGTCCGATTGCCATAGGGGGAGATATACTCCCCCTAATTCACTGAAATCAAAACACACTCACACTCGATTGGGACCTAAGGAGAGTTAGTAACCTTCATAGAGCTCCCTCAAGCATCCTAGAGCTCATCCCATTCTCTCATTTCTTGGTTTTCAAATAGTGAAAATAGAGGAGATACATTGAAGAGCAAACTTCTTCCACACTCAATTTCATCCAAATTCCTCCTACACCCATCATCAGAGGATCCATTGAGCACAAGCTTCCAATTGAGTTCCCATCAAGGAAGAAATCAATTGATCAAAGCCAAGAGCTAAGGAGTTGGTCCACCCACTCATCCACTTAACCTCAAGAGCTAGGAACCTCAACAGGGCTTCGTCTCCACTTGATGAAACTACCTCATCGATCCCGACTGACGGTGATCACCTCCGACGAGGTTAGTGAATTTCTGACCACTTAGGCTAAGGAGTGTTGATTTTTTGTGAAGTGGATTTTTATCTCATAGGATTTTAGCAGTTGGATAGGCCACTTTGATCCCTTAAATGGTGTGTGTTGAATTTTATTTGAATCCATGAAGGATAGGGCATAGATCTTCCCTTGGATTATGAACGGCTTACATTCATCCTCAGGGAAGAACTTAACGAATCTCAACCGTCCATCTGTGTATTCTTAGATGGGTGGCTGAGATTAATTTGCACATTTTATAATTATTTTCCCCTTTAAAACCATGGGTTTACCCTCTACCGTCTGATCTTTGATCGGACGACTAAGAGTAAAGACGCATGCGCCACCACCGCCTCTCCCGATTTGATGGGTTAAGTATAGGCTCATGGCGCGACGCGTGTAAAGCGTGCTGACCACCACCACGCATCGTGCCATGGGTGGGGGATTAAATGGGATCAGTTAATTAACTAATTAATTTTCTAATTAATCCTTATGTTTTATAAAAATCATATCTCCTTATAGAAAATTCAAAAAAATAAAAGGAAAAATACCTTGGATAGATAATTTCATCTAAAATATTCTAAAATTGTTTTCAATACATTTTGATTTTCGTTTTTCTCTAAATTTGGGTTTCTTTGGGAATGGTAATTAGCTAATTACATTCTAATTAAGTCACCAATAGATCTCAAATTTCTAGGGTTCATTTTAGGTGATGAGCTCTAGCTCATTCCCTAATTACCCTCTTCATGTAATTAAGGGTAATTATGATGTAATTAGTGGATTTTCACTATGTTTAAGTTGGATTAAGGTTAGATCTAGTGAATAGGGGTTTTAGGGATTAATTTTGGGGTATTTCCCATATGCTATTCCCTAAACCCCATTTTCTTTCCTTAATCCCCTTTTTAATTAAGGGTTAATCCATTAATTACCCCTTTAAATGATTTTTAAAAATTCTAAAAATCTCCAGGACTTAATTAATCAACCTTGGGTAGATACTTAGGTGTTTAATAGCATGAGTCTAATTAAGAAAATTAATTCCCCTTTCATAAGTGTGAAGGGGTGTTTTAAAAGTACTTAAGCTAAAATCCCTTACCTTAATTAACTTCTAATTGTGAGCCAAATTGCATTAGGCCTTTTCATTACTAAGTGCATTGCAAATTTACATACCTTGTGGGTTTTATGTCATCTCATTGGCTCATAATTACCTAAGTTAATTTTCCTAAGGTGGTGTAGGTAAGGGTTAATTAAATCACTTAATGCATACCATAACCTAATCAACATTTAAAAATGGATTTAATTATTTGAAAATTAAACTAAAATCTAAAACACATGTGGGAATGGGTTAGGAACAGCAAACTAATATCATCATTTTAAAATTAAATCAAACTTCAAACAAACTAAAATCATTTTGAAATTCACTTTGATTTATTCTAGGTTTTCTTATTCTTTAAGAATGTCTTTAGGAATTAAGTAAAGTGAGTTTGTTCATATGATTACATTGTTTTAGATCTTTTACAACATGTTAAATTGTATGTCATATGACTTATGCATCCATGATTTCATGTTTTCAAAGTTTTAAAATGAATTTGTTTACTTTATGTCAAATGAACATGTGTTGGCTAAAGTAAGATATGAGTGGCTATTATTACTACTAAATCCAAGGTATTTTCAAAATCTATAAATGAAATATAAAATCTAAAAGTGTGCTATTCTTATAATTTAATTATAAGCTTGCATGTGGTAGATTATAAAGCATGTTTAGTGTAGCCCTTCCTTTCTTACTTATGTTAGCATAACTTTGAATATGGGTTAGTAACATGTAGGGTTCATTTGAAAGGAACCCAACACTTACTTTATTTCAAACCCTATTCATCCCTATGCTCTTATTTAAGAAGGAGTGCTTACACTTGCATGAATAAATTGCATAAACCAAAATGAAATCATTAAGTAAACTTTTGCAATTCCTTTTCCCTTTTATTTCTTTTATATGCATGTTAGTACTTAAGGAAAGTGGTATATTAGTCTGGAAAACCCTGAGGTTTTGAGGCTTTAAGTAGCCCTAAGTAGGTCTTGTACCTTACACCTCTGGTTAACAATGGCGTTGTACTCACTTATGCCTTTCTTACTTCCATGCATGTATGTAAAATTCTGGATAAAGAAAAACTTTTCTACTTAAGAAAATTCGTGCATCCAAATCTTCTAAATTTTCTTAAATAAATTACTTAGCATGCATCATAAAGTGTGTTAATTATCTCATTTGCATGTATAGATATGCTTAGGATCCATCCATATGCATGTTATATATGTTGGAAAAGAATTGAAGTAAAGTGTGTTATGTGGATTTTGATTCATTTTTCTTAATCTTAAAATGCCTTTCTTTTTGAATAAGTTTGTTTAGAATTGATCTAAACTTAGGATTAATTAAAAGATTTAATCAAAACATTCACCTAAGTGAAACTAAACCATGAAACTTATCTTAGAAATTACTTAAGGATTAGGGAAGAAAAGAGAAGTTCTCTTCTCTTTCCCCCTCTTTATAACTTAGTAATTAATTATAGGTTTTACTAAAACCAAACTAAAACATGAAATAAAAATAACCCAAAGTCACTAAACAACTTAAATGAAAACCTCTTCTAAGTTAAACATGTCCTTCACACTTAGAAAATCCAAACTTAAAGTCCTAAACTAAGCATGCCACCAAACAAAGCACACATTAGCTTTAAGTCACTTTAGCTTTAGATTAGGTCAGTGCATGGCTTGATGTATGTTTGTTTTATGATGAATGATTTAGACTATATGTTAGAGTGTATGCTCATAGAAGGAATGATAGGATGTGCTTAGTCTAACTATTCTTTTCTGTAGGGGAGTTTGCTAAAGGGGACCTATCATAAATAAAAATATAAATGCTTTTTGCTTGCAGGTGCTTATACCCCTTAGCATAATCCATAGGCCAGGTGGACTTAGTCACCCATGTGTGGGGTGATAAGTCCAATATACATGCTTGGGATTTGTGTGGTGTGATTTGACCAACCCTTATTTTACAGGTGTTAGCTAGATTTCCCTTTTCCTTTTCATGTAAAAAGTTTGTATATTTAGGATTTAGAATGATTTCTTATGGGGGATTAGGATGAACATTGGTCATAAGATCTTATCTTATGCACCATGTGAAGCCTTGGATCATCTACCACTCAACCATCCAAAGGAAGATCCAAATAAGAAAAGAAGAAAAGAAAAGAAAGAAAGAAGAAATAAGAAAGAAGAATAAATCTTTAAGACTCCCCATAACAATGAATTTCTTTTGCTTAAATGTAATTTAATTTATTTGTAATCCAGGTTGTATAAGGGTAGAGCTCGGCTACCCAATTTGATATTTTTGAGTTTGTGCGGTGGTGCTCGACCACAAATGACAATTTATTCTTTTTCCGCTAGTTTTATAAATTTTTTGATGTTTGTTTAAGTGGCATACTTTTCCTAATTTCTTCCTTGCTTTATGTATGGCCTGGATGTGGATTAGGCTCTTAGGGAAAAATAAATCTTTTACCCAAATTAAAAATTCAAATTAAAACTAAATAACTCATAACCTCACCTAAAGCTTAGGATTAAAATCATGATAAAAGAATTAGAAACCCCTTAGCTGTATGAGTTCTTTTCTTTATAATATCATGCACAACAACATCTTATTTCACTCTTGATTGGGGAGCTTCCATCTTTGCTAGAGAACTCAACTTGACCTATGAGGGTCATGGTGGAAACTCACCTCCTAAATTTCTAGCTCATTTCAACCAACAATCTATTTTCTCATGCAGTAGTCATAAAAAAACCTATTAGCCTGAGTCAAATTGATTGTCCAAAAATGAAATAAAATGAAATTTGAAATGCATTAGATTTATGTCATTTGAAGCATATCTCTTTACATGATCTAGTCTCTTTAGAGAGTGAGGTTAAGGACTTAGTCTCTTTCTAAAAAAAATAGCCTAGCTATCTTGCATAAGCATAAAGACTTGCCTATGTGTATTTAAAATTATAAGAGGAGTTAATTGGTGGCCACCCCGAGGCAATTGTAAGTCCAAGCTGTTAGGTGATTTGTCCTCTCTTGTGGAGGCAAACCAATTACCCATTTTCACCTTAGATTTAGGTTGTGCTTCTGACCCTCGCCGAAGCTCCCTAGATTCAGATTTTGAGATTACTTCTCCCATTCATGGGCCATAAGAATAATTCCTCACCTCTTAGGCATTTCCTTAATCTTAATTTAAGGAATCTTAAGTCCTAAAATTCTAATGAAAAATACAACTCAAATAAACTAAATCAATTTCTAAAATGTAAAGCCCAATTTTAGGATAGTTTGAGATGCTCGCTAGGTTTCCTAGCATCGTGAGCATCTCCTATTTATTCTCAATTTGGTTTTGATAATAACTCTCTCTTTTGATCAATCCCATTTGATCATCAAAATACAAACCAATCGATTGATAGTCCTTCCTATTGAAATCTTCAAAGATAATGATCATTTACCTTAATCGAGAGTTTTCTTAAAAGTTTCTTGTCCTTTAGGATGTAATTAACTATGGGGGTTTGCCCTTGTAGCGAACTTAATGAACCCGATTTAAAATAAACTCTGCTTTACTTTTCCATGTAAAGTAGGGGAAGAATCTCTGATACATATGCAGACCCATCATCCTTAGGAGTCCTTATTGAGGTGATTGGTTCCATTAAAGGGTAATGACTTCTGTCTTTCGAGATAGTACACTATACCTTGATGACATACCCGATCACCTGAATAAGTACATATGTGGATTTACGTGGTGTCTTACTAAGACTAATTTTTATAAGATCTCTTATTTCTTTCACCACAGATTTGAAAGCTGACTCCTTGTAAGAGATTTATTAACCAACACATACACATTTAACATGCTAGAAAAGAAATAAAGTTATGAAAGCATGTAAATTCATTCACCCTAATTAATTCCTAAATAAAATCCTATGAAATAGAATTATTTAAAGCAAATCAAAGTGGTTTTAAAGAAATTTTTAGTTTTGTTTGAGTTTGATTTGAATTTAAGAAATGTGAAGAGGTTTGCTGGTCCTAGCCCATTTCCCACATGTGTATGTTGTTTTAGTTTAATTTTAGAACCATTAGATGATTTTTATATTTTGGTTTAGGTTTAGGTATGAATTAAGTGCATTAATTACCCCTTACCTACACCACTTTAGCATATTTAATCAAATAATTATGAGCCAATATATGACATAAAACTACATAAGAAATTTAATCAGTAATACACCTAGGAAAGAAAGAGTTCCTCAAGTTACTTAGGTTATAAACTAATGTAATTGGCTTATAATTGGTGATTAATTAAGCTAAAAGATTTAATTTAAGTACTTTCATAACCTTTCCCACACATATGGGTTCCTTAAGTTACTTAGGTTATTGAACACCTAAGCACCTCTCAAGATGCATTGGTTAAGTTTTGGAATGTTCTGATTTTAAAAAGTTTGATTAATTGAGCCATTTAATTAAGTGATTAAACTTATTTAATTAATTTGCACCTTAAATAGATTTTATCCAAATGAAATGAACTTAGGAAAAGAAGATATGGAAAATAACCCTAATCTCATTCCCTAAGTTCACTCACTATTTTAAGGTGATTAACAACTTTAATTAATGGATTTATCACTATTTAAAAGGTTAATTAATCATTTAATTGATTAAGAGGATAATTAGGAATGAACCAAGCAACTACCCTAATTAAACCACTAATAAATCCCAAGAAAATTAGGGGAGGCAGAAGTCATCCCACTAAATGTGCATGAGAAGTTTGGAATTAATTAGTGGAATAATTAGAGAGTAATTAACATAATTAAAGTCCTAATAAAACACAAATTCAGAAAATATCACTATTCAAAATCAGTTGAAATTAATTTTTGATTATTCCTCTTTGAATTATCTTTCCAATGCTTTTTATTTTGCATTTTTTCTGATTTTTCTACATTTAGTTATGATATTTTGAAGTTTCCATGATTATTAAATAATTAAATCCTTAATTATATGACTAATCTCATCAGCGCCATGTGGATGCTGATGCGGTGCACACTTTCCACTTGTCACGATGAGAGAGGTCACTTAAGTTATCACATCGTAGCGTAGCGTTAGCGGTGGCGCTGCGCGCTTTCTCCTCATCCGTCCGATCAAGGATCAGACGGTTGAGATCAAGCCTGTGGTATTAATAGGATAAACTAGAGGATCTTACACATCATGATCATGGTCGTCCATCCAAAATGCATAGATGGACGGCCCATGATCCATCCTTGAGCTCCACCGTCCATCTTCTAGGGCAAGATCCGAGCTTAATTGAGCTCAAATTGAGCTCAAACTCAACCCACACCATCATCATGCAAGGGAGAAGACATCCAATGGCTAGTTTTACTTGAGATAAAAATTCCTTTCACAAAAGACCACACACTCTCTAGTTTAAGCTCGGGTTGAAGGCATATCTCTATGGAGGCTATCACTGATGCTCAAATCTATTGAGGTAGCTTCGCCTAGTGGATACGAAGCCTTGTTAAAAGTTTCAAGCCTTGGGGTTAAGTATATCTCTCTATGGACCAAGCTCACCTTCAAATCTTTGTGGCCTTGATCAAAGTCCCACTTCTCTTGCCTTGACAACTTGAATTAAGCTTTAGGCAAGTTCAATTGAGTCCTTTGATGAAGCTTATAAGAGGAATTGGCTTGAAATTAAGTATTAAGTGAGATGAAAAAGTGGTGGAGCTCCCCTATATTTGAGTTGAAGAAATTGAGAAGAGGAGAAATGAAAATGGGTTTAGGAAGCTTGAAGGAGCCTTGGGGTGCTTGCCCTGAGTTCCCTAAGCTCAATCGAGTGTGTGTGTATTGAATTCAAGTGGAATTAGGGGGAGTATATCTCCCTCTTGAAGGATTGGACAACCTAGCTTCCCTTTACCATTTTTGATCAATTGACCAGATGGGATGAGTTTGTTAGGCTATTAGGACTTGCACATGGTTCAGTTTTGTGTGTGTAGTCGAATAGTGAAGCTCCCATGTGCTTTAATTGAGTGGAGAAGGGATCCCATGTGCTCAATTCCTAAGTGGGTGGTCGGTTTGGCCATTGGGTTGGGTTTGGCTGACCCAAACCCCATGGGTCATGTGCACCATGTCCATTAGTGACCATTTGGTCCACTAAGAGAATGCCAAGTGTCCATGAAAAGGAAATGACCAAATTCCAAGTGGTTTTGATTTTAGGTTACCCTATGGTCTAGGGGTAAAATGGCCATTTGGATTGTATTTTATTTTGAATATGTTTGGTATGATTGAAAAATGGGTTAGGCCAAGTTTCATTGAATTTGGAGTTGGTTTGATATGATTTGGCTCATGTTGACCCATTTAGGTCAAAATGGGTCAACTTGGGTCAAGTTGACCAATTGGTCAAATTGGGTCAAATTAAGGGTTGGGTCAAGTTCGTATGACCATTTGAAATGTTTTGGCATCATAGGTTTGGTTCAATTTGGTTTACATTTGGATTTGGTTCAATTGATTTCATTTAGGTCACATGGGTCAAGTTGACCAATTTGACTCATTTGACCTATTTGGGTTAGGTCATGGGTTGGTTTATGTTTGGTTGATCATTTAAAATGGATTAGTATCTTTATTTCTAATCAATTTTTGTTAGATTTTATTTTGGCTCAACATGACCTTTTAGGTCAAGTTGGGTTCAAGGTCAATTGGGCTAGGTTGGGTCTAGTTGGCCTATTGGGGCTTTGGTCAAGTTCAACAAGTGATTTGGAATGAATTTGACCCATTAGTTTCAATCAATTTGGCTTAGATCAAGTTTTGACACATTTTGACTTTTTAGATCAAGTTGGGTCAAATTGGGTTAAGTGGCCAATTGGGCTAGGTTAGGCTCAAATGATGACTTCATCAAGTTCAAACATTGATCATGAATGAGTTTTGATCAATGATTTCAATCAATTTGGCCTATGGTGGATTTTGGCCAGTTTAGGTTTCATTTTGGCTACGTGTTGACTTGGTCAATCCTTAGGTTTGACTTAGTTTAACCCAATTTGAGTGATTGATCATCTGATGATGATTGTTGCTCACAATGTGAGGCCTAGTTGGGCTTAGTTCAATCTAATTTGGGTAGGATTAGAATTCGACTCATGAGGGATACTTTAGGTCACTTTGGGTCAGGTGAGCCTAAGTGGGTCAAATGGCTTGGTCAAAGCTTAATTTGAGTTTGATTGAACTCACATATGGATTTATGATTGAAATATAAATCCATTTGCAAGTGATTTGAACTCAAATAGGTTTTGATTCATTTGATAATTTCAAGTTCAAAGGGTGAACATGAGTTTGACTTGGGTTTGATTTTTGAATTTAGTTTTGATTTGATGATTGAAGTTTGTATTTATATTTGGATTCATGATTGAAGGATTGATTGAATCATGAAGAAAAATCAAGAGTTTGGCTTGATTTGAGTTAGATTTGGCTAAGTTCAAGAATTTGACTTGAAAGGCATAGGTTGAATTTTGATTAAATTTGGATTTGAATTTTGAATTTATTTTTGGATATTTGAATTTATATTTCATTTATATTTATGAATATAAATGAGAATATAAATGGGTTATGAGAAAATTTCTTAAATTTGAGTTGATTTGGATTTGATTTAGGCTAAGCCCATATGATGAAATCAAGATGGCTTAGGAAAGATTTATGGAATTTGGAATTCAATCATTGGTTTCAATAATTTGGAATTGATTTGAGTTAGAGAAAATCAATTGGAATTGATTTGAGCCTTGATAAAATCAATCAAGTTGGAATTGATTTGAGTTTGACTTGAAGGAAGGAAGTGAGGATTTGGTTCAAGCTATAGGGTAGGCAAATTTTTCTAACACCCTTAAGGTAATGACCTATTCCTATGGCTAACTCTTCTAAGTCTCTAGGGCTAGGTTGAGTGTCCACCTAATCACTAGATGTGTCATAAGACTAAGAAACTCTTAATGTCTAAGATAAGTCATATGCCTAAGATGGAGGGGGTTGAGAGCTCATTCTAAAAATGAGGTCAACATGCATGCTTAGATTTAAACATACAATGATTTGACATTAAGACTTGAAGAAATTTTAATTATGGAAATTCCTATAGTTGAAATATCCAATTAATGTGGTCATCATCGGGGTAAACCTTATTAACTCTGCATGTTTGCTAATAAAAGATCGGGTTTGCAACTTGTACTTATGAATTTAAAATTTAAATTATGAGTTAAATATTTAGATAATAATGATCTCCTCCGATTGAAATATTCAATCAATACAGCCATCACTAAGAAATTAGGAGATAGTCATCTTACTGTCATATGACATAATTAGCTTCTCAAAAATTTAATCAAGTTAAGAATGTTATAAAATCATTATGTTTTGTTAACCTAGGCCCAGTCATAAAACACAATCAAGAATCAACAGCCTAGCATCCTTAAACACTAAGTTTTAATTTTTGATACATGTATTAGGGCGCATGCACATGATTGAATGATTTTGAATAGTTGTATGTATCTGTTCATTCATTATATTTAAAACTTGCACATTCAATTCATTTGATTGCTTGCACATATCCATTAAACATTCAAGTTGATAAGTATTTCAACATAGATACAAGTATCTGTCCCTTTAAAGTATTGTATAGACTTTGAAATTTCTAGCTTGAAGCAATTGTATTTGATGTGAAAGCATGTCAAGTTGCACACGTAAGTTTTTAATACCTAAAACTATAAATTAAATGTATATCTATTTTGTGAAATATGAATTTAACTTTTTCAAATAGTTGTTATAAATCAAGTATAGATCTGTTCTATAAGACATGAGTTTGGTTCTTCCAACTATTTTCCATAAACCAAGTATAACTATGTTCCATGAGAAATGAGTTTGATTCTATCGCACACTTGTCATAAGTCAAGTGTAGATATGTTTTATAAAATATGAGTTTGATTCTTTCATGTCTACTTGTCATTGTTGGTTTTAAAAGCTCGCATAAGCTCCAAGCTAATAAAATAAAGTATCAGATTACTTGAAGACATATAAGATAAAAATCATCTCATTCAAGTGTTCATTTCACACATTTGAGTCAAACAAAAAATTGCTCCATAATGTACATGGAAGCTTAATTCATTCAAATATTTGCATATGTCAAGACGTTGTGTTGAAAGAGAGATTGTGTTATGATGTACATAAGAATTTAGCTCTTGTAAACACTTACACACTAATTTTTGTAAGCACTTACATGAATTGATGAGATGATCAAATTAAGTAACATGTTATCCCCATAAAGCATGCATGAAGCTTGTTTCATTTGAATGCTTGCACGTATTTCATAGCAATTGGATTAGATAGAAATAATTATTTCAAAATATATGCAACACAAATCATTTCACTTGAAGGCACTTATACTAAGTGAGGGTGATCTCTCATAACAAAAATAAGATGTATTAAGAAGTTCCACCATCCCTTTTGATTTGTCATTTAATAAATTTTCTTAACTTCATTGTTTATCATTCACTCAATCTCATTATTTTTATGCATGAATATTAATAGACTTCTTTGTCTTCATAACACATTAATTGATGAATATTCTTCATTTCAAGCAGCATCATTTATTACATTTTTGTATTCATGCCACATCATATATCTTTTATTTTATCACGATATAATTTAATACCTTTTGCCATATCATTTAATGGATTTTCTTATTCATTCATTTTTTTTACTTATTTTAAATATGACATGATAAATATTTCAACATACATACAAGTATTTGCCCCTTTAAAGTATTGTATAGACATTAAAATATCTAGCTTGAAGCAATTGTATTTGATGTGAAAAGGATGTCAAGTTGCATATGTAACATAAAACTATAAATCAAATGTATATCTATTTTGTGAAATATGAATTTAACTTTTTCAAATAGTTATTATAAATCAAGTATAGATTTGTTTTATAAAACATGAGTTTAGTTCTTCCAACTGTTTGCCATAAACCAAGTATAATTTTGTTCCATGAGAAATGAGTTTGATTCTATCGAACACTTGTCATAACTCAAGTGCTCCATAATGTACATGAAAGCTTAATTCATTCAAATATTTACATATTTCAAGAGATTTTTGCTGAAAGAGAGATTGTGTTCTGATGTATATAAGAATTTAGCTCTTGTAAACACTTACGAATTGATGAGATGATCGAATTAAGTAACATGTTATCCTCATAAAGAATGCATGAAGATTGTTTCATTTGAATGCTTGCACATATTTCATAGCAATTGTATTAGATAGAAATAATTATTTCAAAATATATGCAACACAATTCATTTCACTTGAAGGCACTTATGCTAAGCGAGGGTGATCTCTCATAATGAATATAAGATGCATTAAGAAGTTCCATCATCCCTTTTGATTTGTCATTTAATAAATTTGTTTTAACTTCATTGTTTATCATTCACTCAATCTCATTATTTTTATGCATGAATATTAATAGACTGCTTTGCCTTCATAACACATTAATTGATGAATATTCTTCATTTCAAGTAGCATCATTTATTACATTTTTGTATTCATGTCACATCATATATCTTTTATTTTATCACGATATAATTTAATACCTTTTTTTGCCATGTCATTTAATGGATTTTCTTTTTCATTCTTTTTTTGTGTGACTTATTTTAAATGTGACATGATATGATCCCTTTAAAAAGGAAGAAGCCTCCCCAACACACACACATACACACACACCACCCATCTTTTACTTACTATCATGCCCATTTTATAGCTCCCATATGAGGAATGACTTTTCCCCCTCTCTTTTTCCATTTATCATTCTTGTCACTTTTCATGCATTTTTTTTTTTACTTTATCACCTCAAATTAGACTCATTTTATGAAGATATTAATAAGAAAATGATATGAGGATTGAATTTTAATAGATTTTTTTATCATCCACCATTTATGTTCTCTTACATATTTTTTTCTTACTTTTATCATCTCATTTGTTTAATGACCTTGAATGATAATTGATTAAGAGGGAGAGCTTAATGTCAAGTTAAGATTTATTATAAAAATGAGGACATCTCTCTTTCATGAAGATTTACTCTCTTATTTTTTTCCCAACACTTTCTTTGCAAGAAGTATTGCAAGCTTAAGACCTTCAAAGGAGTTTTGCCTATAATTGGAGCTAGTTTCAAACTCTATTTCATCACCCCATAAATTATACGCAATTTGATACTTCAAATTCAGCTTTAGCTTCATCTTAAGAGTTTACTTCTTATGTAGAAAACTCTTTTGAATATCTCCCCTTTTTTATACTTAATGAAATGTGCATAACATTTCAAATGATCATAAAAAAATCCACTAATGTTCATCATTAAAATGTCAAATAAAAATATTATTTAAAATCATCATTAAATATTTTGTAATTCAATATTTAGAGCTCTCTTGACCTTACTTTTGGAGTGAGCTCTCAACTTCTTAATCATAGATCTAGGACTCTTGTAGACACTAAGAGCTCCTTAGTTTTAAGACACTTCTAGTGATTAGGTGAACACTTAACCTAAGCCTAGAGACTTAGAAAGATTTGTTGTGGGAATAGGTCATGCCTTAGAGATTTAGGAAGACTTTCCAACCTTATAGCCTCAAACCAAACCAATGCTTCCTTCCTCAAACAAAATCTCAAATTCAAATCCAAATTCCAAATCAAATCCAAATCAAATGATTGAAACCCATTATCAAATTCAAATTCCAAAACCCTTCCTAAGCCCTTTGATTTTATCTTATGAACTTAGTCTTAACCAAATTCAAATCAATCCCACTTCAATTGATTTTCTCAAATGCCAATTCAATTGATTTTCTTAGGAGATTAATTCAATCTCAACTCAAATCTCAAATCAAATTCCAACTCAAGTTCCAAATCAAGTGATTGAAACCAAAAATCAAATTCAAATTCCAAAATCCCTTCCTAAGCCATATGGACCACCTTCATATGCTTAGCCAAAACTCCCTTCAAACTAAATCAAACTTGATTGATTTATTTTTAAGTCAATCAATCCTTCATTTATATTCATAAATATAAATGAAATCTAAATTAAAATGAGCCAAATCAAATCGTACTAAATCAAATCAAATTGAGACATTTCTTAAGCCTTATGGACCTACCTACATAAGCTTAATCAAATCTCAACTCAAATCAACCCAAACTCAATTGATTTCTTTATAAATATTCCTTCATTTATATTCACAAATATAAATGAAATCTAAATTCAAACCATTCAAATTAAATCAAAATAAATCAAATTAAAATAATTCCCTAGTTAAGCCCTTTTGACCTACATCCCTAAATTTGGTCAAATTTGTTTCCAAATCACTCCGAACTTAAGTGATTTTTTCATAACCCATTTATATCTTTATTTATATTCATAAATATAAATGAAATATATATCCAAATAGCCAAAATCAAACCCAAATCAAATAAAAATTTCAATTTTAGTGTTTTTAGCCAATTTTTTGAACTTGTCTAAATGATACCCAAATCAATTCAAAACCCATGGATTTCTTTATGGGTCAATCATTCCTTCAATCACCTACCCAAATATAAACATAAACTACAATTACCAAACCAAATCCAAGTCAACTCAAGTCAAGCCTGTGGTGATCGCTTTTGACTTAAAATTGTTATATGAACTAAAATGCATTTGACTCCAAACCAATTGCAATTGGATTTATATTTTCATCCTAAATCCATATATGGGTTCAACCAAACTTGAATCAAGCCAAAACCAAACCAATCGACCCATTTAGGTCCACTTGACCTAAAGTGACCTAAAAGACCTTTTTGAGCCAAGTCCTTATCCAACCTCAATTTGATTGAACTAAGCCCATCCAAACCTCATATCATTATCAACAACTATCCTAAGGTGATCAACTACCTTGAATTAGGTCAAACCAATTCAACTTGTTTCTTTGATCAAGTCAACCTTTAACCTAAATGAAACCCAAACTGGCCAAAACCTACCATATGCCAAATTGATTGAAACCATTGATCTAAACAAATTCATAATCAATGATTGAACATGACTAAACCCTTAATTGAGCCCAATTGATAATTTCACTAAGTTGACCCAAATTGGCCTAAAAAGCTAAAATGAGTCAAATCATGAATTGATCCAAATTAATTGCAACCAATGGCTCAAGTTCATCCCAAATCACTTATTGAACTTGGCCAAAGCCATAATTGAGCCCAATTTGACCAATTGGTCAACTTGACTCAACCTAGCCCAAATTGACCTAAAAGGTCAAATTGGCCAAAATCCAAATTAATTACAAATTAAATCAAGCCAAAGCCTACAATCACTTTCAATTAACCAATTGAACATGAACCAACACCTAACCTAACCCAATTTGGTCAAATTGCTCAACTTAGCCCATTTGACCTATTTGAATCTAAATGAGCCAAAATCAAACTTAAGCCAAATTAATCAAAACCACTTGAACCAGAACTCTTCAAATCATCATTTAAACCTAACCCAAGCCTTGATTTGACCCAATTTGACCAATTGGTCAACCCAACCCAACATGAAATAAATGAACCCATTTGACCAAATGAAGCCAAACCACTTCAAACCAACCCATGGGACCCTAATGGCTGGCCAAATCCGACCCAAACCAGCCCAAATCCAAGTGGGACCTAACCCAAGGGGATTAACCATTGGACAAGTCTCCCCACATTGGATTCTTTCCATAAAAAGCCAAGTCCACTCTCCCATCACTTAGGCATCTATCCAAGTGCCAAATGGGGTGCACCTAAGCTTCCTCGCCCACTCTAGAGCAGCTAGGATCATCCATGGACCAAGGGGAGATCACCTCCTCCCTCTCAAGCCAAACTCAAGCACCCAAAGGACCAAGCCAACCAAATCTCCCCATATATTGCCTTGAGCTCTCTGCCACACCTTCCTCCAACCATGGTGTGCCACATGGAGCTGATGGTGGTGGCAAATTGGTGAAATTTCATGGATGGATCACATCCATTCATCACACATGATTGAGAGGTATACTCCCTCACTTCGAGCGAGATTGAGCATGATTCACATTCTCTAAGTCCCTTGAGTGATTTCAAAATCCCTCAGAGCCTTCTAGAGCACCCCAAGCCTCCCACGATCGGCCATTGTTCTCTGCTTATGAAGCTAAAATATGGGAGACCTCTCTTGATTCAAACCCACCCATTTCTCAACTAAACTCTAATTAAACTTACACACACCATCACCACACCTAATCTAAGCCAACCAAATCATTTTCCAAGCTTCCAAGAGCAAACCACCTCAAATCATAGCTCGTGTGGCTCAACAAGGCTTTGTTTCTACCAAATGAAGCTACCTCGGTCGATCCCATCACCAAAAATTAGCTCCTGTGATGTAATTCCTCAAAATTATAGTTTAGGTGAATTTTTTGTGGGCCTTTGTAAAGAAAATTTTCATGTGGGTCGACCTTGACTATTGAATGTGCTCGTCTACTCCTCCTAATGGTGTGGGATCAATTTGATCCCAATCCGAGCTCTGGTGAGCTTGGATCGAATGGAGAAAGATGAATAGTATCCATCTTTCACCATTCATGAAGGAGACAGATCATGGGCTATCCATTCTGTGTGATTGGAATAGATGGTCCTGATCTAATCACATTAGATCCACCTTTATTTCCTTCTTAATTGTGAGATCTGACCGTGGCCGTCAGATCTTAGATCAGATAGTCTAAGGAAAGTGTGGCCATCATAATCCGAGTTAGCATTCCAATTTGGCAGCTTAAATAGCCTATCCTATTGCGCCATGTCAGCAGCCATGTGGCGTTGACGGGATTAGTGGTTAATTAGGGCTATTTTAATTAATTTTAAAGGCTGAAACTTTCTAAAATCATAACTAATCCTAGAAAATTTTAAAAATATAAATGAGGGCTCATTTTAAAGGTATTCTAGAGGAGAATCCTATAAAATTATTATTAATAAGTTTTGAATAGTAATTTCTGCTTAATTAAGGTTTAATTAAAGATTTAACTATCTTGATTACTCTCTGATTAATTATTTAATTAATTCTAAACTTTTCAGACATGTTCAGGGGGGTGACCTCTGCCTCCCTTATTTTTTTTGGAATTTATTTGATAGTGAATTAGAAAAATTAATTGATTAAGCCTTAATTACTCTCTTAGCTTAATTAGTGATAATTAATCAAATGAATAGTGAATTAATTAATTAATTAAGTTCATTAGCCTGTGTTAACAGTGGAGAAATTTAGGGAAATGGGTTGGGACCCCTCTTCCAATCTTATCCTTAAAGTCCTCATCTTCATTCCCTCTTTAAAATTAATTAATTAAGACTCATTAATTAATTAATCAAATTAATAAAAACTCACATCATATCTAAACTTTAATGAACTAATTGAAAGGATTTAGGGATTGAGACTTAGGCTTCCTTATTTGTCTCTTTCCCTAAGTCCATTTCATGTTGTTAATTATGAATACTTAGAATTTAATTAGATAATTAATGAACTTAATTAACTTGATTAAACCTACCTTCCTTAATCAATCCTTAGGTAGCTCTTTGGGTGTTCAATAACCTAAATAGAAAGCTAATGAAATTATGGTTAGCTCACATGTGTGAGAAAACTATAAAAGTAATTAAGAGATCTCCTTAAGATTAATTAACTATTAATTATGAGCCAATTGCATTAGGCCCCTTTCATTTCTTAGGAGCATTGCCAATTTACTTTTCATGTGGTTGAATCTCATGTTGGCTCATCATTAATTAGTTAATTAACTTAAGGTGATATAGGTAAAGGTTTAATTAATTGATTTAATTCATACCTTAACCTAATTAAGATATAAAATCAATCTAATTACTTTTTATTAAACCAAATTAACTCACACATGGGAATGAGATTAGGATTAGCGAACCTCTTTCACATTTCCTAAATCAAATTAAACATAAAGATCAAAAATTATTTTAAGAAAATTTTGGTTTGTTTTAAATGAGCTTGTTTAATAGGATTATCCTTACAAATTAGTTAGATTGAATGAAATTACATATTTGTGTTTCTTTATTTCTTTCCAATCATGTTAACATATTGTATGCCACTTGTAGCCATGCATTCATTTCTTTCAAATTAATTAAATAAAAATGATTTCTTTTAGGTCAATTTGTATGTGTTGGCTTAATTAAAAATATGTGTGGCTATTATCACTATTAAATCTCAAATGTATTTTCAAAAAGCTTACTAATGAATAGTAATATATATTGTGACTTTATTTACATATACATAGGAGATGCATATGAATATAAGCTTAGTGTATGAAGTGAAGTCTCTTTCTTACATTCATATATTGATTTGCATAACTTTGAATGTTAATGGGTATATTAGTCTGGACATTCCAGGGACGCACGACTTTAAGTAGCCCCGAAGAGGTTCCGACCTCACTCCCCTAGTGCAAAACAATGGCGATGTACTCGTTTGATTTCATTCTTATGCATTTTGATATTAAAATTTAGATAAAGCTTTAATTCATTTACATAAAATAAATAAATCAAATCAAGTAGAATTTTTGCATGGTTTTTTATTCTTATGGTTGCTTATACATCCATATGTATTTAAGAATAACGGGTATATTAGTCTGGACATTCTGGGGATGCACAGCTTTAAGTAGCTCTAAAAAGGTTCCTATCTCACTCCTCTGGTGTCGAACAATAGAACCATACTTGCTTAAATATTTTTACAATTGAATGTGTATTTAGCTAATGAATGAAAACCCCATTTTTCTATTAAAAAGATATGCATTCATATTTTGTTCAAGTAGTTGGATTGATTAGTCATATGATTTGGAGTTCTTTTCTTATACTTTTGTATAGGAATTTAAATAGAACTTTGAATTAACATGACAATAATTCAACCAAATGAAATATCAATTTCAAGTACATTTGCTTACATTCATCATTTAAGTGTGTCAAAAATATAATGTATGTATAGATATGTTTAGGACTTAATCATATGCATGCTATATATGATAGAAAGAAATAAACAAACATGTATTATGTGATAGTAAGTAAGTCCAATTAATCTTAAGATATAATTCTTATTGAATTGGATTATTTAGAGTAAACTTAAACCTAGGATTAATTAAAATATGTAATAAGCCATTCACTAAAAGGAATTGATTAATTAATTTGCTTTAGATGTGGCTTAAGGTAGGGATGAAAGAGAGTGGTCCTCTCTTTTCCTCTCTTTATAACACTTAGTTGTTAGGTGTAAATCAAGATGAAATAAAAGAAAACATTAAATACAAATTTATGAATCAATTAAGCCACTTAAAGTGAAAACAACCTTCAAATTAAATGTCTTTCATATTTAGAAAATCTTAACTCTAAATCCTAGGACATACCACACAAGCCTTAACACACACATTAAAATTAAGTCACAACTTCTAGCTTTATGTTAGGGTAGCGCATGGTTTGATGTATGTTTATTTTGTGATGTATTATTGTAGACTGGATGCTAGGATGTATGCCTCATAGACTAGATGTTAGGCTGTGATTAGCCCAATCATATTTTTTGTAGAAGATTATACTTAAGGGGTGCTTAAAATAAATACAAATGCTCTCTTTTGTAGGTTACTTAACCCCTAAGCATAATCTACATTAGGATAGGTGGGCTTGGTTACCCATGTGCAGGATGCTAAGTCCAAATCATATACATATAACTGCTTGGGTTGTATGGTGTGTTCAACTTACACTTGTCTTGTAAGTGTAGTTATATTTACTTTTCCTATTTTTAATGTGATTGTGCATTAGGATTTAGGATTAGTGTTATGGGGGATTAAGATGAGTGATGGCTAGAAGGTTTTATCTTGGGAGGCCCCGTGATGCCTTTGAAGCAAATAAATCCAAATGAAGAAATGGAGCAAAGACATGAAGGCATGAAAATATGAAGAATGAAGACTCCCCCATAGCATTTATTTATAAAAATTGTAATTATTCTTTGTGGTATTTATTTTTGTGTTGTGTGTGTTTGTGTGAGGGGACACCATGTAGATCCACAGATGTATTCATTAGGGTGATCGGGTATGACATCAAGGAATAGTATACTATCTTGAGAGATAGAAGTCACTATCCTACTATAAACCTAATCACCTTATGAGGACTCCTAAGGCATGATGGGTCTTCGGATATACCAGAGATTTTTCTCCTACTTTTCATGAAAAAGTAAAGCAGGTTTTATTTAAATCAGGTTCGTTAAGTTCCCTATGGAGGCAAGTCTCCATAGTTAATTACATCCTAAGGGAAATGAATCCCTTAAGAATACTCTGAATTAAAGTAGGCGACTATCTCCAAAGAATTCAAAGATAGGACTTTCAAAGGATTAGTTATATTTTTTAAAATCAAGTGGGAGAGGTCAAATGGGAAGAGCTCTTTTTAAAACTAAGAGAGATAAGTAGGGAGTGTTCATGATACTAGTAATCCTAGTGAGCACCCCAATTTATCCTATGGTTGGGCTTTATACATTTGAATTTCAGGAGATTTATTTATTTGAGTTGAAATTTTATTAGAAATTTAGGACTAATAATTCCATAATATAAGGTTGTGGAAATGCCTAAGAGGTGAGGATTTATGCTTGTAGCCTACAAAGAGAAATAGTGGCCTCAAATCCTAAATCTAGGAAGCTTTGGAGAGGGCCAAAACATGATCTAAATCTAAGGCAAAAATGGGTGTATGGTTTACCTCCATAAGAGAGAATAAATCACCCAACTGCTAGGCTTATTATCGCCTAGAGTGGTATCCTGCTAACTCCTCCTACGTATTAAATCCATATAGGCAAGTCATATGATTTGCAAGATGGCTAGGTTGTTGTTTATTTAGAAGAGAAAACTAAGTCCTTAAAATCACTCCCTAAGAGACTAGATCATGAAGGGCATGAGTAACGACTTAATCTAATGCAAATTTTGTCAAGTTTTATTTAATTTTTGGACTTTTGGTTTGACACATGTTATAGAATTTTGTATGCCTAAATGCATGAGAAATTGATTGTGGGCTAAATCAAAAGAGAAAGATGTATTTTTTCATCAAAGGCTCTTACAGGTTAAGCCTTTATTCTCTAGCACAGATGGAAGTCTTCTCTTAACAAAAGTGGAAGAATATGACATGCATGATATTATACATTCATTCAACCAGCTAAGGGGTTGCTAAAAATTTTATTATATTGATTTAATTCCTAGGATTTTATGTGAGGTTATGAATTATTTTAAAATTTTATTTATGAGTTATTAATGGGATAGAAAATTTATTTTTTATCCTAGGAGCCAAATCGCATCCAGGCCACACAACAATCACTAATTATAAAGAAACAATCATAAAATATGCTATTTCTAATGCACAAGATAAACAAAATATCACACAATTTTATAAAGCTATCACAAAAGAATAAAAGGCCGGTGCGGTCGGGTACCGCCATACAACTCAAAAAGAAATGTGGATAGCCGAGCTCTACCCTTATACATCCCGGTAAAATGAAAGAGTAAATTACAATCACAAAATGGTAAGTGTTATGGGGGTCTTCATTATTCATCCTCCATTTTTCACTCTTCATCTGTCATTCCTTCATCTTGGTTTGCTTCACTTCTTTCTTTCTTTTGGGTTGATTGGGAGGTAGCTTGCTCCAAAGGTATCACATGGTATATAAGATATGGTATTATAACCAATGTTCACCCTTAATCCCCATAACACTTATCCTAGTCCTAATGCAAAATTACATCAAGAGAAATGAAAGTAAATATGGCTACACCTGCAAAATAAATGTTAGCTAAAACACACCATACAACTCAAGAAATTACATGAATAATTTAGACTTAGTATCCCACACATGGGTAACAAAGCCCACCTATCCTAACTTGGGTTATACTTAGGGGTATAAGCAACCTGCACAGCAAAATGTATTTATATTTTTATTACAACACCCCTTAAGCACAACACCCTGAGTAAAATATTATTAGGCTAATATCGGCCTAACATCCAGACTACACACATACACCCTAATATCTAGACTAAAATAATACATCACAAAACCAAACATTCATCAAACCATGCATCGCCCTAACATAAAGCTAGAAATGGTGATTTAGTCTAATGTGCATGTGTTAAGGCCTATGTGTCATGTCCTAACTAGGCTATAGAGTTATGATTTACTAAATGTGATGGATTTAATTTATAAAGGGGTTAATTTTTCTTGAAATGATATGATTGATTTGGAAATTTTATTTATGTTTTCTTTTATTTCACATGATCTACACTTTGCAACTAAGTGTTGTAAAGGGAAGAAAGAGTGGAGATCTCTCTTTTATCCAAACCTTAAGTAATTTTTAAGGTGAATTAATTAATGAATTTATTTTAGTGAATGATTTATTATGTGTTTTAATTGACCCTAAGTTTAGATTCACTCTAAATAATCCTATTCAATAAGAAAGGCATCATAAGATTAATTGAAATGGATTACTATCACATAACATACATCCATTTATTTCTTTTCATCATGTATATCATGCATATGAATAAATCTTAAGCATACATGTGCATGCAATGTAAATCTTATCACACATTGATGATGAATGCAAAGAAATGAATTTGGAATTTAAATGTTTTATTTTTGATTGAATTATGCATGCATGTTTTTATTATGTAATAAAGTGGAAGCTTTTCATCAATTAGCTAAACACACATTTACATGTATAAAAGTTTTTAGTGAGTATAGTGCCATTATTTTCTAATCCAGGGGCGTAAGGTACAATACCTACTTACGGCTACTTAAAGCCTCATAGCTCTGGCATGTCCAGGCTAATATATCATTTTCTTATATACATGTAGATGTATGAATGACTATAAGGATAGAAAATCCATGCAAAAGGTGATATTTGATTTATTTGATTTATGATTATTTATTCATTAGCCACATCACACATGCATATGTATAAGAGTTTTAGTGAGTACAATGCCATTATTTTCTACACCATGAGAATAAGGTACAAGACCTACTTAGGGCTACTTAAAGCCTTGTAGCCCTAAGATGTCCAGACTAATATACCACTTTCTCAAATACATATGAATATACAAAAAGAACCACATGAATAGGGAATCATGCAACAAATAATGTTTAATTTGGTTGTATGATTTACATGTGTAATATGATATTCTTCTTAAGTTTTAACATGGAAATGCATAGTAATAAATTTAAGCAAGTGTTATGTTCTTTTCAAATGAACTATACACTTGCCAATCTTATGTGAATCCATGTTAAAGTAGGGAAAGAGAACCTCACATTACCCATCTTATACTATCATCACATGCAAGATTATAAATACTTATAACTAGCATTACTTCATTTTTAATCTTTGATTTATGGGTTTTAAATATAGCTTTTGATTTAATAATGATAATAGCCACTCATATTTAATTTAAGCCAACACATGCAATTTTACATAAAAGAAAATATTTGATTTAATTAATTTTAAAATAAATGAATGAATGATTTCACATGTCAAGCAATATTTAGCATGATTGGAAAGAAATAAAGGAATGTAAGCATATGACTTCATTCATCCCAATTAATTCCTAAGGACAATCAAATTAAATAAAGCTATTTAAAATGACTTAAAATTCTTTAAAGTTGTTTTTCAAATTTGAGTTTGATTTGACTTAGAAAATATAAGAAGGTTTTACTAATCCTAACTCATTTCCCCATATGTGAATTAGTTTAGTTTAATGAGGAATATTTAAGTTAATTTTATATTTTGATTAGATTAAAGTATGAATTAAATGAATTAATTATCCCTTACCTACATCACCTTAAGTTAATTAACTAATTAATAATAAGCCAATATGATATGCAATCACATGAAAAGTAAATTTGCATTGCTCCTAAGAAATGAAAGGCACCTAATGCAATTGGCTTATAATTAATAGTTAATTAGGCTTAAGAGATCTCACTTAATTACTCTTATGATTTTCTCACACATGTGAGCCAATCATAATTTCATTATCTCTCACCTTGGGTTATTGAACACCCAAGGAGCTACTCAAGATCAATTAAGGGTTGCTTAGGTTTGGATGAATTGATTTTTAACTTTAATTTCATTAGTCTTTTAATAAATTTATTAAATATTTGAGTTATGCTTTAATTTGAATGATGAAATTAACTTAGCGAAAAAGATCAAAGGCAAGGCCTCAATCCAAATTCCTAAATCTTTCAATTAACCCATTTTGAAGATCTAATCACTTGATTAATTAGCAAATCATTCCATTAACCCATTAATTAATTTAATTTTCAAAGGTAAAGAATACTTAGGGAATAAATTAAGAAAAATGTCCCCAACTATATTCCCTAAGTGATCTTGCTATTTAACAAGGATAATTATGTTCAAATGATTAATCAAGCTACTGTTTGTCCCTTAATTACAATTAATTGGATTAAGAGATTAATTAGGGCTTACTCAAATGATTTCCCTAATTAAGCAATAAAAGAATTCTAGAAAAATAGGTGGAGGCAGAGGTCATCCCCCGAAACATCCATAAAAAATTTGAGACTAATTGAGTGCTTACTTAAGGTGTAATTAAGCTAATTAGATTTTTGATAAAACTCTAATTAAGCCAAAGTCATTATTCAAAATCAACTAATTATAATTTTCCTAGATTCTCCTCTAAAATATCTTCAAAATGAGCTTAGTTTGTATTTTTTTTTGGATTTTTCTATGATTAGTTATGATTTTAGGAAGTTTCAGTATTAAAAACTAATTAAATAACCCTAATAATTAATCCCTGTGTGCCAGTTGGGCGCGGGCGCTTTCCATGTGGCGTGACGGAATTGGTTATTTAAGTTATCACATCTACGCGCTGACTCAGCGAGGACAAACACACTTTCTCTATGGGCCGTCCGATCTAAGATCAAACGGTCGGGATTAATCACACAGTTTGGGCTAAGAATTATAGTGGATCTAGCGTGATTTGATCATGGTCGTCTGTTCCAATCGCGTGGAACAGATGATGAATGATCCTTTTTTTTTGCGAGCGACGAAAGATGAACACCATTGTTGACCTCATTTTTAGAATGAGCCCTCAACCCCTCCATCTCAGACATAGGACTCCTCTCAGACTTTAAGATATCCTTAGTCCTAAGACACATCTAGTGATTAGGTGGACACTCAACCTATCCCAAGAGACCTAGAAGAGTTAGCCATAGGAATAGGTCATCCTTTAGGGGTGTTAGGAAAATCTGCCTACCCTATAACTTGAACCACTTTCCTTACTTCCTTCCTTTAAGTCAAAATCCAAACTCAAATCAATGCCACATAGTTGAAACACATGAATGAAACACATGATTGAAATCCATGATTGAAATCAATGATTGAATTCCAAGTTGAAATTCCAAATTCCAAATCTTGCCTAAGTCCTTGATTTTCCCTTCATGGACTTAGCCAAAATCAAATCTAAATCAAATCAAAGTCATGAGATTTTCTCATAACTCATTTATATTCTTATTTATATTCTCATATATAAATAAAATATAAATTCAAATCAATCAAATCAAATCCAAAATTCAAATTCCTAATTCAAAATTTTTCTTAAGTCACTTTAATTATCTCTTAAGGACATAGACTAGATCATGATCAAATCACCTCAATCATGAAATTTTCTCATAACCCATTTATATTCACATATATAAATGAAATATAAATTTAAACCAATCAAATCAAATGCAAAATTCAAATTCCAAATTTAAAATCCTTCTTAAGCCCTTAATCTCCTCTTAAGGACTTAGCCTAAATCATGTTCAAATCAATTCAAACTCATGAGATTTTCTCATAACTCATTTATATTCTCATTTATATTCACATATATAAATGAAATATAAATTCAAATCAATCAAACCAAATTCAAAATTTCAAATTCAAAACTCCATATATTTTCTAAGTCCCTTAATTTTCTCTTAAGGACTTAGCCTAGATCATGATCAAATCACCTCAAATTCATGAAATTTTTTCATAACCCATTTATATACTCATTTATATTCACATATATAAATGAAATATATATTCAAACAATCAAAACCACTTCCAAAAATCAAACTCAAACTCATTCAAAATCCAACCTAAGCCTTTCAAGTCAAAATCTTGAACTTAGCCAAATCAACTTCAAATCAAGCCAAACTTTGATTTTTTTTCATGATTCAATCAATCCTTGAATCATAAATCCAAATATAAATACAAACTTCAATCACTTAACCAAAACTCAATTCAAAAATCAAGCCAAAATCCATTTCATCTTCACCCTTTGAACTTGAAATTGTGAAATGAATCAAAACTCATTTGACTTCAAACCACTTGCAAATGGATTTATATTTCAATCATAAATCCATATGTGAGTTCTATCAAACTCAAATCAAGCTTTAACCAAGCCATTTGACTCACTTAGGTTGACTTGACCCAAAGTGACCTAAAGTACCCTTATGAGCCAAATTCTAATCCTAACCAAATTGGATTGAATCAAACTCACCTAAGCCTCTCATCATGATCAATAATCATCATGAGATGATCAATCACTCAAATTGGGTCAAACCAAGTCAAACCTAAGGGTTGACTAAGTCAACACTTAGCCAAAATGAAACCCAACATAGCCAAAATCCACCATAGGCCAAATTGATTGAAACCATTAATCTAAGTTCATTCATGACCAATGTTTGAACTTGACCAAGTCAACATTTGAGCCTAACCTAGCCCAATTGGCCACTTGACCCAAGTTGACCTAACTTGACCTAAAAAGTCAAAATGTGTCAAAACTTGATCTAAGCCTAATTGATTGAAACCAATGGATCAAGTTCATTCCAAATCACTTGTTGAACTTCACCAAAGGCTCAATTGGCCAACTAGACCTAACCTAGCCCAATTGACCTTGAACCTAACTTGACCTAAAAGGGTCATATTGAGCCAAATTCAAACTTAACCAAAATTGATTGGAAATAAAGATACCAATCCATTTCATGACTAACCAAACCTAAACCCACCCATGACCTAGCTCAAATAGGTCAAATGGGTCAAATTGGTTAACTTGACCCATTTGACCTAAAAGAAGTCATATGAACCAAATTCAAACCTAAACCAAATTGAATCAAACCAAAGCCACCAAAATATTTCAAATGGTCATATGAACTTGACCCAACCCTTGGTTTGACCCAATTTTACCAATTAGTCAACTTGACCCAAGTTGACCCATTTTGACCTAAATGGGTCAACATGAGCCAAACCATACCAAATGAACTCCAAATCCAATGAAACTTGGCCAAACCTATTTTCTCAACATACTCAACATATCCAAATTCAAAAATCAGCTAAATGACCATTTTACCCCTAGGTCATAGAACAAATTTTGGCCAATTCCACTTGGAATTTGTTCAAGGCCGCTTCATACTTACTTTATACTCTCCTAATAAGTCAAGTGAACATGACGGAGGGTGGTGCACCCAACCCAATGGGTGTGGGTCAGCCCAACTTGACCCAATTGCCAAACTGACCACTCCCCTTGAAATGGCCACATGGGAATCATGCCTCCACTTGTTTTGAGCACATGGGAAGTTCATATTCCCACTCCTCTAGCCAAATCGAACTCAAGGACAGCTCTAAGAGCTCAAACAACCCTTTCAATCTTGGCAATTGGATCAAAATGGTAAGCTTATGTTCGGCCATTCGATTGCCAAAAGGGAAGATATACTCCCCCTAATTCATTTGAAAATTAACAGAGCTTTAGTAAATTGAAGCCTAGAGAGTCATAGGTGTCATTTGCAAGTGATCCTAAGCTTCCTAGAGGGAGATTAAATTTGCATCTTCTTAATATTTCCTAAGTAAAAATAGGGGAGGTCCATTGAATTGCAAACTTTCTCCACACTCAAACTCCGCTCAATCCTCTCTTCAAGCTTCATCAGAGGACCAAGTCGAGTGCACCTAAGCTCTCTTCCAAGTTCTTGAAGCAAGGGGAGATCCAATTCAATCAAAAATGAGCACAAGATAAGGATGAGGTGACCCATAGAAAGATCCACTCAACCTCAACCCCTCAAACTTTCACCAAAGCTTCGTCTCAACCAGACGAAGCTTCTCCAAGGGAATCGAGTGACGGTGATCACCTCCAGCGAGGTATGTCATTTTTTGACCATTAAACTCAATGTGGTGTGGAGCTTTGTGAAAGAAATGTTAATGGCATAAAATCTTGATCGTTAGATGTGATCTAGGATGCATGTTGATGGTGTGGGTTGATTTTCATCCCAATCCGAGCTCATTCAAGCTCAGATCAAGGCCTAGAACATGGATGGACTCCATGGTTCACAAGGATTGATAAGGAAGGATCTCTGGCCATCCATCCGCATATTTTGGATGGACGGTCAAGATTAAAACACACTTTATATCCTATTTTATCTCCTCTAATCCGTGGCTTTAATCTCTGTCGTCTGATGCTTGATCAGACGACTAACAAAAAAGCGCATAGCACCGCCACCACGTGGCGCTATGATAGGACATTTTAAATAGCCAATCAGAGCGCTTCGCATGTAAAAGGATGTCATGTCAGCTGCACGCGTGGTGCCCGTAGGGATTAAGGATTTAATTAGGATTTATTTAATTTTAATTAATTACCTAAACTTCTAAAATTCATATCTCAACATAAAAAATCAAAAAAATATGAAATAAATTGCATTAGAAAGATAATTGAATATAAAATATTCTAAAATTGATTTTGATTAATTTTGAATAGTTTTTTTCATTAAATTTAGGTTTTATTGGGAATCTTAATTTGCTAATTACCCTTCAATTAATCCACTAATTATTCCCAAACTTCTTTAGTATATTTTGGCGGATGACTTCTACCTCCCCTAATTTTCTTGGGATTTATTGGTGGGTTAATTACAAATTTAAATTCCTTGTGAGATTTTATGTTATCTCATTGGCTCATAATTATTTGATTAACTATGTTAAGGTGGTGTAGGTAAGGGATAATTAACATGCTTAATTCATACAATGACCTAATCAAAATATAAAATGAATCTAATCACCTAAAAATTGAACAAAAATATCAAACACATGTGGAAATGAGTTAGGAACAGCAAACTCACTTCATATTTTCAAAATAAAATCAAATTCAAAAGCAAACAGAAATCATATTAAACAAACTTTGATTTACTTTAAACTTTCTTATTTCATAAGATTGTCTTTAGGAATTAATTAAGGTGAATGTGTTTATATGCTTTCATTACTTTAGTTTTTCCCCAACATGCTAAATATTTGTGTCATATGGTTTCATACATTCATATTTTTTAAAAAAATCAAATTTAAAATGAAATGTTTCCATTATTTCAAATTGCATGTGTTGGCTAAAGTAAGAATATGAGTGGCTATTATCACTATTAAATCTAAATTATTTTCAAAATATATGAATCAATTATCAAAATTGAAAGTGTGTTACTTATATCTTACTTATAAGTTTGCATGTGAATAAAATATAAGGATGTCTTTAGTTTAGGTTTTCCTTCTCCTCTCTTTTAGTATAATTTTGAATAGGATTTGGCAAAGTGTATAGTTCATTTAAAAATAACTTAACACTTGCCTAATTCCATATCCTTTTCATTCCTATACTATTACTTAAGAAGGATACCTATACTTGTACATATAAATTGCATAAATAAAAATAAATCAACAAACACAAACTTTTTTGTATTCTTTCTTTTCCATTAATTTCTTTTATACACATGCTTGTATTTAAGGAAAGTGGTATATTAGTCTGGACAATCCTGAGGTTGCGAGGCTTTAAGTAGCTCTAAGTTGGTCTTGTACCTTACACCCCTGGTTAACAATGGCGTCATACTCACTTATGCCTTTCATACATTCATATGTGCATGTGAAATTTTAATAAGAAACCCCTTTGTTACTTAATGAAAATAATCCATCATAAACATTCAAATTTTCTTAAATAAATTACTTAGCATGCATCATAAAGTGTGCTAAACATTCCTATTTGTTTGTATAGATATGTGTAAGACTCATTCATATTCATGTTATACATGTTGGGCAAGAAATGAAGTGATGTATATTTTATGAATTTAGTTCATTTTACTTAATCTTAAAATGCCTTTCTTTTTGAATAAGTTTGTTTAGAGTTCATCTAAACTTAGGATTAATTAAAACATAAAAATAAAACATTTACTAAACAAAATTAAAACATGAATCCACTTTAGAAATTACTTAGGTTAGGGAATGAAAGAGAAGTTCTCCTCTCTTTCACTCTCTTTATAACTTAATAATTAATTGTAGGATTCACTTGAACCCAATCAAAACATAAAATAAAATCAACCCAAAAGAACTAAACCACTTAAATGAAACCCTCCTTTAAGTTAAACATTCTTTACACTTAGAAAATTTTAACTTAAATCCATAGCTAAGCATACCACACAAACCTCTAAAGCACACACATTAGGCTAAGTCACCACTTCTAGCTTTAGGTTAGGATGGTGCATGGTTTGATGTTTGCTTTTATTTTGTGATATATGTTTTAGTCCAGATGTTAGGGTGAATGTGCATTGAATGAATGGTAGGGCAATCCTAGTCTAACCATTATCTGCTGTAAGGGATTGTTCTTAAGGGGCACTGTGATAAATAAAAAATATATAAATACTTTTGTTGTACGGGTGCTTATACCCCTAAGTATAATCCAATAGGCCAGGTGGACTTAGTCACCCATGTGTGGGGTGATAAGTCCAATATACGTGCATGGGATTTTGTGTGGTTTGTTTAGCTAATCTCTGGTTTGCAGGTGTTAGCTAGATTTACTTTTTCTTTTCATGTAATTTTTGCAATTAGGATTCTAGAATGATTGTTATGGGGATTAGGATGAGCATTGGTCATAAGATCTCATCTTATGCACCATGTGAAGCCTTTAGAGCATCCACCTTCCAACCATCCAAAAGAAGGAACCAAAGAAGAAAGATGAAAAGAAGAAGAATGAAGAAATGAGGCTTGAAGATCCCCATAACAATGAGTTCCTTGCTTAATTGTATGCAATTCATTTGTAATCTGGGTTATATAAGGGTAGAGATCAGCTACCCAATTTGTTTTTGGGTTTGTGCAGTGGTACCCAACCACAATGGCCTCTTATTCTTTTACGATTAGCTTTATAAATTGATTGATGATTTATTTAGCTTGTGCATTAAGTGGCATCCTTTTCTTAGTTTCTTCCTTATTTTATGTATGGCCTAAATATCAATTAGGCTCTTAGGAAAAAATAAATTTTCTACCAAATTTAACAATTCAAAACTAAAAATAAAGAACTCATAACCTCATCTAAAGCTTAGGCTACAAATCAAGATAAAAGAATTAGCAACCCCTTAACTGGATGAGTACTTCTTTTATGACATCATGCACAAATGCATATTATTTTCACTCTTGATTGGAGGGCTTCCACCTTTCCTAGAGAATCTTGGCTTAACCTTGGAGAGCCATGGTGGAAATACACCTCCTTCCTTCTCACTGATTTTGGCCAATAATCTCATTTTTCATGCATTAGGCATATGAATCCTATTAGCTTGAGTCAAAATGAATGTTCAAAAATAAAAATAAAATAAAATCTAAATTGCATTAGATTTAGGTCATTTGAAGCATACCTTTACATGATCTAGTCTCTTTAGGGAGTGAGTTTAAGAACTTAGTCTCTTTCTAAATAAATAATATCCTAGCTATCTTACATAAAGCATATGACTTACCAACATGAATTTAAAATGGTAGGAGGAGTTAGTTGGCAACCACCCCCAGGTGGTTGTAAGTCCAAGCAGTCGAGTGATTTATCCTCTCTTGTGGAGGCAAACCAAATACTCATTTTCTCCTTAGATTTAAGTTGTGCTTTTGACTCTCACCAAAGCTTTGTAGATTTAGGTTCTGAGGTTGCTTCTCCCCTTTGTGGGTCATAAGCATAAATCTTTGCCTCTTAGGCATTTCCATTATCTTGTGTTATGAAATCATAAGCCCTAAATTTCTATTGAAGAATTCAACTTAAACAAATTAAATCAATTTCAAAAATATGAAGCCCAACCATAGGATATTTTCAGATGCTCGTTAGGTTTCCCTAGCATCGTGGGCATCTCCTACTTATTTTCCTTTGGCTTCGATAATAACTCCCCACTCTTTGATCAATTCTATTTGATCTTTCAAAATAAACTAATCGATTGATTGTCCTACCTATTAAAATATTTGGAGACAACAATTATTTACCTTAATCGAGAGTATTCCTAAAGATTCTCATTCCTTAGGATGTAATTAACTATGGGGGCTTGCCCCTGTAGGGAACTTAATGAACCCGATTTAAAATAAACCCTACTTTACTTTTCCATATAAAGTAGGGGAAGAATCTCTGGTACACATGCAAACCCATTGTCCTTAGGAGTCCTTGTTGAGCTGATTAGGTCCATTATAGGGTGGTGACTTCTATCTTTCGAGATAGTATACCTCTCCTCAATGTAGTACCCGATCACCCTCAATAAGAACATCTGTAGATCTACTTGGTGTCAAATTGCATAGAAAGAAGAAGATGTATATTTCCTTCCTCATTTTATCTCACATAGAGTGAAGATGGAAGTATATATCTTATTCTTTTAGAAATCTCCTCAATATTGAAAATTTCACCTCAGATTTTTTTAGCGACTCCACTGGGGAAGGTTCCTCTCTCCATTTTTGGTAAATGATCATTGTCTTCAAGTATCGATAGTGAGTTTATACTTTGGTATGAATCCAAGACTATCTTTCATTATGTTGGCACTTAGGGTAATTGGTTTGCCTCCATAAGAGAGGACAAACCACTCAACATCTTGGACTTACAACCACCTGGGGGTGGCCACCAACTAACTCCTCCTATGATTTTAAATACATGTAGGCAAGTCTTTATGTTTATGCAAGATAGTTAGGTTATTATTATATAGAAAGAGACTAAGTCCTTAAACTCACTCCCTAAAGAGACTAGATCATGTAAAGGGTATGCTTCAAATGTCCTAAATCTAATGCATTTCAAATTTCATTTTATTTTCATTTTTGGACAATCATTTTGACTCAGGCTAATAGTATTTTTATGACTAATGCACGAGAAATTTGATTATTGGCCAAAATCAGTGAGTAGGTAGAAGGTGAGTTTCCACTACGACCCTCAAAGGTCAAGTCGAGTTCTCTGACAAAGGTGGAAGCCCTCTAATCAAGAGTGAAATAAGATGCATTTGTGCATGATATTATAAAGAAATGCTTATCCAGCTAAGGGGTTGCTAATTCTTTTATCTTGATTTTAAGCCTAAGCTTTAGATGAGGTTATGAGTTGTTTAATTTTACTTTGAGTTGTTAAGTTGGGTAAAAGATTTATTTTTCTCTAAAGAGCCTAATACACATCCAAGCCATACATAAAGCAAGGAAGAAACTAGGAAAAGCATGTCACCTAATGCAAAAGATAAATAAATCATTAAATAATTTATAAAGCAAATCTCAAAAAGAATAAATGGTCATTTGTGGTCGGGCACCACCGTACAAACCCAAAAATATCAAATGTGGGTAGCCGAGCTCTACCCTTATACAACCCAGATTATAAATGAATTGAATTACAATTTAAGTAAAGAAATTCATTATTATGGGGGGTCATCAAGCATTATTCTTCTTTCTTCTTTCTTCTTTCTCTTCTTTTCTTTTCTTCTTTCTTCTTTGGTTCCTCCTTTAGATGGTTGGATGGTAGATGATCCAAGGCTTCACATGGTACATAAGATGAGATCTTATGACCAATGCTCATTCTAATCCCTCATAACAAATAATTCCAAAATCCTAAATATACAAACTTTTACATGAAAAGGAAAAGTATAAATCTAACTGACACTTGTAAAATAAAGCTTAGAAAAATCACACCACATAAATCTCAAGCATGTATATTGGACTTATCACCCCACACATGGGTGACTAAGTCCACTTGGCCTATGAATTATGCAAAGGGGTATAAGCACCTGGAAGCAAGAAGCATTTATATTTTTATTTATGATATCATCCCTTAAGCACAAACCCCTACAGAAAAGAATAGTTAGACTAAGCATCTCCTACCATTCATTCTACGAGCATACACTCTAACATCTAGTCTGAAACATTCATCACAAAATAAAACATAACATCAAACCATGCACCGACCTAACCTAAAGCTAGAAGTGGTGACTTAGGCTAATGTGTGTGCTTTAAAGGTTTGTGTCGTATGCTTAGCTTAAGACTTAGGTTCAATCTTTCTAAGTGTGAAGAACATGTTGAACTTAGAGGAAGGTTTCATTTAAGTTAGTTAAGTGTTTTGGGTTATTTTTATTTTATTTTTTAGTTTGGTTTAAGTGGAACCTATAATTAATTATTAAGTTATAAAGAAAGGGAAAGAGAAGGGCACTTCTCTTTCCTTCCCTAATCCTCAAGTAATTTCTAAGGTAAGTTCACAATTTAATTTCATTTAGGTAAATATTTTGATTACATATTTAAATCAATCCTAAGTTTAGACAAACTCTAAAAAAACCTATTCAAAAAGGAAGACATTTTAAGATTAAATAAAATGAATCAAAATTCACATAATACACATCACTTCAATTCTTTCCCAACATATATAGCATGCATATGGATGGACCCTAAGAATATATATACATGAAAATGAGAATATTTAACACACTTTATGGTGCATGCTAAGTAATCCATTTAATAAAATTTAGAAGTTGAATATGCATGATTTTTCTTAAGTAGAAAAGGTTTTCCTTATCCAAAATTTCACATACATGCATGAAAGTAAGAAAGGCATAAGCGAGTACAGCACCATTGTTAACCAGAGGTGTAAGGTACAAGACCTACTTAGGGCTACTTAAAGCCTCATAACCTCAGGATTGTATGGACTAATATATCACTTTCCTTAAGTACTGACATCCATATAAAAGAAATGAAATGGAGAAGGAATATGCAAAAGTTGTTTAATAGTTTCATTTTTTTTTATGCAATTTATTCATGCAAGTATAGGAAATCCTTCTTAGATGATGGCATAGAGAGGAATAGGGTATATAATTAAGTAAGTGTTGGGTTCTTTTCAAATGAACCCTATATCTTACCAACTCCTATTCAAAACTATGCTAACATAAGAAAGGAAAGAAAGGCTATACTAAATATTACTTTATAATCTATCACATGCAAGATTATAATTAAGATATAAATTTCACATTTTCAAATTTATAGTTTCATTTATAAGTTTTGAAAATACTTTAGATTTAGTAGTGATAATAGCCACTCATATCTTACTTTAGCCAACACATGCACATTTGACATAAAGTAAACAATTTCATTTTAAAATTTTGAAACATGAAATTATGAATGCATGAATGACATGACATACAATTTAACATGTTGGGAAAGATCTGAAGCAATGTAATCATGCAAACAAACTCACTTTACTTAAATCCTACAGACATTCTTAAAGAATAAGAAAATTTAGAATACATCAAAGTGAATTTTAAAATGATTTTTGTTTAGTTTGAAGTTTGATTTAATTTTGAAAAGGTGAGATGAGTTTGCTATTCCTAACCCATTGCCACATGTGTTTTGTATTTTTGTTTAATTTTTAGATAATTAAATCCATTTTTAAGTATTGATTAGGTTAGAGTATGAATTAAGTAGCTTAATTAACCCTTACCTACACCACCTTAGAAAAATTAACTAAGTAATTATGAGCTAATAAGATGACATAAAACCCACAAGGTATTTAAATTTGCAATGCACCTAATAATGAAAAAGCCTAATACAATTTGGCTCACAATTAAAAATTAATTAAGCTAAGGGGTTTAGCTTAAGTACTTTTAAAACACCCTTTCACATTTATGAAAGGGGTTTTAATTTTCTTAATTGAACTTAGGCTATTAAACACCTAAGCATCTACCCAAGATAGATTAATTAAGTTCTAGAACTTTTGAAAATTATTTAAAGGGATAATTAATGAATTAACCCTTAAGTAAGAGGGGGTTAAGGAAAGAAAAGGGATAATTAATTCATAGGGTAAATCCACTAATCATACCTTAATTACCCTTAATTATATGAAAGGGGGTAATTAATAAATGAAATAGCAATTTCCCCAATTAAGGCCTCAATAAATCTCAAGCAAATTAGGGGAGGTAGAGGTCATCTCCTAAAATGAACTCTAGAAATTTGACATCAATTGGTAAATTAATTAGGGAATAATTAACTCATTAACATTCCTAAAGAAATCCAAATTTAGAGAAAAGGGGAATTCAAAATCCATGAAAAACATTTTTAGAATATTCTAGATAAAATTATCTATCCATAGTATTTTTTTCTTTTATTTTTCTGATTTTTCTTGAAGGAGTTATGATTTTTTCAAGATTTCTGAATTAATTAGGAATTAATTAAAATCCCTAACTAATCCCCTCTAATATTGGCTCGTGAGACCGTGTGGCGGCTGATTACATTTACATGTATTGCTCCATGAGCCATCCAATTAAATGTCAAATCCATGGGGTGGCTGGCGGTGCACGCGCTTACATCCTTGGTCATCCGATCAAAGATTGGATAGCTAAGGAATAACACGCGGCTTAAAATAGATAAGGGATTTATAAAATGTGCCTAATAATCTCAGCCGTCCATCTAAAATGCACGGATGGATAGCTGAGATGAGCCAAGTTCTTCCCTGAGGATCATTGTGAACTGTCCATGATCCAAGGGGAGATCCGAGCCTGATCTAACAAAGATTCATTCAAGACTCAACCCACACCATCTAGAGGAGTAGAGCGGCCAATCCAATAGTGGATTTCATATGCAATGAAAATTCCTTTCACAAAGGACCAACACCTCTTAATCTAATGGTCAAAAAATCACATACCTCACTAGTGCTTAGGATCGATGAGGTAACTTCATCTAATGGAGACGAAGCCCTGTTGAAGTTCCTAGGTCTTGAGGTTGAGTGGATCAATGGGTGGACCAACTCCTCTTCAATCCCTTTGCGACTTTGATTGAATTAAGTTCTTCCTTGCTGTGGAAACTCAAATGGATGCTTGAATAGGCTTGACTTAGTCCTTAGATCAAGTGTGCAAGAGAAATTTGGATGAGATCAAGTGTAGAAGAAGTTGGCTCTTCAATGGATCTCCCCTATTCTGCACTATGCAAAATTGAAGAATGAAGAATCCAAATCCTCTCTAGAGGCCTAGGGAAAGCTCTGAGGTGGTTGCTAAGGCTTCCTAGGTTCCAATCGAGTGTGAGTGAATGAAAATTTTAGTGAATTAGGGGGAGTATATCTCCCCCTATGGCAATCGGACGACCGACAATGTGCTTGCAATTTTGATCCAATTGACCCTATGGAGTAGGTTGTTTAGGCTGTTAGATCAATGCACATGGTCGATTTATCCAAGGGAGTGGAATGCTAACTCCATGTGCATCAAATTGAGCTTATGGGGGACTTTGAAAATTGAATTTCAAGCTAAGGGTCAGGTTTGGATTATGGGCCAAATGGGTTGACCGAAACCCATTGGGTTGGATGCACCACTCATCACTAAGTCCCCTTGAGCTTTTAGGAAAGCCTCAAGTGATTGTGAGGAGTGTATGACCAAAATACCCATGGGCTAGGCCAAAATTTGTTCTATGGCTTAGGGGTAGAATGATCATTTTGCGCTATTTTTCAATTTGGGTATGTTTAGTATGTTGAGCAAATAGGCTTGGACAAGTTTGGATTTGGAATCCATTTGATAGAGTTTGGCTCATGTTGACCCATTTAGGCCAAAATAGGTCAACTTGGGTCAAGTTGACCAATAGGTCAAATTGGGTCAAACCAAGGGTTGGGTCAAGTTCATATGACCATTTGAAATATTTTGGTGCCTTTGGTTTGGTTCAATTTATTATAGATTTGGTTTTGGCTCATATGACTCATTTAGGTCAAATTGGTCAAGTTGACTGATTCAACGTATTTGGGTTAGGTCAAAGGTAGGTTTAGGATTGGTAAATCATATGGAGGGGATTGGTATCTTTGTTTCCAATCAATTTAGGTTAGGTTCAATTTTGGTGCAACATGACCCGTTTAAGTCTTGTTGGGTCTAAGGTCAATTGGGTTAGGTTGGGTCTAGTTGGCCAATTGAGGCTTTGATCAAGTTCCACAAGTAATTTGGAATGGACTCGACTCATTGGTTTCAATCAATTTGGCTTAGATCAAGTTTCGACACATTTTGGCCCTTTAGGTCAAAATGGGTCAACTTGGGTCAAGTGGACCAATTGGGCTAGGTTAGGCTCAAATGTTGGCTTAGTCAAGTTCAAACATGGGTCATGAGCGAACTTAGATCAATGGTTTCAATCAATTTGGCCTATGGTGGATTTTGGTTATGTAAGGTTTCATTTTAGGTTAAGTGTTGACTTGGTCAACCCTTAGGTTTGACTTGGTTTGATCTAATTTGATTGATTGATCATCCCATGATGATTGTTGATCATGATGAGAGGGATATATGAGTTTGGTTCAATCTGATTTGGCTAGGATCAAAAGTTAGCTGATAAGGGTACTTTAGGTCAGTTTGGGTCAAGTGAGCCTAAGTGGGTCAAATGGCTTTTTCAAAGCTTGATTTGAAGTTGATTGATCTTGTATATGGACTGATGATTGAATTATAAATCCATTTACAAGTGGTTTGAAGTCAAATGGATTTTGATCCATTTGAAAGTTTCATATTCAAAGGAAGAATATGAAGGGGGCTTGGGTTTGATTTTTGATTTGGGCTTTGATTGTTTTATTGAGGTTTGGATTTATATATGGACTCATGATTGTAGGTTTGATTGAACCATGAGAGAAAATCAAGGATTTGGCTTGATTTGAATTGAGTTTGTCTAAGTTTAAGATTTTGACTTGAAAGGCTTAGATTTGATTTGAGTTTGATTTGAGTTTGATTTTTTGAAGTAGGTTTTGATTGTTTAAATTTATATTTCATTTATATATGTGAATATAAAAGAGAATATAAATTGACCATGAGAAAATTTCAAGGATTTGAAGTGGTTTAATCATGATTTGGGTTAAATCCATTAAAGGAAATTTAAAGTATTTAAGAGAATTTTTAATTTGAAGTTTAATTTTTGGATTGGGTTTGATTGATTTATATTTATATTTCATTTATATATGAGAATGTAAATGAGAATACAAATAAGTTTTGAGAAAATTCCATGAGTTTGAAAAGGTTTGATCAAAGTTTAGGTTAAATCCATTAATGAAAAATTAAGAGATTTAAGGGAATATCAAGGATTTTAAATTTGGAATTTAATTTTTGCCTTGGATTTAATTGATTTATATTTATATTTCATTTATATATGAGAATATAAATAAGTTTTGATAAAAATTCAAGGATTTGAATAGGTTTGATCAAGATTTAGAGTTAATTTTAGCTAAGTCCTTTAATGGAAAATTAAAGGGACTTAAGGAAATTTTCATGAATTTATTTGGAAATTTGAATTTGATTTGATGGGTTTGAATCTATATTTCATTTATAAATGTGAATATAAATTAGAATATAAATGGATCATGAGAAAATCTCAAAGCTTTGGATATATTTGAATCATGATTTTGGCTAAGTCTTTAAGAAACTTAGGAAATTTGAACTTAGGAATTTTGATGAATTTTGATCATGGATTTCAATTATAGTTTCAATCATGAATCTCAATCATGGAATTGAATGATGGAATTGATTTGAGTTTGGAGAAAATCAAATAGAATTGATTTAGAGTTTGACTTGAAAGGAGGGAAGTGAGGAATGGTTTAAACTACAGCGTAGGAGATTTTCTAACAGCCCTAAGGCATAACCTATTCCTATGGCTAACTCTTCTAAGTCTTCTAGGGCTAGGGGAGTGTGTCCACCTAATCACTAGATGTGTCTTAATACTAAGGAAACTCTTAAATTCTAAAAGGAGTCCTATGTTTAAAATGGCGGGTGTTGAGAGCTCATCCTAAAAATGAGGTCAACACATACCCAAATTTGCTAAGTGAGTAAATTCCAAAATACCAAATCGAAAACAAAATTGATTGAACCTTACTTTAACATGCCCAAATTTGTTAAAGGAAAGGGTCCTCAAATCAAAATATAATTTTAAACATGAACCTATGGAAGCATTTTTCTAAAAAATATTTGAATCCATTTGTCAAAATACTCAAATTTGTTGAAGTTGGATTCATATTCAAACATTCCTTTTTCCAATCAAATTTCTAAATCTTCTCTAAATCCATTTGAACCCCACTTAACACTTCCAAGATGTTGGATGTGGGTTTAAATTTTAAATTCAAATTCAGAAATCAACAAAAATAGAAATTTGATCCAAGCTTGTTTCCTACATTGGAGATTCTCAGCATCAGTCACAGGTACAACTACAGTTTAGTCCTTCAATTTTTGTAGTTGATTAGAAATGGAAAGCTCATAGAAGTTTGTGTTCACTTTCCCTTATGGAACAGACTTGGCCTTGGATTAGGGCAATCTCCCCCGAGCTGATCATACCAACATTATCCATTTCGGTAGAGGTTTTGAGGGAGTGAAGATCACCTGTGAGGGGACTCCACTCACAACTATCAGTAGGACCGCGGTGGCTGGGCAGAAGCCGATCATCCAGATTGATTTACCCTCAAATTCTGACATCCTCTCATTAAAGAGGAAAGCAGTGATAGTCCCACCAGTTTCAGTAGTACTAGTGATAGTTATAAAGCCTACGTGCCCCGTGGTTTCTTGTGCTGCCCCAGTAAGGGCTAGCACCCACTCTTTGGCACCCTCTAAGGGTAAGGCTCCTCTGATCCCAGAGATTGCCTCCCCACCCTTTGAGGTTGGGTCTAGTTCTAACTCTACTCATCCTACTCGGACATAGAGGAGAAATAAAAACTGCATGATCAAGTGTTGTCATATTAGGATTGTTAGGGAGATGGAGGCAGCTACGCGGTCAGTTATAGAGGACGTACCTACTCTGATCATCCCACTGGTTATAACGAACAAGTTTCATCCTCACTCTGGGTCATACAGAGGGGATGCTAGGAGGATTCATACTTCACCTCCACCAATGGTTACTAGCCCTGTTTTGAGTAGGAAGTTGTATGCAACCACCTAGCTAGGTTGGCAAATCTTATAGATGTTCTGAGTCTGGAGCTCAGTTTGATTTGAGATCTATCATCCCTCGCAACATGGGGAAACATCTTCAAAGGGAAAGGGCTAGATAGACCCATACATCTATTCATATCACCAGTAGGGAGAGGCGGAGGTTCAGTCGCCAGTCGATAGCTTATGCACTTGTTAATTTTTCAACTTGGCGCACTACCCGAGCCAACCATACAGATAACATCTTGCCTTATAGGGATGACCCATCATAGGAAGAGGGTCCTTTTCTTGAGAGAGTCCCCTACTCTCCCCGTGCCATCACTTGTTCACATCACAACATCTCCAGCTCCACCAAAGGCCATATCTGGGGAAAAGCGTACCTCGTAGGTGATCCATCTATGGTTGAGGGATCCTATTCCATCTACACTACCTACTGTGGTGAGGCTAAGCTCTTTTGCTCGACCTTCTACCCTCGTGGTGGTGTAGAGGGAATGGTGACCTCGAAGCACAGTGGTCATTCCTTCACCAACACCACCAATTCAGTAGGACATGGAGATGGTAGCAACTATTACAGAGGGAGCAGATGATAGCCAGTTGCACCGATGATAGTAGAATCTCCTAGGAGTGTCACCCCTTTCAGAGTTAGTGACAGTCAGGAGTGTGTCTCTTCTAGTGAGCACAATCCTCATAGGATTGACTCTCCAACAGCAGGCGACATCTAGTTCCTCTGAGTACATGATAGTGATCATTCTGGTTAGCCAAAATCATTTGTGCTTGCTCAGATTGATCGTTCTTTTGAGGAGATAGATGCACATTATCTTGTAGAGAAGAAGGAAACTCTAAAGTATGACTGGTCAGATGAGGAGAAGATCAACTTTGACCCCAATGAAGATGATTTATTGGGAGACTCAGTCGGGGTCTGCATGGTAGATACCAGGGGATCCCTCCTTAAAGAGTAACAGGCCATGAAAGGTGATGAGGTTGATTAGGAAGACACAGCCCAATCAGCCCAACACCTCTGATATCAGTTAAAGTAGAAAGATGAGCAGATAGATAGGATGGCGAGGTAGCTTGAGGACTTGTTAGCAGTAGTTTTAGTACTTTAGAAATAAGCCCAAGCAGTCCATCCTACTACAATCGATATTAGTCAGCCAGAGTTAGTGCATGTCTTGAACCCAACCAAGACCTTACCTCCCATTGAGCAAGGTAGCACTAGCATCTATAGAAAGGTAGTGGAAAGTACCTCCACACATGAGAAAGACATTAGATCCATGGTTGAACTGCAAGTGAAAGAAGCTTTGGCTCAAGCCCGAGGAGGATCATTGGTTCTAAAGGGTAGACCCTACCTAGAGGAATTTGATGCAATCAAATATCTCAAGAATTTCGTGTCACCTTCCTTCAAGAGCTTTGATGGCAGTGCAAACCTGAGGCAACATATTGCACACTTTAGGGCCAGTTGTTGCAACATCGGTGGCAGTGACATTTTGTTATTTCGCCTCTTCATTAGTAGCCTAGAAAGGATTTCTTTCAATTGGTATGCTGAACTTCCCAACGGTTCAGTAAAGACATTTGCTGAGTTGGAGCAACTCTTTATCAAGAGGTTTGCTGGAGCTCAACAAAGGGTAATTGTATGTGATCTCATTGTAGCACAACAACACCCAGGTGAATCCCTTGCTGACTATATTGTCCAATGGTGTAACCTGAGTATGAAATGCAAGCTACAGCTCTCTTAGTAGCATGCCATTGAGATTCTTCTAAAGAATATCCATGGCCCAGTCGCCTTCATGCTTAAGGGCTTCACTATCAAAACATTTGAGAAGCTAATAATCAAGGCAGTTAATCTATGAGGAGAGGCTAAACAGTTGCCTTTTAAGACCAGTTGCCCAAAGCGAAGGCACATAAGGTCTATAAGAAGAAATTGAGAGCAGTGACAGCAGTAGATAAGGGGAAGCAACCAACTAGAGATCAGTCCAAGAGACCACGACCTCAGTAGTCTTTGCTTCCACCTCCTTTAACACCACCGAGGTAGCCCTACCAGCCTCCACAGCAAGCTCCATGACCAACACCACAATCTCCTCAAACATACCACCAGCAGCAGCGGCACACATACCCGCCACCAAGTAGCTATGGTCCACCTACTCTTTTAGATAAGCTTAACAAACCATATTCATTTAAGAGGGAGGTAATCAGAAAGATCTTTAAGAATCTCTTAAAGAAGCCTGATTTTCAGCTACCCGAGCTTAGGAGATAGGAGGAAGTGGGCAAAATCAATGATCCAAACATTTTCCCCTACCATCGTATGCTAGGTCATGTTTTGGAGGATTACTTCACATTTAAGGACTTGATTGAACATAGCTTCAAGACCGATGTTATAGTTATGTCGAAGGAATATCTTATGATACAACCATCCAGTTCCATTAGGATAATCCTTGGGGATACATGTGATCCTTCCAAAACTAAAGAAGGTTGGGATATCTCTTTATCCAAAACCTCTAAAAAGATCATCTAGAAGATCAAGAAACTTTCTTTGCAGGTGCCTGAGTCAGCTCAAACCTCCAACATAAAGGAAGGTTTGCAAGTTGCTAGTGCCAACTCAGGAAAAGGGGGAGCTCAACAGTTGCGGCATGTGACACAGGGTAGCCCATGGCAACCACCAAGTCCAACCTCCACTGCTACCACATCAGCGACTTCCTCTACTTCAATTAGTTCTTCTTCTACTACTAGTAGAACTCTTGTATCAGTGGATAAGAGCATCAAATCCCTTACCCTTTTTACTTTACTTGATTTCTACTTTGTACCACACATCAAATTTAATAAATTGAAGAATAAAGCTAGCTTGAATTACATTTGTGTCACTTTTGATGGGTTGTCTACTTATATTCTTAATGATAACTCTTCAAGTCAAAATAACTATAATAATTTTGATCTTCCTCTTTCTGATTCAGAGTTGCACTTTCCTACTCTGAATAGTATGGGTTCACCTCTTGAGATAAACTTGGAATCATCTGATTCCAAGGGTCCCATAGGAGAAGCTGTAAGTGAGCCTGATGTGCAGGTAGAACCTTCCATTATCCTACCATAAGAGATCACCGAAGTCAACCTCCGTAGTGGAAAGGTTCTACCTCTTAGGGCATCACCTCAAAATAGAGGGAAATAAGTCATTAGTACAGAGAATTGAGAAGCCCCTCCATAGGATGCTCCACCCTTGGATATGCTTATGGAGGATTAGCCCAAGGTGAACTACAATATCCTCTCTCATCTAAGAAAATTATCATCTTAGCTAAGCATATACAATGCCCTTGTCTCATCCAAAGAGATGAGAGAATCACTAATCAAGGCTCTCCTTGATCCTAAAATATGCTTAGCTCAGCTGACTGCTATAAGTAAAGAGGCACATTACACAAAAGAAGCTCAGGGGATCACCTTCATAGATGAAGACCTTCTTCTAGGGGACTTGGAGCACAACCGACCCCTCTACATCACAGTTGACATGGGCAAATTCAGACTTGCCAGAGTTCTTATTGATCTAGGTGCATCGGTGAACATTATGAGTCTAAAGATCTTTGCCTATTTGAGGACATATCCACACTCCGAGGAGATCAGATGATGTTAAGAGGATTCAATGAACAAGGTGAGCGGGCTTTAAGTTCTATAGTGTTACCCTTGGAGATAGATGACTGGAAGACTGAAGCCAAGTTTTACATTATTGATTAGAATACTTTATTCACTACTTTGCTCTGTAGGCCTTGGATACATTGAAACAAGATAATTCCATCCTCCCTCCATTAGTGCATCAAATTCAGAAAGGATGGGATTGAATACCATTTCAATGGAGATAAAAAACCATTTTCAGTTAGAAAGGTTAAGATTTATGAGGATCTGACCTACTATCTTTCTCAGAACACCCTTTTTTGTGAACTTGGATAAAACTCAAATTCAAAAGAAAAAGAAAATGAAGAAAAAGAAAAGGAAAATGAAAATCCAAGAGAACAAAAAAGGGGAATTGAAGAAGAAATAGATCTACATATCACATTCCACCCACAGTTCATTCCATCATATGGACATCTAGGTTGGCTGGCTCAACCTCCACTAGGCAAAGGCGAGGACAGGCGCCCAGAGGTGTGTAAGACCCCTGGTTGGCCATTACAGTCAATGTTCAGTTCATAGGAGTTCCCCTACTATTCACATAGACTTGGAATCTAACTCAGAAGTTCAGTCTAATGTGATTAGTATAGTAGACAACCCCTCTCAATGAGTTCCATTGGAGGTGACTTTCGATTCAGATAGAGATGAAAACTAGGCCTCCAAATAAAGCAAGGTATTCAAATCAAGTTTATGTGAGACTATTAGGCAGCAGGTGGGAACCTTAGCTCTAACCTCACTTTCATCTTAAAAAGCTGAATGTTTAGTAATTAAGGAAGCCCCTAAGTCTTCCAGTGATACGAAGTCGAAGAGATTCTTTTTGGGATCATCATCCTCAAGTCCTGAAGTTAATGCAGAACTTGAGGAGGATACATTTAAAGAATTAATGGATTTACCATTTGAATTCAACTCACCTTGTGTTCATAATCTTATACAGAAAAGTTTAGTTCCTCATACATGGTCCAAGCATAGGTCAGAGTACTTTGAAAAGCTATGGAACAATATATAGGCGAAGCACAATCCAGTAGGGTAGGATTGATCTGATTGGGTCCAGTCGATGATGAAGAATACTGCTTAGTCGTTACCAATCATTTGGAGTCTGATAGGTTCTTTTCACACAACACCAAATCTTATCAGAATGTGTGTTTGAAAACCTCAGATGATCTAGATAATCTCCAAATCAAAGATGCATCACTATAATTTAATGAGGATATCCATTCAATAATTGATAAGCTTAAAGAAATCAACCTTAGGATAGAAGAAAATCCACGCCCGACGTACATCAGTTTATTATTGAATGAAGAAGAAACCAATGACTTAGTTAAGCTATTAACTGAGTTTAAAGACTACTTCACATAGAGTTATGAAGAGATGCCCAGATTATTTCTTGACATAGTAATCCACAAGCTAGCCTAACGCTACCCCTATTAAGCAAGTTCCTAGACACATGCGATTTGAAATCGAACAACAGGTCATTTTTGAAGTCAAGAAACTAATCGATGCTGGTTTCATTAGGGAAGAAAAATATCTTACCTGGTTAGCTAATGTCATCCCATTTAAGAAGAAGAATGGCCAAATTCACATATGCATTGATTTTAGGGACTTAAACAAGGCATGTCTTAAGGATGAGTTTTCTCTTCCTATACCAAAATTAATGGTCGACGACCAGAATTAATGAGTTTCCTCTTCCTTGCCCAACACTTACTTAATTCCATACCCTATTCATCCCTATGCTATCACCTAAGATGGGTTGACTATATTTGCATACATAAATTGCATAAACAAATATGAATCCATTAAACAATTTTTTGCATTCTTCTTTTCCATTTTATTTCTTTTATACATATGTTTATATTTAAGGAAAGTGATATATTAGTCTGGACAACCCCGAGATTGTGAGGATTTAAGTAGCCCTAAGTAGGTCTTGTACCTTACACCTCTAGTTAACAATGGCGTTGTACTCACTTATGTCTTTCTTACTTTCATGCATGTATGTGAAATTTTGGATAAGAAAAAAAATCTTTTCTACTTAAGAAAATTTGTGCTTCTAAAAACTTCTAAAATTTCTTAAATGGATTACTTAGCATGCATCATAAAGTGTGTTAAATACTCTCATTTTCATGTATAGATATGCTTAGGGTCTATCCATATGCATGTTATATATATTGGGAAAGAAATGAAGTAATGTGTGTTATGTGAATTTTGATTCATGTTATTTAATCAGAAAATTCCTTTCTTTTTGAATAGGTTTGTTTAGAGTTTATCTAAACTTAGGATTGATTAAAATATTTAATCAAAACATTCACCTAAATAAAACTAAAATGTGAATCTACTTTAGAAATTGTTTAGGTTAGGGAAGGAAAGAGAGGTTCCCTTCTCCTTCCCTCTCTTCATAGCTTAGTAATTAATTGTAGGATCCACTTAAACCAAATCAAAATATGTAATAAAATTAACCCAAAATGATTAAATAACATAAATGAAACCCTTCTCTAAGTTGAACATCTTCTTCACACTTAGAAAATTTAAGCCTAAAGCCCTAGCTAAGCATACCACACAAGCCTTCAAAGCACACACATTAGTCTAAGTTACCACTTCTAGCCTTAGGTTAGGTTGGTGCATGGTTTGAAGTTTGTTTTGTTTTGTGATATATATTTTAGATTGGATGTTAGGATGCATGCTTGTAGAATGAATGGTAGGACGTTCTTAGTCTAAGTATTATTTTCTACAGGGGATTGTGCTTAAGGGGCGCTATTATAAATAAAAAGATAAATGCTTTTCCTTGCAGGTGCTATATACCCTTAAGCATAATCCATAGGCCAGGTGGACTTAGTCACCCATGTGTGGGGTGATAAGTCTAATATACATGCTTGGGATTTATGTGGTTTATTTTAGCTAACCTTTAGTTTGCAGGTGTTAGTTTGATTTCCACTTTGCCTTTTCATGCAAAAATTTGTATAATTAAGATTTTGGAATGATTGTCATGGGGATTAGGATGAGCATTGGTCATAAGATTCTATCTTATGAACCATGTGAAGCCTTGGATCATCCACCTTCTAACCATCCAAAAGAAGGAACCAAAGAAGAAAGAAGAAAAGAAGAAGGACGAAGAAAGAAGAAAAGAAGAAAGAAGATAAAGCTTGAAGACCCCCATAACAATGAATTCCTTGCTTAATTGTAATTTAATTCATTTGTAATCTGGGTTGCATAAGGGTAGAGCTCGGCTACTCAATTTGATATTTTTGGGTTTGTGCGGTGGTGCCCGATCACAATGGCCATTTATTCTTTTTGCGATTAGCTTTATAAATTGATTGATGATTTGTTTAGCTTTTGCATTAAGTGACATGCTTTTCCTAGTTTCTTCCATGCTTTATGTATGGCTTGGATATGGATTAGGCTCTTTAGAGAAAAATAAATCTTTTACCCAATCTAACAACTCAAAAATAAAATTAAACAACTCATATCCTCTCCTAAATCTTAGGTTTAAAATCAAGATAAAAGAATTAGCAACCCTTTAGTTGGATGAGTATTTTCTTTATAATATCAAGCACAAATGAATCTTATTTCACCCTTGATTGGAGGGCTTCCACCTTTTCCAGAGAAACTTGACTTGACCTTTGAGAGCCTTGGTGGAAACTCACCTCCTCCCTTCTCATTGATTTTGGTCAACAATCTGATTTTTCATACATTAATCATATGAATTCTATTAGCCTGAGTCAAAAATAATTATCCAAAATGAAAATAAAATAAAATTTTAACTGCATTATATTTAGGTCATTTAAAGCATGTCCCTTTACATGATATAGTCTCTTTTAGGAGTGGGTTTAATGACTTAGCCTTTTTCTAAATAATAACAGCCTAGCTATCTTGCATAAGCAAAAGACTTGCCTACATGTATTTAAAATCGTATGAGGAGTTAGTTGGCAGCCACCCCCAGGCAGTTGTAAGTTCAAACTGTCAGGTAGTTTGTCCTCTCTTATGGAGATAAACTAATTACCCATTTTCACCTTAGATTTAGGTTGTGCTTCCGGCCCTCACCGAAGCTCCCTAGATTTAGGTTCTGAGGTTGCTTCTCCCCTTTGCAAGCCATAAGCATAATTTCTCACCTCTTAGGTATTTCCTTAATATTGTGTTAAGGAATCTTAAGTCCTAAATTTCTAATGAAAAATGTAACCCAAATAAACTAATTCAATTTCTAAAATGTAAAGCCCAACTATAAGATAGTTTGAGATGCTTGCTAGGTTTCCTAACATCGTGGGTATCTCCTACTTATCTTCTATTTTGGCTTCGATAATAACTCCCCCTTTTGATCAATCCCATTTGATCTTCAAACATAAACCAATCAATTGATAGTTCTTTCCTATTGAAATATTCAAAGATAATGATCATTTATCCTAATTGAGAGTTTTCCTAAGGGATCCCGTCCCTTAGGATGTAATTAACTATGGGGGCTTTCCCTTGTAGGAAACTTAATGAACTCGATTTAAAATAAAATCTGTTTTACTTTTTCATATAAAGTAGAGGAAGAATCTCTGGTACATATGAAGACCCATCGTCTTTAGGAGTCCTTATTGAGGTGATTAGGTCCATTAAAGGGTAGTGACTTTTTTTTTTGAGATAGTATACTATTTCCTTGATGAAGTACCCGATCATCTAAATAAGTACATCTATGGATCTACATGGAATCCTAAAAAGATGAATTTCTATAGTGTCTTGCCTTTTCTTTCTCCCCATAAATTTGAAGGTGACTCCCTATAGAGATGTAAATCCAACACTGCCAGTTCTAGCAGCCCCTATTCTGGGAAGGCCACTCATCCTCTACATTGCTGCATTGGATGACTCTCTCGGTGCTCTATTGGCCCAAGCTAATGACTAAGGAAAGGAGAATGTTCTCTACTACCTCAATCGTCATCTTATTCTTGCTGAAGCAAACTATCCACCTAATGAAAAACATTGGCTAGCTTTGATCTTTGCTTCCCAAAAGCTATAACATTATATGTTTTCCCACAAGGTGAACTTGATCTCCAGAATAAATCCACTGCAGTATCGTATGACATGGCCAACACTATCCGATCATTTGGCATGCTGGTCCATGATTTTGGAAGAATGGCCAGTGTTGTCCTAGTTAAGATGATTATTATGGGGATTAGGATGAGCATTGGTCATAAGATCTCATCTTATGTATCATGTGAAGCCTTTGGAGCATCCACCTTCCAACCATCCAAAATAAGGAACCAAAGAAGAAAGAAGAAAAGAAGAATGAAGAAATGAAGCTTGAAGACCCCCATAACAATGAGTACCTTGCTTAATTGTATGTAATTCATTTGTAATCTGGGTTATATAAGGGTAGAGCTTGGCAACTCGATTTATTTTCAGGTTTGTGCTGTGGTACCCGACCACAATGGCCTCTTATTCTTTTATGATTAGTTTTATAAATTGATTGATGATTTATTTAGCTTGTGCATTAAGTGGCATCCTTTTTCTAATTTCCTCCTTGCTTTATGTATGGCCTGGATGTAGATTAGGCTCTTAGGGAAAAATAAATCTTCTATCAAATTTAATAATTCAAAACTAAAAATAAAGAACTCATAACCTCATCTAAAGCTTAGGCTAAAAATCAAGATAAAAGAATTAGCAACCCCTTAGTTGGATGAGTACTTCTTTTATAACATCGTGCACAAATGCATATTATTTTCACTCTTGATTGGAGGGCTTTCACCTTTGCCAGAGAAATTTGGCTTGACCTTTGAGAGCCATGGTGGAAATCGCCTCCTCTCTTCTCGATTTTGGAATCTCATTTCTCATGCATTAGGCATATGAATCCTATTAGCCTGAGTCAAACTAATTTTCTAAAAATAAAAATAAAATGAAATCTGAATTACAATAGATTTAGGTCATTTAAGCATACCCTTACATGATTTAGTCTCTTTAGGGAGTGACTTTAAGGACTTAGTCTCTTTCTAAATAAATAGCAGCCTAATTATCCTACATAAGCATATGACTTGCCTACATGAATTTAAAACTATAGGAGTTAGTTGGCGGCCACCCTAGGAGGTTGTAAGTCTAAGCAGTCGGATGGTTTGTCCTTTCTTATGGAGGCAAACTAAATACCTATTTTTGCCTTAGATTTAGGTTGTGCTTTTGGCCCTTGCTAAAGCTCTCTAGCTTTAGGTTCTGAGGTTGCTTCTCCTTTTTGTGGGTCATAAGCATAAATCCGCACCTCTTAAGCATTTCCATAATTTTGTGTTGTGGAATCATAAGCCCTAAATTTTTAATGAAGAATTCAACTCAAACAAATTAAATCAATTTCAAAAATATAAAGCCCAATCATAGGATAATTTAAGATGCTCGCTAGGTTTCGCAAACATTATGGGATTACTTATTTTTCTTTGGCTTTGATAATAACTCCCCTCTCTTTGATCATTCTCATTTGATCTTCCAAAATAAACTAATCGATTGTTGGTTAATAAATCTCCTAATAAGGAGTCGCCTTTCAAATCTATGGAGAAAAGAAAGAAGAGACCTTATAGAAATTAGTCTTAGCAAGACGCAATGCAGATTCGTAGATGTATTAAGTCACTACCCTTCGATGGAACCAATCACCCCAATAAAGACTCCTAAGGATGATGGGTCTATATATGTACCATAGATTCCTCCCCTACTTTACATGGAAAAGTAAAGTAGGGTTTATTTTAAGCCAGGTTTGTTAAGCTCCCTATATGGGCAAGCCCTCATAGTTAATTATATCCTAAAGAATAGGATCCTTTATGAAAACTCTCGATTAAGGTAAATGATCATTGTCTCTGAAGATTTTAATAGAAAAGGACTATCAATTGATTGGTTTGTTTTGGAAGATCAAATGGGATTGATCAAAAGATAGAGTTATTATTGAAGCCAAAATGAGAATAAGTAGGAGATGCTCATGATGCTAGGAAACCTAGCGAGCATCTCAAACTATCCTAAAATTGGGCTTTACATTTTAAAAATTGATTTAGTATATTTGAGTTATATTTTTATTAGAATTTTAGGACTTAAGATTCCTTAACACAAGATTATAGAAATTCCTAAGAGGTGAGGAATTATGCTTATGGCCCACAAAGGAGAGAAGTAATCTCAGAACCTAAATATAGGGAGCTTCAGCGAGGGCCGGAAGCACAACCTAAATCTAAGGCAAAAATGGGCAATCGGTTTACGTCCACAAGAGAGGACAAATCACCAGACAACTTGGACTTACAACCACCTGGGGGTGGCTGCCAACTAACTCCTATGATTTTAAATACATGTTGGCAAGTCTTTATGCTTATGCAAGATAGCTAGGCTATTTTTATTTAAAAAGAGATTAAGTCCTTAAACTTACTCCCTAAAGAGACTAGATCATGTAAAGGGTATGCTTCAAATGACCTAAAGCTAATGCATTTCAAATTTCATTTTATTTCATTCTTGGATAATCAATTTGACTCAGGATAATAGGATTTTTATGAGTAATGCATGAGAAAGTAGATTATTGGCCAAAATCAACGAGAAGTTTAGGAGGTGAGTTTCCACCATGGCCCTGAAAGGTCAAGCCGGGTTCTCTAGAAAAGATGGAAGCCCTCCAATCAAGAGTGAAATAAGATGCATTTATGCATGATATTATAAAGAAATTGCTCATCCAGCTAAGAGGTTGCTAATTCTTTTATCTTGATTTTAATCTTAAGCTTTAGGTAAGGTTATGAGTTATTTAGATTTAATTTTGTGTTATTAAGTTAGGAAAAAGATTTATTTTTCCTTAAAGAGCCTAATCCATATCCAGGCCATGCATAAAGCAAGGAAGAAACTAGGAAAAGCATGCCACTTAATGCACAAGTTAAACAAACATCAATCAATTTATAAAACTAGTGTAAAAAGAATAAATGGTCGTTCGTGGTCGGGCACCACAGCACAAACCCAAAAATTTCAAATGTGGGAAGCTGAGCTTTACCCTTATACAACCCGGATTAAAAATGAATTGAATTACAATTTAATCAAGGAAGTCATTATTATGGGGGTCTTCAAGCTTTATTCTTCTTTCTTTCTTCTCTTTTCTTCTTTTCTTCTTTGGATCTTCCTTTGGATGGTTGGATGGTAGATGCTCCAAGGCTTCACATGGTGCATAAGATGGGATCTTATGACCAATGCTAATCTTAACCCCCCATAACAAATTATTCTGATAATCCTAAATATACAAACTTTTACATGAAAAGGAAAAGGAAAATCTAGCTAACACCTGCAAGACAAAGGTTAGTTAAATCACACCACACAAATCCCAAGCATGTATATTGGACATATCATCCCACACATGGGTGACTAAGTCCACCTAGCCTATGGATTATGCTAAGGGGTATAAGCACCTGCAAGCAAGAAGCATTTATATTTTTATTTATGATAGCACCCCTTTAGCATAATCCCCTACAGAAAAGAGCAGTTAGACTAAGCACGTCCTACCATTCATTTTACAAGCATACACCCTAACATCTAGTATAAAACATTCATCACAAAATAAAATATAACATCAAACCATGCACCGACCTAACCTAAAGCTAGAAGTGGTGACTTAGGCTAATGTGTGTGCTTTGAAGTTTGTGTGGCATGCTTAGCTTAGGACTTTAGGTTTAAATTTTCTAAGTGTGAAGGACATGTTCAACTTAGAGGAGGGTTTCATTTAAGTTGTTTAAGTGTTTTGGGTTGTTTTTATTTCATGTTTTAGTTTGATTTGAGTGCGGCCTACAATTAATTACTAAGTTATAAAGAGAGGGAAAGAGAAAGGAACTTCTCTTTCCATCTCTAACCCTTAAGTAATTTCTAAGGTAAGTTCACATTTAATTTAATTTAGGTGAATGTTTTGATTAAATCTTTTAATTAATCTTAAATTTAGATCAACTCTAAACAAAACTATCCAAAAAGAAAGGCATTTTAAGATTAAGAAAAATGAATCAAAATTCACATAACACATATTACTTCATTTCTTTCCCAACATATATAACATACATATGGATGGTCCTTAGGCATATCTATACATGCAAATGAGAATAGTTAACACATTTTATGATGCATGCTAAGTAATCCATTTAAGAAAATTTAGAAGTTTTAGATGCATGATTTTCTTAAGTAAAAAAGGTTTTCCTTATCCAAAATTTCACATACATGCATAAAAGTAAGAAAGGCATAAGTGAGTACAGGACTATTGTTAACCAAAGGTGTAATGTATAAGACCTACTTAGGGCTACTTAAAGCCTTAAAACCTCAGGGTTGTCCAGACTAATATACCACTTTCCTTAAGTACTAACATGCATATGAAAGAAATGAAATGGAGAAATAATATGCAAAAGTTTGCTTAATGGTTTCAGTGTTTTTGTATGCAATTTATCCATGCAAATGTAGGCAATCCTTCTTAAGTGAGAGCATAGGGACAAATAGGGTTTGGAATTAAGTAAGTGTTGGTTTCTTTTCAAATGAACCCTACATGTTACTAACCCCTATTCAAAGCTATGCTAACATAAGAAAGGAAAGAAAGGCTACACTAAACATGACTTTATAATTCATCACATGCAAGCTTAAAATTAGAGTATAAGAATAGCACACTTTCAGATTTAATGTTTCATTTATAGGTTTTGAAAATATTTTTGAATTTAGTAGTGATAATAGCCTTTTATATTTTAGTTTAGCCAACACATGCACATTCGACATAAATAAACAATTTTATTTTAAAATTTTGAAAACATGAAATTATGGATGCATGGATCACATGGCATACAATTTAACAGGTTGGGAATGATATAAAGCAATGAAAACATGTAAACAAACTCACTTTATTTAAGCCCTAAAGACATTCTTAAAGAATAAGAAAATTTAGAATAAATCAAAGTAAATTTCAAAATGATTTTTATTTAGTTTCAAGCTTGATTTAATTTTAAAAGGGTGAGATTAGTCGGCTGTTCCTAACCCATTCTCATACATTTTTTGTATTTTAGTTTAATTTTTAGATAATTAAATCCATTTTTAAGTATTTATTAGGTTAAGGTCTGCATTAAGTGGCTTAATTAACCCTTACATACACCACCTTAGAAAAATTAACTAAGTAATTTTGAGATAATGAAATGACATAAAACCCACAAGGTATGTAAATTTTCCATGCACCTAGTAATGAAATGCAATTTGGCTCATAATTAGAAGTTAATTAAGCTAAGGGGTTTTAACTTAAGTACTTTTAAAACACCCCTTCACACTTATGAAAAGGGTTTTAATTTCCTCAATTATACTTAGGCTATTAAACACCTAAGTATCTACCCAAGATAGATTAATTAAGTTCTGGAGATTTTTAAAATTTTTGAAAATTATTTAAAGGGATAATTAATGAATTAACCATTAATTAAGAAGGGATTAAGGAAAGAAAAGGGGGTTTAGGGAATAGCTTATGGGAAATGCTCCAAAATTATTCTATAAAACCCCTACTCATTGGATCTAACCTTAATCAAACTTAATCATAGAGAAAATCCACTAATTATACCTTAATTACTCTTGATTACATGAAGGAGTAATTAGGGAATGAGCTAGCAATTTCTCTAATCAAGGCCTCAATAAATCTCAAGAAAATTAGGCGGCATAGGTCATCCCCTAAAATGAACCCTAAAAATTTGAGATCAATTGATGGCTTAATTAGGGAATACTTAGGTAATTAACATTCTCAAAGAAACCCAAATTCAGAGAAAAGGGGAATTCAAAATACATTGAAAACATTTTAAAAATATTTTGGATGGAATTAATTATGCATAGCATTTTTCCTTATATTTCTCTATTTTTTCTTGAAGGAGTTATCATTTTTTTAAAGTTCTCTAAGTAATTAACGAATTAATCAAGCAATTTCTTAATACCTAATTAATCTTTAGCTCATGGCACGATGCGTGGTGGCAGCAGTCAGCACGCTTTACACACGTCGCACTGTGAGCCTTTACTTAAGTTATCAAATCGGGAGAGGCAGCGGTGGTGCATGCACATTTATCCTTAACTGTCCAATCAAAGATCAGACGGTTGAGGATACACCCGCAATTTATAAAATGGATAAGGGATTTAAAAATGTGGGAATAATCTCGGCCGTCCATCCAAACAGCATGGATGGATGGCCAGAGATTCATCCCTACCAAGGCTTAGGAAGAATGAGATCCGTCCACCTTCTAAGCTTTGATCCGAGCTTGATAGAGCTCTAAAATTTAGCCCACACCTTCATCATGCAATAACCAACAAATCCAACAGCTAAGATCCTATGAGATTGAAGTTCACTTCACAAAGGACCAACACCCATGAGAATTAAGCTTAGAAAATCACTAACCTCATCAGAGTTGATCACCGGTGCTCGATTCCCTTGGAGGAGCTTTGTCTGGTTGAGACGAAGCTTTGCTGAAGTTCTTAGCACTTGATGTTGAGTGTAGAGCTCTATGGACCAACTCCCCTTCACTCCCTTTGCGGCTTTGATGGAATTGAACTCTCCCTTGACTCTAGAACTTCAAAGAAGGCTCGGGCAGACTCAACCTAGCTCCTAGATCAAGTGTGCAAGAGGAATTGGAAGGAGGTTAAGTGTGGAGAAAATTTATTGTTGGATCAAGCTCCCTTATTTTGCACTATGAAAAACCAAAGATTAGGAAATCTAAATCCTCTCTAGGGACCTTGGGAGAGCTCTCTGATATTTTTTAAAGCTCCCTAAGTTTCAATCGAGTGTGAATGAATTCATATTATAGTGGATTAGGGGGAGTATATCTCCCCCTATTGCAATCGGATGGCCGGCAATGGGCTTACTGTTTTGATCCAATTGACCAAATGGGATGAGTTGTTTGGGTGGTTAGAGCAATGCACATGGTCAGTTTGGCCAGAGGAGTGGAAGGCTAACTCCCATATGCATCCAATTGAGCTTTGGGGGGAGTTTCAAATTTCAATTTGGCCATGGGTGGTCGGGTTTGGTCCATGGCCCAAATGGGTTGACCCAAACCCATTGGGTTAGGTGCACCACTCATCACTAGATCCCCTTGAGGTTTTACGAGAACCTCAAGTGATTGTGATGAGTACATGACCAAAATACCCATGGGCTAGGCCAAAATTTGCTCTATGGCCTAGGGGTAAAATGGTCATTTTGCTATTTTTTTTCAATTTAGGTTTGTTTGGTATGTTGAAAAAATAGGTTGGGCCAAGTTTCAATGGATTTGGAATCCATTTGATAGGGTTTGGCTCATTTTGACCCATTTAGGTCAAATGGGTCAACTTGGGTCAAGTTGACCAATAGGTCAAATTGGGTCAAGTTGACCAATAGGTAAAATTGGGTCAAACCAAGGGTTGGGTCAAGTTCATATGCCCATTTGAAATGTTTTGGTGCGATTGGTTTGGTTCAATTTGGATTAGATTTAGTTTTAGCTCATATGACTCATTTAGGTCAAATGGGTCAAGTTGACATATTTGACCTATTTGGGTTAGCTCAAGGGTAGGTTTAGGTTTGGTTAGTCGTATGGAGTGGATTGGTATCTTTATTTCCAACCAATTTGGGTTAGGTTTAATTTTGGCTCAACATGACCCCTTTAATCTAGTCTAAGGTCAGGGGCTAGGTTTGATCTAGTTGGCCAATTGAGGCTTTGGTCAAGTTCCACAAGTGTTTTGGAATGGACTTGACCCATTGGTTTCAATCAATTTGGCTTAGATCAAGTTTTGACACATTTTGGCCCTTTAAGTCAAAATGGGTCAAGTAAACAATTAATGGGTTAGGCTCAAATGTTTGCTTGGTCAAGTTCAAACATAGCTCATGAGTGAACTTAGATCAATGGTTTTAATCAATTTGGCCTATAGTTGATTTTGGTCATGTAAGGTCTCATTTTTGGTTAAGTGTTGACTTGGTCAACCCTTAGGTTTGACTTGGTTTGACCCAATTTGATTGATTGATCATCCCATGATGATTGTTGATCATGATGAGAGGCAAATATGAATTTGGTTCAATCCAATTTGGTTAGGATCAAAAGTTGGCTCATAAGGGTACTTTAGGTCACTTTGGGTCAAGTGAGCCTGAGTGGGTCAAATGGCTTGGTCAAAGCTTGATTTGAAGTTGATTGATCTTGTATAAGGACTTATGATTGAAATATAAATCCATTTACAAGTGGTTTGAAGTCAAATGTATTTTGATCCATTCAAAAATTTCATATTCAAAGGAAGAATATGAAGGGGTTTTGGGTTTGATTTTTGATTTGGGTCTTGATTGAAGGATTGAGGTTTGGATATATATATGAGCTCATGATTGTAGGATTGATTGAACCATGAGAGAAAATCAAGATTTTGGTTTGATTTGAATTGATTTTGGCTAAGTTCAAGATTTTGACTTGAAAGGCTTAGATTTCATTTTGAATTGATTTGAGTTTGGTCTTTGGGAATATAAATTGATCATAAATGAGAATATAAATGAGAATATAAATTGATCATAAGAAAATTTCAAGTATTTGAAAGAGTTTAATCATGATTTAGGGTTAAATCCATTAAAGGGAATTTAAAATATTTAATGGAATTTTAAATTTGAAATTTAATTTTTTTGAATTGGATTTGATTGATGTATATTTATATTTCATTTATATATGGGAACATAAATGAGAATACAAATATATTTTGAGAAAATCCCATGAGTTTGAAGTGGTTTGATCAAAGTTTAGGTTAAATCCATTAATGAAAAATTAATGGATTTAAGGGAATTTTAAGCATTTCTAATTTAGAATTTAATTTTTGCTTTGGATTTAATTGAGTTATATTTATATTTTATTTATATATGAGAATATAAATGAGGATATAAATAAGTTTTAGAAAATCCCAAGGTTTTAAGTTAATTTGATCAAGGTTTAGAGTTGGTTTTAGTTAAGTCCTTTAATAGAAAATTAAAGGAATTTAAGAAAAAATTTATGAATTATTTTGGAATTTTGAATTTGAGTTGATGGGTTTGAATTTATATTTCATTTATAAATGGGAATATAAATGAGAATATAAATGAATCATGAGAAAATCTCAAAGATTTGAGTGGGTTTAGATCATGATTTTGGCTAAGTCCTTGAGGGAGGCTTAAGGACTTAGGAAATTTGAACTTAGGAATTTTTTTATGAGATTTGATCATGGGTTTCAATCATGGATTTCAATCATGGAATTAATTTGAGTTTGAGAAAATCAAATAGAGTAAATTTGGAGTTTGACTTGAAAGAAGGAAAGTGAGAAATTGTTTAAGGTAAAGAGTAGGAGATTTTCCTAACACTCTTAAGGCATAAACTATTTCTATAGCTAACTCTTCTAAGTCTTCTAGGGCTAGGTGAGAGTGTCCACCTAATCACTAGATGTGTCCTAAGACTAAGTAACTCTTAAAGTCTAAGAGAAGTCATGAGCCTAAGATGGAGGTGTTGAGAGTTCATTCTAAAAAATGAGGTCAACATCAATTGATAGTTGTACCTATTGAAATCTTTGGAGACAATGATCATTTATCTTAATCGAGAGTATTCCTAAGGAATCTCATTCCTTAGGATGTAATTAACTATGGGGGCTTGCCCCTGTAGAGAACTTAACGAACCTAATTTAAAATAAATCCTACTTTACTTTTCCATGTAAAGTAGGGGAAGAATCTCTAGTACACATGTAGACCCATTGTCCTTAGGAGTCCTTATTGAGGTGATTAGGTCTATTGTAGGGTGGTAACTTCTATCTTTCGAGATAGTACACCTCTCCTCAATGTCGTACCCGACAACCCTCAATAAGAATGTCTGCGTATCTACATGGTGTCAAATTGCATAGAAAGAAGAAGATGTATATTTCCATCCTCATTTTATCTCGCATAGAGTGAAGATGGAAGTATATATCTTATTCTTTTGGAAATCTCCTCATTATTGAAAATTTCACCATAACCTTTAGTCCTTCCCCATTCAATCCGAGCTTACCCGAGCTCAGATTGGGATCAAAATGATCCTACACCTTTGGAAGGAGGGGGATGCATATCCAACGGTCAAAATTGCATGGGATAACAATTCCCTTCAAAAAAAAAAGCTCAACTAAAAATTGCCTATAGCTATGATTTTGAACAATTACCTCACTGAAGGCTATCACCGACGCTTCCAATGATGGAGGTAGCTTCATCTAGTAAAGATTAAGCCCTGTTGAAGAAATCCAATCTTGATTTGAAGTGGGTTGCTCGGTCGACCAAGCTCCACTTCAATGGCGATCGATCTTGATCGAAGTTGCACTTCCCATTACTTAGAAGCTTGGGAAATGATTCGATTGAGCTCGACGATGTGGGTAAAAGAAATTTGGGTTTGGTGAAGTGAGGAGGGAGTATTGGTCAGAATGGGGATGCCCTATTTTAGCTTTGCACATAGAGGAGAATTAATGATCGAGGGAGCTCAAGGAGGCCTTGGGAAAGCTCTGTGAGGATTTAAAATTACTCTTGAGCTGAATAGGATTGAATTCGATGCAAAATCGATTGAAATGAGGTAGCATATCCCTCAATTAAGCCAGGTGGATGGACAGGTTCATTCCCATGAATTTCGTCAATTCTCTCTCATCAAGCCATTGGAGAGGTCGCCATCAATCTGAGGTGGCATGCCATGAGTTGTCGAAGCTATGTCAGGGGTCTCAAGGCTTGATATGAGCAGGTGGGAGGAGATTTGGTTCTCCTTGCACCCGTCGGGTTCGGCCATGGATAGGGAAGGGTGAGCTTGGGTTGGTGAGTTCCCTTTGGTCCAAGTTAAGTTCTAGGGTTCTTAGAGTGGGCTAGTGAACTATAGGAATACCTCATTTGGTAAAAAGAAGGCTGCCATGGGGAGTGCAAAATGGATTTTGCTATTTAGAGTAGGAATCCAAGGTGGAGGCTTTGTCCATTTGGTAGTCAACTTGAGGTGAGCTTGTTTGGCTTTTGGGCTGACTTGGGGGTGGCCTAAGGCTGGTTTGGGGTGTGCTTGGTTGACCAATAGGGTTCCATGAGGATGGCTTGAAGTGGTTTAGCTCAATTTGGGAAAAAGGGTTCAATTGGGTTCACATTGGGTTGGGTTGACCAATTGGCCAAATTGGGTCAAACCAAGGCTTAGGTTAGGTCTAAATCATGATTTGGAATGTTTTGGTGTGATTAATTTGATATGGTTTAGCTTAGGTTTGAATTTGAATCATTTGTATTCAAAAGGGTCAAATTGGTCAAGTTGACCAATTTGACCAAATTGGGTTGGGTTAGGTATTGAGTTAAGTTCAATTGGTTGATTAATAATGATTGTAGACTTTTGTTTGATTTAATTTTGAATTAATTTGAATTTTGGCCAATGTAACCTTTTAGGTCAATTTGGGCTAGGTTGGGTCAAGTTGACCAATAGGTCAACTTGGGCTCAATCATGGCTTTGGTCAAGTTCAACAAGTGATTTGGAATGAACTTGAGCCATTGATTGCAATCAATTTGGATTAAATCACTTTTTAGAATAATTTGGGTCAACTTAGGTCAAGTGGCCAATTAGGCTTGGTTTGGCTCAATTGATGACTTGGTCATGTTCAATCATTAGTTATGAATGGGTTTGGATCAATAGTTGCAATCATTTTGGCATATGATAGATTTTGGCTAGTGTGGGTTTCTTTTGGGCTAAATGTTGACTTGGTCAAAGGCTAGGCTTGACTTGGTTTGACCCAATTCAATGTTATTGATTACCCCATGTGATTGTTGATCATGATTGACGTTTAGATGGGCTTAGTTTAATCCAATTTAGGTTGGATTGGGACTTGGCTCAAAAAAGGTCCTTTAGGTTTCTTTGGCTCAAGTGAGCCTAAATGAGTCAATTGGCATGATCAAGTCTTGATTCAGGTTTGGTTGAACTCATATAGGGACTTAGGATTGAAATATAAATCCACTTGCAATTGGTTTGAAGCCAAATGAGTTTTGGTTCATATGACAATTTCAACTCAAAAGGGCCAACTTGGGTTTGATTTGGGTTGACTTGGATTTGGTGTGATAATGGGGGTTTATGTTTATATTTGGCTCAATGATTGAATCATGAAGAAATCCATGAGTTTTGAGTTGATTTAGATGTTATTTAGCCAAGTTCAAAAGTTTGGCTAAAAGGGCTAAACTTGAGAATTTGATTTGATTAGGATTTGATTTGGACTATTTAAATTTATATTTCATTTATATTTGTGAATATAAATGAATATATAAATAGGTTATGAGAAAATCAGTTGAGTTTGGAGTGATTTGTAAGAAAATTTGACCAAATTAAGGGATGTAGATCAAAAAGGCTAACTTGGACTTTGAATTGGTTTGATTTATTTTTGGTCATTGGAGTGTGGGTTTCATTTATATTTATGAATATAAATGAAGTAATGGTTAATTTATAAAGAAATCAACCAAGTTTGAGTTGGTTTGAAGGAGTTTTGACTAAGCATATGAAGGTGGTTCATATGACTTAGAAAGAGATTTGAGTTTGGATTTAATCATGGGTTTCAATCATTAGATAGTTAGATTTGATTTATGATTTGGAATTTGATTTGAGATTGAATTTTATAATTGAGAAAATCAACTAGATTGGGGTTGATTTGGATTTGGTTAAGGCTAATTCTATAAGATAAAATCAAAGGGCATAGGAAGGGATTTAGAGTTTGAATTGAATGATGGGTTTCAACCATTGGATAGTTGGATTTGATTTATGATTTGGGATTTGGTTGGAGATTTAATTTGAGGTTTGGTTTTAAAGAAAAAAGCAAGAATTGGGTTTGGGATATGGGGTAGGCAAGTCCTCTTAAATCTCTAAGGCACAACCTATTCCTATGGCTAACTCTTCTAAGTCTCTAGGGTTAAGTTAAGTGTTCACCTAATCACTAGAAGTGTCTTAAGATTATCAAACTCTTAGTGTCTATAAGATCCCTAAATCTATGATCTGGAAGTTGATGGCTCACTCCAAAAGTGAGGTCAACAAAGGTCACCCAATAGGTATGGTGTGACTGACAAGGCACACCGCACGTATTGGTGTTGACCGCGACAATCAACAACGTCTAAAGGATCACAAATGCTAACAAAAATGATCTACTCCTAAACCTAAGGTGTATAAAGAATCAAGATCTTAGTGCAATGCAACTCCACTCATTCCAAGGGCATGAGGGAGGAAGAAGGGATCCCCAAGGGATCAAACACGTGAACCTTCCACTAGGGAAGCAAGTTCAAGTTATCCACTAGGGATAAGAGGTTTGGATTTGGATGCAAGGTATGATTTGGGTAGAGTATCTGCTGGGGATTCAAATGTATAACCCACCAGGGATAGATGCATGAACCTTCCACTAGGGAAGCAGGTTCAGGTTATCCATTAGGGATAAGGATTTGATGATGTTTCTTTTTAAGGGTGCACTCGCTGGGGAATGCAAGTTTGAAATGGATTTGATTGACTCCACTAGGGAAGTCATGATCATTGATGTCTCATTGGGGGGAGATTGATTGATTGGTTGTTTAAGTTTGAGATTTTATGATAAACCCTGTCGGTTTGTGATGGATCGCACTGAGAAGTGGTTATGTTGGCCTAAGTTATCTCAAATTTATCGATCCAAAGGGGTAGTCCACTAGCCACATAGTAGAACTATTCGACCAAAGGGGTCACCTTTCAGTTTGCAATGGTCAAGTCAGGAAGAAAGTGTGAGGACTCATATCTTTCTAAATATGAAACCACTAAGGTGATCGGTCGCTTGTGAAATGAATCGGACCCGACCTAGGGAGACTACTGAATGAATGCCTCTAGAGGACTTATATCAACACAAAAGAAGTCAAAATAATGTCATTTGATTGAATTGCACTTATTTTAATTTCATTTGTTTTAATTTGATGGATCCCCTTGATGTGCGATGGATTCACTAAGAAGGGGCTAATATCAAACTAGACCTATCTTAGGTTTACAAATCTAAATGGATAGTCTACCGGTCATGGGGTAGGACTAACAAACCAAGGAGATGCCTTTCGGTTTGCAATGGTCAAGTTATGAAGAAAGCGCGGGGACTCACATCTTCCTAAACAAGGAACCACTGGAGTGATCAGTCTCTTATGCAATAAATCAGACCCGACTTAGGGCTGCCCGTCGATTTGTAACGGTCATGCTGGAAAGAATGCGTAATAGACTTATATCTTTCAAAGCAAAGATGACCGTCGGGGTAACTTGTCCATGGCACAACAAGTTGAACCTGACCTAAGGGCGACTAGTGGGAGTGTGCCGACACAGGGACTTATCTCAACTCAAAGTAGTCAGGCAATTCCTACAGGGAGTTTTGCTGACGATGTCCTAAAGATAGGATGCATACTTGGGAAAGTGGCCACTAGGGGCTTGAATTCCTAATCCACGAGCGAAGATATATTTTGTTTGTTTTATATTTACATGGACCCTATTGGTTTGCGAGGGACCACACTGAGAAAGATTTTATATCAGCATAGTCTTATCTCAGACTTATTGGACCAAGGGAGAATATGCACATCCGTTGAACAAATTCTCCAACCACATGGGTGGCTACTAGGAAAGGGGGACTGCCCAATCTAAGAGTAATAGGGGTAGTGTTTAAATGGGGTCACTAAGGATGTGTTCCAAATAGAGTGCCCACAGGGGAGGTGCCGCTGGGGGCTTTATCCAAATCCCTGTAAAAGAAAGTCTGTGGGTATTCGGTGTCCAACTGAAGGAGAAACTGTGGGGACTCACATCTGCCAAGAGTGGTGTATCCACCAGGTGGGTCATCATCAGCATGGTGATAACCAACCAACCTAAGGTTCCCATCAATTTGTGTCAATCAGTATACAAAGAAGGCTTGTAGACTTACATCTCTCTAAAGTGAAACTGATCACCGGGATAGTCTGTCTTCGGCTCAACAGGGGCTATCCAACCTAGGGCGATTACAAAGTGGGGAGTCTTGTATAGGGACTAAACCCATGCTTGAAGTAGTCAAGAGGAATGGAGCTGCTGGGGGACATATCCTAATCCTTAAATATACTCGACCTAGTTAGTGCATGATGGATAGTCTATCCTCTTAAACAAAGTCAACACGAGGTAGCTTACTGGTTGCATAGTAAGGCCAACCAAACTAATAAGGTACTTGTTAGTTTGCAATGGTCAAGTCAGGAAGAAAGCCTGGGGACTCACATCCACCCGACAAGTGACCATGAGGGTGACATACTAGCAAGGTAGCATATCGACCCAACCTAGAGCAGCTAATGAGTGAGTGTCACAGAGGGCTTGCTCTCACATCAAAATAGCCCGAGATAAAAGATTTGTGTTTGTTTGTGGTGTGAAAAAAGGAATATGATGCTGCTCAGGTTCTTTTACACCTATCCTAAACATGTAAGAAGTGTCACTCCATTAAGAAAACATGTCGCTAGGGTTCTCATACACCTAACTTAGTTGTACCTGTCGAAATAGGATGCATATTGGTTTCTCTTACACCTATCCTAATAGCACTGGAGAGTTGAGTGTGATTTTTGTTTGTGTTGTGAAGGGATAGGATGCCGCTTGGGTTCTCTTACACCTACCCTAAACACATTGTGGTGGATTCGCAAGCAAAAGATGTTCCTAACACATAAGAGATGGAATTTGATATGAAAAAGAAGTTTATTGATGATTCTTTTCAAACAATATTTATGGATAATATTTCTTTAGGTAGAGCCCATTGATTGGAAGCATCGGGCACTCTCCCTTACAATTTATGAGCTGATAAGATCCTCCTTGGTAGGTCTTCTCTATGGCAAAAGAGGCTTGCCAAGTGGGTTCAAACTTGCCTCCCATCTTTCGACGGGGAATAATTGGTCTCCTTATAACTAAAATAAGCTCTCCTACTTGAAAAGCTATAGGACGGACTAACTTGTTATGAGCTTAAATCATCTTGGCTTTGTACAACTTGAGGTTCTGGCATGCCTAGAGGCGTCTCTCCTCCAAACCTTTGAGCTCTTCTAACCGTAGCTTGGTGTTCTGCTCTATCGTAATCTTACTACCCACAATTATCCTTAGTGATGGGAGTTGGACTTCTAATAGTAGAGCGGCTTCAGATCCATACACTAAGCAGAATGAGTTAGATTAAGTTGGAGTTCTGTATGTGGTGCGGTAGACCCACCAGGCTTCAACCAACTGCTCATGCCACTATCGCTTATTATCATCGAGTGTTTTCTTCAGTTTTTGGATGAGAGTTTTGTTAAATGCTTCTGCTAGACCATTTTCCCTTGGGTAGTAGATGGTGGAGTATCTCCAATCTATGATGTGCCTCTAGGAAAAACTATTAATTTTGGTTCTCTCGAATGCAATACCATTATCGAATATAATTTGTCGAGGTACCCTGAACCTATATATAATATGTTTCTTAAAAAACTAGAGCACATGTTGAGCTGTGGCTTCTCTAAGTGGGAATGCCTCCGCCCACTTCAAAAAGTAGTCAGTGGCAGCTAGAATGAACCGGTGACTCTTGGAGGAAGGAGGATCGATCGGACCCACTATGTCAGTGCCCCAACACTCAAATGGCCACGAGGCCAAAGCAGGATGTAGAATGTTGGGTGGCTGATGTAAAATCACACCGTGCACCTGACATTGGTGGCATCTCCTAGCTACATCCATGCAGTCTGTAATCATTACAAGCCAGTAGTATCCTAATCTTTTGATCTTGGCTTTTATCTTCAGACCGGATTGATGAGCTCCACATAAACCTGAATGTACCTCGATCATAATCTTATGTGCTTCATGTTTGTTTAAATAATGTAACCAAATATGATCGAAAGATCGCCAATACAAGGTGTCATCCACCGAAGCATAGGAGAGAGCTCTATGTTTCACCTAATGGTCTAACGACTTCTCTTGAGATAGTTTGCATGTATTTAAGTAATTCGTGAATGGCTACCTTCGATCTAACTCACCATCCTCTTTGGCAACGATGACCTCCCCTTCAAGAGAGAGTCTCTCGATGAGTTTAGTGTCAATAAGGGATAAGACTTATCTATTTTGGACCCTTATTGGAATGGACTCATCTTCTGGATACGCTAACTCCTTGGCAAGCTTAGCCAATGCATCCACTACAGTATGATCTTCTTGAGGAATCTTGTAGATAGTGACCTCTGGGATCTGAGCCAACAAAACCATGGTGTACTTGTGGTAATGATGGAGCTTAGGCTTTAAAACTTTGTAGGACCTAGCAATTTGGTTGATGACAAGTTAAGAATCCCCGTAGATACTAATGCTCTGGGTGCATAATGTAATGACTAACTCTAGATCGACAATCAGAGCCTCATATTTAGCTTCATTGCTGGTGCATGGATTGCACAGATGATATGAGAATCTCATCACATCGTAGTCCAGAGTTAGGAGAACTATTCCTATCCCTGCCTTCCCTAGAAGAGTATATCGTGGTTCTTCTCCTTTTTGAAAGAAAGCTGCACCATCTAAGTACATCTCCCAAAGGTGAATGCTAGTGTCCCCAAAGTTCATGATTTGTTCATCGGGGAGGTTATCACTAAGTGGAGAATCAACAGGAAGTGGGTGTGCTACTAAGAAAGCTAATTCGTCCTTTCTGTCTAGGAGGGGATGAAAGTGATATCAAACTGTGACAAAATCATGGACCATTGTGCCAACTATCCAGATAACATTGGTCGTGTCATGAGAAATTGCAGTGTATTGATTCTAGAGATCAAATTCACCTTATGATAAAGCATGTAATGTCATAGCTTTTGGGATCCGAAGATTAAAACTAGGCAATGCTTCTCAAAATATGGGTAGTTTGCCTCAGCAGGGATTAGGTGATGACTGAGGTAGTAGATAGCATTTTATTTCCCTTCGTCATTGGCTTAGGCCAACAAAATACCATGGGAGTCATTTAGTGTGGTGGAGTAGAGGATCAAGGGCTTTCCTAGGATAGGGGGTGCTAGAACTAGCAACCTCATCAGGTAGTGCTTGATGTCTTCAAAAGCATGTTGGCACTTATCATCCCACCTGAACTTGGAGTCTTTTTTGAGAAGTGCTAAGAATGGCTGGCATCTTCCTGATAAGTTGGATATGAAGTGTCTTAGATACGCCAACCACCCTTGAAATGATCTAAGTTGAGTTAGACTTTTAGGGGGTGGCATTTCTAAGATAACCTTGATCTTCGTTGGGTCGATCTCTATTCCCCACTGTCGAATAACAAACCCAAGGAATTTTTCTTAAGCTACTTTGAATTCACACATCAAAGGATTCATTTTGAGATTGAATTATCTTAACTGTTTGAAAACTACTCTCAAGTTGAAGAGATGGTTTTCCTTTTTTTGCTCTTGACTATTAGATCATCAACATAGCATTCAACTTGATGATGAATGAGTTCATTAAAGATCTGAGTCATGGCACGTGCAGTACATTTTAAGACAAAAGGCATGACCTTATAATTGATGGGGTTCAAAAGTCGTTTCTTTCATCCATGGGGACCATCTTGATTTGATTATAGCCAGATGACCCATCCATAAAGGAGAATACTGCATGAGATGAGGCAATGCCCACCATCAATTCTGGTATAGGAAGTGGAAATTCATCTTTAGGACATGCCTTATTCAAATCTCTAAAATCAACACATATACAAATTTGGCCATTCTTTTTCTTAACTAGGGCGACACTAGCTAACCAGGTAGGGTATTTTTCTTCCCTGATAAAGCTAACATCGATCAATTTCTTGATTTCAGAAGTGACCTGTTGTTCAATTTCTAATCGCATGCGTTTAGGAGCTTGCTTGATAGGGTTAACATTAGGATCTATTGCTAGCTTGTGTACTGCTACGTCAAGAGATAAACTGGGTATTTTTTCATAACTCTATGCAAAGCAGTCCTTAAACTCAGTTAATAGCCTAACAAAGTCATTGGTTTCTTCTTCATTCAGTCAGGCAATGGTTGTCATCGTCGACTAGACCCACTGTGTCAAACCCTAATCCCGATCTTGACTGAGAATGTCTGCTTTGGTTGCCTCATAGTTTCTCAAAGTAGTTTGACCTATGTTTAGAACAAGTATGTGGGATTAATCCCTTCTTTGCTAAGTTAATAACACAAGGTGAATATCAATCAAAAGGTAGTTGTATTAAATCTTTATAGGAATCATCAAGTATTACATCAGCTTCTTGACTTGAAGATAATGCTCCCAACAAAAACCTCTTCGGCCTGACATTTGTGGATGACTTAGGGGCCTCCTTAACTACCAAACCTTCAACTTTCTGAGAGGACAGTGAGGATAGAGCTAAGGCTCCCAACTACTGCCTGACTGCTTTACATAATGATTCAGATACATTCATGCTTTGCTTGGAGGCCTGGTCTTCATCACTGTCTGGATCAAACGTCACCTCCAAAGGGACCTGCTGAGAGGGGTTGGTCAACATGCTAATCACATGAGACTCATCCTCCGAACTAGACTCTAAGTCTATGCTCTACCTCTTCCTCGATATCTGATTCTCGCTCACTTATGCTTTATTTTTTTTTCCTCTTTTCTTTTCTTTTTCTTTTTCAATTTTTTTTATTTCCATTTCTTTTTCTTTTTAGTTTAAACTTTCACCAAGTTCATGATAATATACTTTTTGATTTGGAGGAAGATAGTAGGTGACATCTTCATAAATCTTGACCTCTCTAACTGAGAATGGCTTCAAGTCTCCTTTGACATAATACTCAATTCCACCTCTTTTGAATTTGATGCAATGATTCAAAGAGGATGGAATCGTGTTGTTTGTATGTATACAAGGCCTACCGAGCAAAGCAGTGAAAGATATATCTGAATCAATTATGTAGAACTTGGCTTCTATCTTCCAGTCATCTATCTCTAGTGGTAACACTATGGAGCCTAAAGTCCACTCATCTTGTTCGTTGAATCTTCTCAACATCATTCAATCTCCTCGAAGTTCATAGATATCGATCCTCAAGTAGCTGAGTATTTTTAGACTCATAATGTTCACTGATGCATCTTGATCAATTGACACCCTAGAGAATCTGAATCTGCCCATGTTGACAGTGATGTAGAGGGGATGGTTGTGCTCTGTTGTCCCTAAAAGAAGATCTTCATCAGTAAATATGACGGTTGACCTCATTTTTAGAATGAGTTCTCAAAACCTCCATCTTTGGCATAGGACTCCTCTTAGATTTTAAGAGTTCCTTAGTCTTAAGACACATATAGTAATTAGGTGAACACTCTCCCATAGCCCTAAAAGACTTAGAAGGTTTAGACATAGGAATAGGTCATGCCTTAGGGGTATTAGGAAAATCTCCTACCCTTTAGCTTAAACCATTCCTCACTTTCTTTCTTTCAAGTCAAACTCCAAATTGATTCTACTTGATTTTCTCAAATTCCAATTCAATTCCATGATTGAAATTCATGATTGAAACTATGATTGAAAGTCATGATCAAAATTCCACCAAAATTCCTAAGTCAATTTTCCTAAATCCTTAACCCTTCCTTAAGGACTTAGCCAAAACTATGATCTAGACCTATTCAAATCTTTGAGATTTTCTCATGACTCATTCATATTCTCATTTATATTCACATTTATAAATGAAATATAAATTCAAATCCATCAAATCAAATTCAAAATTCAAAATCAATTCATGAAATTTTCTTAAGTTCCTTTAATTTTTCATTAAAGGACTTAGCCAAAATCAACTCCAAACCTTCATCAAACCTACTCAAAACCTTGGGATTTTCTCATTTCTTGTTTATATCCTCATTTATATTCTTATATATAAATGAAATATAAATATAACTCAATTCAATCAAAAGCAAAAATTAAATACCAAATTAAAAATGCTTAAAAAATCCCTTAAATCCCTTAATTTTTCATTAATGGATTTACCCTAAACCTTGATCAAACCACTTCAAACTCATGGGATTTTCTCAAAATATATTTGTATCCTCATTTATGTTCTCATATATAAATGAAATAAAAATATACATCAATCAAATCTAAGTCAAAAAAATTAAATTTTAAATTAAAAATTCAATTAAATCCATTAAATTCCCTTTAGTAGATTTAACTTCAAATCATGATTAAACTCTTTCAAATTCTTGAAATTTTCTCATGATCAATTTATATTCTCATTTATATTCACATATATAAAGGAAATATAAATTTAAACAATCAAGACCAACAACAAAAATCAAACTCAAATGCATTAAAAAAATCAAATCTAAGCCTTTTAAGTCAAAATCTTGAACTTAGTCAAATCACTTTCAAATTAAGCCAAACTCTTGATTTTCTCTCATGGTTCAATCAATCATACAAACATCCTCATATATAAATCCAAACCTCAATCCTTCAATTAAAACCCAAAACTCATTCATATTCTTCCTTTGAATATGAGCTTTTCAAATGAATCAAAACCCATTTGACTTCAAACCTCTTATAAATGGATTTAAATTTCAATCATAAGTCAATAAACAAGATCAATCAACCTCAAATCAAGCTTTGACCAAGTCATTTGACCCACTTAGGCTCACTTGACCCAAAGTGACCTAAAGTACCCTTATGAGCCAACTTTTGATCCTAACCAAATTGGATTAAACCAAAGACATATTTTTCTCTCATCATGCTCAACAATCATCATGGGATGATCAATCAATCAAATTGGGTTAAACCAAGTCAAACCTAAGGGTTGACCAAGTCAACATTTAACCTAAAATGAAACCTAACATAGCCAAATTCCACCATAGGTCAAATTGATTGAAACCATTGATCTAAGTTCACTCATGACCTATGTTTGAACTTGACCAAGTCAACCTTTGAGCCTAACCTAGCCCATTTGGCCCACTAGACCCAAGTTGACCCATTTTGACCTAAAGGGTCAAAATGTGTCAAAACTTGATCTAAGCCAAACTGATTGGAACCAATGGATCAAGTCCATCCCAAATCACTTGTGGAACTTGACCAAAGCCTCAATTGGCCAACTAGACCCAACCTAGCCCAATTGACCTTAGACCCACCATGACCTAAAGGGGTCATGTTGAGCGAAAATTGAACCTAACTCAAATTGATTGGGAACAAAGATACCAATCCACTCCATATGACTAACCAAACCTAAACCTACCTTGACCTAACCCAAATAGGTCAAAAGAGTCAAATGGGGCAACTTGACCCATTTGACCTAAATGAGTCATATGAGCCAAAACCTAACCTATACCAAATTGAACCAAACCAAAGGCACCAAAATATTTCAAATGGTCATATGAACTTGACTCTACCTTTGGTTTGACCCAATTTGACCTATTGGTCAATTTGACCCAAGTTGACCTATTTTGACCTAAATGGGTCAACATGAGCCAAACCCTATCAAATGGATTCCAAATCCATTGAAACTTAGTCCAACCTATTTTCTCAACATACCAAACATACTCAAATTGAAAAAATAGCAAAATTACCATTATACCCCTAGGCCATAAAACAAATTTTGGCCTAGTCCATGGGTATTATGGTCATGCACTCATCACTCTGAGGCTCCTAAAACATCAAGGGGACCTAGTGATGAGTGGTGCACCCAACCCAATGAGTTTGGGTCAACCCATTTAGCCTATGGATCAAACCTGACCCATATGCATGAAATTGAATTTTTAAAATCACCCTAAACCTCAATTGATTGCACATGGGAGCTAGGCACCCACTCCTCTGGCCAAACCGAACATGTGCACACCTCTAACCACACGAATAACCCATTCCATTATGAAAATTAGATCAAAATGGCATGAATAGGCTCGACCATCCGATTTCCATAGGGGAGATATACTCCCCCTAATTCACTGAAATCAAAACACACACACACACTCGACTGAGACCTAAGAAGCTTTGAGAACACTCATAGAGCTTTCCCAAGGCCTCTAGGGGAGATTGAGATTTCATCTTCTTAGGTTTTCAAATAGTGAAAATAGGGGAGATACAATGAAGTGCAAACTTCCTCCAAACTGAATTTCATCCAAATTCCTCCTACACCGATCATCAGAGGATCCATTCGAACTTGCCCAAGCTTTCAATGAGTTCTAAAGCCAAGGGGAGAATCAATTCAATCAAAGCAAGAGCTAAATTGGTCCACTCATCCACTTAACCTCAAGAGCTAAACTCAACAAGGCTTATCTCACTGACAAGCTACCTCATCGATCCCGAGCACCAGTGATCACCTCCGACGAGGTTAGTAATTTTTTGACCACTTAGGCTAAAGTGTGTTGGTCTTTCATGAAGTGGATTTTAATTGCATAAGATCTTAGCCGTTGGATTAGCTGCTCTAGTCCCCTAGATGGTGTGTGTTGAATTTTGTTTGAATCCATGAAGGATCAGGCTCAGACCTTCCCTTGGATTGTGAATGACTCACATTCCTCCAGAGGGAACAACTCAACCAATCTTAGCCGTCCATCCATGCAAGTTTAGATGGACGGCTGAGATTACTTCCAACATTTTATAATTCATTTTTCCTTTTAAAGCCATGGGTTTATCCTCTGTCGTGTGATCTTTGATCGGCTAAGGAATAAGATGTGCATCATCCCCATCTCCGATTTAACTTTAAGTATGGCCTCATGGCGATCGATGTAAAGCGTTGACCGTCGCCACGCGCCAGAGGGTGGGGATTGCATGGGATTAGTTAATTAACTAATTAACTTCCTAATTAATCCTTATGGCTTCTAAAATTTATAACTCTTCATAAAAAATTCAGAAAAATAAAAGGAAAAAATGCCTTGGATAGATAATTTCACCTAGAATATTCTAAAATTATTTTCAATACATTTTGATTTCCCTTTTTCTCTAAATTTGGGTTTTTTTGGGATTGGTAATTAGCTAATTACTTTCTGATTAAGTCGCCAATGGATCTCAAAGTTTTAGGGTTCATTTTAGGGGATGACCTCTGCCTTCCCTAATTTTTTTGAGATTTATTGAGGCCTTGATTAGAGAAATTGCTAGATCATTCCCTAATTACCCTCTTTATGTAATTAAGGCTAATTAGGATATAATTAGTGAATTTTCCCTATGTTTAAGTTGGATTAAGGTTAGATCCAACGAATAGGGGTTTTAGGGAATAATTTTGGGGTGTTTTTCCTAAGTAATTCCCTAAACCTTCTTTTCTTTCATTAATCCCTTTCTTAATTAAGGGTTAATCCATTAAATACCCCTTTAAATAATTTTTAAAATTTATAAAAATCTCCAGAACTTAATTAATCAACCTTGGGTAGATACTTGGCATTCAATAGCCTAAGTCTAATTAAAGAAATTAAACCCATTTTCATAAGTGTGGAGGGGCATTTTAAAAGTACTTAAGCTAGAACCCCTTAGCTTAATTATATTTTAATAGTAAGCCAAATTGCATTAGGCCTTTTTATTGCTAGGTGCATTGAAAATTTACATACCTTGTGGGTTTTATGTCATCTCATTGGCTCATAATTACCTAAGTTAATCTTCCTAAGGTGGTGTAGGTAAGGGTTAAGTAAATCACTTAATGCATACCTTAACCTAATCAACATTTAAAAATGGATTTAATAATCTGAAAAATTAAACTAAAATCTAAAACACATGTGGGAATTGGTTAGGAGCAACAAACTAATCTCATCCTTTTAAAATTAAATCAAACTTCAAACAAACTAAAAATTATTTTGAAATTCACTTTGATTTATTCTAAGTTTTTCTTATTCTTTAAGAATGTCTTTAGGAATTAAGTAAAGTGAATTTGTTCATGTGATTACATTGCTTTAGATCTTTTCCAACATGTTAAATTATATGCCATATGACTTATGCATCCATGATTTCATGTTTTCAAAGTTTTAAAATGAACTTCTTTACTTTATGTCAAATGTGCATGTGTTGGCTAAAGGTAAATATGAATAGCTATTATCACTACTAAATTTAAAGTATTTTCAAAATCTATAAATGAAATATAAAATCTGAAAGTGTGATATTCTTATAATTTAATTATAATTTTGAATGTGATAGATTATAAAGTCATGTGTAGTGTAGCTTTTCTTTCTTTCCTTATGTTAGCCTAGCTTTGAATAAGGGTTAGTAAGATGTAGGGTTCATTTGAAAAGAAACTAACACTTGATTAATTCTATACCTTATTCATCCCTATGCTATCATCTAAGGAGGATAGTCTACACTTGCATGAATAAATTACATAAACAAAAATGAGACTATTAAGCAAACTTTTGCATATTCTTTTTCCAATTCATTTCTTTTATATGCATGTTAGTACTTAAGGAAAGTAGTATATTAGTATGGACAACCCTGAGGTTGTGAGGCTTTATGTAGCCCTAAGTAGGTCTTATATGTTACACCTCTGGTTAACAATGGCATTGTACTCACTTATGCCTTTCTTACTTTCATGCATGTATGTGAAATTTTGGATAAAGAAAATCTTTTCTACTTAAGAAAAGTCATGCATTCAAATCTTCTCAATTTTCTTAAATGAATTACTTAGCGTGCATCATAAAGTGTGTTACTTATCTTCATTTACATGTATAGATATGCTTAGGATCCATCCATATGCTTATTATATATGTTGAGAAAGAATTGAAGTAATGTATGTTATGTGAATTTGGATTCATTTTTTTTAATCTTAAAATACCTTTCTTTTTGATCAGTTTGTTTAGAGTTGATCTAAACTTAGGATTAATTAAAATATTTAATCAAAATATTCACCTAAATGAAATTAAAATGTGAACTTACCTTAGAGATTACTTAAGGATTAGGGAAGGAAAGAGAAGTTCTCTTCTTTTTCCCTCTCTTTATAACTTAGTAACTAATTGTAGGTTTCACTTAAATCAAGCTAAAACATGAAATAAAAATGACACAAAGTCACTAAACAACTTAAATGAAACTCTCCTCTAAGTTGAACATATATTTCACACTTATAAAATTCAAACCTAAAATCATAAGCTAAGCATGACACACAAACCTTCAAAGCATACACATTAGCCTAAGTCACCACTTCAAGCTTTAGATTAGATCAGTGTATGGCTTTATGTTATGTTTGTTTTGTGATGAATGTTTTAGACTATATTTTAGGGTGCATGCTCATAGAATAAATGGTAGTACGTGCTTAGTCTAACTATTCTTTTCTGAAGGGGATTGTGCTAAAGGTGTGTTATCATAAATAAAAATATAAATGCTTCTTTCTTACAGGTGCTTATACCCTTTTGCATAATCCATAGGCCAGGTGGACTTAGCCACCCATGTGTGGAGTGATAAGTCCAATATAAATGCTTGGGATCTATGTGGTGTGATTTGACTAACCTTTATTTTGCAGGTGTTAGTTAGATTTATACATTTCCTTTTCATGTAAAAAGTTTATATATTTAAGATTATTGGAATGATTTATTATGGAGGATTAGGATGAACATTGGTCATAAGATCTTATCTTATGCACCATGTGAAGCCTTGGAGCATCTACCATTCAACCATCCAAAGGAAGATCCAAAGAAGAAAGAAAGAAGAAAAGAAAAGAAAGAAAGAAGAATAAAGCTTGAAGACCCCTATAATAATGAATTCTTTTTGCTTAATTATAATTCAACTCATTTGTAATTCGGGTTGTATAAGGGTAGAGCTTGGCTACCCACATTTGATATTTTTTAGGTTTGTGCGATGGTGCCCGACCACAAATGGCCATTTATTCTTTTTGCACTAGTTTTATAAATTAATTGTTGTTTGTTTAACTTGTGCATTAAGTGGCATACTTTTTCTAGTTTCTTCCTTACTTTCTGTGTGGCCTGGATGTGGATTAGGCTCTTTAGAGAAAAATAAATCTTTTTCCCAACCTAAAAATTCAAATAAAATTAAACAATTCATAACCTCACCTAAAGCTTAGGATTAAAATCAAGATAAAAGAATTAGAAATCCCTTAGCTGGATGAGTTCTTTTCTTTATAATATCATGCACAATAGCATCTTATTTTACTCTTGCTTGGAGGGCTTCCATCTTTGCCAGAGAACTCGGCTTGACCTTTGAGGGTCATGGTGGAAACTCACCTCCTAAATTTCTAGCTGATTTTGGCCCACAATCTATTTTTCTCATGCATTAGTCATAAAAAAGCCTATTATCCTGAGTCAAATTAATTCTCCAAAAATGAAATAAAATAAAATTTGAAATGCATTAGATTTAGGTCATTTGAAGCATGTCCCTTTACATGATATAGTCTCTTTAGGGAGTAAGTTTAAGGACTTAGTCTCTTTCTAAATAAAAATAGCCAAGTTATCTTGCATAAGCATAAAGACTTGCATACATGTATTTAAAATCACAGGAGGAGTTAGTTGGCGACCACCCCTAGGTGGTTATAATTCCAAGTTATCAGGTGGTTTGTCCTCTCTTATGGAGGCAAACAAATTACCCACTTTTCACCTTAGATATAGGTTGTGCTTCCCTCTCCAAGCTCCCTAGATTTAGGTTCTGAGGTTGCTTCTCCCTTGTGGGCCATAAGCATAATTTCACCTCTAGGCATTTTCTTAATCTTGTGTTAAGGAATCTTAAGTCCTAAAATTCTAATGAAAATATAACTCAAACAAATTAAATCAATTTCTAAAATGTAAAGCCCAATTTTAGGATAGTTTGAGATGCTCACTAGGTTTCCTAGCATCGTGAGCATCTCCTACTTATTCCCATTTTAGCTTCAATAATAACTCTCCCTTTTGATCAATCCCATTTGATCTTCAAAATACAAATCAATTGATTGATAGTCCTTCCTATTGAAATCTTCAGAGACAATAATCATTTACCTTAATCGAGAGCTTTCTTAAAGGATCCTATCATTTAAGATGTAATTAACTATGGGGGCTTGCCCTTATAGGGAACTTAATGAACCCGATTTAAAATAAACCATGCTTTATTTTTTCATGTAAAGTAAGGGAAGAATCTCCGGTACATATGCAGACCCATCATCCTTAGGAGTCCTTATTGAGGTGATTGGTTCCGTTAAAGGGTAGTGACTTCGCCTTTGAGATAGTACACTATACCTTGATGACATACATCACAATAAGTACATCCGGATCGCATATGGCATCTTACCAAGATGAATTTCTATAAGGTCTCTTCTTTCTTTCTCCAACAAATTTGAAAGGCATCCTTAAGAATTTATTAACCAACAAATTTTTCTAGCGACTCCACTGGGGATGGTTCCTCTCTCCATCTTTGGTAAATGATCATTGTCTTTGAGTATCGATAGTGGTTTTGTACTTTGGTATGAATCCAATACTATCCTTCTTTTTGTTGGCACTTAGCTCATTTCATTCTCAAGTTAAGTTAGCCAACATCTTTAGGTTTTAGGACCGCATTCCTTGTTGGTCTTAAAACCCCCATTCGGTTTCTTCAATGAGTAAAATGAAAATATTTAATATAAAAAGAAACATTTTAAACACTTTCTCCTTATCATCTTCATGATAAGGAAAGGTTCATCCTAAAAATAATAAATCTTCCATAAAGAACTTTGCTTTTTCAAAAGCACATTTTTCAAAAATGCACTTAATAAAATATTTTCCACAATAATTCTTCACCCTCATTTAACAATTAATAATTATTACATGTACAGATTTTCAAAATAAAATCAATAACATTTTCTAAAAGCACAAATGAATATCTTTTTTCAATTCACTTTGATGAAGATTTCATTTTCAAAATAAATGAACAATCATTTCCAAAATCACAATCATAATCATAAACTTTTCAAAATACATATGAATCTCTTCATTCAATTCACTTATTGAATGGAAAGTTCATTTGCAAAAAAAAATTAAAATTTTCAAAAGAACACATGAATTCTTCTATTCAATATATTTACTTATTGAATGGAAAATTTATTTATAAACAAAAATTAAAATTTCCAAAAACACACATGAATTCTTCTATTCAATATTCTCATACTTATTCAATAGAAAGTTCATTTGTAAGCAAAAAAAATTAAAAAATTAAAATTTTCAAAAAGCACATATCAATATCTTTATTTAATATGCTTGGGTTTATTAAATAAAGATTTCATCTCAAACTAAAAATAAAAATATCATTTTAGGAAACCCTACTTAAGCATATCCCACATATGTTTATAAGTTGGAATTCCTCTCTTTCAAAAAGCAACAATCACACACAAAATAAAAAATATCACATTCAAAAATAAAATGAATCTCCATTCAACATACTTAAATTTGTTGAATGGAGATCCTCTTTTCAAAACATCAAAAATCAACAATCATATTTCAAAAATTTTAAAAAATGTTTGGAACTTCATTTAACATACCCAAATTTGTTAAGTAAAGTTTCCAGATCAAAATCAAAATCAAAATCATATTTTAAAAAAATTCAAAACACATTTGGAATTTTCATTTAACATACCAAATTTGTTATGAAGTTCCAATTCCAAAATCCAAAAAATTTTAGAATTCTAAACACATTTTAGAACTTCATTTAACATACACAAATTTGTTAAGTAAGGTTTCCAAAATCAAAGTCAAAAAATTTTCAAAATTCTAAACACATTTTGGAACCTCACCTAACATACCCAAATTTATTAAGTGAACTCTCCAAACTCAAAATTCAAAATTTTCAAAATATATTTGGAACTTCATTTAACATACCCAAATTTGTTAAGTAAATTTTCCAAATCAAAAATTCAAAACTTTTCAAAACATAATTTGGAACTTCACCTAGCATACTTAAATTTGCTAAGTAAAGTTTCCAAACTCAAAACAAAAATTTCCAACACACCTTTTGGAACTTCTTCCCTTAGCATACCAAATTTGCTTAGGAGAAGTTTCCATTTTTTAAAACCAAATGAAATCAAAACTTTAAACACACCATTTGGAATTTCATTTAGCAAACTTAAATTTGCTAAGTGAAATTTCCATTTCATGAAACTAAGTGGGATTTTATCTTTAGCATGTCAAATTTGCTAAAAGTTGAAATTCCACTTTTAAAAAAAATTTCCAAACAAAACAAAACATTTAGGATTCCCTTAGCATACCAAATTTGCTAAAGGATCCTACCCTTTTCAAAAACTCAAAATTTTCCAAACAAATGAAAACACTTAGAATTTTCTTAGCATACCTAAATTTGATAAGAATCCTATTTTCAAAATCAAACAAAATACACTTGGATTCTTCACTAAGCATACCTAAATTTGTTAAGTGAGAAATCCAATTTTTTTAAAATCAAAACAAAACAAAATTATCAAAAAAAAATAAAAATAAACACTTTCACTTTACTTAGCATACCTAAATTTGCTAAGTGAAAATTCCAAAACTTTCAAACAACACAAAATCAATTTCACCTTTACTTTAAATTTGTTAAAGGGAAGGGTCCTACAAATCCAAAACAAAAATTCAAAATCAAAACAAAATGAACTTATGGAAGCATCTTACTAAAATCATGAATCCATATTTTAACATAATCAAATTTGTTGAAGCTTGGATTCATATCAAATTCCTCTTCAATCAATCTTTCCAAATTCATTTGAACCCCACTTAACACTTCCAAGTTGTTGGATGTGGGTTCAAATTTTCAAAATTCAAAATTCAAAATCTATGGAGATAACCGATGCAAGTTCATTTCTCATTGCAACCCTTTAGTCATACAGCTGTCAGTTTAGTATGGTAGATCACAAATTTGTCTTCACCTTCATCATGGACCTAGCCTTGATTAAGTGACTTCCTGCTTGGATCATACCCATTTGATCCACTTTGGCCATGGCTTTGAGGGACCAAGATCACTTGTTAGGGCATTCCCCTCATAGAGCGTGAAGAGGGTGGGGTAAGTCGGGTCATCGATAGACTTACCCTTGATTGAGATTTCCTCACTAAAGGAAAGCGGTGTACACAACCTTCAGTTTTCAGCACTAGCAGCTCCAACAACCAGTCTCAGTTTCCCACATTGCCTGCAAGCTAGCACCTCTGTACCTCAAGGGTAAGGCTCCGGTTTCAAGGATTGGGTCTAGCTCACTCCTCTCATCCTACTCACACTGCACCAAAATAAGAACGTATGGTCAAATGGTTCCATACATAGGAGAGAGTTGGCAGCTAGTCACCATGGATGAGTCCCATCATGATCACATCACCACCGGTTATGGATAACTAGTTCATCCTCTGACAGAGAGGATGCTAGAGGATCCATCATCACCTCCTCTAGTGGTGCAGCTACAACAGATAGTTTCTCAGAGGAGGTCATATGCCCGCTCCATACTGCAGTGCATAGACGCTCTGAGTCCGGTGCTCGCTAATTTATGATCTATTATCTCAGCTGGGGAGGCAGATCTGTGAGAGGCCCGTGAGCCCCATACATCACATATTACTAGCAGGGAGCAATATAGGTTCAGCCGTTAGTCAGCAGCTTTTGCCTTGGTCGACTTTCCAGCTCAGCGCGCTACCCACACTAATCATACTGATATTATCCTCCTCATGAGTACCAGCCATCATAGGAGGGTAGCTCCTGTACATGGAGAGTCGGTGGTGTCTCCTCCCCACCGCTCTCATCCGCGCCTCGTGTTCCAAAGATCACCATTCCACCTAAGGCCATGAAGGCGATCCAGAAAATGTACCCTTTGGTTTCACATGGCCAAGGGATCCTACTCCCTACACCACCCATTATGGTAGGGCGAAGCTCTCCGCTTGACCTTACCCAAGGTGGTGGAAGGAGTGGCCCCGAGCATCGTTCCTTCACCAACTCCACCCATTCATTCAGATGCGGAGATGGTGACTATTATTATGGATATCCCAAGAAAGTGAAGAAGTAGAGGATCATCCGAGTTTACATCTAGCATCAAGATTATCATTCTTCTGGGAGTACATACAAGATTGACTCCCCAACTTTAGAGGTCCGGTCTCTGCCTCATGGATAACATCACGCCCCAAGCTTTTGTACATGCAGTTAGATCAATCCTTAGATGAGATAGCACTATTTTATGGAGAAAAAGGAGATCTTAGGGTATGCATGGTCGATGAAGAAAAAAGTCACTTGATCCCAATGAAGATGACTTGATGGAGATTCAGGTGTATGGTCAATACTAGTTCTCTTCTGGGAGCAAGAAGCCATGGAAGGAGATGAGGTTGATCAAGGAGACACCGTAATCACCCATCACCTCAATTGGTTAAGGTGAAAAGAAAAAATTAATTGATGATACAATGAGACTTATTAGAAGGTGCTGTCGTAAGCAAGCCCTCCAATTCATCCTAGCATCGATGAGTCGGGAACTAGTGCATGTCTTAGATCTTAAGACTCTACCTCCCATTGAGCAAGGTAGCACTAGATATAGGAAGGTAGTACCTCCATAAAAAAGATCTAAAATCCATGGTTGAGCAAGAAGGAAGCTTTGGCTCAAGCCCGGGAGGATCATCCCCAAAGGGTAGACCCCGAGGAATTACACCATCCAAGATCCCAAGGTTTGTGCCTCCTTCCTTCAAGAGCTTCAATGACAATGGAAACCAGGCGATATAGCTCATTTTGGCTACTATTGCAATGCATGTGATGTTTTACTCTTTAGACTCTTTCAAGTCAAGTAGGTATTGCCTTTGATTGGTAGCCGAATCACTAACGCCAAGAAAGACATTTTGAGTTAGAGCAACTCTTCATCAAGAGATTTGTTGGAGCTCGAAAGGGTTACAGAAGATCTCAATAGCCCAACAAAGACTCGGTGAGTCACTAGTTGATTATATTCTATGATGGTGCAACCCGAGTATGAATTACAAACCACAGCTGTCTAAACAGCATGCCATTGAGATTCTCTTCAAAAATATCCATGGCTTGATCGCCTTCATGCTTAAGGGCTTCACCATAAATAAATTTGAGAAGCTAATCAACAAGGCGGCTAGTCTACAAGGAGAGGCCAAATAGTTTCATTTTCCAGATTAGTTGCCAAAGCAGAAATCCCAAAAGGTCTATGAAGAAACTGAGCAAGAAAGGACAAGGGAAGCAACTTAGAGATCTGAGCAACCATGACCTCGATCCACCTCCTTTTCCACCACCGAGGTAGCCATATCGACCTCCACCTCAGCCTCCATGGCAGCACCACCGCCACCATACCAAGTGATATGGCATGTACTGTAGCTATGGTCCACCTACTCTATTAGATAAGTTAAACAAACCTTATTCTTTTAAGAGGGAGGTAATTAGAAAATCTTTAAGAATCTCTTAAAGAAACTTGATTTTCAGTTACTCGAGCCTAGGAGACCGGAGGAAGTTGGCAAAATTCATGATCCAAACTCTTTCCCTTACCACCGCATGCTAGGCCACATTTTGGAGGATTGCTTTACTTTTTAGGATTGGCTTGAACGCAGTTTCAAGACTGATGCTATCATTATCCCAAAGGAATACTTGGGAATAACCTTAGTTCCATTAGGTAATCCTTGGGATACAAGATCCTACCAAAACCAAAGAAGGTTGGGACATTCTCTCTAAAACCTCTAAGAAGAATCCAAGATCAAGAAGCTTTTCTTGAGTCAGCTCAAACCTCCAACACCAAGGAAGGTTTGCAAGTTGTGCCAACTCTAGGAAAGTGGAGAGCAGTGAGTGGTGTCACCAGATAACCCCGCATAGCCACCGACCGTGTCCGTGCTCCATTCTCATAGCCTTTAACACGATGACTTCTTCCATTTCAGGTTCTTCTATTTCTTCTACTAGTAGAACTCTTGTATCAATGGATAAGGGCATCAAATCTTACTCCTCACTCTACTAAACTTCTACTTTGTACCTCCAAATACTTCCAAGAAATTGAAGAATAAAGGTTGATTTGAATTACATCTTGTCTCTTGATGAGTTATCTTCTTCTATTCTAACATAACTCTTCAAGTTTAATAAACTATAATATTGATCTTCCTCTTGATTTAGAGTTGATTTCCAACTCAATACCATGGGTTCACCTCTTGAGATAGACTTGGAATCATCGAGAGAGTCCCATAGGAGAAGTGTAGTGAGCAAGTGAGGTAACTTCCCACCACTTACCTCTGAGATTATCAAGTCAACCTCAGAGTGGCAAGGTTCTACCTCCTAGGGCGCACCTCTAGATAGAGGAAATAAGTCATTGGTACAAGATCAGAAGCCCTTCCATAGGATGCTCCACCTTTGGATATGCTTGTGGAAGACCAGCTGAAGGTGGACTACAACATCCTTTCTCTAAGAAATTTGCCATCTAAGCTAAGCATATATGATGCCCTTATCTTATCCAAAGATATGAGGGAATCACTAATCAAGGCCCTTCTTGATCCTGAAATATGCTTAGCTCAACAACGCTATAGAGGAAGCACATGCAAAAAAGAAGCCCAAGGGATCACCTTCAGATGAAGACCTTCTACTGGGGACTTGGAGCACAACCATCCCCTATACATTACACACATGGACAGTTCGACTCCGTGGTTCTCATGGATTCAGGTGCATCAATAAACATTATGAGTCTAAAGACCCTTGCCTATTTGAAGATTGACATCTCTACTCTTCGAGGAGATAGGATGATGTTGAGAGGATTCAATGATCAAGGTGAGCAGGATTTAGGTTCTATAATGTTGTTGTTGGAGATCGGTGACTGGAAGACTGAAGCCAAGTTCTATATCATTGATTTGAATACTTCATTCACTGCTTTGCTTTTGTAGGCCTTGGATACATTAGAACAAGATCATTTTATTCTCCCTTAATCTGTGTATCAAGTTCAGAAAAGTTGGATTTGAGTACCATGTCAACGGGGATGAAAAGTCATTCTTAGTGAGAGAGGTTGAGATCTATGAGGATGTGACCTACTATCTTCCTCAAAACACCCTTTCTCGTGAACTTGGACAAAATTCAAATGCAAATGCAAAAGAAAAAGAAAATGAAACAAAAGAAAAGATAAAAGAAAATGAAAAGAAAAAGAAAAGGCCAAGTGAGCAAGAAAGAGGAATTGAAGAAGAAGTGGATATGCATATCACATTCCACCCACAGTTCATTCCATCATATGGACATGTGGTAGATGGCTCAACCTCCACCGTGTGAGGCAGAGGTAAATCAGAGGGTGGAAGACCCCTAGTTGGCCTTCACCAAAAGGTCATGTTCTAGTTCATAGAGTACCCTACTATTCACATAGACTTGGAATCCAGCTCGAGGATGAGTCTAATGTGATTAGTATACCACCAACCTCTCAGGTTCCATTGAGGTGACTTTTGATCCAGCCAGATGGAGACTCTCCAAGCAAAGCAAAAGTATTTGAATCGATGTGAAACTATCGAACAGCTTGGGAACCTTAGCTCTTACCTCACTTACAGTTAAAAGTTGAAGGTGATAGTTAAGGAAGTTCTAAGTCTTCCAATGACACAAAGAGAAGTTCTTTTGGGTTCATCATCCTCAAGTCTAGAGCTCGATGTAACTTGAGGAAGATACTTTAAAGAATTAATGGAATTACCTTTGACTTTTACTCGCCTTGTGTTCAAAATCTTATAAAAGGTTTAGTTCCTCACACTTGGTCCAAGTACAAGTCAATACTTTGAAAAATTATGGAACAATAAAAGGTGGAAGCACAATCAAGAGGTGATTAGGATTCACACAAGTGGGTCCAATCGATGATGAAGATTATTGCCTAGTTGTTACCAACCATTTGGAATCGATAGTTCTTCTCACACATCCCCAACTCTGAGAATGTGTGTTTAGAAACTTGGATGATCCGTGTGATGTCCAAGTCAAAGAGGCACCAGAGTTTGAAGGAGATTCATTCAACAATCGACAAGCTAAAGAAATCAACCTGATAGAAGAAAATCCTCACCCACATTTATCGTTTGTTATTGAATGAAGAAGAAACCAATAACTTAGTTAGGCATTGAGTTTAAAGCGCTTCATGGAGTTATAAAGAAATGCTGATTATCTCTGTGCAGTCCACAAGCTAGCAATAGACCTAACGTTACCCCTATTAAGCAAGCTCCTAGATGCATGATTAAATTGAATAGGTCATTTCTGAAGTCACTGATCGATGCTGGTTTCATCAGGGAAGAAAAATATCCTACCTGGTTAGCTAATGTTGTCCTAATTAAGTTGAAGAATGGCTAAATTCACATTTACGTCATTTTAGGGACTTAAATAAGGCATGCCCTAAGGATGAGTTTCCTCTTCCTATACCAGAATTAATGGTGGACATTGCCTCATCTCATGTTGTGTTTTCTTTCATGGATGGGTCATCTAGCTATAACCAAATCAAGATGTCTCCTGAAGATGAAAGAAACACTACTTTTCGAACCGCAGTCAAAATCTTCTGTTATAGGGTCATGCCTTTTGGCCTTAAAAATGCTAGTGCTACATACCAATGGGCCATGACTCATATCTTCAATGAACTCATCCATCATTAGGTTGAGTGCTATGTTGATGATCTAGTAGTCAAAAGTTTAGAAAAGGAAGACCATCTCTTTGACTTGAGAGTAGTTTTCGAATGGTTAAGATAATATAACCTTAAAATGAATCCCATGAAGTGTGCATTCAGAGTCGCTTCAAGAAATTCTTGGGTTTGTTGTTTAACACCGGGGAATAGAAATAAATCCTGAAAAGATCAAAGCAATCTTAGAAATGCCACCTCCTAAAAGTTTAACTCAACTCAGATTCTTTCAAGGATGGCTGGCATATCTAAGACGCATTATCTCAAACTTATCAAAGAGATGCAAGCTTCTCGACTTGTCAAAAGGATGCCAAGTTTAAGTGGATGACAAGTGCAAGCATATTTGAAAGACATCAAAGAATACTTGGTGAAGCCACCGTTCTCGCAGCTCTATCCCGTGCAGCATTGATCCTTTACGCCGCATTGGATGACTCTCATGTTGGCCCAAGCCAAATGATGAGGGAAGGAAAGTGCACTCTACCTCATCCATCATCTAATCTCGAAGCAAACTATCCACCTATTGAGAAACATTGCCTAGCTTTGATCTTTGCATCTTAAGCCAACACTACATGCTTTCATAAGGTGAACTTGATCTCAAACCAATCCACAGATTCTCATGACATGGCCAATGCTTTCGGATGTTTGGCTCATTGGTCCATTCTCACAATTTGATATCACATTTGTACCCTCCGGTAAAAGGATAAGAACTAGCAATTTCTTAGCAAAGACACCCTGATTCGCTTAGTGATGATCTCCCGACATGAACAAATCATGAACTTGGGGAGTCGACAATCACCGATGGGAGATGTATTTTGATGGTGCTTCTTTTCTTAAAGGTGAAGCACCATGATCTATTCTCAAGAAAGGTAGGAATAGTTCTTCTAACTCTAAACCGATGTGATGAGATTCTCATACTATCTTTCCAACCCATGCACCAACAATGAAGCTGTATGAGGCTTTGCCTGAGTTATCCATCACTATCGCTGTCAAGAGCATCAACATCTTTGGGATTCTTAGTTGGTGATCAACTGATTGTGGGTCCTACCAGTCCTCAAGCCCACCTTTTCATTACTATGAGTATACCATGAAGTTGGCCTGATTCTCAAAGTACCATCTACAAGGTTCCCGAGAAAGAAAGAGTATGATGCCTGGCAAACTTGTCAAAGAGTTGGCATGTCCAGAAGATGAGTCCATTTCAATAAGGGTCCAAAATAGACAAGTCTTATCCCTTATTAATTTGGAACTCATCGAGAGACTTTCTCTTGAAGGGGAGGTTGTCATTGCCAAAATGGGCAAGGAGCTAGATTAGAGGCAACCGTTTATAGATTACTTGAACACCAGCAAACTACCTCAAGAGAAATCTCAAGCCCATCAGGTGAAACATAGAGGTCTTTCCTATGCTCTTGTTAATGGCACCCTATACCGATAGTCCTAACCAAATGTGGTTACATTGTTTAGATAAACATGAAACATGTGGCATTATAACTGAGGTACACTCAGGTCTATGTGGAGCGCATCAGTCCAGTTCAAAAATGAAGTCGAAGATCAAAATACTTGGATACGACTAGCCTTCTATGATCACAGATTACATGGACGTAGCTAGAAGATTACATCTGTGTCAGGAGCACGGTGTGGTCCTCCACCAACCACCCAATATTCTACACCCTACTTTAGCTTCATGGCCATTTGAGTGTTGGGTACCGACATTAGTCCGATCGATCCTCCTTCTTTGGGGCATCGATTCATCTTAGCCGCCATCGACTTTTCCAAGTGGATGGAAGCCATCCCACTCAGAGAAGTCATAGTCACCATGTGCTTCCATTTTTTAGGAACTATATTGTATATAGGTTTAGGGTGCCTCCACGAATTATATCCGATAATGGTACTGTATTTAAAAGCACAAAAATTAATAGCTTTGCTAGAAGATATGGTATATATTAGAGATACTCCACCATCTACTACCCAGAGCTAATGCCTTAGCAAAAGCATTCAACAAAACTCTCATCCAAATACTAAAGAAGACTTTTGATGACAACAAATGATAGTGGAATGAGCAGTTGGTTGAAGCCTTGTGGGCCTACCACACCACATACCAAACTCCAACTCAATCTACCCCATTTTCCTTAGTGTATGGGTCTGAAGTCATTCTTTCCTTAGAAGTTCAACTCTCATCACTAAGGATAGCATTGGGTAGCAAGATCACCATAGAGCAAAATGCAAAGTTGTGATTAGAAGAGCTCAAAGGTTTGGAGGAAAGACGCCTACAGGCATTCCAGAACCTTGAGTTGTACAAGGCCAAAATGATTCAAGCTCACAACAAGCTGGTCTGCCCTAAGTCTTTCTGAGTAAGAGAACTTGTGTTAGTCCTAAGGAGACCAATTGTTGCCCATCGAAAGATGGGAGGCAAGTTTGAACCCACTTGGGAAGGCCCCTATGTCATAGAGAAGGCCTACCAAAGAAGATTTTATCAGCTTATTAATTATAAAGGGGAACACTTGATGCTTCCAACTAAAGGGCTCTATCTAAAGAAATATTACTCATGAAATAAAACTTATATGAAAATAATTCATTAATAAAAAATAAGATCTGATTCCATTCATCAAATCTTCTCATCTTTCGAAGTATTATTTGCTTATTTTGTGAATCTGTCGTGACGTGTTTAGGGTAGGTGTAAGTGTCCCCTAGAGGCATCATATCCCTCTTTCACAACACAAACACAATTTTTTTTGATGCTATTATAATAAGTGTAAGAGAATCCTAGAGGCATCCTATTTCAATGTAAGAGTGCCCCAGATGCATCATTTTTCTTTTAGCACATGCACAATAACAAACACAAATATTTTGTCTCAGGCTACTTTGATGTGGGAGCAAGCCCCTAGGGCACTCACTCATTAATTGCTCTAAGTCAGGTCTACATGCTACTTCGCTAGTATGTCACCCCAAGGGTCACTTATTTGGAAGATGTGAGTCCCCGCGCTTTCTTTCTAACTTGATCATTATAAATCAAAGAGCACTTTGTTAGTATGGTATGCTTCACTGCCCAGCCAGTAAGCTACCCATGGTTGACTTTGTTTAAGAAGATGTGAGTCCCCATGCTTTCTTCTTGAACTAGCTATCATGCTCTAACTAAGTCGAGTACTTTTGAGGCTTTGGATAAGTCCCCAAGAGGCTCCTTTCCTCTTGACTACTTTTGAGTTGATATAAGTCCCTCAGTGGCATTCACTCAGTAGTCACCCTAGGTTGGATAGTACCTGTCAAGCCAAAGATAGACTATCCCAGTAATTAGTTCAACTATAAGAGGATGTGAGTCCCCGGGCTTTCTTCCTAAACTAATTATTGCAAATCGACGGGCACCGTATGTTAGTTGATGTCTGCTATGCTGACAATGACTCACTCGGTGAGTAAATCACTCTTGACAGACATGAGTCCCCGTGCTTTCTCCTTGAGTTGGACACCGAACACCTATTGAACTTATGACTAACCATGTCATTTTCTCCAGGGTGTTAGATTAAGCCTTTATCGGCCCCATCCCCTGTTGGCACTCTATTTGGATCAAGTTCTTTGCGACCCCATTTAGACACTACTCAGGTAACTTTTGGATTGGACAGTTCTCCTTTCCTAGTAGCCACCCTTGTGGTTGAAAAATTTGTTCAGTGGATGCACAAATTCTCCCTTGGTTCCAAATCAGATAGGTCTAGTGATATAAGCTCCTCGATGATCCCTCGCAAAACTAATGTGGTCCATGATAAAACAATTAAAATAAATAAAAAAGTAATTCTCTTGTGGATTAGACTCAAGCCCCCCCCCCAAAGGGCCCCTTCTCCCAAGGTGCATCCTATCTTTAGGGCGTGTCGCAGAACTTATAGAATTGCCCGACTACGAGTTGAGATAGTGGTCACCCATACCACCCTTAGGTCTAATTTTTTTTATAAGCATGTTACCACAAATTCTCGCTGAAAGATGTAAAACTATGATGCATTTTTCTAGCATGATTATCACAAACCGACGGGCAGCCCTAGGTCAGGTTCGATTTATTTTCCAAAGCAATCGATCACCCCGGTGATCTTTTCTAGTGGAAGATGTGAGTCTCCGAGCTTTCTTCCCTTCGATTAATCATTGCAAACCAAAAGGAACTCCTTTGATCGGATAGTTCTCCCATCGATTGGGAAGCTACTCCCTTTGGTTTAGTAAATCTGAGATAGGTCCATGCTTCTATAAGCTCTTTCTCAGTTTGATCCATCGCAAACTGATGGAATCCATTAAAATAAACTAAAAAATGAAAATCTTGACTATTCCTGAGCTTATCTAAGTCCCTAGTGGAATTCACTCAATAGTCAGCCCTAGGTCGGGTTCGATATGTTGCCCAAAGAAATTGATCACCCAAGTGATTTCTTGTCTCTAGAAGATGTGCATCCCCGTGCTTTCATCTTAAGACTTGACCATTGCATACCAAAAGGCATTTCTCCTTGGTTGGATAGTCCTACCTTGTGGTTGGTAGACTTATCCCTTCGAATTAGTAAATCTAACTTAGGTCTAGGCTTCCATGGCCCCTACTCAGTGCAGTTCCTCGCAAACCTATGAGATTCATTATAATCAAAACAAACAAATCTAAACTAAAAAAATGAAATCAATCTTGACTAACTTTGAGCTGATCTAAGTCCCCTAGTGGCATTCACTCAATAGTCTACCTTAGTTTGGGTTCAATCTGTTTCCTTGCCAATAAATTATCCTAATAACTGATCTCTACTTTGGAGGATGTAAGACTACTACCCTTTCTTCCTAGTATAGCTACTGCAAATTGAAAGGCATCCCTTTGGTCGATTAGTCCTACTACATGCTTAGTAGACTACCCCTTTGGATTGGTAAATCTGAATTAGGACTTAGCCTCTATGTCTCCTATTCAGTACAACTCATTGCAAACCAATAGGGTTTCTAAAAATTCAAACCTAACCAAATTTAAAACAAATTCAATCCTCTCCCCCAGTGGAGATTTCTCCTTAGTGAGATCCAAATCAAATCAAACCTCACCTTCCCTAGTAGAAGGTTCACACTCTATCCCTAAGTGGATTTCTTCCCTCTCTCTTATGTCTTGGACATGAGTAGAGCTACATTGCACTAAGCTCTAGACTCTTTCTTTTTCTTGGGTCAGGGGTAGATAGTTTCTGTTAGTACTTGTGATCTCTTAGTGTTGTTGATCATTTGCCAACACACCACATGTGTTCTCGGGTCACACCACACCTATTGAGCCCTTTGTTGACCTCATTTTAGAATGAGTTCTCAACACCTCCATCTTAGGAATAAGGCTCCACTTAGACTTTGAGAGTTCCTTAGTCTTAAGACACATCTAGTGATTAGGTGAACACTCTCCCCTAGCCCTAGAAGACTTAGAAGGTTTAGTCATATGAATAGGTCAGAACCTCATACTATTTAGCTTAAACCATTCCTCCCTTTCCTTCTTTCAATTCAAACTCTAAATCAATTCTACTTGATTTTCTCAAATTCTAATTCAATTCCATGATTGAAACTATGATTGAAAGCCATAATCAAAATTCCACCAAAATTCCTAAGTTAATTTTCCTAAATCCATAACCCTTCCTTAAGGACCTAGACAAAACTATGATCTAGACCTATTCAAATCTTTGAGATTTTCTCATGACTCATTAATATTCTCATTTATATACATATTTATAAATGAAATATAAATTCAAATCCATCAAATCAAATTCAAAATTCAAAATCAATTCATGAACTTTTCCTAAGTTCTTTAATTTTTCATTAAAGGACTTAGCCAAAATCAACTACAAACCTTGATCAAACCTACTCAAAACCTTGGGATTTTCTCATTTCTTATTTATATCCTCATTTATATTCTCATATATAAATGAAATATAAATATAACTCAATTCAATCAAAAGCAAAAATTAAATTTCAAATTTAAAAGGCTTAAAAATTCCCTTAAATCTCTTAATTTTTCATTAATGGATTTACCCTAAACCTTGATCAAACCACTTCAAACTCATGGGATTTTCTCAAAATATATTTGTATCCTCATTTATTTTCTCATATATAAATGAAATATAAATATACATCAATCAAATCTAAGTCAAAAAATTAAATTTCTAATTAAAAATTCAATTAAATCCTTTAAATTTCATTTAATGGATTTAACTTCAAATCATGATTAAACTATTTCAAATTCTTGAAATTTTCTCATGATCAATTTATATTCTTATTTATACTCACATAAATAAATGAAATATAAATTTAAACAGTCAAACCAACTCCAAAAATCAAACTCAAATCCATTCAAAAATCAAATCTAAGCCTTTCAATTCAAAATCTTGAACTTAGTCAAATCACTCTCAAATCAAGCCAAACTCTTTATTTCCTCTCATGGTTCAATTAATCCTACAATCATGACTTGTATATAAATCCAAACCTCAATCCTTCAATCAAAACTCAAAACTATTTCATATTCTTCCTTTGAATATGAGATTTTCAAATGAATCAAAACCCATTTGACTTCAAATCTCTTGTAAATGGATTTATATTTCAATCATAAGTCCATATACAAGATCAATCAACTTCAAATCAAACTTTGACCAAGCCATTTGACCCACTTAGACTCACTTGACCCAAAGTGACCTAAAGTACCCTTATGAGCCAACTTTTGATCCTAACCAAATTGGCTTGAACCAAACTCATGTTTATCTCTCATCATGATCAACAATCATCATGGGATGACTAATCAATCAAATTGGGTAAAACCAAGTCAAACCTAAGGGTTGACCAAGTCAACATTTAACCTAAAATGAAACCTAACATAGCTAAATTCCACCATAGGCCAAATTGATTGAAACCATTGATCTAAGTTCACTCATGACCTATGTTTGAACTTGACCAAGTCAACTTGAGCTAACCCCATTTGATCCACTTGACCCAAGTTGACCCATTTTGACCTAAAGGGTCAAAATGTGTCAAAACTTGATCTAAGCCAAATTGATTGGAACCAATGGGTCAAGTCCATCCCAAATCACTTTTGGAACTTGACCAAAGCCTCAATTGACCAACTAGACCCAACCTGGCCCAATTGACCTTAGACCCACCATGACCAAAAGGGGTCATGTTGAGCCAAAATTGAACCTAACTCAAATTGATTGGAAACGAAGATACCAATCCACTCCATATGACTAATCAAACCTAAACCTACCCTTGACGTAACCCAAATAGGTCAAATGGGTCAACTTAACCTATTTGACCTAAATGAGTCATATGAGCCAAAACTTATCCTGTACCAAATTGACCCAAACGAAAGGCTCCAAAATATTTCAAATGGTCATATGAACTTGACCCAACCTTCGGTTTGACCCAATTTGACTTATTGGTCAACTTGACTCATTTTGACTTAAATGGGTCAACATGAGCCAAACCCTATCAAATGGATTCCAAATCCATTGAAACTTGGCCCAACCTATTTTCTCAACTTACCAAATATACTCAAATTGAAAAAAAATAGCAAAATGACCATTATACCCCTAGGCCATAGAACAAATTTTGGTCTAACCCATGGGTATTATGGTCATGAACTTATCACAAACACTTGACGCTCTCCTAAAACATCAAGGGGACCTAGTGATGAGTGTTGCACCCAACCCAATGGGTTTGGGTCAACCATTTGGCCTATGGATCAAACCTGACCCATAGGCATGAAATTGAATTTTCAAAATCCCCCCAAACCTCAACTGATTGCACATGGGAGCTAGGCACCCACTCCTCTGGCCAAATCGACCATGTGCACACCTCTAACCACTCAAACAACCCATTCTATTATGACAATTAGATCAAAATGGCATGAATAGGCTTGGTCGTTCGATTACCATAGGGGGAGATATATAATTCACTAAAATCAAAACACACACACACTCGATTGAGGCATAAGAAGCTTTGAGAACACTCAGAGAGCTTTCACAAGGCCTCTAAGGGAGATTGAGATTTCATCTTCTGTGATTTTCAAACAGTGAAAATAGGGGAATTACATTGAAGTGCAAACTTCCTCCACACTAAATTTCATCCAAATTTCTCCTACACCCACCATCAGAGGATCCATTCGAGCCTGGCCAAGCTTTCAATTGAGTTTTAAAGCCAAGGGGAGAATCAATTCGATCAAAGCTGCAAGGGGAGCTAAGGGGAGTTGGTCCACCCACTCATCCACTTAACCTCAAGAGCTAGGAACCTCAACAGCTTTGTCCACTATAAGCTACCTCATCGATCCCGAGTGGATCACCTCCAATGAGGCTAGTGAATTTTCGACCACTTAGGCTAAGGTGTGTTGGTCTTTTGTGAAGTGGATTTTCATTGCATAAGATCTTAACCATTGGATTGGTTGCTCTGGTCCCCTAGATGGTGTGTGTTAAATTTTGTTTGAATCCATGAAGGATTATGCTTGGATCTTCCCTTGGATTGTGAATCACATTCCTCGAGGAAGAACTCATAATCTCCATCCATCCACGCATATTTTAAGGATTGAGATTATTTCCATTTTATAATTCATTTTTCCTTTTAAAGCCACAAGATTATCCTCATCGTCGATGATCGGACAAGTAATAGTGCGCCACCGCCGCCTTATGATTTAACTTAAGTATCTCACGACATGCTTATAAAGCATGCCAGCCACGCATCGCGCCGTGGGTGGGGGATTACATGGGATTAATTAATTAACTAATTAATTTCTTAATTAATCCTTATGGCTTCTAAAATTCATAACTCTTCATAGAAAATTCAAAAAGAAAAAGAAAAAAACCATTTGATAAATAATTTCACCTAGAATATTTTAAAATTATTTTTAATACATTCTGATTTTCCTTTTTCTTTGAATTTGGGTTTCTTTAGGAATGGTAATTGGCTAATTACTTTCTAATTAAGTCACCAATGGATCTCAAATTTTTAGGGTTCATTTTAGGGGATGACCTCTGCCTCCCCTAATTTTTTTAGATTTATTGAGGCCTTGATTAGGAAAATTGCTAGCTCATTCTTTAATTACCCTCTTTATGTAATCAAGGGTAATTAAGATATAATTAGTGGATATTCCCTATGTTTAAGTTGGATTAAGGTTAGATCCAGTGAATAGGAGTTTTAGGGAATAATTTTGGGGTGTTTCCCCTAAGTTATTCCCTAAACCCCATTTTCTTTTCTTAATCCCTTTCTTAATTAAGGTTTAATCCATTAATTACCCCTTTAAATAATTTTCAAAAATTCTAAAAAATCTCTAGAACTTAATTAATCTACCTTGGGTAGATACTTAGGTGTTCAATAGCCTAAGTCTAATAAAGGAAATTAAACCCCCTTTCATAAGTGTGGAGGGGTGTATTAAAAGTACTAAAGCTAAAACCCCTTAACTTAATTAAATTTTAATTATGAGCCAAATTGCATTAGGCCTTTTTATTGCTAGGTGCATTGAAAATTTACATACCTTGTGGGTTTTATGTTATCTCATTGGCTCATAATTACCTAAGTTAATCTTCCTAAGGTGGTGTAGTTAAAGGTTAATTAAATCACTTAATGCATACCTTAACCTAATCAACATTTAAAAATATATTTAATTATCTTAAAAATTAAAAGAAAATCTAAAACACATGTGGGAATGGGTTAGAAGCAACAAATTAATCTCATCCTTTTAAAATTAAATCAAACTTCAAACAAACTAAAAATCATTTTGAAACTCACTTTGATTTATTCTAAGTTTTTCTTATTCTTTAACAATGTCTTTAGGAATTAAGTAAAGTGAATTTTTTCATGTGATTACATTGCTTTAGATGTTTTCCAACATGTTAAATTATATGTCATATGACTTATGCATCCATGATTTCATGTTTTCAAAGTTTTAAAATGAACTTGTTTACTTTATGTCAAATGTGCATGTGTTGGCTAAAGTTAAATATGAATGACTATTATCACTACCAAATCCAAAGTATTTTCAAAGTCTATAAATGAAATATAAAATCTGAAAGTTTAATTATAAGCTTGCATGTGATAAATTATAAAGTCATGTGTAGTGTAGCCTTTCTTTCTTTCCTTATGTTAGCCTAGATTTGAATAAGGGTTAGTAAGATGTAGGTTCATTTGAAAATAACCTAACACTTGCTTAATTATATACCTTATTCATCCTTATGCTGTCATCTAAGGAGGATTGTCTACACTTGCATGAATAAATTACATAAACAAAAATGAAAATATTAAGCAAACTTTTGCATATTCTTTTTCTACTTCATTTCTTTTATATGCATGTTAGTACTTAAGGAAACTGGTATATTAGTCTGAACAATCCCGAGGTTGCGAGGCTTTAAGTAGCCTTATGTAGGTCTTGTACCTTACACCTCTGGTTAACAATGGCTACTCACTTATGCCTTTCTTACTTTCATGCATGTATGTGAAATTTTGGATAAGGAAAACCTTTTCTACTTAAGAAAAATCATGCATTCAAATCTTCTAAATTTTCTTAAATGAATTACTTAGCATGCATCATAAAGTGTGTTAATTACCTTTATTTTTATGTATTGATATGCCTAAGGTCCATCCATATGCATGTTATATATGTTGAGAAAGAATTAAAGTAATGTATGTTATGTGAATTTTGATTCATTTTTCTTAATCTTAAACTGCTTTTCATTTTTGATAAGTTTCTTTAGAGTTGATCTAAACTTAGGAATAATTAAAATATTTAATCAAAATATTCACCTAAATGAAGTTAAAATGTGAACTAACCATACAGATTACTTAAGGATTAGGGAAAGAAAAAGAAGTTCTCTTCTCTTTCCCTCTCTTTATAACTTAGTAACTAATTGTAGATTTCACTTAAATCAAACTAAAACATGAAATAAAAATAACTCAAAGTCACTAAACAACTTAAATGAAATCCTCCTTTAAGTTAAACATGTATTTCATACTTAGAAAACTCAAATCTAAAGTCTTAAGCTAAGCATGTCACACAAACCTTCAAAGCACACACATTAGCCTAAGTCAACACTTCTAGCTTTAGGTTAGGTCGGTGCATGGCTTGATGTTATATTTTGTTTTATAATGAATGTTTTAGATTGGATGTTAGGGTGTATGCTCATAGAATGAATGGTAGGATGTGCTTAGAATAACTATTCTTTTTTGTAGGGGATTGTGCTAAAGGGGCGCAATCATAAATAAAAATAAAAATGCTTCTTGCTTATAGGTGCTTATACCCCTTTTCATAATCCATAGGCCAAGTGGACTTAGCCACCCATATGTGGGGTGATAAGTCCAATATACATGTTCAGGATCTGTGTGGTGTGGTTTGACTAACCTTTATTTTACAGGTGTTAGTTAGATTTATACATTTCCTTTTCATGTAAAAAGTTTGTATATTTAGGATTGTTGGAATGATTTGTTATGGAGGATTAGGATGAAAATTGGTCATAAGATCCTATCTTATGTACCATGTGAAGCCTTGGAGCATCTACCATTCAATCATCCAAAGGAAGATCCAAAGAAGAAAGAAAGAAGAAAAGAAAAGAAAGAAAGAAGAAATAAAAAAGAAGAATAAAGCTTGAAGACCCATAACAATGAATTCCTTTTACTTAATTGTAATTCAATTCATTTGTAATATAGGTTATATAAGGATAGAGCTCGGCTACCCACATTTGATATCTTTTAGGTTTGTGAGGTGGTGCCTGACTGCAAATGACCATTTATTCTTTTTGCACTAGTTTTATAAATTGATTGATGTTTGTTTAACTTGTGCATTAAGTGGCATGCTTTTTCTAATTTCTTCCTTGCTTTATGTATGCCCTAGATGTAGATTAGGCTCTTTAGGGAAAAACAAATCTTTTACACAACTTAAAAATTCAAGTCAAACTAAACAACTCATAACCTCACCTAAAGCTTGGGATTAAAATAAAGATAAAAGAATTAGAAACCCCTTAGCTAGATGAGTTCTTTTCTTTATAATATTATGCACAATAGCATCTTATTTTACTCTTGATTAGAGGGATTCCATCTTTGCCAAAGAACACGACTTGACCTTTGAGGGCCGTGGTGGAAACTCACTTCCTAAATTCCTTGCTAATTTTAGCCAAGAATCTATTTTCTCATGCATTGGTCATAAAAAAAGCTTATTAGCCTGAGTCAAATTGATTGCCCAATAGTAAAATAAAATAAAATTTCAAATGCATTAGATTTAGATCTTTTGAAGCATGTCCCTTTACATGATATAGTCTCTTTATGGAGTGAGTTTAAGAACTTAGTCTCTTTCTAAATAAAAATAGCCTAGCTATCTTGCATAAGCATAAAGACTTGCCTACATATATTGAAAATCATAGGAGGTGTTAGTTGGCAGCCACCCCCAAGTGGCTATAAGTCCAAGTTGTTGGGTGGTTTGTCTTCTTTAGTGGAGGTAAACCAATTACCCACTTATCACCTTAGATTTAGGTTGTGCTTCCGTCCCTCGCCGAAGCTCCCTAGATTTAAGTTCTAAGGTTGCTTCTCCCCCTTTTGGGTCATAAGCATAATTCCTCACCTCTTAGGTATTTTCTTAATCTTGTATTAAGGAATCTTAAGTCCTAAAATTCTAATGAAAAATATAACTCAAACAAATTAAATCAACTTATAAAATATAAAGCCCAATTTTAGGATAGTTTGAGATGCTCGCTAGGTTTCCTAGCATCATGTTCATCTCCTACTTATTTCCATTTTGGCTTCAATAATAACTCCCTCTTTTGATCATTCTCGTTTGATCTTCAAAATATAAATTAATCGATTGATAATCCTTCCTATTGAAATCTTCAGAGACAATGATCATTTATCTTAATTGAGAGTTTTATTAAAGGATCATGTTCTTTAGGATGTAATTAACTATGAGGGCTTGCCCCTGTAGGGAAGTTAACGAACTCGGTTTAAAATAAACCTTGCTTTACTTCTCCATGTAAAGTAGGGGAAGAATCTCTAGTACATATGCAGACCTATCGTCCTTAGGAGTCCTTATTGAGGTGATTGGTTCCATTAAAGAGTAGTGATTTCTGACTTTCGAGATAGTACATTATACCTTGATGACAAACCCAATCACCTAAATAAGTACATCTGCGAATCTACGTGGCGTCTTACTAAGATGAATTTCTGTAAGGTCTCTTATTTCTTTTCACCAACAGATTTGTAAGGTGATGCCTTGTAAGACATTTATTAACCAACAGTGACTCCCTAGACTTCTCTTGAAAAACATGCCTCCTCTCTAATAGCGGTCGGCTGAGCTAAGCATATTTCTCAATCAAGTAGGGCTTTGTTCAATGATTCCCTCATCTCTTTGGATAAGACAAGAGCATCATATATGCTTAGTTTAGCTGGCAACTTTCTTAAGTGAGCAATGACATTGTAGCCAACTCTGGGTTGGTCCTCCATAAGTATATCCATAGGTGGAGCATCCTATAGATGGGCTTCCTGACTATTAGAACCAATGACTTATTTATCCTTATCCTGAGGTGCTACCCTAGGAGGTTGAACTTTGCCACTATGAAAGTTTACTTCAGTGACTTCATGAGATGGTTTAGAGGAAAGTTCTACCTGCTCATCAGGTACACCTACAGCTTCTCCTATAGGATCATCAGAGTCAGATGACTCCATGTCTATCTCAATGGGTGAACCTGAGTGATTTAGAAATAGATAATTCATTTCAAAATCAAAAAGGAGTGGATCAAAATTTTTATAATTATTAGTACTTGGAGAGCATTCTACAATAATAAAATCATTAAGATCATCAAAAGTAGAGAAAATGTAAGAAGAATCAGTCTTCTTCTTCATTGATTTCTTAGATTTTGATGAAGGTGCAAAGTAAAAATCAAGTAAAGTAAGCAGAGCGAGGGATTTGACACCCCCCCTATAGATACAGTACAACTACTAGAAGAAGAACTGGCTGAAGGAGCTGTGGCTGCAACTATGGTTGGAGCGTTGGACTCGGTCAGTGGTTGTGCTACTATGCTATCCCAGACAAGTGGAAGTTATCGTTGCTGCTGCTCAGCTTCTACCTCCCTCAAGTTGTCTTTAGCAACTTGCAAACCTTCCTTGGAGTTGGAGGTTTGAGCTGCTTCAGGCACCTACAAGGGTAATTTCTTTATTTTAGAAATTATTTTCTTAGATGTTCGGGATAAAGAGATATCCCAATCTTCCTCTATCTAGAGAAGATCGTGTGTATCCCCAAGGATTACTCTAATAGAACCAAAGGGTTATTCTAGTAGGTAATCTTTAGGGATAATTATGGCACCTGACTTGTAGCTAAGCTCAAAATAGTCTTTGAAGGTAAAGCAATCTTTCAAGACATGTCCTAGCAGGTGGTGCTAGGGGTAATAGTTTGGATCATAACTCTTGATCACATCCTCCAGCCTTTTAGGCTTTGACAACTGAAAATCAGGCTTCTTCAAGAACTTCTTGAAGATTTTCCTGACTACCTCCCTTTTGAATGAATAAGGCTTGTTCATTTTGTAGACAAAAGTAAGTAAGTGATAGTTACCCGGTGGTGGATAAGAATGCTACTGCGATCGTGGGGGAAACTCGAGAAAGTGGTGGTGGAGGCGCTTGGCCGAGGTGGCGATATGACGGTGTGGCAAAGGAGGTGGTAGGAGGTTTTTGTGCTTGAGGTCTGGCTGGCTGCTTTCCCTTGTCAATTATGATCACTGCCCCTGGCTTTTTCTCAAATGCCTTCTGCAGTCTTGGCTTGGCTGATTGATCTTGGAAAGATAATTGTTTGGCCTCTTCCTATAGACTAGCCACCTTGTTGAATAACTTCTCAAATTTCTTAATGGTGAAACTATTAAGCATGAAGGCAACAGGGCCATGAATATTCTTGAGTAAAATTTCAACAGCATGTTGTTCAGACAGCTGTGGTTCGCATTTCATACTTAAATTGCATAATCTAAGAATATAATCAATAAGGGACTCATCAGGGTGTTATCGAGCTACAACGAGATCACCCATAGTTACCCTTTGCTGAGCTCCAGCAAATATCTTAACAAAGAGCTACTCCAACTCATCAAATATCTTTACTTAACCATTGGGTAGTTCAGCATACTAATCAAATGGAATGCTCGTCAAGCTGTGGACAAAGAGGTAAAATAAGAATGCATCGCTACCACCGACATTGTGACATCCAGCTCTGAAAAGTGCTATATGCTGTTGGGGGTTCCCACAGCCATCAAAAATCTTGAAGGACAGAGGCACAAAGCCCTTAGGGTATTAGACACTATCAAATTTCTCTATGTAGGGTCTACCCTTTGGAACAAATGAGCCACCTCGGGCTTGCACCAACACATCCCTCACCTATTGCTCCACCATATGTTTGATATTATTTCATGCATGGAGGTGCTATCCACCACCTTCCTATACAACCTACTATTGTCTCCCTCTATAGGCATGCATCTAGGATGGTCTAAAGTGTGTGCCAACTCTGCTCTATTGGCCACTATGAGAGAAGACTGTGAAACTGGAGCAAAATTCTGCAATGCTGACACAATTGCCATCAACTCTTCAATCTTCTTTCCCTATTGATCAATATAATCATCCTTCTGTCTACGATGGTGGAGAAGGTGCTGAGTTGAATGGATGACATCATCTTCTTCAACTACAATACCTTTCTAACAGTGTTGATCCCTCTGAAGGGATCCCCTAGTATCGATCATGTGAACCTCGATCGAATCCTCATGGAGATCATCTTCATCTGGATCAAAGCTGGCCTTTCCCTCCTCACAATCTGATCGATCACTCCCTAGAAGCTCCATCTTCTCTACGAAGTACTATGCTAATCTCAGAGTGGTCTAACGTCTGCAGTGCATTCTGTGGTGGAGGGCTATGCTCAGCAGAGATGCACTTGACAATGCCAATCACTAGAGTGCCAACTCTGAGAGGGTCATGACTACTAAAAGAGATGTGTCCATGACTTCTCATGGGTGGAGTAGTATCCCTAGGAAGATCCACTACCATGGGGACTGCAAAACTGTCTCATTCTCCCTCTGCAGCTACTACTGCCACTAGCTCTGATGACATTGGTGGTGGTGGCACGACCATGATGCTACGAGGTCACCACTCCTTCTTCACCAAGACTGAAGCAGGAGGTCGAGTGGGTGAACTCATCCTCGCCTCAGTCGATGGAGTAGATGAAGTGGGATCCTGTAGTCATAGCCAGATCACTAAGGGAGCTTTCTTCTCCCTAGATACTATCTTCGATGCTTTTGTAGGCACGGTGGATGGTAGGACATAAACTGGTGATGGTGAGCAAGAAGTGGATCGATGTGGTGGAGACAACACTGACTCTACCCTCACCGGAGTTTTTCCCCATGGTGGTAAGTCGTACAATGTTATCATCCATCGACCACGGTGGCGATGACTAGAAATCAACTAGAGTGGAGGCCAGATTGTGGAAAATCTCGTGCTCCCCGCTCCCACGAATAAACTACTGGGCCTCGATGCTCTATCTATCCTGAATGTGTCTCGTAACACTCCTGTGGATGACAGACCTCAAGACAAATAATGTACCGAACTATGAACTTCCGTGTACCCTGCATACCTACCATAATACCATACGTAGACAGGCATAGGACTTCTTCCTATCCTAAGTCAGAGCCTCGTGGTATGTAGGAGGTAGAGGCAATGCAGCTATCCTCCAATAGTCCTCTCCATCTGATGCTAAGAGGGAGTGAAACTAGTTGCTAGTCAGCAACGGGGAAACCTCACGGGGGAACCTTCCTCTGTAATGCAGGATATGGCATCCATCTATTGGGCAGCATGATCATGGTGCTGCTTGATCTTGTGGCTCCTGTTCCATCATTGTATGCAGCGCTGTGTACTGCTAAGCAAGATGGTGTGAGAGCTAGATGCTACCTCGATGGTAGGGGAGGCTATCTCTGAAGCCAGGATAGCCTTCCCCTTAGAGGGTATCATCGAAGAGGTGCTTCTTAACAACTGAGAAGTGATTTTAGAGGATGGTCGGCTTACTGACCACATTGTCCCGACTAGCAGTGAGGTTCTCCCCCTCACAAGTGATGCGGGCTCCCTCAAATCCTCAGCCAAAGAATACTAGATGAGTGGAATCAGTCTGAGGGAGGCTGGCCTGATCCAGGGCCAAATCCATCCCAATTGGAAAGGTGAACACAAACTTCTAAGAGGCCATATCTGCTAACTTCACAAGATTGCACTGACTGCTCTGAGCTATACATCTGCATTTGTCAAGATATAACTTGTATTAAATTTCTGTCTTGATATTTGTTCCACACAAGTAACAGAAGTTTGGAATTTTAAACCCACACTCAACAATTCAAATATGTCAAGTGGGGTTCATTGGAGAGATTTGGATGTTTTGAGGAGAGACTTTAGTCATTTGATTCTTTTGATTTTATAACCCACACTCAACCAATATAGATAGGTTAGGTGGGGTTCAAAAAATTGAGGAGGGATTCCTTTCTTTTTGAAGATTGTTTGTGTTTTATATTTCTTGTTTAAAAATATGGATAGTTTGAAATATCTCTACTTAGCAAATTTCGGTATGCTGAGAAGGGGTTGTGATTTGTGTACTTGAAACATTTTTTTGCTTGTAAAGATTTGATTATGTGGTATTTTGATTTGGAAATGGGGCTTCTTACTTAACAAATTTGGTATGTTAAGTAGGGGCCACATGTGTTTGATTTGTGGGATTTGTTTGTTCTTCTTTGGAGATGGGAGTCCCACTTAACAAATTTGGATATATTAAGTGAAAGGCCAAAATGTGTTTGAGATATGTTTATTTTCCTTTGAAAATGAGACTTTCACTTAATAAATTTGGTATGTTAAGTGAAACCTCAAGTGTGGTTGATATGAAAAATTATATCCTTATTTAACAAATTTGGTATGTTAACATAGGGATCAAATGTGTGTTGAAAAGAGACCCTCACTTAACAAATTTTGTATGTTAAGTGAAAGCCTAATTGTATTTGATATAATTTTTTTTGAAAATGGGATTCTCACTTAACAATTTTGTGTGTTAAGTGGTAATCAAAGTATGATATGACTTCAGATTGTAATTCTTACTTAACAAATTTGGTTATGTTAAGTGGAAATCCAATGTGGCATGATTATGCGATTCTTACTTAACAAAGTTTGATGTGTTTAAGTAGAACCAAATATATGCCTTAAAAGTGAGAGTCTCACTTAGAAAATTGGATATGCTAAGTGAAAGCCTAAATGTATGCTTTGAAATTGAAACCCTTGCTTAACAAATTGAATATGTTAAGCAAAAGTCAAATTTTACATTTTGGAAATGAGGCCCCACTTAACAAATTGAAATTGTTAAGTGAAGGTCAAATTTTATGTTTTAAAAATGGGACCCTCACTTAACAAATTAAAATTGCTAAGTGAATGTCAAATTCATGTTTTAAAAGCGGGACCCTCCACTTAACAAATTGAAATTTTTAAGTGAAAGCCAAATTTTATGTTTTGAAAATGAGACCTACACTTAACAAATTGAAATTGTTAAGTGAAGGTTAAATTTTATGTTTTGAAAATGAGACCTCCATATAACAAATTGAAATTGTTAAGTGAAAGACAAATTTTATGTTTTAAAAATGAGACCTCCACTTATCAAATTAAATTATTAAGTGAATGTCAAATTCATGTTTTGAAAGTAGGACCCCCGCTTAACAAATTAAAATTGTTAAGTGAAAGTCAAATTCATGTTTTGAAAGTGGGATCCCCACTTAATAAATTGAAATTGTTAAGTGAAGATCAAATTCTTCGCTTGATCCAAATAAAGATTTTCACTTAACAAATTTGGATATGTTAAGTGGGAATCAAATATGGCATGATTATTTTTTGAGAGTGTGCTTTTGAAAAGAACCTCCATGCAGCAATCATAGGGATTGTTAAATGGAGGAGTTTTGAATTTGTGATTTTGTGAGTTTCTTGAAAGGTTATGATCTTGGAATTAAAAGATATTATGGTTCATAGAAAAATAAATATTTTATGTGTTCAAGAAACTAAATGGGTTGGGGAGAAGGCCAAAGAGATTGATAGTTTAGGTTTTAAACTTTAGTATTAAGGTAGAAGTCAAACTAGAAATGGTGTAGGTGTGATTATAGATACAAGTTTTAAGGATAATGTTATAAATATTAATAGATATGGAGATAGAATTATAACTTTAAATATTATTATTGATACTAAGATTATCAATGTTATAAGTGTTTATGCTCCTCAAGTAGGTTTGAATATAAGCTCAAAAAAAAATTTGGAATGAATTAGAGGGATTAATACAAAAGATACCTCTTGAAGAAAAAGTATTTATTGGAGGATATTTAAATAGACATGTTGGTAGAGTGGTAGAAGATTTTAAAAGTATTCATGGTGGTTATGGATTTGGAGTGACTAATGAAGAAGGTAGGACTATATTAGATTTTTTCTTAGTTTATGATTTTGTAGTTTCTAATACTATATTTAAGAAAAGAGATGAACATATTATTACTTATAAAAATGGATCTAGTAAAACACGGATTGATTATTTTTTGATAAGAAAAATATATCGTTTAGATTGTAAAGATTGTAAGGTTATTCCAAGTGAAAATTTAAGTACCTAACATCGATTGTTAGTTTTAGATTTTAAGATGAAAGATTGTAAGAGGAAAAATAAATCAAATTATTGTCCGAGGATTAGATGGGGACACTTAAAGAACACAAATAAAAATATTTTTAAGAGCAAGCTACAAGAGATTAGAATTTGAGATGTTCATAAGGAAGCTAATGTTATGTGGGAAAAGTAGCAAGTGAAATTAAGCAAGTTGCTAAAGATGTACTTCACGAATCAAAAGAAAAAGCTTCTTTTAATAAGAATAGTTGGTGGTGGAGTCAGAGTGTGCAAGAAAAGATAAGAAATAAGAAGCATTATTATAAAACTTGGTTTAGATGTAAAAACTCAGAGAATTGAGAAAGATATAAAGTGGCCTATAGAAATTCTAAGAAAGCAATATATGATGCTAAAAATTTAGCTTTTAGTGATTTATACAATAGATTAGATACCAAAGAAGGTGAAAGATGTATGTATAAGTTAGACAACCAAAGAGATAGGAGAAGTAAAGACATAGTTCAAGTGAGGCGTATTAAGGATGAAAATAATAAAGTGCTTTTCTTAAAAAAGCATATTGAAAATAGGTGGATGAGGAATTTTGATAAACTTTTCAATGAAGGATCTGAAAGTACAATTGATTTTAGCAACCTTAATACCCTAAACAAAAATAGAGAATTTCATTTTTATCATCGTATTAGTAAATCTGAAGTTAGAGAAGCTTTAAAGAAAATGAAATGTAGAAAATCAATAGGACCTGATAATATTCCAATAAAAGTGTGGAAATGTTTAGGAGATCAAGGAATTTCTTGGCTTATAAATCTTTTTAATGTTATTTTAAAGACTAAAAAGATGCCAGATGAGTGGAGAAAGAGTTTGTTGGTTTCTATATTTAAGAATAAAGGTGATGCACAAGAGTGTGTAAATTATAGAGGAATTAAGTTAACATGTCATACATTAAAATTATGGGAAAGAGTAATTGAGCATAGATTACTATGTGATACAAAAGTTTCTCATAATCAGTTTGGTTTCATGTCAGGTAGATCTACTATGGATGATATACATTTGTTAAGAGGTTTGATGGAGAAGCATAGAGAAAGTAAGGAGGATCTACATATGATATTTATTGATTTAGAGAAAGCTTATGATAAAGTTTCAAGAAATGTTCTTTGGAGAGTTCTAGAATAGAAAGGAGTTAATATTGGTTATATTCAAGTCATTAAGGATATGTATACTAGAGCTGTTACTTGTGTCCAAACACAAGGAGGATTGATAAAATATTTTCCTATTTTAGTTGGATTACATCTAGGATCAGCTTTAAGCCCTTATGTTTTTACTTTAGTTATGGATGTTCTTACTAGGCATTTACCAGAAGATGTACCTTGGTATATGCTTTTTATTGATGACATTCTTCTTGTTGATAAGACTAGAGAGGGATTCCAAGAGAAACTTGAATTATGGAGGTCAACTTTAGAGTCTAAAGGTTTTCATTTAAGTAGATCTAAAATTGAATATATGGAGTGTAATTTTAGTTGTAGAAGTTCTAGTGGTAGTGTTGTGACATTAGGTAAACAAGTCATTAATAAGAGTGAGTGATTCAGATATTTAGGCTCTATTGTTCAAAATGATGGTGAAATAGATGGAGATGTTATTAGTAGAATTCAAGTTGGATGGTTGAAGTGTAGGAATGCATCTAGCCTATTGTGTGATAGAAAAGTTTCACTTAAACTTAAGGGAAATTTTTATAAGATTGTGGTAAGACCTGCAATGACTTATGGTGCAGAATGTTGGCCAATAAAAGAGAAGCATAAGACTAAGTTAAGTGTTACATAGATGAGGATGCTTAGGTGGATGAGTGGCTTTACTCTTAGAGTTAAAATGCAAAATGAGTATGTTCGGGAAAAAGTTGGAGTAGCTCCAGTGGCAGATAAGATTAGAGAGAGTCACCTCAGATGGTTTGGCCACATAAAGCGTCAGTCGTCTGATGACCTGGTTAGGAGAGTAGATGCATTAAATTTTTCTTATGTTAAGAAAGGTAGAGGTAGACCTAAAAAGACTTGGTTAAGATGTATAAAAAATGACCTTAGTATACTTGAATTAAATGAGAACTTGACACATAATATGACACAATGGAGATAAAGGATTCATGTAGCCAAACCAACTTAGTGGGATTAAGGCTTGTTGTTATTGTTGTTGTTGTGAGTTTCTTAAAAGTTGCTTTTAGAAAGTGCCATTTTGTGAAAGAAATTATTTTCTTTAAATTTTATGATGAACCTTGCCTCACCAAGCAGGTGGTGAAGAGGTTCTAAATTTTATTATCTCCTTTTTGTTGATAAATTATGTTTCACCTATTGGTGAACTCAATAGGGGTCTCAAGACCTACACGGAGTGAGGTCCTAAAACCTAAAGGATGTTGGCTGACTTGGCTTAAGAATGAAAAAAGCTAAGTGCCAATGGAAAGAAAGATAATCTTGAGCTCACATCAAATGTAAGTCCCTATCGATATTTGGAGACAATAATCGTCTATTAGAGATGGAGAGAGGAACCATCCCTAGTGGAGTTGTGAGAAAAATCTGTGGTGTTTATTTTTGTGTTGTGTATGTTTGTGTAAGGGGACACCACGTAGATCCGTAGATGTACTCATTAGGATGATCGGATATGGCATTAAGGAATAGTATACTATCTCGAGAGATAGAAGTCACTATCCTATAACGGACCTAATCACCCGATGAAGACTCCTAAGGCATGATGGGTCTTCGGATATTCCAGAGATTTTTTTCTACTTTATATGAAAAGGTAAAGCAGAGTTTACTTAAATTGGGTTCATTAAGTTCTTTATGGAGGTAAGCCTTAATTACATCCTAAGGGAAATGAATCCCTTTAGAATATTCTTGATTAAAGTAGGAGATTGTTGTCTCCAAAAAATTCAAAAATAGGACTATCAAAGGATTAGTTATATTTTTAAAAATTAAGTGAGAGAGGTCAAAAGGGAAGAGCTCTTATCGAAACCAAGGGAGATAAGTAGGGAGTGCTCATGATACTAGGAAGCCTAGTGAGCACCCCCAATCTATCAGATGGTTGGGTTTTATACATTTAAATTTGATGAGATTTATTTATTTGAGTTGAACTTTTATTATAAATCTAGAACTTATAATTTTACAATACATGGTTTGTAGCCTGCAAAGGAAAATAGTAATCTCAAATCTTAAATCTAGGGAGCTTTGGCGAGGGCCAAAATACAGCCTAAATTTAAGAATGAAATGGATGTATGATTTACCTCCATAAGAGAGAATAAGCAACCCGGATGCTGGGCTTATTACTACCTAGAGTAGTATCCCGCTAACACCTATGTTTTAAATCCATGTAGGCAAGTCATATGCTTTACAAGATGGCAAGATTGTTATTTATTTAGAAGAGGAAACTAAGTCCTTTAACTCACTCTCTAAGATACTAGATCATGAAAGGCATGAGTAATGACTTAATATAATGCATATTTTATTAAGTTTTATTTGATTTTTGGATTTTTTGCTTTGACGCGGGCTATATGATTTTGTATGCCTAAATGCATAAGAAATTAATGCTAAATCAGGAGAAAAAGATGTATTTTTACATCAAAGGCTCTTTAATGTTAAGCCTTTATTCTCTAGCACAGATGGAAGCTCTCTCTTAGCAAGAGTGAAAGAATATGACATGCATGATATTATACATTCAATCAACCAGCTAAGAGGTTGCTAAAATTTTTATTATCTTGATTTAATTCCCAAGATTTTATGTGAGATTATGAATTATTTTAAAATTTTAGTTATGAGTTGTTAATAGGATAGAAAATTTATATTTTATCCTAGGAATCTAATCGCATCCAGGCCACACAACAATCACCAATTATAAAGAAACTATGAAAAAGTATACTATTTCTAATGCACAAGCTAAACATAACATAACACAATTTTATAAAGCTATCGCAAAAGAATAAAAGGACAGTGCAGTCGTATACCGCCGTACAACCCAAAAAGAAATGTGGGTAGTCGAGCTCTACCCTTATGCATCCCGGTAAAATGAAAGAGTAAATTATAATTCTTCATCGTCCATTCTTCACTCTTCATATTTCATTCCTTCATCTCAGTTTGCTTCACTTCTTTCTTTCTTTTGGCTTGATTGGGATGTAGCTTGATTGGGAGGTAGCTTGCTCTAAAGGTATCACATGGTATATAATATATGGTCATGTTCACCCTTAACCCCCATAACACTTATCCTAATCCTAATGCAAAATTATATCAAGAGAAAGAAAAGTAAATCTAGCTATACCTGCAAAACAAATGTTAGCTAAAACACACCATACAACCGAAGCAGTTATATGAATAATTTGGACAGCACCCCACACATGGGTAACCAAGCCCTTCTATCATAACTCGGGTTATGCTTAGGGGTATAAGTAATATGCATAGCAAAACATATTTATATTTTTATTACAGCACCTTAAGCACAACCCCTTGCATAAAACATGATTAGGCTAATATGTCATCTAACATCATACACCTAACATCACTAAAATAATACATCACAAAACCAAACATTCATCAAACCATGCACCGCCCTAACATAAAGCTAAAAATAGTGACTTAGTCTAATGTACATGTGTTAAGGCTTGTGTGTCATGTCCTAACTAGGCTTTAGAGTTATGATTTGCTAAATGTGAAGGATTTAATTTATAAAGGGGTTGATTTCTCTTTAAATGGTTTAATTGGTTTGGAAATTTTATTTAATATTTTTTTATTTCACTTGACCTACACTTAGCAACTAAGTGTTGTAAAGGGAAGAAAGAGAGGGGATCTCTCTTTTATCCCTACCTTAAGTCACTTCTAAGGTGAATTAATTAATGGATTTGTTTTTGTGAATGATTTATTATGTGTTTTAATTAACCCTAAATTTAGATTCACTCTAAATAACCCTATTCAATAAGAAAGGCATCTTAAGATTAATTGAAATGGATTACTATCAGATAACACACATCCATTTATTTCTTTTCACCATGTATATCATGTATATGAATAAATCCTAAGAATACCTATACATGCAATGTAAATCTTAGCACACTTTGATGATGAATGCAAAGAAATATATTTGGAATTTAAATGTTTTATTTTTGATTGAATAATGAATGCATGTTTTTGTTATGTAAAAAAGAGGGGAATTTTCATAAATTAGCTAAACACACCAGGGGCGTAAGGCACAAGACCTACTTAGGGCTACTTAAAGCCTCGCAGCCCTGGGATGTCCAGACAAATATACAACTTTTTTTAGACACATGTAGATGTATGAATGACTATAAGGATAGAAAATCCATGCAAATGGTGATATTTGACTTATTTGATTTATGATTCTTTATTCATTAGCACATCACACATGCATATGTATAAGAGTTTTAGTGAGTACAGTGCCATTATTTTCTACACTAGGGGCGCAAGGTACAAGACCTACTTAGGGCTACTTAAAGCCTTGCAACCCCGGGATGTTTAGACTAATATACCACTTTTCTCAAATACATATGAATGTACAAAAGGAACCACATGAATAGGGAATCAAGCAAAAAATTATGCTCAATTTGGTTGTATGATTTACATGTGTAATATGAGATTCTTCTTAAGTTTTAACATGAAAATGCATAGGACTAAATTTAAGAAAGTGCTATGTTCTTTTCAAATGAACTATACACTTACCAATCCTATACGAATCCATGTTAAAGTAGGGAAAGAGAACCTTACATTACCCATCTTATACTATCATCACATGCAAGCTTATAAATACTTATAACTAGTATTACTTCATTTATAATCTATTTTATAAATAGTCACTAAAAATAGCTTTTTATTTAATAATGATAATATCCACTCATACTTTATTTAAGTCAACACATGCAATTTGACATAAAATAAATTATTTCATTTAATTAATTTTAAAATAAATGAATGCATAATTTTACATGGCAAGCAATATTTAGCATTATTGAAAAGAAATAAAGAAATGTAAGCATATGACTTCATTCATCCCAATTAATTCCTAAAGACAATCAAATTAAATAAAGCTATTTAAAATGACTCAAAATTCTTTAAAGATGTTTTTCAAACTTGAGTTTGATTTGACTTAGGAAATATGAGAAGGGTTTGCTAATACTAACCCATTTTCCCATGTGTGAATTAGTTTGGTTTAATGAGGAATATTTAAGTTGATTTTATGTTTTGATTAGGTTAAAGTATGAATTAAATGAATTAATTATCTCTTACCTACATCACCTTAAGTTAATTAATTAAATAATAATAAGCCAATATGATATGCAATCACATGAAAAGTAAATTTACAATACTCCTAAGAAATGAAAGGGGCCTAATGCAATTGGCTTATGATTAATAGTTAATTATGCTTAAGGGATCTCACTTAATTACTCTTATGATATTCTCACACATGTGAGCGAATCATAATTTCATTATCTCTCACCTTGGGTTATTTAACACCCAAAGAGCTACCCAAGATCAATTAAAGGTTTCTTAGGCTTGGATGAATTGATTTTTAACTTTAATTTCATTAGACTTTTAATGAATTGATTAAATATTTTAGTTATGCTTTAATTTGAATGATGAAATTAACTTAGGGGAAAGGATCAAGGGCAAGGCCTCAATCCTAATCCTTAAATCATTCAATCATTCCAAGAGGTTTTGATTCCCTCATTTTGAAGATCTAATCACTTGATTAATCAACTAATCATTCCATTAACCCCCTAATTAATTTAATTTTCAAAGGTAAATAATACTTAGGTAATAAATTAGGAAAAATGTCCCCAACCATATTTCCTAAGTGATCTTACTGTTTATTAAGGATAATTATGTTCAAATCATTAATCAAGCTATTGTTCATCCCTTAATAATAATTAATTGGATTAAGAGAGTGATTAGGGCTTACTCAAATAATTTATCTAATTAAACAATTAATAAAATCTCAAAAAAAAATAGTGGAGTTAGATGTCATCCCCCTAAACATCCACAAAAAAATTTGAGATTAATTGAGTGCTTAATTAAGGTGTAATTAAGCTAATTATATTTTTTAATAAAATCCTAATTAAGCCAAAGTCACTATTCAAAATCAACTAATTATAATTTCCTAAATTTGCCTCTAAAATATCTTCAAAATGAGCCTAAGTTTGAATTTTTTGGATTTTTCTATAATTAGTTATGATTTTAGGAATTTCAATATTAAAAACTAATTAAATAACCCTAGTTAAACCTGTAATCCCATCGGGCCATGTGGCTATTGACACGGCGCGCTTTCCACATAGTATGACGGGATTGGTTATTTATGTTATCACATCTGCGCGCTAACTCAGCGACAGTGGATGCACTTTCTCTGTGAGTCGTCTGATCTAAGATCGGATGACCGAGATTAATCCTGCAGTTTAAGCTAAGAATTACACTGAATCTAGCGTGATTTGATCATGGCTGTCCGTTACAATCATGCAGAATGGACATCGCATGATTCTTCTCCTTCACGAGCGACCGTTCATCTTTCCCCATTCAATCCGAGCTTACCCGATCTCAGATTGGGATCAAAATGATCCCACACCTTTGGAAGGAGGGGGATGCATATCCAACGGTCAAAATTGCATGGGATGACAATTCCCTTAGAAAAAGACCAACTAAAAATTGCCTATAGCTATGGTTTTGAACAATTACCTTGCGGGAGGCTATCACTAGTGCTTCCAACGAAGGAGGTAGCTTCGTCTAGTAGAGATGAAGCCTTGTTGAAGAAATCTGATCTTGATTTGAAGTGAGTTGCTCGATTGACCAAGCTCATCTTCAATGGTGATCTGTCTTGATCGAAGTTGCACTCCTCGTTGCTTAGAAGCTTGGGAAATGATTCGATTGAGCTCGACGAGGTGTGGTGAGGGTGTAGGTAAAACAAATTTGGGTTTGGTGAAGTGAGGAGGGAGTATCGGTCGGAATGGGGATGCCCTGTTTCAGCTTTGCACACAGAGGAGAAATGCCAATCGAGGGAGCTCGAGGAGGCCTTGGGAAAGCTCTATGAGGATTCAAAATTACTCTTGAGCTGAATCGGATTAAATTCGATGCAAAATCAATTGAAATGAGGGAGTATATCCCTCCTTTGAGGCAGGTGAACGGACGGGATCATTCCCATGAATTCTGTTAATTCGCCATCGTCAAGTCATCGTAGAGGTCACCATCAATCCGAGGTGGCATGCCATGATTGGCTGAAGCCATGTCAGGGGTCTCAAAGCTTGATATGAGCAAGTGGGAGGGGATTTGGTTCTCCTTACACCAGTCAGATTCGGCCATGAATAGGGAAGAGTGAGCTTGGCTTGGTGAGTTCCTTTTGGTCCAATGTAAGTTCTAGGGTGCTTAGAGTAGGCTAGTGAACTTTAAGAATACCTCATTTGGTAAAAGGAAGGCTGCCATGGGGAGGCAAAATGGACTTTGCTATTTATAGTAGGAATCCAAGGTGGAGGCTTTGTCCATTGGGTAGTCAACTTGAGCTGAGCTTGTTTGGCTGTTGGGCTGACTTGGGGGTGGCCTAAGGTTTGAGGTGTGTTTGGTCTGTCAATAGGGTTCCATGAGGATGGCTTGAAATGGTTTAGCTCAATTTGGGAAAAAGGGTTCAATTAGATTCGCATTGGGTTGGGTTGACCAATTAGCCAAATTGGGTCAAACCAAGGCTTGGGTTAGCTCTAAATCATGATTTGAAATATTTTGGTTTGATTAATTTGATATGGTTTGGCTTAGGTTTGAATTTGACTCATTTGGATTCAAAAGGGTCAAATTGGTCAAGTTGACAAATTTAACTAATTTGATCAAATTGGGTTGAGTTAGGTATTAAGTCAAGTTCAATTGGTTGATTAAAAATGATTGTAGGCTTTGGCTTAGTTTAATTTGGAAATAATTTGAATTTTGTTCAATGTAACATTTTAGGTTAATTTGGGCTAGGTTTGGTCAAGTTGACAAATTGGTCAACTTGGGTTCAATTATGACTTTGGTCAAGTTCAACAAGTGATTTAGAATGATCTTGAGCCATTGGTTGCAATCAATTTGGATTAAATCATGAATTGATCTATTTTGACTTTTTAGGCCAATTTGGGTCAACTTAGGTCAAGTGGCCAATTAGGCTTGGTTTGGCTCAATTGATGACTTGGTCATGTTCAATCATTGGTTATGAATGGGTTTGGATCAATGGTTTTAATAAATTTGGTATATGGTGAATTTTGGCTAGTTTGGGTTTCATTTGGGGTAAATGTTGACTTGGTCATAGGCTAGGTTTGACTTGGTTTGACCCAATTCAATGTGGTTGATCACCCCATGATGATTATTGATCATGATTGAGGTTTAGATGAGCTTAGTTCAATCCAATTTGGGTTGGATTGAGACTTGGTTCAAAAAAGGTCATTTAGGTTACCTTGGGTCAAGTGAGCCTAAATGGGCCAATTAGCTTGATCAAAGCTTGATTCAAGTTTGGTTGAACTCACATATGGACTTAGGATTGACATATAAATCCACTTACAATTGGTTTGAAGCCAAATGAGTTATGGTTCATATGATAATTTCAACTTAAAAGGGTCAACTTGGGTTTGAATTGGGTTGACTTGGACTTGGTTTGATAATGGGGGTTTATGTTTATATTTAGCTCAATGATTGTAGGAATGATTGAATCATGAAGAAATCTATGAATTTTGAGTTGATTTAGATGTCATTTAGCCAAGTTCAAAAGTTTGACTAAAAGGGCTAAAGTTGAGAATTTGATTTGATTTGGATTTGATTTGGACCATTTGAATTTATATTTCATTTATATTTATGAATATAAATGAAGATATAAATGGGTTATGAGAAAATCACTTGAGTTTGGAGTGATTTGGAAGCAAATTTGACCAAATTAAGGAATGTAGGTCAAAAAGGCTAACTTGGACTTTGAATTGGTTTGATTTATTTTTTGTCATTAGAGTATAGGTTTCATTTATATTTATGAATATAAATGAAGGAATGGTTGATTTATAAAGAAATCAACCAAATTTAAGTTGGTTTGAAGAATTTTTGACTAAGCATATGAAGGTGGTTCATATGACTTAGAAAGAGATTTTGAAGTTTAAATTTAATCATAGGATTTAATCATTGGATAATTGGATTTGATTTATGATTTAGAATTTGATTTGAGATTAAATTTGATAATTGATAAAATCAATTGGATTGAGGTTGATTTGGATCTAGTTAAGGCTAAGTCCATAAGATAAAATGAAAAAGCTTAGGAAGGGATTTAGAGTTTGAATTGGATGATGGGTTTCAACCATTAGAGAGTTGGATTTGATTTATGATTTAGGATTTGGTTTAAGATTGAATTTTAGGTTTAGTTTGAAAGAAGGAAGCAAGGATTGGGTTTGGGCTATGGGGTATGCAAGTCATCCTAAATTCTTAAGGCACAACCTATTCCTATAGCTAACTCTTCTAAGTCTCTAGGGTTAGGTTAAGTGTTCACCTAATCACATGAAGTGTCTTAAGACTAAGGAACTCTTAATGTCTATAATAGTCCTAAATCTATGATGAGAAAGTTGAGGGCTCACTCCAAAAGTGAGGTCAACATTCTTTCATATACCTGGATGTCTAAGAGTATAGCTCGGCTACCGACTTCTCTTCTCGGGTTGTACAACGATACCCGACCTCACCGACCTATTTTTCTTTCATGTTGAGTTTATAAAGTGTTTAATGCTTTGTTTATAATTATGCAATATAAATGACATGTATTTTTCTAGTTTCTTCATCTATGATGATTTAATGTGTGGTCTGTATCTGCTTAGGCTCTTAGAAAAAATAAACTTTTTACCCCAATAACAACTCATAACTAAATTTTCTAAACAACTCATAACCTCATTTAAAGCTTAGGTATTAAATAAAGATAATTAAAAGATTTAGCAATCCCTTAGCTAGATGTTGTATGTCTAATATCATACATATCATCTTATTTCATTCTTCCTTAGAGAGAGTTTCCTTCCTTGCACGATAAGGGAAGACTTGACCTTGAGGATCTCCCTTGTGGTGAAAAATATCTCTTTCTCTCTGATTTAGCCAATAACTTATTTCAACATGCATTTAGGCATATAAAATCTTATGTCCTGTGTCAAAATAAAGAGTCTAAAATCAAATAAAATTTGCATTAGACTAAGTCATTATTCATACCACTCATGCTCTAGTCTCCTAGAGAGTTGGTTTAAGGACTTTAGTTTCTTTCTAAATAATAACATCCTAATAATCTTACAAAATATATGACTTGACCATATGATTTTAAAACATAGGAGAAGTTAGCTAGCTGTCACTCTAAGGGGTTATAAGTCTAACAGTCGGGTGATTTACCCTCTCTTATGGAGGCAAATAATATACCCATTTTCACCTTAGATTTAGGTCATGCTTTGGCCCTCGCTAAAGCTCCCTAGATTTAGAATCTGAGGTTACTATTTTTCTTTGGGGCTACAAGTATAAATTCTCATCTCTTATGCATTTTTACAATCTTGTATTGTGCAATTATAAATCCTAGCTTTATAATAAAATTTCTCCTCAAACAAATAATTTCTTCTCAATTTTGAACATATAAAGCCCAATCTTAAGATAGTTTGGAATGTTCACCAGGTTTCCTACTTGATCTCCTTTAGATTCAATAAATAATAAGTCTCTTCTTTTTTATCTATCCCACTTGATCTTTTAAATATAATCAATTTATTGATAGTCCTATCTTTGAAATTTTTTGAGACAATAATTGCATATTTTAATCAAGAGTATTCATAAGGAACTCACCTTCTTTAGGATGTAATTAACTATGGGGGCTTGCCCCCATAGGAAACTTTAGAACTCGGTTTAAATAAATCTTATTTTATTCATCCATATAAAATAGGAGAAAAATCTCTGGTACATTCAAAGACCCATCATGCCTTAGGAGTCCTTATTATGTGATTAGGTCCATTGTAGAATATTGATTTCTATCTTTCAAGATAGTGCACTATTCCTTGATGTCGTACCCGATCACCTCAATAAATACACCCTCAAAGTTGCATGGTGTCCCCCCATATACACATACATACACACACAACACATCCAAAAAAAATAAACACCACAATCATATCAATTTTATCCCATATCATATCAATTTAAAATTTTTTGTAATTTTAGATTCACTAAAAAATTTGGCAGCCTCCCAACATCATCCCCACGTAAAGGGCTACTTCGGGAGAACTAGGCTTTCTCATCACGCCTAAAAAAATCATATATGATAGGTGTCATTAGACACCATAGTCGAAAAGAATATATATTCCTATCATGCCAAGAAAGACATGCATAGACCTTTAGTTTTACCTGTGTAAAAAGAAAGACAGAGAATTTATTTGTCGCATTGGAACAATGCATACAAGTACTTATTTTGAAACAAATTTGTTTGTCACATTAGAACAATGTGTATAAGTATTTATTTTAAAGTATATTTCCTTGTTATATTAGAACAACGTGCATGAGTACTTATTTTAAAATAGATTTTTCAATCACATTAGAACAATGTGCACGAGTACTTCTTTTATAGGACATTTTCTTGTCAAGTTGAAACAACATGCACTAGTACTTATTTTAAAATAGATTTTCCCATCATAGTTGAATAATGTGCACTAGTACTTATTTTAAAACATATTTTCTCATCACATTGGAACAACATGCACGAGCACTTATTTTAAAGTAAATTTTCTCACCACAATAATGTGTACGAGTACTTATATAATTTTAAAGTATCTTTATAAACACTCACATGTGCATTGAATATGATTTTCATCGTTATTTTAATTTTTTTTTTTTTTTGAAATGTACTAAACAACAAACTATAACATAAACATCCAACATTTTTGAACATTATTTCATCATTTTCATGTTGAACTTGAAGGAGGGATTACATTTCTCAAATCTAGCAAATAAGATCGCAATTAGATAATAAGATGCAAGCATGTATTTGCCTCTTTTCTATCAAATAATTAAAAAGGACCTTGCACTTTTAATACCTCCAATTCTAATACTTTCATGTCAAAGTAAGTTTCAGCATTTGATAAAAGGTGTGATAAGAAAATAAAAAATAAGCTTAAACCATGCTTCATTTCATCCATTTCTTCTTTTGGCATTATGATTATTTTCAAGTAAGGTTTAACTCACATAAAGTAAAACAATCAACTTCATTTTAACAAAAACATTAATCTGAATTTTTACTTCAACAAAGGTATTTGCTTGAAATAGTTTAGGTAAAATCTTTCCTAAATATTGTCAAATAATAGAAAAGTTAAAATATAAGCCACAATTTCATCTTATAATTTCATATCAATTATTAACATGGATAAGATAAACATGTGAATAAACACGTTTTTTATTTTCTCCAAATCAAAGAAATAGCCTAACATATTATTGGCTAACATAGTTCATCCAAGGATGACAATGCTAAGGCTAATAAATATAGAATTTCATTGTCACAACATACTTCAATGATCTAAGAGCAAGAAAAGATATAGAAGAATAAAATTGTATGATTTTAATTTTGAATTATTTAGGGAATTGAATCTAGGCAAGATTTTATTAACTAAACTATCAAATAACAACTTTACATAGCAAATGGCAACATTTTTTCTAAAAATCAGCAAGTGACATGATGATTTAATGGTCATACATAGGCAAATTTCAATTCCCAACAATTGGAATGATGCAAGGTCAATTTTTTTTTAAAGACTGAAAAATTATCAATTTACTTACCAAAAGAAATATTTGATTTAATATATAGAAATCTGAACTGTATTCAAATTATATCATATGAAGCAACAAAGATGGCCAAAATAAATCATATAGAGATTTGAATCTTATTTTCTTATTTTTCCATCAAGAGGTTAAGGTAATATCTTATGTTTCATGAGTTTAATCCCCATCAACTTTATGTTAGTGTAATTATAAATTTAATGTTTGATAGCAATCATAATAAGAAATGAAGAATAAAATATAAATCTATTTCATTTCACCATGATAGTTATTTTAAAAATAAGGTTCAATTCACATAAAGCAAACCATCACAAAGAAATATTAAATCCAAAGAGCATATTGAAGCTCACAACATGATGTGGTGGCTATTTGCCAAAAATATTGAGCCACTGTGGTGAAACATTTTCATCTTCATCTATCTTTCAAAAATAAATGAAGACAAAAATACACGAGCTAGTTGGACACCACGTAGATCCACAGATGTTCTTATTAAGATGATCGGGTACGACATTGAGGAATGATGTACTATCTCGAGAGATAAAAGTCATCATCCTACAATGGACCTAATCACCTAATAAGGACTCCTAAGGACAATGAGCCTTCGGATGTACCAGAAATTTTTCCCCTACTTTACATGGAAAAGTAAAGTAGGATTTATTTTAAACTAGGTTCATTAAGTTCCCTATGGAGGCAAGCCTCCATAGTTAATTACATCTTAAGGAATCAGATTCCTTAAGAATACTCTCGATTAAGGTAAATGATCGTTGTCTCCAAAGATTTCAAAGATAGAACTATCAACAAATTGGTTATTTTTAGAATATCAAATGGGATTGATCAAAAGGAGAGAGTTATGATTGAAACCAAAAGGAGATAAGTAGAGGATGCTCACGATGCTAGGAAACCTAGCGAGCATCCCAAACTATCCTATGGTTGGGCTTTATATTTTTAAAATTTGAAGAGAGTTAATTGTTTGAGTTGAATTTTTTATTAGAAATTTAGGGCTTATAATATCACAATAAAAGATCATGAAAATGCCTAAGATGTGAGGATTTATACTTATAGCTCGTAAAGTGAAATAGCCACCTCAGAACCTAAATCTAGGGAGCTTTGGCGAGGGCCAAGGCACGACCTAAATCTTAGGTGAAAATGGGTATATAGTTTACCTCTACAAGAGAGGATAAACCACCTTACTGTTAGACTTACAACCACCTGGGAGTGGCTACCAACTAACTCATCCTATGATTTTAAATACATACAGGTAAGTCTTATGCTTTTGCAAGATAGCTAGACTGTTGTTTATTTAGAAAAAGACTAAGTCCTTAAACACACTCCCTAAAAGACTAGATCATATAAGGCATGAATAATGACTTAAATCTAATATAATTTTTATTATTTTATTATTTTTTATTTTTGGACAATTCATTTGACACAGGCTATGGGATTTCATATGCCTAATGCATGAGAAATTAGTTATGGACAAAAATCAACAAGAATGAGGTGTGTTTCCACCATAGCTCTCAAAGGTCAAGCCAAGTTCTCTAGCGAAGGTGAAAGCTCTCCATTAGCAAGATTAAAGCAAGATACTTTTTATGCATGATGTGAGACATACAATATTCGGCTAAAGGGGTTGTTAAATTTTTTATTATCTTGATTTATAACCTAAGCTTTAAGTGAAATTATGAGTTATTAATTTTAATTTTGAGTTGATTAATTGGATATAAAATTTATTTTTTCCTAGGAGCCTAATCACATCCAGGTCATTCATCAAAGAAAGAAAAAAACTAGAAAAATATGCCATCTTAATGCACAAGCTAAATAAACATCAAATAAATTTATAAAGCTAACGCATAAGAATAAAAGGTCGATGTGGTCCCACCACACACAAGAAATGTGTGGAGTCTACCCTACCTTTTGAATTACAAATAAATTAATTACAATTTAGAAAGAATTCATGTTATGGGGGTCTTCATTCTTCTTTCTTCATTCTTCATTTCTTCATTTCTTTCTTTCTTTCTTCTTTCTTCATTCTTTCTTTTCTTCTTTTGGTTGGTTAGGATGTGGTTGCTCCAAGGCTTCACATGGTACATAAAATATAATCTTATGACCAATATTCATCTTAATCCCCCATAACATTCATTCTAAATCTTAATTGTAAAATTACATGAAAATGGAAAATGAAAAATCTAACTAAAACCTGCAAAATAGAGATTAGCTAAACATCCCACATAATCTCAAGCAGTTATAGAAATAAATTAGACTTAGCACCCCACACATGGGTAACCAAGTTCACCTGTCCTAATTTGGATTAGCTTAGGGGTATAAGCAACCTGCACAGCAAAAGTATTTATATTTTTATTACAACGCCCTTAAGCATAATCCCCTGCAGAAGACATTGATTAGACTAAGATCATCCTATAGTCACACACACCCTAACATCCAATCTAAAATATTACATTACAAAATAAAATCAAGCATCAAACCATACATTGCCCTAACATAGAGCTAGAAAGACTTAGCTAATGTGCCATGGCAGGCTGTCTGCTTTAGCTTTAAGGTTAGAGTTTTCTAAGTGTGAAGAATTCAACTTAGAGAGTGGTTTCATTTAAGTGATTTAGTTGATTTATTAATTTTATTTGATGATTTTGTTTGGTTTGAATAAACCTACACAAAGTATTGTAAAGAGAGAAAAAGAGAAGAGAACCTCTCTTTCCTCCCTACCTTAAGTAATTTCTAAGATATATTCATTAGTGATTTTTTAGTGAATATTTTATTATATATTTTAATTAATCCTAAGTTTATATTTACTCTAAATAAACCTATTCAATAAGAAAGACATATTAAGACTAATTAAGGTGAATTACTATCACATAACACACAACCATTTATTTCTTTCCAACATGTATACCATGGATATGAAATGATCTTAAGCATAGCGATACATGTAAATGAAAACTTTAGCACACCTTAATGATGAATGCAAAGAGATATTGTTTAGAAAATTTTGGATATTCCATGAATGCATGTTTTGTTAAGTAGAAAAGATGAACTCTTTTATCCATTAATCAAATGCACATTTATAAGTATAAAAGATATAAGTGAGTACGGCGCCATTATTTTCTACACTAAGGGTATAAGGTATAAGACCTTAGGGCTACTTAAAGCCTCACAACCCCGGGATGTCTAGATTAATATGTCACTTTTCTTAAATACATGTGCATGTACAAAAAGAAAACAAATGGATGAAGAATCATGCAAAAGATTTTTGTTTGTTTGTTTGATTTGATTGTATAATTTATATGTGTAAATGTGAGGATCCTTATTTAATTCATAACATATAAGTTTATAGAAATAGATTTAAGCGTGTATTATATTCTTTTCAAATGAACTATACACTTTGTAAATCCTGTACAAACCCATGTTAAGAAAAAAGTAGAAAATCACATAACACATTTTATTCTATAATCATATGCAAGCTTATAAATACTTATAAGTAGCATATATTCATTTATAATCTTTGATTTATAAGTTTTAAAAAATAATTTGTGATTTAATAATGATAATATACACTCATATTCTTACTTTAGCCAAAGCATGTAATTTAACATACAAGAAAATATTTCATTTATTTTGATTTTTCAAATAAAGATATGAATGCATGATTTCATATGGCAAACAACATTTAACATACTTGGAAAGAGATAAAGTGATGCATGCACATGATTTCATTCACCCTAATTAATTCATAAAGACAATCCTATGAAATAAGATCATTTAAAATGAATCAAAATTCTTTAAAGAGATTTTTATTTTTGTTTTGAGTTTGATTTGATTTAGGAAATGTGAAAAGAGTTTGTTTGTCCTAACACATTTCCCCCATGTGTGAATTAATTTAGTTTAATTTTTAGAATAATTAGATTGATTTTATATTTTGTTTAGATTAAGGTGTGAATTAAATACATTAATTACCCCCTACCTACATCACTTTAACATAATTATTCAAACAATTATGAGCCAACATATGATATGCAACCACATGGAATTTAAATCAGTAATGCACCTAAGAAAGAAAGGGGTCTAATACAATTGACTCACAATTATTGATTAATTGAGCTAAAGGATTTAATTAAGTACTTTCATGACCATCCCACACATATGGGTTGGAAATGATTTTCTTAAAGTTATCTTAGGCTCTTGAACACCTAAAGATCTACTAAGCAAGAGATTGATTAAGTTCTTATTAATTTTAAAAGTTTAATTAGATTAATTAAGTAGATCATTAGTGAATTAATTCTTAATTATCTTTGAATTAAGGAAGAAAGAGGGTTTAGGGAATAACTTAGGAAAAATATTCCAAACCCATTCCATAAACCTCCTCCACACTTAAACAATATTTAATTATCTCAATTATGGGATTATACCACTATTCACATGCTTAATTACTCTTAATTATATTAAAGGAATGATTAGATATTCATTAATTAATTTCTCTAATTAACTCATTAATAAATTTCAAGAAAATTAGGGCAGGCAGAAGTCATCCCACTAAATATGTCTGAGAAATTTGGAATTAATTAATCAAGTAATTAGGGAGTAATTAGGATAATTCAATTTTTAATTAAACCCTAATTAAGAAAATTTATTATTCAAAATCAATTAAAAATAATTTTATTGGAGTCCCCTTTGAAATATCTTTAAAATGAACTTGAGTTTGTATTTTTTTTGAATTTTTCTACATTTAATTATGAATTTATGAATTTTATGTGATTAAAGGGTAATTAAATAGCCTTGATTAATTAATCAATTCTGTCAGTGCCACTTGGACTGTTAACACAGCGCGTGCTTACCATGTGGCATGACGGGATTCATTATTTAAGTTGTCACATTGGTTAACTTGTGCTACGCACTTTCCCCTAGGCCGTCCGATCAAGGATCAAATAGTTGGGATTAAGCCTGCGATTATGAAGGATTAAATCAGAGATCTAGCGTATTTTAATCAAGGCCATTCATCCAAAATACGCAAGATGGATGACCCATGATTCATCCCTGCATTTTCCTGTGGGAGAAGGAGACTGTCCGTCCTCCATGGCTTGATCTGAGCTCACTTGAGCTCGGATTAGGTAGAGATTCAACCCACACCATCAAGAAGCATAGAGAATAAGATCCAACAGTTGAATTTCAATGGGATTACAATTCCCTTCACAAAATACTAAGCACTTTTCAACTTAAGCTCAATTTTGAGTCATACCTCACCGGAGACTATTACCGGCGCTTCCAATGGAGGAGGTAGCTTCGTCTAGTGGAGATGAAGCTCTGTTGAAGGTTTCAAGCTTTGAGATGAAGTGGATCTTCCAATTGATCAAGGCTCCCTCCAATTGCTTGCGGCTTTGGTCTAGGTCTCCCTTACCGTGGCTTGGATGCTTGGAAAACACCTTGGGTAAGCTCGACTTGCCCCCTTGATGGTGCTTACAAGAGCAATTTAAGTTTGGTGGAGATTTGAGTGAGGTGGAATTCTTTTAGACCTCCCCTATTTTTGGTTTAAGAAAAATCAAGAGAAGGAAATTGGAGAGAACTTGGAAATGCTTAGGGAACTTTGTGAATGCTTGCTTTTGATCCTCTGAGCTCAATTGAATCCAAGAGTCCTAATTTGAGTGGAAATGAGGGGGAGTATATCTCTCCCTACTTGGATCGGATGACTGAGGCTTGCTTTATCATTTTGATCAAATAGAGGAGATTGAATTGCTTATTTTGGTTGTTAGGAGTGTCATGTGCTTTGATTTTGACAGAGGAGTGGAATGGAGGAGGTGCACATGTGTTAAATGAGTGTGGGAGGTGATTCGAGTGGTGAATTTTGATTGGAGGGGTCAGTTTGGCCTTGGATGGGGTCATGGCTGACCCAAACCCATTGGGTCATGTTCACCACCCTCCTAGTGTCCAAATGGTCCACTAGGAGGATGCCAAGTAGCCATGAAAAGGAATTGGCTAAATTCCAAGTGAATTTGGCCATAAATTACCTTTTGAATCAAGGGTAAAATGGTCATTTGGCCTTGATTTTGATTTAGTCATATTTGAGATATTTCAAAAATAGGTTGGGCCAAATTTTAAGAAATTTAGAGTTGATTTGATATGATTTGGCTCAAGTTGACCCATTTAGGTCAGAATAGGTCAAGTTGACCAATTGGTCAAATTGGGTCAAACCATGGGTTACGTCAAATTCAAATGATCATTTGGAGTGATTTGGTATCATTGGTTTGGTTCAATTTAATTTATATTTAATTTTGATTCATTTGAGTTTACTTTGGTCAAATGGGTTAAGTTGACCAATTTGACCCATTTGACCTAGTTGGGTTAGGTCATGGGTTGGTTTAGGCTTAGTTGGTCATTTGATATATTTTGCAAGCTTTGGTTTCAATCAATTTTAGTTTGGTTAAGTTTCAAGTTGATTTGACATTTTAGGTCAAGTTGGGTCATGATCAATTGGGCTAGGTTGGGTCTAGTTGGCCAATTGAGGCTTTGGTCAAGTTCAACAAGTGATTTAGAAAGAATTTGACCCAATGGTTGCAATCAATTTGGCTTAGATCAAGATTTGACCCATTTTGACTTTTTAGGTCAACTTGGGTCAAGTGGTCAATTGGACTAGGTTTGGCTTAATTGATGGCTTGATCATGTTCAATCATTGATTTAGAAATGATTTAGATTAATGGTTTAAATCAATTTGGTCTATGGTGAATTTTTGCTAATTTAGGTTTCATTTGAGCTAAGTGTTGACATGGTCAAAGGCTAGGTTTGACTTGGTTTGATGCAATTTGAGTGATTAATCATCCTATGATGATTGTTGCTCACAATATGAAGCTTAGATGGGCTCAGTTCAATTCAATTTTGGTCGGATTAGAATTTGGCTCGAAAAAGTATTTTAGGTCACTTTGAGCCAAGTGAGCCTAAGTAAGTGGATCAATTGGCTTGATCAATGCTTGATTTAAGCTTGGTTGAACTTGCATATGGACTTATGATTGAAATATAAATCTAATTGCAAGTGATTTGGAGTCAAGTGGGTTTTGATTCATTTGACAATTCCAAGTTCAAAAGGGTGAACATGGGTTTGATTTAGGTTAGTTTGATTTGATTTTATGAATGAAGTTTATGATTGTATTTGGTTTGTGATTGTAGAATTGATTGTTTGAAGAGAAAATCCAAAGGTTTGGATTGGTTTGAGAATGATTGGCTAGGTTCAAGAATTTGACTTGAAGGATTTAAATTGGATTTAGGTTAGATTTAGGATAGATTTGGATTTGAGTTTTGAATTTATATTTCATTGATATTTGTGAATATAAATGAGAATATAAATGGATTATGAGAAAATCTTTTGAATTTGGAGTGATTTGAATTTGATTTTAGCTAAGTCCATAAAATGAAATCAAAGGGCTTAAGAAGGATTTTTGTTTTTCTGGATTTGAAGTTAATCATGAGTTTTAATCATTTGGAATTGATTCATGATTTGAGAAAATCAATTAAGTTGAGATTGATTTAAGATTTGATTTAGAATTGATTTGAATTTGAGAAAATCAATTAGGTTGGAATTGATTTAAGGTTTGATTTGGAATTGATTTGAATTTGAAGTTGATTTGAATTTGAACTTGATTTAAAATTGAAGTTGATTTGAATTTGAAGTTGACTTGAAAGAAGGAAGTAAGGATTTGGTTCAAGCTATAGGGTATGCAAGTTTTCCTAATACCCCAAAGGCATGATTTATTCCTATGGCTAACTCTTCTAAGTCTTTAGGTTTAGGTTGAGTGTTCACCTAATCACTAGAAGAGTCTTAAGACTAAGGAACTCTTAATATCTAGACGAGTCCTTTGTCTAAGATGGAGAAGTTGAAAACTCGCTCCAAAAATTAGGTCAACAGCCACCCAAAACACAAAATGAACAACCGGTTCAAATACAAGTGAGGGCTTTGAATCAATGTCAAATTTATGTATTCTCTTCTTCATTTCAACTTTGCAATGATAACAAAATTTCAGCAAGATTTACTTTAGCAAAACAATGAATGACAATTAAAAAAACTTTGCTATATTACTCATTAAAGCAATAAAAGAATGTCAACCTTAAGTTACATGCAAATGAAGCTTCATTTCATATTTTACTTCAAAAGCATAATGATTTAATAATAACCATGATAAAGAGAGTAAGAACAAAGATAAAGCCACTATGTATCTTCTCCAAATCCAAGCAAATAAAATAATAGGTCAATAACCAAGTCAATCTTCAGAAAATGACAATATGAATGCTCAAAAATCTAAAAATTTGATCACATTCACTCAAAAATAAGAATAAGACATTAAACATCTAAGTTTCGATAATTTTTGGCATAAACCATATTGTGGACAACAAGATAGGTTTCTTTCAAGGATTAAAGCCTTATTATCACACTCACCACAAGAAAAAAAAAGACATTTGACTTGATATTAAAAAAAAAATCTGAATTAAGTTCATGCTCCAATATATGAGAAAACAAAGATAGTCACATTAAGCCATAATCGTAAATTTCAACCAACATTAAAGTTAAATAAATTTTTGCTACGATTCCAACGATACCAAGTTCGCTCGATTCCGATAACGTATGACTCTGAAAAGCACAAAATCGACATCCTCAGAATTTATTTCAGCGCTTTTTCTTGTGCATTATTACTATTGTGTATCGGGCCACAATCTTAAATTTTGACCAACATAAAAGTTGCAAAAATTTCGTTACAATTCCAACGATATCAAGTTCACTCAATTCCGACATCATATGACTCCGATAAGCGCAAAATATAAAAATTGACTCAGTTTTTAAAAAAAATAAAAAAATAAAAAGTGCCAGAACGGACGACTAGGCCTATTTTGTTTAAAAAAAAATTCGTGCATAAACTGCTAATTAAGATTAGAATTAAGCCTATTTTAAAAATTTCACCATGCTTCTATTGGCTGCCCAAGTGGCAGCCAATGAGGAGTGATGGGCAGCTAATTCAATTAGATAGTTAAGCGAATAATCTGATTGGAGAATTGGATGGCCAAATGGGATAGGTCAGAATGGAGGCAGGTTAGGGTTGGATTTAGATAGATATTAATCACTTTGATTAAGATTAAATATAATGATAATATAATTTATGCAAATTTTGATGATTTATCAGGTGCGATAAACCCTGACAATATGGGTAATAATTTTGGATAATTTCAATGATTCGAATGTAACGATGATATTCATTTCATGATCGGGGGTCTTTTGGGCAATGTGAGCAATGATTAAAGTAAATTTTAGGCTTAAATTGTGCGACGTTGTATTCAAATTGCTCGACATTCGTGTAGACTTGACTAAATTGATTATGGAATGTGTCTTTAATATATTTCGATGTTTTGGTTATAATGACACAATCAATTTCGTAAATGTAGGTCATTTGGATGTCGTCGGGGCTTCCCGATCTTGATATGCGTATAATTATATTAAAATTTAGTTTTGATCAATTCGATGATTATTAATTGATTTGATAAATTTCATTTGATTAATTTTGACATTTTAAATGCATTTATACAATCAAAATTTTCAAATTTAAGATGTTTTGCTCATTTTTGATCGCGATTGAGGCATTTTAGCTCTAAGTCATGTGATGTTGTCTTCTTTAATTATGGATTTTAATTTTCATGCTTAATTTGATTTATAAAATATATATATATATATAGGTCAACTGCTTAATGAATGTTTATTTTAAAATAAACATTTGCTAGCTATACATTTTGAAATATTAAAGCATGCATTAATGATATTTAAATTAGGAGAAACCTATATAAAGTCACAAATCAGCTTCGCCTATGTTGGCTAACTCAACAAGTAGTTTTTGATATTTAGATGACTTCAATTCTTGGTGAGTTCAATAATAAGTTAATATCTCCTTAGATAAACTTGAATTATTGAACTACTTATACTCTCATTTCTACAACATAAATTTTTGAAAGAGTTAAATTTGTCCTTAAATTCTTAATGAGTTGAATAGATTAATTAAACTCCCTCTTAAATGATTTGAAGTCTAAGGCAAGTTTAAGCTCTCATTCTTGATTAATCTAATTTAGTTAAAGATGTGTGTAAAAGCTGCCATCTAATTTCTTAATAATACTTTTTGTTAGAATAAATAAATAGTCTGATGATATATACATGTCCCTAATTAGCTACATATCAATCTGGTTTAGCTGCAAAAGACTATGAATGCCATTTTCAAGATTTTGAGGGTCAAATTTATATTCCAACACTCATTATTTTAAATGTAGCTCCTAGCTATAAAATCTTTGCCCCAAGGCATATATATATATATATATATATATATATATATATATATATATATATATATATATATATATATAATTTGATAGAGGGGCACTTCGAAGATTTTAACCCAAATCTTAAAACACTCCATCGAATTATTTATATTAATTCTCTTTGTCATAATTTTTTTTCAGCATGTAAGTCCTTAAATGACCCAAAATTTAAGTGATTATGGGCTTTTTTTTTATTCTTATCATCGAGCGATTTGATTTAATTATATGCATGCAGGATTCGAAGACCATTGAACTCTTTAATTAATATTTCAAAGTTTCTAATTATACTCTTGAGGTTTGGTCTGAACTCATTTAAATTTAATTCGATCAACTCTTTATGCCGATGAATTTATCTCTTCGAGACATTCAATTTTACTATAGATTTATTAAAATTGATATTCAAATAATCTCTAATTTAATTTTTAAAAATTTCATTGCATATTTTATCTCGAGATTCATGCATGATCTATTATATATATATATATACATGCCATCTAACTTATCTTGATTAGTAAGGGCTAATAAAATTGTGATAAGTGTTGAAATTACCACATTGTTGAACGGTGTTAAAGCTATAACATTGTTGCTCAAAATGAAACCTATGCGCATTTATTATCCAAATAAAAGCTAAGGGCTTATTAATTTGGAATCAATTTTATTTTATATTTTTTATTTAGGGGGATTTATATACATTAAAATTCATAATAAAAATTCCATTCATATTTTTCAATTTTTTTTAATTCTCAACATTTGATCGTGACATCAGTTAAAAAATAAAAAAAATTAAATTATATATATATATATATATATATATATATATATATATATATATATATATATATATATATATATATATGCATGAATTATAAAAATATATTACTTATATCACACATAAAACTTATGAATTAAAATATAGGGGATTTACAAACATATTACACAATTCTTATTTATTTATATATCTAACACCTAAACTTAGATATTTACTTATCTGATTATCTCACACTTTTCTATCCTTAAAAAAGTGCATTTTACTTTTAAAAAGTGAATAAATTGTTGCGTGCTAGAAAACCAGTTGCGGTAGAGTAAAAGTATTCGACACTTTTGTGAAATCCGGCCACACATTTAAAGAGTGAAACAATAAAACTAATTTTTACGTGGAAAATCTGAAGAGAGAAAACCACGTTGCGAAAACCTCCACTATGTATATATGAAGATCTTCGATCACGGATTACAAATTATATGAAAGGAACAACAACTATGTGATAACGATCGGTTATAACGGTTAGTAGTAGCGATGATGAAGTATGCGGGAAAATCAGATAAATCGAGAACGATGCGGCAATCGAGCAATCACCGAGAAAGCAAGAACAATCCGGTAAAGCTCATGATGATCGGCGAGATGTGATGGCGAGGATCAACGGCGGTACGGCGGCCAGTGGCGATGGTTGGGCTATCAGTAGTGGCACGATTGCTTGGAGCATCTTTAGAGCTCTCTCTCCTCTTGCTTGGCCTCCTTCTCCTTCACTTGGCCTCCCCATATGAGGAATGAGAGCTATTTATAGATTGGAGGAGTGGCGTCTCAATACATGCAAAACCCGTTCCACTTCATTGGAGGGCTCAAAATGATCTCCTTGATCATATGATGTATTTTATTCATTTGAATGCTCAAATGAAGCCGAAAATTGATCTTTGGCTTGTTGGGCAAACTTTCGTCGAGGCATTTCGATTTGATTATAAACACTTCATATTTGAGAGCTATTTAAGAATTTAACCGATATCCCAAAGTTTTGAGGATATTTTAAGAACGATCTCGAGTTCAACGAATCTTACTTTTCAAGATTCGTCTTACTAATAGTATTTTAAGTGTCATATCAAAAGTGATATTTTTGATGTGATATTGAAAATTAGGATATTATATATATGTAAAAATTGAAGTTTAGGCATTAGATATGTAAATACATAAGAATTATGTGATATATATATATATATATATATATATATATATATATATATATATATATATATATATATATATATATATATATATATATATATATAAATCCTCCTAAAATATAACACGGCCTCTCTCCCTCACTTGTCCGGCAACAAAGACCTTACTCGGAGGGTGAAGCCAATGCCTCCGTTGTGGTCGCCTATCTCTCTTTTCCCTCCTCGCTTACCTCTTCGTTAGCTGGCCCGCATGAAACAATCTCAGTCTCCCACATTAATCTTTCCCAACTCTCCTCTATTCTCGCAATCATGTGAGCACTTCTTCCCCCGACTGTCGTATCCAACTGTCCATTTTCTCTCTTGCCAACAACAGCACTTCTGCCATATAACTAAAAACTATAATAGCTCTATTGAAAATTCTTAAAGAATTTCTCAGGTTCTTTATTTAACATATTTGATTCATCAGTATAGAATAGGTATCATCTAGCAAAACCTTATTTTTACAGTAGCAATTGCAATTTACAACAAAATAGGCCCTCCGAGTTCTTCTATAAACTGGATCTAGTCCTCACTTGTACAATAAGCTCTCTTCTCAAAATTTTCCCAGTAGCAGACTATTCAGAAAAGTTCCTTAATCTCTTGAAAGGAACTACCTAAGAAAGTTACAGATGCGCGAGATCATTAGTTCCAGTTATTTTAACCTACCGAAGAACTAAAAACGCACATAATTACATACATGATTCTTCTTTTCATATATCAGATAAGATTGTATAAGTTATAATTTTTCTGCACCTAAAAGCTGAGACTTATCTCTGTTTCTCAGAACTGCACTGTAGACTTGTTGCTGCTGTACCGTTGTGAATTTGATGTATCTACAATACTCTCCAACGCCCACCACTTCATTCTTAATTTTGAAAATATTTGCTACAATGATTATTTCCAAAGTCATTAGCTTCTAATCCTTTCATAATCCATCACATCAAAATTTAATTGAATCATCCTAATAAAATCTTCCATAAGCAAACCATAAACCCACAAAAACAAATCTTCTCTAAAAGTTTCATGATAATTTTCCAAAACTGGTCATCCATATCTATTCATTTCTCACCCACCAATCTTTGCAAAACCATATGCTATTTCAAGCATTGGAAGCTGTTGTTGTCTTGTACTTTCATCTTGCTAAATTCTACTTGATTGGTTAGTGGAACTCCAAGAAGGGAAAAACGCAGTGGATGGAAGCCCTTCATTGCGGTATTTTGTTTAACAGTTTCCAAGCTTGTAGTGAAATGAGTGCACAGCGCAAATCACAACTACTCCTCGCACCTCAGAACGCCATTGCGGAGCTCAACTTCACTATGACCTAATAGGCAATTTTGGCTTGCTGGGTGACTAATTTCTTCCTCATTGTGGTGGCTTTGCTTCGATTGCGATTCATACTCTAATTCACTAGAGCGGCAAGGACACCATGACGGGGCATTCATTTAGGCAACTGAGTGGGATCTTCGTTGACGGCCGAGTGAGCATAATTGAGTCGCACGGAGTGCTATATCCATTTTAATTCATAAATTTTATGTTTGATATAAGTAAATATGAAATTTTGCGCATCATATATGTAAATAAACAAATTTCATGTGCTATGCAGGTAAATTCTCCTTTTTGTTTTCATATTTATGTTATATTATAAAAATATTTTTTTTTAATTAGACTTTTAGTGTTTTTAAACTAACTTATATTATTTTTAAAAAAAATAAAATAATCTTTAAAATTTTTAAAATAACTCTCACCATCAAATGTGTTTTATTTCAATATATATATATATATATAATATAATTAAAATAAATAATAGAAATCAAAAATAAAATTATTCTCAAATAACTCCAAACAGTTGTCTTCCCTCTTCAGAGTATTGATCCTCTACTAAAACCCGATAGCTTTATCAGAATTATATAGAATAAATATTTCCCAAAAAATTGAAAAGAAATTAAGAAAATAACTAATTTTTTAAAAAAAAAAGATATTTATAATAATCATTTCGTATATTTGTCGACTTTATTTTAATTAATATTTGATAATTTTTAAGAACAAATTTTTTTATCTGCTATTCATTTATATCAAATCATTATATTTACAAATCTAATTTGAGTTCAATTTTTACATGATAGACATAATAATTTATTTTTCCTTCTGAAGCTTTTTTTAATATAACTGCTACGTTTAAATGCTCGTGGCTGATGTAATTTTAAATTTAATTTCTTTGTCAAGTATTTATAATAATTGTCGAATAAATAATCATGTCTTTTTAGAAGTAATCGATATAAGAGGTGAGTTAAGTGTTTAATTTTAAAGTTGAATAGACAATTTTCATTTTAAAACTCACATTAAAAAATAAAAAATGACTAAAAATATTTTTTTGATTTTTTTTACATTTAAAAATATTATAATAATGCCGAATTAATATGATGTTAAATTAAATATTTATTTTACTTGTAACTGTTGCAAAATAATTAAAAAAAGATAATATGGAGTATATGTATGTATAAAAATTGATATGACCCTGAAAATTCTACTAGTCGAAGTACGAATCTTGATGTCGAAATAAATCGATTACGATCAAACAGCGGTCAATGACATTATCAAATCATTTCTTAAAACGTGGAGTGTTTATAATCAAATCGAGTGTCGGCCAGATCTAACAATGAGATCTCTAATTGACTTCATTTTGAGCGTTCAAATCATGATCAGGGAATCATTTTGAGCCGTCAGATGGAAGAGTGGTTGGATTTTGCGTGTATTTATAAACGCCACCTCTCTGTCTATAAATAACCCTTCTTTACGTGAGGAGGAAACAAAGAGAGAGAGCTAAAACGAAAATTCATATAAATAATTCATATTTTAAATTTAGGTGTGGAATATGTGAATGCACAATGATTGAAATCTCTTTTTTTTCATGACCCTTCCATTGGCATAGCAAGTCAAGTGAAAAGTGACAAAATAGGTGTGGGATAATTTCATTTTATTTATTTAATCAATAATCAAAATGTAAACAAATATTAGTCTGAAATTAAAAATCGAATCATAATTTCATTAATCAAACCAAACTAATTAAATATGCTGAGTTAGATTTGTATTTTATATTTAAACTAATTAATGAACATTTAATTAATTTTGGAGCTAAATAAATTGGACTATGATGGCATTTAGCGATTTATAAAAATCACATGTAACGGGAAATTCAAATGATCTTTTATAATCCGTTCAATATAATATATGCTTTTATGAAATATAAATTAATACTAATATAATTTAAGCTCAGAGGCTGTACAATACCAAAGCCCAAAGATCAAAGCGAAAAAAAAAAAAAAAAAACCCATCGCGCACCCGCATTAATATAATTCCAAAAGAAAAATATCAACAAAATTACATAGGGATCTCTTGATGGGTTATATATTCCCCGTTATCACCAACAGACAAAACAAAATAAGAAATACAAGGGATTATGAAAATGCACTGAATTAGAATCCTTAAAAATCAAGGGCTGAAATCAATTATATCAATGGCTTATTCCTTTTTTTTCTCTTATTTCCTTTTAATTTTGCAATCTTTGACAACAACAACAACCTAACATATTTTAAAGCGATGGGCGACAATCATTGTCCACGTATTAAATTATGATAAGATAATTATTCATGTTCAGTCATCAAATCACATTAGTGTAATTAAATATTGGGGGATTTATATATAAATCACATAATATTTATGTATTTATATATCAAATATTTAAATTTTACTTTTATATATAAATATCACTTTTAATCTTTAATATTACATCAAAAATATCATTATTAATTATTTTTAAAAAATAAAATATATCTTTTAAAATATAAAAAATATTAGATAAATAAATATCTAATTTTAAATATTAGATATATAAATATATAAAATTTATATGATATATATATATATATATATAATCGTGATGTGTTTTTTAAATAATTGATTATAATTATATATATAATTTTGTACGACTTATTTACACTGCCTTTCAATAGCACGTCAGAGTCATCACATAAGAAAATTTTTGAGACATAATATTCTGAATAAAGGATTTAGAAATAGACATAATTATAAAAAAATATTTAAATTTATATTATATTTATCTTAAAATAAATTTGAAATTCATTTTAATTAAAAATTATGCCGAATATCCTGTCTCCTGAAGCAATGCACAATTCATGGTTCGCCTTCTTAAGGAGTCGCCGCCAATCAAACGAAAAACGAAGAGAAGCCGACATGGACGTCTTGGAGAAGCCGTGGCTTCGTAGTCGCGCATGGTGGTGGGCCCGCCTCAGGCGTCCTTCGTTGGCCGCAGTACTCCTCGCTGCCGCATCGATCGTCTTCCTCTACCTCTTCCAGCCCACCACCTCGCCCGCTGATGCCCCCTTCTCTTCGCCGACGACCGCCATCCCCATCTCCAGCGGCGGCCATCCGGTGCAAGTGCAACAGAGCTGCACGGGATTCTACGAGGCCGGGCCACCGAGGAAGGCGGTTTTTTCGATCGAGGAATTCGGCGGGGTCGGTGACGGCCGAACGTCCAACACGGCGGCGTTCCGGCGGGCGGCGGAGAGGTGCAGGGAGTTTGCGGACAAGGGTGGGGCCCAGCTCAACGTGCCGGCTGGCAGATGGCTCACGGGAAGCTTTAATTTGTCCAGCAGTTTCACGCTTTTCTTGGATGATGGGGCCGTAATCTTGGGATCAGAGGTGCGGTTTCGGTTTTCATTTTTTTTCTCTTTTTATTGATGAATATGCGTTTAAATATTTAAAAATGTCGGATTGATGAGATTTGATGATTTTGGAGAAAAATAAAGTGTTTTTTTTTTTCTCGGCTGCTAGGTTTATTTCTGAGGAGTTAGTAGAAATCGATCTTTTAAATAACGATTGTTTGTATGGAGAAGAGAACCTCGGTGCTTTTGGGTAGTATTGTTAAGAAATATTCAGCCTCCCTGAAGAAGACGAAGAAGAAGAGGTGTTCGCAGTAAGAAGGGATTTTGTTTCATTCGTCGATAGATTATTATGTACAGAATTTGAATATAATTTTATATTAAAATTTAATAATATAATATTATATGACGTACGGTTAATACATAATTATTATATATTAATTATAAAATATTATATATTATTATATATTAATGTAATATTAACTACATAATAATATAATATATATATATATATATATAATAATAAATATATAATACTTTATAATAAATACATAATAATTATGTTAATTAAATACATAATAATTATGTGTTGATTAAATTTTACATAATACTATATTATTAAAATTCAAATATAAGTTCTATATCTCAACTTTTAAGTAATAATTTATTATTATTATGTTTTACTAAAACTGAAGACTTTCGACTTATTAGAACCATTGTTTCTGGTATTTATAAGTTTTCTCTCCAATCGGTTTGGTTTACTGAAATTGAATTTGGTTTGCATGATGTGAGAGGTTTCTTCTATGTTTATTTTGATTACAAATAGTTGAACGTAACAGTGCTCTTCAATCGGTTTCCTTTCACGTGAATTATGTTTGTCTTTTAATACAGAAATGTAAGTCTCAAAATTTAAAAATATATATTTTATATTGTTTTGCATAGGAATACAGACAAGATGATTTTGAGCGAGCTGTTGTGTTTTTGTGTTCTGCTCGTTCAAAATTGTTTGTAAACAAGAATAGATTTTGAATAAATTAAAACTAATAAATAATTACTTGAATATTATAAATTTATTCTGCTTATCTATACTATTCAATAATAAATCTGAAAAACATAAAATTAATAATAAGGGTATTTACATACGTACCACGTACCACAAAATTCTTATGTATTAAAATATTTAATACATAAATTTTAATATTTATATATATAATTTTAAATCTTCAATATCACATAATAAATATCACTATTATTATTTTTTTAAAAGTGAAGTACTAATTTTCTTGCAAAATAAAAAGCAAAATTATGTATTTTTTTCTCATATTTTTTTGCTGTCTAAGAAGAAACACACACACCATGCTCTTAGTAAAAATAAAAATAAAAAAAAATTTCTTTACTGATGTTTGCTGTGTTACAACATTCAAGGACCCTAAGGAGTGGCCACTGATAGAGCCTTTGCCTTCATATGGGCGTGGAAGGGAGAGGCCGGGAGGAAGACATATTAGCCTCATCCATGGCAGTGGCCTCCATGATGTAATTTTGACAGGTCACTTCATTCTTCGAATTATCTCATATTTTGCAATTTAAAAGTTTTTTATTTCTCTCTTGCATATTATGATGTTTAATGTATTATTTTAATCTGAATAATTTTCAATCCTTAGTTAATCAAATCTTGGTGGGTGGGCTCAGTTTTTTTTTAATAATTTCTTTTTTCATTCATTTTTTTTTTCTAAGAGATCATTAGAGGGAGTTTTGAGTTGACGAAATGCTTTCAATCTTGAAGAAAAATCATGAAAATTATGTTCCATATTTATAAGCTTATATCACATGTCCCTCTTTCAATGATTAATATAATTAGTGGCCTTCTCGTGAACTCTGTATACTTTGTTCTTTTTTTGGAATGGGTATCCACTCAACATTTCACCCATTAATGCTTTGGATGCTGATAATTATTGGCCCCAACACCGCATTCATCACCCAGTATAATTTGTTCTAACTATTCCATCAAGCTTTTTGGTGATTACTATACAGATTATTTTCATATAATACGCTCATGTGAATATGTTGGAAAGAGACAAACAAAGCTTTGTTAGTCAGCTTTAGCAGCAAGGGATAGGACAAGACAAAAGAACAAAAGACAAAACAATAGGTGTTGCGAGTTCAGAACCTGAGTACCTGGAATAAAGCAGGACTCTTTTATTAATATTTTCTTCTTTGGGGATGGCTGTGTACATAATAGATTCGAAGTTTCGCCACTTTAGCAGCTCTTTATTTTGTACCAGCTGTTCTGTAGTAAACAAGAAACATCAATACATTATCAGAATCATTCGTAGCATTGGCTCATGAAAACAAGTTGTTCATCCAACAGAATATCTCCTTGCAATTTTTTTTTATCCTGGTTGTTTAATTATTTTGTTAAACAACCACGACAGCCTGAATACTCTTTTATTGGGTTTGCTTAAATAATGCATGACATATAGTAGCGAAATATTTTATTCTCACTCTAAAGTGATTCAGGAACCTTGTGAATGGCAATGTTGTTGGGAGATCAATGAGTAGGCACTGAAAACCTTTTTGAGTGATTCAGAGCATACACAAAATAAATGAATAAGTAAAAACAATCATACAGAGGAACACCAGATTTATATGAAAAAACTCAAAAGCGGAAAAAAATCAAGAAGCTACGCCACCAAGAAATTTATTGTGAAAAAAAGGATAGTACACTTATATGGAGGCTCTCCACACTTCAATCACTTTAAGGCATATCTCTTCACTCTCACACACGAGAGAATTTGAAAAGGCACAGAAAAATTTCTTAAATACGAAGTCTCCCAACTCGTAGCACCATGGCTCCAAAACCCTAGCTCTTATGCATTGACGTCACTGTCCTCTAGACTTACGCATCGTATTGCTACCGCAAAGACCGTGTTGTTGGCCTCTTGTCTTTAGTAATTGATGCTCTGATTCTAGCGCCGCAACGCTGCCTCTTGTAGCATTGGCTTCTTTATCTTCCTGGTGCAAATCCACAGATTCCAGCGCCACAACGCTGACACACTGTCTTCTCTATCTTTGAAATCAAGTCCTCCTATTCTAGCGCCGAGTGCAGGCGCTGCACTCTAGAAAATTTTTTTTTAAACCCCTGCTACCCCCAAACGAGCTATCCATTGAGCTCAATCAGCACAAAAGATAAGGGGCTAAGTCTACAGTACATCTCGATTGATTGATAAAATCAAATTCTGGAAAATAACAAATTCCTAAAGAAAAGTTATATTGGGTTAGCAAAACATTATATTTGGTAATAAATATATTAACATCGTCATGAATTATATATGATCAAAAAGCATCGAGGAATAAGTGAGGAGTTTCCTGATGTTCTTAATGTCATTGAAAAGAGGATTCTTAGTGTGTGCTCTTATAGATCTTTAGAACTTTTGATTCCTAGAATATAAATTTTTTAGAACAATGATGAAAATTAGTGTAAATTTTCTTTTGCCTTCATGAATATCTCACAACGAAGGGAAAAGCATATTCTAACTGATGCGGAAAGCTATCTCAAGATTATATCTTTATTTAACCATCTTTGATTATACATATTACAAAAAAATAATTTTATGGTGGCAGCCATCATGACAATGATCGATATTATTTTGTTCTTCATTATTATTGTTGTATAGATGTCACCTTGTGAAAAGTTTAATACTACTCTGCCTTCCAATAGTTCTGAGTAAAGAGCGCAGCTATCACTTACTCTCCTAAGCCTTTCTAGTGAAAGGGCCTATCTAAGAGTAAGTAGCATTTGAGACATCCTTATTGGCATGTCTTCCAAAGGTTTTTATACTCTTTTGTGTGGTTTAACCAAGCTCCCTGAACTATTAATTGTTGTCCTTAATAATGAGTGTTATAAGAAATTTTTAAGAACTTAGACCTACCTGGGTTGTCTACATGGAGTGTCCCCCATGAAGTTAAGTTATAATGAGAGAAGCCAAAGAAATTCACCAAAAGATTTGTTGCCTATACTAGACTATTTTATCAGAGTATTAGTTGATGGGTCTCCTTTGCCATCGATTGCACCTAAAATTGGACGCAGTATTTGTCGCGTGTATCCTAAATAAGTAAAAGTAGTTTGTTTTTAGATTATTACTACCTTTGGAGTCATGGCTACGACTCTGATCAGGAAGTAAATGTCTTCTTGGAGATTTATATGTAGAGTAATAATTTGCTTGAAGGTTTCTTGTAAAATTTCTCATGCATGAAAGATGCCTTAAAAAAATAGTTGCCAACAGTTTTTCCTTGGATACGTTGAAAAAATTATGGACGGAAGTCCTTATCTAATTGCAACCCTGCTCAAGACATTAACGTGAGGGCTCAGAAGTTTCACTAGCAACTCATAATAGAGAAGGTCTTCACATGGAAAAGCTAAAAATGGGAAAAACTTAGGAATTATCTCACTTGTGTGTGTGTTGTATGTTTTAAAGGGTGCACTTCTATGGTGGAAGCAACTGGAGTCTTGAGACATTGAAGTTGTCATCAATAGATGCATAATGGTATGCTCAGTCCTCCTTATAAGAATGGAGACTGACAACCAGGAAGTTGGGCATTGACCTTAGTAGCGATGAAGTATGTTAGTCTTTGTGGCAACGATAAATGTTGGCCATGATTTTGACTCAAACTTTCACTTTTTTTGACAATGTTGAGCATCAACATTTTGGCAAGTATAGTCTTTGATTCTTTTATCCCAAACTTATCTTTGGGCCTCATCCGACCTCCTAAAATATATAAAAGTATGGTTTATTTATAGGCTTCTAAAGAGGGACATTCTAATTATTTTAATTATAAATCAAAGCATTTCATGATTGTGTATGTTGATCTACTTTGATTGTACATTATTTTTTAGACATATTTATGTTGTATTTATATTAAAATTGATTGAATTTTTATATAATGGATTCATCTTTTTGAGTCGCTTATTTCAACTGTAGGCATGCAATATTCAATTAATTTTTGTCCTTCAGATAGTCTCGAGAAGTTTGTAAATATACTTCATCTGCTTGATTTAAATCCATTAGTACTCAAACTGAGGGGCTCTTGTTATCGTTGAGTTTGTCTCATTAAATTATTAATTTTGATCATAAGTTTATTGAGAAAGAGTTTTGATATGACACTAAAATTCCACCAAAGCTTGACTAATCTGACCAAGCAATCGATCCTAAGTAAACTACGATCACTTAAATATCATTGGAAACTTTGGGATATCAATTAAATCCCTAAATAGTTCCTAAATATGGAATGTTTATGATCAAATCGAGAGTCTTGAGAGCGGATTTAACAAAGCCAAGATCTCTTGATTGACTTCATTTGAGCATTCAAATACTTAAAATACATCGATGATCAAAAGAATCATTTTGAATCATCCATGTAGTGATGATTTTGCATACTGTAAACATCATCCTCTAATCTATAAATACCATCATTCTTCACATGAGAGGCCCATGTTAAAGAGAAGAGAGAGCTCAAAGCGAAAATCCTCCAAGATAATCGTCACCACTCGACGCCGACCACCGCCAACCGCCGGGCCATTAATGCCGTTGCCGGTTATCATCGCACCACTGCCACGCCACTGCCGCATTATCACGCCACCGTTGCCGCCATTGACCACTATGCGCTTGCCGCTTACCACATCATCGTCATCATCAACTGTCGCTGGTCATCACCGCCGACCACCATCGCCGGTCAGCTTGTCGACCATCGCGCCGCCGGCCGCCGCCGCCATTATCACCGCGGCCGCTCAACCACCACATCAATCATCCATTATCGACCACCGCTGCGCCACCATCGCCGACATACGCTATCGCCGGCCATCTCCGCTATCATCACTACCACCACCGCCATCGCTGACCGGCCGACCGCATTGTCGCCATATCAATCGCCACCAAATCGCATGTTTAATTCAGATAGGTTGTTGTCGATCGGATATTGTCGCTCTTCATATACACTGTAATATCATTATCGGGATAACTTTGTACTCAAACATATAGTGGAAGATTTTTAAAGCCTAATATTTTCCCTCACAAGGGTTTTAAAAAAATCAAGTGTTTTGTTAATTCTTCAAACATTTGTGTGTGTGTGCTGGATTTCACAACAAAGCTAAGGCATAAACTTTAATTCTACCGCAACTGATTTTCTAGCACGCAATAAATTTGAACAGTCTTATAGTTAAAGCTAAAATTTTTTTGTTCGAATAATTAGGCTTATTGAGATCTAAAATTATTTCAAGAGCAGTACTCAATAAAATTGGTATTTTAAAGATGTATCAATTACTGCCTTAGGTTCTTAGGATCTATTTGAGGTAGCTGTAGCTTTTTAAAAAATTGGTTATAAAGTTGATATGAGAAAAGTAACTTTTTGAAAAAATGTTATATGTTACAAATATTTTTCATTTTGAAAAATTCAAATAATAATTTTTTGACAGCCACTATACTCTAACAACTTTGATTCTTAAAAGCAACTTTTTATCACAAAATTTTCTGAAAAACTGGTAGTCAAATAAAGCTGTGATTGCTTTCTGGCTACTTTCTAAAAAGCAAAACAACTAAAAAGTTGTCTTAAACGCACCATTAGTCTCTTACTTATTTCAGATAACTTAGTTAATGCATGAGAAAGCTCAAGTTGTTTCTCTTGTAATACACACATCTGGTTTGAATTAATACATCTGGATACCAACTACCACCTAAATGTCTTTTGATGCTTAATAAACCGTTGAGGTCCAAACCAAAAACTTGGGATTTTGCTGTTATGAATTCATTGTTACCAGAAGGGAACATTGTTTGCCCTTCAAATAGGTAAACATATCATTTGATCAATCACCATATATATATATATATATATATATATATATATATATATATATATTATATTTGGTTTTAACACTCAACAATATTTTTATTACTATCACAATACTCGGGAATCCTTGATTCTCATTACCATATGAATAACACACAGCATTAGAACAATGCTCATGGATGGTATTTGGTTACAGGAAAGAATGGCAGCATTGATGGACAAGGGAAGACATGGTGGGATCTATGGTGGAACAGAACATTGGAACACACAAGAGGCCACCTAGTTGAATTTGTCAACTCGACGAACATTCTAATATCAAATCTTACCTTCCTCAATTCCCCATTTTGGACAATCCACCCTGTGTATTGCAGGTAATTCTCTTGGAAGACTCTTATACTAATGCAGAAATGTTCTCTCTCCCTCAAAGGTATTATAAGGCTAATTTTCCTCATCCTCTCAGTAATGTGGTGATAAAGAACCTTACTGTTTTGGCTCCTCTTCACTCTCCCAATACCGATGGAATTGATCCTGGTATGCAGTTTTTTCAAGTAAAAAACCATCACCTTAATGTCTGCTACTTTTTTTTTTCTTCTTCTTCTTCTTCTGTCTCATAAAGTACCATAGGGTAAGTTGCGAAGTAAGTCCAAAGATCTCAGTCTTACCATCGATTTGCAATTTGCAAACTAGAAAGCACTAGAGAAAACTACTTAGGAAATACCAATACTTCTATTAAGACTCCAAACTAACTCAATTCCTAGAAATATATGCAAGCAAGGTCATGATAAAGGGCTAAATTTCAAAATAGTCTCCAACTATCTGCATATGGCTAATTTACTCTCAGAGCATCATAATTCTCCAATTTAGTTCTAAACTATTTAAAATTAATCCAAAATGGCCCTTCAAAGACTAAACTGGGATCAATTTTGTTTCACTATTTCTATGCTAGGGATCAGTTTGGATCAATTTTGTATAGTCAGGAACTAAACTAAAGTAATGTGATACTCTGGGACTAAATTGTTCATATGCAAATAATCGAGTGACCATCTTGAGATTTATTTCTGATGATAAACTACCAGTTGATTGTGGCGATTGCTATGACTTACAGACTCAAGCGAAAATATTTGCATCGAAGACTGCTACATCGAGAGCGGCGACGACTTGGTCGCTGTGAAGAGTGGCTGGGATCAGTATGGTCTTGCGGTTGCTCACCCTAGCTCGAACATCATCATTCGAAGGATCTCAGGAACAACCCCTACTTGCTCAGGCGTAGGAATTGGAAGCGAAATGTCCGGGGGAATATCTAACATACTGGTTGAAGATCTCCATGTCTGGGACTCTGCTGCTGCAGTGAGAATCAAAACCGATCGAGGTCGAGGAGGATACATCACAAATGTTACAGTAACCAATGTGAGGATGGAGAGAGTTAAAGTTCCCATACGATTTAGTCGGGGTTCAAATGATCATCCTGATGAAGGCTGGGATCCTAATGCTCTTCCCCGAGTTAGTAATATTCTTGTCAGTGATGTTACCTGCATCGACGCAGAGAAAGCACCCATTCTTGAAGGCGTTGAAGGCGCTGAGTTTGAGGGGCTGTGTTTGAGGAATATTAGTTTGGGTATAATTCACCGTGATGCGAAATGGCACTGTGAGCATATTGATGGGGAAGCTTATGATGTGTTCCCACCGCCATGCCCACAGCTTCGAAGCAAATCAAGCAATGCAACTTCATCCGGGTGCTTGCATTGATATATTAAATAACTCGTTGTGCATTCTATTGTATTTTTTTTTTCTTCCTGTTTTGATAAGGAAGAAGTTAGTGTATTATTAGCTTTTAGGAATATTTACAAATCAATCATTCAATATTAACTTTTTTTTCTTCCTGTTAATGAGCCGATTTCGAGTCGATCCAATGCTAGCTCAAAATCGGCTCGAAATATTTTCGAGCAGCTTGAGATCGGTTCATGACTCGAATCATTCGATTTACTAGTTGATTTCAAGTTGGCTCGTTTTGGTTTCAAGCCGGCTCAAATTGAATATTTTAAACTTTTTTTTTTTGCTCCAATCTAGTTGACTCACTTTGATCGAGTAATTTGAATTTAATAAAAATGATTATTAAAAAATTTAAAATGTTTTATCAAATTGATGGTTAGTGAAAAAAAAGTTCAAAGTGGCTAGTCAATGAAGATCAATGCAGTAAATGAGCCAAGTAGAGTCGGTTAATATATTATTGAAATTTATTTATTTATTTATTTTTATCGAGTTCAGTCAGAGCTTAAAAATAATCCAAATTTTGACATCTCATGTAAGTCATTTAAGTCTGTTTATTAGTTTTTTTTTAATTAAATTTGAGTAAAAAATGACCTCTAATCAAATATATCTAATTATATATTTGATGCTAAAAATTCAAGTATATAACATAATTATAAAATATAATTGAATTTATAAGGCTTAATAACAATTAACATAATTCAATAGGTGTTCTTTAAATGTTAATAAAAAAAATATTTAACTATTTATTTGATATATATATATATATATATATATATATATATATATATATATATATATATATATATATATATATATTAAAGGACATAAATTATAAAAAAATTGTTACAATAGCATAGAATAAGGCATTAAATTAAAAATAAGTCTTTATTAAATGAATATTTTATTATGTTTGTAAGGATTTATTTAATAAATAATAAATGAATAAATTTATGAACTTAAATGAATAAGTGAATCAGTGTTCAATTTATTCATCTATATGATGATCTTTAAAAATTTTATTAGAGTTTATTCAATTATATAAATAATATATATATATATATAATATAACTATTATATGAATAAATTTTTAGTTATTTATGAAGTGTAATTGTCTTCTTATAGCCCTAAACGGGCTACAATATTATAATTTGTTGGCTTGTATTTTAAATGGTATGTTAGAAATATAAAAAAATAAAAATAATTATATATAATAAAATATTATCTCAAGGTTTTAAATGTCCTTTAATTGAATTATTAGAAGATAACACTGAAATACAAAATTACTATACCCGTTAAAAAAAAAAAAAAAGAGAAACTATAAATAGCTATATACATATTTCCCTAAATTAATTTTTGCAGTGAAAGTCAATTAAAAATGCAGGAAAATTATTTTAGATGCTTAAAAAGGTGCATTTCACTTTAAAAAAGTGAATAAAGTGGTATTTTTGATGTGATATTGAAGATTATGATGATATATATATGTAAAAATTGAAATTTAGGTGTTAGATATGTAAATGCATAAGAATTGTGTGATATATATGTAAATCCCTCATTTAACGTATTTAAAGTCACAAAAGCCCAATTTTTTATTTTTATTTTATTTTATTTATAATGAGTCAACAATGAAAACCTTAAAAAAGTATTTCTGAGCGAGAAAAAGGGAGGTTATAATGAAAAGAGGGATGTTACGCTGATGAAATCAATCTGGTTTGAGATAAATTTCCCTTTTAGTATTGTCATCAAATAAATCTTTTAGAAAGTACTGAACAGAGGTTCAATCCAACAACAACAACAATAATAAATTTTTATTGCACTATGTCAGGTCCGCTACATTAGGGCCGCAAACGAACCGAGCCGAGCCGAGCCGAGCCGAGCATGTATATATATATGTTCAAGCTTGAGCTTGTTTAATATTATTAAGTTCGAGCTTGATTCGAGCATTCAAGAATAGTATTCAAGCTTGAGCTTGATTCGAGTTTATTCAAGAGTTCGAATTGGATTATTGAGCATGTTAACGAGCAGCTTATTTAATAAAATAAACGAGTTTTAATCAATCCTTAATCGAGCTTGTTCACGACCAGCTTGTTGAGAAATATACATGAGCTGTATCAATTAAAGCTTATTAAGCCTAAAAAATAATAATTTGAACAATATTGTTCACAAACAAGTCTTAATCGAGCCATGTCAAGCTTCTTAGCGAGCTTGTTCACGAGCTTTAAATGATAATATTCATGAACATAAATGAATCGAAAGACAAGGTGTTCAAGCCTGTTCATTTAGCAATCGTGTATTTCAAAAAATATTCAAACTCGTTTGATTAGTTAATCAAACGAATATGAACGAGCTCTAATCGAGCCGAGCCATGAGTAGCTCGTCGAACACTCGATTCATTTGCAGCACTACACTACAAGAATCCTTTTTCTCTATTGTGTTACCATTAAGTGTCAAATTCTCATCTAATTCTAATAAACTAATAGCATTTTTTATAAAGCCTAATCGAGTCCTGCTTTCTTAAGGCGCATCTAATGCATTTACTCTCCTAATTTGATCATCGGATGATCTATATTTTATATGATCAAATCATCTAAAGCGACTCTCTCTGATCTTATCTGTCACCGGAGCTACTCCAACCTTATCAAATATATATTCTTTTCGCATTTTATCTCTAAGAGTAAAGTCACTCATCCGTCTGAGCATCTCATCTCTGCAACATAACTTCAATCAAATTTTCAACCTAGTTATACAGAATTATTTAGTATTCGAATTTTTTAAAATGAGAATGTTATAATATATGTAAATCATAGAGTAAAATTTAAAATACACAAAAGTTGGATGATCTTAGATGCAAACTAATAAACATGAGAATTAAAATTCAAACTATAATAAAATAATTAGGCAAATCCTGAGAAATTAGTGAAATTTTTGAACCACTCAAACTCAGCAGACAATTGTAATTCAATCACCACAATTAGAATCTCATTTATATCAAATTTAAATAAAATCATGAACGTTATCAAAGAAATAACAAGTTATATAAAAGACATAAGTTAAGAACATATATGGACTCTTTCTCAGATTATTAGATAGGTTTGGCACAAGATTGGCCAAATTTCGTTCTAGTCCATTCAAAAAAATTTAATTTGCAAAAGAATCCCAATTTGAAATTTTCTAATGGATGGGATGAAATCCACCAGTATTGGGGCATTTGCAAACATGACATACAATTTTTATATATTTATTTATCTAATTTGTATATTTTGATATTTATAAAATCACATCTAAAATTTTAATTTTACATAAAAAATAATACCATCATTAGCCTTTTAAAATAAAATGCACATAATAAAAATATTGTATTTATAAATATAAATTTTAAATATTAAATATATAAATACATAAAAATTATATATTATATATGTAAATCTTCATAATAGTAAATTATAACAGCGGTTTAGGTTAGTGCCAAATAAGAGTAGAGAAAACCCCAAAAGAAGAGTAAAAATTACAACACCACGGTTAAAGGATATCCACAAAATTTCTAACACCTAAATTTCAATTTTTATATATATAACATCTTAATCTTCAATATTATATAAAAAATATCATCATCATTGACTTTTTAAAAGTGAAATGTATATTTTTAAGCATAGAAAAATATTAGATAAGTAAATATCTAAATTTAGGTATTAGATATGTAAATATATAAAAATTATGTAGTATGTATGTAAATCTCCTTTTATATATTTTTTTATTTTTTAAAATATACTTATTTAACATATTTTCAGAATTTTTTTATTTTTAAAAACTCTGAAAAATAATTTTTAATATTTTGAATATTTTAAAAATAATTATCTTCATTAAATATATTTAATTTTATAATGAAATATAAATAAAATAAAATAAAAATGATCCTAAACAGCCTCTAAATTAAACTTTTATTTCACTTGTGATGCGAGATCTCATCATTCCAAAGGGTCTCAACATTTATATTAACAATGTATTATTTTACAGATTTTTAATTTAGCTGTTTTATTAGAACTTCCACGATGATTTGATGCAGGGAATTCCAACGCAGAAGGCACACCAAAAAAAAAAAAAAAAACAGGAGGAAACTGCGTAAATGAAATCTAAAACTTCCAATTACATGCACAGAACATTTCACCATTTCCAGAAAACATTTGATCCGCACTTGAACTTATCCTTCCCTTCGCATTCCAACTCCAAATCTTCAGTGAGGAACTTCACCCTCTGCATTATCACAACAATTTCATTTATCCTTATCCTTGAAATCAGGAAGATAAGATCAGCAGTACCAAAAAAAAAAAAATCTTTAAATCGCTTAACATAACTTTATAAAATTTATCTTTAAATCTTGATGATATTCTGTTGAGTCTTGGCATATAATTTTTGAGATAATTTTTTATTATAAGTATCCAGTTTTCATTATAAAAATTTATAAACCAACTGCTAAAGTTTAGGCTTTTGCAGGCAAAGGAGATTTGAGGTTAGGTTTTGCAATGAATCATAGTTTAATCAGGCAATTAACTGTCAAACCTTCTGCTTAGCCAAATCATGGCACCCGGTGAAGTTCTCTGGGAACTTGCACGTGCCAAACTCCACAGTGTATGCACGTGCAAAGTTTGCACCGCTGGTAGCTAACCTCTTCTGATCATTCAGTTCCTGCACAAAACCACATAAAACCAGTTCGGTTACTTCAATACACTGAATTCCAGTTTCTTCGGAACTTACAGCGCTTTTCAACTCAATTCAGCTGAAACATAAACTAACCTTATTTGCTTTGCTCTTCTCAAGATACTCTTCAATGACGCCAGCGTTAGCTGAAGAGGCCGCGGTCGCCATCGAGGCGGAGAAGACGACAGCAGCTAAGCCGATGAGAGCTACTCTTCTTCCCTCACCTGCTTCCTTTGGTTCAACGGACATAGCTTTCTGGGCTCTTATAGAAGGCAGTTTTATGGAAGAGGCTGAGCGTGGTGCAGCAGATGGTGTCGAGGTTGAAACGAGCTTGAGGCTGGCCATGGATGAGGCTGAGATGGCATGGCTGCAAGCCAACACGCTTGAGTTCACGGCAGCCATCTCTAGTAACAGATAAAAGGAATGAGTTGAGTTCTTTCAATCACAGTGCTGGGGAAGGAAGACAGTGGAGCTGGATTCTGTCGTGGGTCTGTGATAACTGAGAGATTTTATGGCAAGGAAATAGGAGCGAGAAAGGAGTGTGGTGGGCGAGTGGATAAGATTAGATTTCCTTGAAGTTTATTGGTTGTTCCTGAAAAATCTGGGCCTACGAGTTCATTAGTGGCTTATTTTGGAAGATGCAGGGCCCGTTATTCAGATGCGGTTTCTCCAATAATTAAAGACTGAACGAGAATGAAGATGATCAAGCTTAGAGAAATATAGTTTAGGGTGTATAGATAAGTGTGTTATTTGTATATATATAGATTATATTTTAGAAAATAATAGAATTTTTTAGATTTCATTGCTTGATTAAATACAACAAGAAAATCATAGAATATAATAATTTTATTTATGAACATAAATTAAATAAAAAAATAAAACTATTGAATTTTTTAAAAAAATTATTTACAGCATCAAATGATTTCTACCCTATTTTAAGAAAAAATGCTCGTTGAATTGCTAATGAAGCTTTAAGAATCGTTTAAGGACAATAAATTATGAACAATCATAGATAACCGTACTGTATATGAGTAGCAGAAATCTCATTCTCTATAGTTCCTCAATGGAGTTAAATTGCACAACATTGAAAGCTATGCAATCACAAGTAGTGGTTTGAAAATAAAGACTTAGAATCTATTGGGATTATTTTTAAAATAGGTTTAATGTTAATCTTAATTACGTATTTAGGCATAAATTTTTTTTTTTTGAAAATAGATCTAATCGTCCCACGTCGACCCCAATCGTCCGTGCTCATTACGACTGGCGCGGGAAGGATTTTTTTTTTTTTTTTTTTCTTTCCGCTACGGTAAGAGAGGAGAGAGAGAGAGAGACGGGAAAGGGAGGGGGGGGGGGGTTTTTTTATTTTTAATTAATATAATAATTTAAAATATTTAAAATATATAATTTAAAAATATTTTTATAAAATATTTAATAACTAAATATTTATATATTTAGTTATTAATTAATTAATTTATATATATAATTAAATTTATAATTTAAAAAATATTTTTAATTATATATATAAATTTAGAAATTTATTTAATAATTTTTTTTAATTAAGTATTTAAATATATAATTTTATTAATTTTGTTAATATATAATTTAAAAATATTTAAAATATATAAATAAATAATTTTAATAAATAAATAAAGAAATAAATAAATTATATAAATATTTATAAATTATATAAATAAAGTAATTATATTTATAAATTTATTTAGTTATTTATATATTTAAATTATATAAATATTTAGTTATTTAATATATTTATAAAATATTTAGTTATTTATATATATATTTATTTTATATTTTTATATATTTTATATTTTATATTTTGTTATTATTATTATTATAGACTTATATAAATAAATAAATATATATATATATATAATTAAAATATTTTATAAAAATTATTTTTAAATTATATAAATAATTTAAAATATTTAAAATATATATGTATATAATTAGTTTATATATATATATATATATATATATATATATATATATATATATATATATATATATATGTATATATATATATATATATATATATATATATATATATATATATATATATTATTATATTATTATTTTTTTTATTTATTTTTTATTTATTTAAAATATATAATATTATAAATAAACAAATTAAATTGATAAATATATTTTATATTTTATAAAAAATATTTAGTTATTTATTATATATTTATTTATTATATAAAGCCAATAAATTATATAAATATTTTATAAATTTTATAAATAAAGTAATTATATATATATTTTATTTTATTTGTATATTTAAATTATATAAATATTTTTTTTTATAAAATATTTTAAATATTATTAAATAATTTAAAAATATTTAAATATATTTTTAAATAATATATATATACATATATATATATATATATATATATATATATAAATATATATATATAATAAATAATAATAAAAATATATAAAATATAAAATAAATAAATATATATATATAAATAACTAAATATTTTATAAATATATTAAATAACTAAATATTTATATAATTTAAATATATAAATAACTAAATAAATTTATAAATGTAATTACTTTATTTATATAATTAATAAAATATTTATATAATTTATTTATTTCTTTATTTATTTATTAAAAATTATTTATTTATATATTTTAAATATTTTTAAATTGTATATTAACAAAAATTAATAAAAATTATATATTTAAATAATTACATTAATTAATAAAAAAATATTAAATAAATTTCTAAATTTATATTTATAATTAAAAATATTTTTAAATTATATATTTAATTATATATATATAAATAAATTAATAACTAAATATATATAATATTTAGTTATTAAATATTTTATAAAAAAATATTTTAAATTATATATTTTAAATATTTTAAATTATTATATTAATTAAAAAATTAATAAATCTCTCTCTCTCTCTCTCTTACCCGAAGGAAAAAAAACCCCCCCTTCCTCTCTCTCTCTCTCTCTCCTCTCCCTTTCCTACCGTAGCGGAAAGAAAAAAAAAAAAAAAAAAATCCTTCCAGTCGTCCATTGCCATTGCGGACGACGTAATAGACTGCAGATACCAAATTATCTGTTATACGGATTTCAAAAAAAAAAAAATTTTCATGCCTAAATACATAATTAAGATTAACACTAAGCCTATTTTAAAAATAATCCTGAATCTATTTAGAATAGTTATAACTTCTTAAAAAATTGATTATAAAATTATTATATATATTACAAATATTTTTTAAAAAAAAATTTAAATAACAATTTTGACAATCACTGCACTCTAACATTTCTAATTCTCAAAACAATTTTTTTAACACAAAATTTTTTAAAAAATAACTAAAAAATTGATAATCAAATAAAATTATTTTACTTTCTAATTATTTTCTAAAAAATAATATAGTCAAAAAACTGTCCTAAATATACTTTAAATCTATGTTAAAATGTGAGAGAGTATATAAAAATCGGGATATTTTCTCATATCTATAATGCTAAAATATGGACAAAAGATTGATTTCATCTACTTGTGCCTCTATTCAGACAATAATTTCGAGAAATGTAGCTTATCGATCTCTTATGATTAGTATAGAGATGAGCTTCTCACAGTTGACAAATTGCTTTAAGAAAAAAAATTTTTTTTACTTGAAATAGATAAAAAAATTTATAAGAAGATTGTATTTTTAAAATTACAAGTTAAAATTATATATTTTATAATTTATCATCCATCTCTATATATAAATTTTTGGGAGATTTATACACATATCATTATTAAATTATACATATTTATATATTTAATAATTAATTTTTTTTACATTTATTTATGTAATTCTTTAATCATTAAATGACACCAAGAACATTATTATCATTAATTTTTAACATAAGTTAAGCATCATAAAAAATAAATATAAATATAAATACAGAAAAATTTAGTGATACGTACGTAAATCACCCTGTCAGCTTGAAAGTCCTGCAAGCTCAACCACAAAAAGATTGAGCAAACCATCAGCTAAAATTTTTAAAAAAAATTAACTTAAAACAATCACTAAGATTATTATTATTTTTTTGGCCAATTCATCATTAGATTAGCTAGAGACAAAATTTCAACAACCTGGGTTTATTAGGACATAAAGAAATGTGATTTCACCAAGTAAGAATTCCATCTAATAGTAATGTCTACATTTGGTTTCCACCAACCAATAAAACAGAACTGGAATGAAAGAGCTGCATCTGAACCAGGCCTGCTTCTTGCTTATCATTTCTATGTTCCTGCAATTTACTGAACAACTGGGCTGGACTTTCCTTATCATAATTCTGGAAACACAATATTCCACCCATCAAAGACCTTCAGTGATAGAAGATGTGCTCTCACATTCTGAAGTTGTGAAGAAGATGAGAAAAAAATATCAGAAATAATTCCTCCCAGCAAAAGAATATATATATATAAGCGACACCTTCGTAATGTTGATTCCTGACAGGGATGAAATCCATTGATGTTCACCTTATCAGTGCTTCACACAAGCAAAACACAAAGCAACTTCTGCCTGAGCTTGGAGCTCTTCCAAGACCCGAAGGACATCCTCCTGCCTGACTGAAGGGTCGATCACATCCTTGAGCATATTCCGGAGTCTTTTTGAAAGTAGATCAGTGCAAAACACCAACCAGGCAGCAACAAGGAAATGTTAATCATGTAGAACAATCAAAGAAATAAATAATAAAGCAATATATTGAACTAAAAAGGAAATAAGTTAAAAAATGCAGCATTTTTTAATGTAATTTCCATCACAAATATCAGAATCATCATCATCATCATCACTGTTTGGCTAGATTTTCGCAATAGGATTCATCATGGAATGGATTCAGAAGTAGTTATTTTCTCCAGCATATGTTCAAACAAGTAAAATGACGGTTCTAATTTTCCAACATCATAAAGTGTACAGAACAAAAATTAAATTTATCTTGCAATGAACATTCTATGTATCAGTCTAACGGTAACAGCAGTTGATACATCTCTGTACCATGCTAATGCTAACAGTAAAGAACCCAATTAGTGACATTCTTCAATAAGGAAGCAATTTGTCACTGAGAATTGTTAGTTCGAGGAAAATCTCGAGTTTATTATTAAGTGAACATAGGTGCACATATACAAGGATAAAGGACGAACAGAAAGGAAACATAATAAAGATTAGAATATCCTTAATTACAAGAAAATAAAAGAGCAATTAAAGTATTTAATTCTAATGTGGTGATATTCTACTATATTGCATTCCCTCATCCATAATAAAACTCTCACTCAAGCTAAACCATATCTATCAATAAATTCAAGTTTGTCACAAAAAAATAAAAATAAAAATAAAAATAAAAACAACAAGAGGATCCAGAGCTAGAGATTCAGCTAAATGTTCTTTATTTGAGACTAGTGTTAATTCAATTGGTGGGTCGGTTGGGTCCAACCCAACGAACCGACCAAACTGACCGAAAATGTTGACCCGAACCCGACCCGGTTTTGGAAACGGGTCAAAAACTTCTACCCGGACCCGACCCGATTTCAACCCGATTGACCTGAAATGACCCGAACCCGATTTCGGGTTAATTTCAGGCCGATTTTGGGTCGATTTCGGGTCGATTTCGGGTCAAGTTCGGGTCAAGTTCGGGTCAAGTTCGGGTCATTTAAATTCGTTTTCAATTTTTGGGTTGGAGGTTCAAACCGACCAAAATTTTCAGTCAATTTCTTCAAACCCACCAAAATTTTGGTCAACCCAAACCCAATTTTTTGTCGGGTGTCGAGTTATCGAGTCGGGTCAATTTTTGACACCCCTATTTGAGACAAGTGATGATATTCACGATGCCTTCATCGGAGGAAGGCACAAGATAAAAATGAAGATAAGATGACATAGTGCCTTAATGGGAGGAAGGCACGAAAAGAAAGGAAGAAAGTAGAAAACACCATACAAACATTGGAAAAGGCAGAAGAAAGTTTTTTCTTCAATTCTACTTCAACTCTAATATTGAACTACAAGGCACAGTATTTTATTTATAAAAATATGCCTTATTCAAAAACTACGGACTACGTAAGAATGAATAAAAATATCAAACTAGTCCTATTGGATTTTAACAATCTAATAAATAACCCAAATACAATAAAAAAGTACACAAAATAGACTCGTGAACGAGGACTACACATCAATTCTCTTAGGTTAGAAAGAACTCTAAAATGTTCTTGAAGAAATTGGAGATCTTCAACTATACATAGAGCTAACAAAATCCATCCAATAGAGAAAGGACAGATGAGAAATAATTCATCTCAAAGAAGAAATGATGAAGAATAAGAAATCCATCCTAATAAAAACAATGATGAGAAAAAGGATCACAACATCAATTATAAAAGGTCATTAATAGATTCTCAAAAACAATTCATAGTTCTAGAAAGGCAAATAAAAGTTTGGAGGACTTTATGCAGATTGTAAATCATCTCTTTGACTATCTTTAATTATCAATTGCATTTGAGTGGATCATGGAGTACAATTAGAAAGGAATTTGTTGGTACTAATACTTGCGAATGAACCTATGATTCTGGTGAAGTTTACGAACATGGAAAATGCATGTTTGAAAAGAGAACAATGGTTTACGAGTTTTGAGTAAACAAAGGATAAGGTCGACCAACTGACGACTGACGGAGAACCGATATGTGATTAGCATAGAGCATAGAGATGCTATTGCCAGAGAGTAGTTGTTTCACGAATTAGTGAGCATGAGAAGCGAGTAATGTGGAAAAGGTGTTATGTGCGTGAGACACAAATGATTGAAGTGGGATACGAAATTGTGAGATATATGTTTTCAGTATTATGTACTGCAATGGAAAGACTACAAAGGAAGGTGATTCCAAAAATGAAGGTGACTAATAGCAACATGGTAAGGGGATCACAAGTGAAGCATTGAAGACTAGATGACACAACATTTGCTTGAAGCACCAGATCTCAATTGTGGTTGCAATCTCATCCTGATCATGGTCACATTTGTGATCAAGATCGTGATGTGAGTAATGGTTGAATTGGCGAAAGAGGGTTTTGGATTGTTCATAAAGGGGGAAAGGCGTTTGAGGCTCTAAACAGATGTGGAGATGAATTTAGAAACTTTGGCTCCGGTATCAAATTAATAGAGGGGTAGCAAAACTGAGATGATTGTGGATTTTTGATGATGAATATTTGCGAATGAAACAGTCTTGTGTGGGAACAACAATAAGGTAAGGAGCCAAAATAGCATGAGAAGATAAGATAACATGACTCAGAAGGAGATGCATGAGGTTTGAGAGGAAGAAAGCAGAGGATCTAGAAAGGAAGATAGAAGAAAGCCTTCTATATGATTCATATTCAACTCTAATATTGAAATGCAAGAAACTAAGATCTATAAATAAAAATAGGATTTATTAAAAAATTATAAAACTACCCTTGAACAAATAAAAATATTTACCGAATGCTAACTGATATTTAACACATTAATACTTAAATATAAACACAAAATAAATTCATGACTAATAACAATAGGTTGTTACATAACATCATATTCAGTGTAAAATTACAATATTGCCACAACATATATTAAAATAAGATTGTGAAAATTAGAGATAAATAGTTGAAGCATATATAATGAAGAATGGAAATGCATCAAATAATGCATATAGTTTAATTTAAAAAGAATAAAAAAAAGGAATAGAATAATTGTGATAGGTAGGGTTGAAACTTATGTGAAAAGACGGGTAGTTAAGGATTGATGAAGCCAACTCAAATAAGTGGAATAAGGACGAGGATGGCAGTGGAAAAATAGTTACCTCTGAACAATAGCTATATTCCCATGACCAGTGGATATTATGAATAAAGTATTTCCCGCCAACGAATTGTAGAGCTTTTGAATTCTTTCAACCATGTCAGATAAAATTACTTTCATTTCTGAAGTTAAAGTCCGATGCCTTATTTCTTGCTTGGCCGATTCACTATTGCATGTCAGCATTGAAGCCATTTCAGCTACCCGAGACTTTAAAGTCTCTGTATTTTGTGTTTCCATCTTCCAATATGAGTGAAGTCTTGAAAAGCGAGTCCAAACAAAGCTTACTTTTTCATTATTTACCTTTGAAGAAGTAAAAAAACTTTCTTTCAAGACAGAAATTTCTAATTAAAAGAAAAAACATTAATGTCAACAGTGGTTTGAAATTTTTACCTCTTTTAAGGCTCTTGAAAGAGCTTCTTCATCTGAATAAACAGGAATCACGTTGCAAGATCCATCTGAAAATCTTCTTAATACCGATGAATCATCTACAAGGGAGCATTTTCCGCCACTTTCATGCAAAATTGAGACTAATTTGCATCGCATCAGAGATGAATGTGATCCGAATTCAGGTCCTGATGGAGAAATCATTGGGATCAGACAGAGTAAAGAATTGCACATTAAAATAGGATCTACTTAACAAATTTTTATGCATAGATGAAATCTAAATGTATGACAAATGAAAACCTGTTGCAATGATCAGTCTTGCATTTCTGGCAAACTTGACAGAAATAAAATGTGGTCATAAATAAAAATAGAATATGCAGGATCTTTTCTTAACTACCATTTTTAATCTTCAAAAGAGCCAAATCCATTGCAGCTCTTGCATCTTCAATACTGTCATGCCCTTCTCCTGGGACTTGTATCTTCCTAGCAAGAAACGTCCATGATAAAGCTCGTAATGCTGGTTTCCGACCTCCAGAACGTGCATGCTTGTACAAAATAGCAGTATCAATTATTAAATCATGAGAAATCTTCAGTGCTGAGGTCATTCTCAAGGGAGTGCCCAACTAGAATTGTCTCCTTGTAGACATGTTTCAGAAAAACTTTCTGAAAACAATAACAAAAAGTATCATGAGAAAGGAGCTCTAGAATATGAGCAGACATTGGATTATGATAGTTCAAACAAAAGACGTAGGAAATACAAAGAAAAAGATTTATAGATGCACCTGAACATCCTCTAGTGTTGTCATAACATCATTAAGCATCTCTTCTGTGATACCACTAAACCTAAAAAACCCAGACGTTGAATTCTTAATGACTGGCTTAGAAATTCCTATAAATATTCCAAATGAAATGAAAAAAAAAAAAACAAAGCAATAGCTCGAAGAAAAGTACGAAGTGTCAACTGTGATATCAGAACACCATAACCAGCACAATACCCAAACCAAGTGAAACCAAAAGCCAATCAAGGCACCACTACTAACAGAGATGCTAATATGATTATAACAATTCAACATTGTTGTTTAAAGCAGAAAAGGATTCTAGAGTGTGTAAAGAGATTCTCAGGAGCATGCAAAATCTAAACTGAGCTTCAAGCAAATTGCTTATGGCCTAGAAAAAGAAATTAACAGAATTTAACATATACGCATATATGCTTACTGAGAAACAAGCCGGAACATGCTAGAATGCAGAGTTCCCTTCAAGCATGCAACAAAATGTCAAAAATTAATCTCAGGACACACACATACCCCACAGTAATGAAAATAATAAATTATAGAAAATATCAGTACTTTAAGGTGATTTGCAAAGATCGAAGATGCAAATTTCAGTCAACAATCGCCAAAAACTTAAGTTGTGTGTCAAGACGAAGCATCTGAAGGATGACATTTAGTTTAGTGGTTTAAGCATTTCATCTTTAGTATATCTCACATTTGGTAAAAATTTAATTTTTCGTAGTCGTTCTCCTTAATTTCAGTAAAACATGCCTATAATATTACCTTGTTATGAGAGAAAGGTCGTATTGATGATCCAAAGTTCACTGGATTTCATTAGATTCAGTGTTGCTATTCATTGGTTCACTAGATTTCCATGGATAATCTTTAGCTCCTGGCCTCTTTGCTTTGGCAAAATGGAATAGCGAATGTTACTATTGTGGTTAATCTGCTCCAGCAGGGACAGTTGCTTTCAGTTGCAATCAAGTCTGTGGAAAGCTTGCAAGAAGCTTCTTATGGTTGTGATTCTATGATTCTATGAAGGACTTGCGGCAATCCTGTACAGCACTTAGGGAATCTTGCATGCGGCTTCCTTCGCTTGCAATTCCATACAGAATTTGCGGATACTAACGTGCAGATATTGTAGTTTTGATCGAACCATGAATTGCATCTTGTTGTTGATAGTTCCATTTATAAAGATCAAAACTTCGAGCATGTCATAAAACTATGATATGACTCATGATTCTGAATTATAAATAAGGGACTACAGCACGTGCTAAAATAGAATTTATTAATTTAAACAAAGTCCTGTTATATGTGTTACTCTCAAGCTTTTGAAAAATCAGTCCAAACATTGAAACAAAAAAGAAGAGTTTTAAGGATCAAAAATCAACTGGAATTTAATCAAAATTGAATCGAATAAAATGATAAATATTATTTAAATGTTACTTAAATGATGTAATAATTATGCAAATATATGACAAAAATAAAATGAGCTTATTTATGAGTATAAAATATACATAAAAAATTTATTTTTATAATTTATTTAGCAAATTTAGACTCTAATTTTGTTTCTATCATCTAATTTAAAAAAAATAATGATAATTTGATCGTAATATGTACAAGGCAGTTAAAAGAAACTTTAACAAGTTAACTAGTTAGATCGCTAGTTCTACTTGGTTATTTTTAACTATGGACCGAATTAATCGGGAACTGTTTCATAATTAAACAATTGAATTATTTGGTATGGTTCGATTATTTAAACCAAGATTATTCTTTCAACTTTTGGGAATCTACTCCTTATTCAAGAAAAAAAAAATTACATTCTTGTATTCAATAAAAGGCATAATTCTAGTGTTTTTTTAGATTAGATAGAAAAATATATAGAAATGGTTTGAAAAATATAATGTCTAATTACCAAACATTTCAATTTGCTAAAACAAAAGTAAAAGGGCATACACAATATTTGAAGTGGTACTATTGAAAAAAATATATTTAGGCTAACATGAAACATAAACTTAAAGAACAATATTTTCCACTTGATAATCATATGGATCAAATGCATGTTCAACTGAAAATTTGTGAACAAGATAACTATAATTTGTTTGAATATTTAATAAAATTTAAAGTTCCTAAAAACAAATATCATTTGTTAGCAGCTTATAATGTTATCAATATTTTCTTGATTAGCAGACTAATGAAAAAAACAACTAAACATAAATTAAGCTTTCATCAAAAAATAATAAATGAGGTTTTATCTAATAATTCTCCAATTGAGACTATCATATCAATGATTAACATTCTAAAAAAAAACTAGCATGTCATCTGAAGCATGTTAAACATGCACTGACACAATTATCTTGCATTATCAAATTTAATCAAATTGGAAAAACTTTTCAACCTGTGAATATACAATAAAGGATTTACAATTATATTGAAACTCCAAATATAATTTCATTGCATATAATAACATATTCATAAACTTTAACTAATAGTCAATAAAAGTTAAAATCTAAATTTGAACTGAGTTTGAGTATAAGATTTTATAAATATATAACATAATTAGAATTCAAATATATCCCTTATTTTAAGCAAATCTTACATGCTAAAGTCAACGTTCTTTCACTATTTATTGAAATTATCCTTATATCTATAAATCAAACTGACATTTTGGTCAATGGTTTTCTTATTTCCCAATTCATGAAAAAAATCTTATGAATGAAGTTAAATTGCATCAAAATATCAAAGAATTTATTAATGATAGTTCCATTAAAGAGAATAAAAAAATTTAAATTTCATCTTAATGGTTGAATTGAAAAGGGCCAAATTCATCAAAATTAATCTTTAAACTAGTTGGCTTATTTTCCATTAAAGAGGTTGTTCATTCATATGATAATCATATCATATTTGTAGTTTGGTTTGACAATTATCAAAAAAAGCTACATAAAATCTAACAGATATAAATTGTAAATTTCCATCACCAATTCCTTCTAGAAGTAGCTATATTGTATCCATTAGGAAGTATGTAAGTATGTTAGCATTAAAATTCGAATCCTACCATATTAAATTATTTATAAGTCATATGCATAATTTGTGTGAAAATTATTTGTAAGAAACTTGCTATCAATTATAACAATTGTCTTCTACAAACGTGAATGAACGTGACAAGTGGAATTCAAATCAAAAAGGTAATGATTTGTCAAAATTACAATATTTTCTATAAGAATCCCTAAGAAATTAACTTCCAAGAAAATAGAACTATATAAATTCATATAATGGATTGAAATGAATTCTTACTGGATATAAATTCTATTAAGTTTTGGAATGAATTCAATTTAAATGTATCAAAATTAACTTTATATCAGATTCTTCTCCCTTTCCATGTACTTGTGGATTCACATAAAAAACATACTATGCAAAATTTCCACACGCAAATCTTGCACCATAAATTAAAATAAATTATAAAATTATACTAAAAACTTATGGTGGATATCAAATATACCATTTGTATTGGTGGTACATTCCTATATGTGATGACTTGTATATTTCTTAACAAAAATTATTTTTGTAGATTTAATGAATATCAGCTAAGAAGTTTTCCATGGTTGAATCTTTTCAAGTCAGGAAAAATTAATGCATATCTCAAATAGTCATTGAAAATGCAAATTAAATGCAGGAAGGGAAAAAAAATCTGAAAGAAATTTTTTTATATTAATCATTTCCCTTTTTATTTTAAAGTGGAGTTTACATTTTAGTTATGGATTTAGTTTTAATATTATCTTTCCTTTAATTTTCAAAAAATATGCCTGTGATGTTATTCTATTGTAAGAGATGGCTTGTATTGATGACCTTTCACCAAATTTCATTAGACTCATCATTGCAGTTCTCCTACAACAACAACAACAAGCCTTCATCCCACTAAGTGGGGTCGGCTACATGAATCCTTCGTCTCCATTGTGTCCTATTATTTGACAAATTCTCATTTAATTCAAGTATATTAAGATCATTTTTTATACATCTTAACCAAGTCTTTTAGGCCTACCTCTACCTTTCTTAACATAAGGCAAATCTAATGCATCTAATTTCCTTGTCATTGACGATGTTTTATGTGTAAACCATCTAAGGTGACTCTCTCTAATCTTATCTCATCAACTACTCCAACTTTTTTCCCAGAATATACTCATTTAGCATTTTATCTTGAAGAGTAAAGCCACTCATCCACCTAAGCATCCTCATCTGGTAACATACTTAGTATGCTTCTCTTTTATTGGCCATTACGCCATAAGTTATTCAGGTCTTAGCACCATCTTATAAAATTTTCCTTCAAGTTTAAGTGGAACTTTTCTATCACAATGTGGCGATGCATTCTTCCACTTCAACCATCCAACTTGAATTCTACTAATAACAATCTATTTCACCATCATTTTGATAGAAATGTAAATAAATATCACTCTTATTAATGACTTGTTCACCTAAAGTCACAACAACGTCACTAGAACTTCTACATTACACTCCATCACTGGGTTTAGATCTACTTGAACGAAAATTTTTAGACTCTAATATTGACCTCCATAATTCAAGTTTCTCTTGGACTCCCTCTCTAGTCTTATCAACAAGAAGAATGTCATCATTGCAGTTCTCCTGTTCATTGGATTTTCCTGGATTCTCATTGGCTCCTAATTCTATGTCTTCTGATTTTTATTTAGTTTGATGGTGCAATTTGTATGTTACCATCATCGTTGAAATACTACAAGTATGGTTACTTTGTATTTCAATCCAGCCAATGACAATTTGGTGGCATCTTCTTCTGATTGCAATTATATGTGAGATTTGAGACAACCATGTGGGTAACTTCCTGTGATAGCAATTCTATGAGAAATTCACAATGAATGTTGTGTGGATATTGTTAAGAGGCGTGGTTTCCCTTGAGATGTGAGTTGTGGTATGCTAACTATATGCTAATACATTAATTTGTTAAGATCAAAACCTATAGGTTTTTTTAAAATTTTTTATGGGTTCATTTGTTATTTAATGAAAAGGGAAATCCAAAAAAAAATCTTAATTATAAGGGTATGAGACATGACAAAGATAAAATTTATTCTTATAAAAATTTCTAATTAGATGTGTTATTCCTTCTACATTCAAGAATCCTCTCCTTAATCAAGTGGGTGTAGGGTGTAAATGAGATGAGATGACTCACGAGCCATCTCAAACTCAACTCATTAACGAGCTCATGAGTTGAGCTTATCAAGCCACTAGCTTAAGCTCAAGTTATGATTCTAGCTCATGCATTCTACGAGCTCGAGTTTGAGATGGCTCAAGTTGTTGAGATGTTCAATCGCTAATTCCTTGATATAGCTTTTCTCCTCCATTCAATTTAAATATAATGTTGATCCCAACTCACGTCTCATGAACTCTTCATCTACAAATCTTTCTCAAATGAGCTCTCATCGTGACTTTATCCAGCAATCCTGTTGATGTCTTCCAGAGAATTTACAATGCGACTTTACCTGCTAGTCCAAATGATGCCTTCTCCAACAATCGATCGTCATTGCTGTCAATGCCATCTCACTTGAGTTCCCATACATCTTCCTCACTTCTCTTTATTTTGGCCTGAGCTCAAGTCATCCGTTATAGCCACTATTTTAAATACTCGATCGAACAAACAAATTCAACTGGATTGATTATAAACTGGGCATAAGGTTGATATGATTAACCTTAAAACTTGTTTTCACATCGAACCAATAAAATGAATCTGAATTGCCATTCAACCAATGAACCAATAAACTAGTCCCAATTTTATAAAATTGATCAATCCAAATCCAATCCTTTTAGTCACAATTAATTCTCAATCAAATGGCTGAAATTTATTTTATAAAAATTATATTAAGTTAAACATAATATTTTAATTTAAATATTTTTAAAATAAATCTTATAAATCTTAATAACCTCATTATTATTAATATGAACTAAGCTAATCCATAACATGCAGCATGCCTACCAAGCCACCACCCATGTAGGTTACAAGCTCATGCTTTAAGACATTTTTTTTTCAATATAAAGAGTGAAACATCAACTCTTCTTTATGATGTAGGACTAAAAAATTATGAAAATAATGCATTATTTGAGCATTGAAAATATTTAATGGGCTTTGAATAAAAGAAAATATTAGTAACATTTTAATTTTTAGCTTCATCTTTTTATTATAATTATATTTTATAATATAAAAATTATTTTAAGAATATAATTTTTATAATAATTATAAATATTTTGCATATTATATTATTATTATTTTCTTTATTTTATAAAGTTTTTAAATAACTTTCTTATATTATAAACTTTATATTCTTATTATAAAATATATTTATATTTATAAATATACATTATAAAATTCTTTAATTTTTTAAATAAACTATATATATATAATTACATCATTTAAATCATATTTAATAATATTAATATTTATTACATCGCTCGATTCAACCGTCAGCTCAACTTCGGTCAAATTATTAAACTTCAAACCTCTCCTTCTTTTGGTTCTTTATTCGGTCTAATTTTCACAATCCTGACTATAGTAGCAAGATGAGCTCATGCCTGTTCATTGAGCTTGAGCTTGAGTTCAAGCTAGCAATTTGTGGACTGAGCTTAAGTTAAGAATAACTCACTCTCTGCTCAAATCATTTACACCCTAAGTGGGAGACTTAAAATTTCCAAGTATATGTTATCTCTTTGTGCAAGTAAGAGGAGTTAGTGATTCATCTACTCTTATTTTATTTATGCTCTATAAATCTTATAATTGGATTAAATGTGTAAATGATTTGATTCATGTTCTAAGCAATCAAGGTTTTTCTATAAATGTGTGCTATTAATTATGTATTTTATGGTTCTAGGTTTCTAACCATTTTACCATTGAATTATCATCCTTAATGAATTTCTTCATTCTTCGATTTTATCATAAGCAACGATGTTAAAAGTAAAATTTGTGTATACTGTTACATGATCTCATTAATCTCATACTAGAAATACATTAATAATTAAAAACCTAGACCACAAGTTAACCTACATCAATCCACACACACAAGCACATATTATAGCATATGTTTTTGATGCCCTCCATAATATAATTAAATTGATTGTGTTTTGAGATGATGCACCTGAATCCATTAAGAGATAACGGCTTGAGAAATTCACAATAGACTAATTGGAACTACAAATTAAAACAGTAAAATATACACAGAAATGTCAAAATCAAACAATTTCAACCTGCATTGTTCAAGCTATCTTTGAAAATAAAAAATAAACTCTTAAACTAAATGATTACTAACTACAGCACATACCTAGTATTGTAGTCGATGATAGCATTCAAAGGCTTAACGAGTTCATCTAGTACAACCTATAACAAAAAGAACTCAAGAAAAGCATTAGTTGACATTTTATTAGTAATGTAAAATAAACTAGTCATGCATCCAAATTATTATATTTTAAAGAGACTAAATCTAGCGGAACAATGAGGGAAAAAACTAAGAAACATTAATAAAGAGGGAAAACAAGGGGACTTCTTTATTGGGATTTATGATTATAAATAAGTAATCTATTGTATGTACAAAAATAATAAGTTATGATCAAATTAAATATCTATTTAAATGTGATATTCTTTCTATTTTGAGGATTCCATTCCTTGATCAGGTAAAATACAACTCTGGTAAAAACTAATTCTTTGTAAAAGCTAGACATGTTTCTTTTGTGTTATTATTTTCCTTCAATTGTATTCTTTTTCTAAAATTTTTTACTTTTTTTTTGAGAGTGTGATTGAGTTTAACAAATTTGTTACAATTTGATTTTCAATGCATGAATTTCAAAATTATTTTTACTTTCATCGAAAGCAAAAAAATGCTTGTTTAAAGATTAATAGTTTATGAACTACTAATTTAGAGTGATTTTGTTTCTGTTTTTTTTTTTTTTTTTTTTTTGCATCACATATCAGATCTACGTAAGAAATCTAGATCATATGACATCTTGCATCACTCAAGACTTGTATCCAATACAATGAGCACGTGTCTATTAGAGTATTCCAATACTCATGGCTTCTGATTGAGAATAGACTGTCACTCCCACAACCACACCCACCCTAACCCCAACTTACTCCAATAAATAAATAAATCTATTTTCTAATAGCGATCAATTTGAATCCAGGGCTTCCATTTTAGATTTAATATTGAAAAATATATTGATATTGCCAGACTATATAAGCGTTATGAAAACAAGTCTGAAGTTATTAACATAGTTAAAATTTTGATGCTATTCAAAGTAACCTAAAGCATATAATACAAAAACTAGTTTGATTAGAAATCAATTGGGTTTCTCTCCAGCTTCTCTAGCAGTACACCATCATCTTGGTCACGCCATTTAAAAGTAATTATGATATGCTATGAAAAGTCCACTTTTCACAACCTGCTTCAAGGAAATTTGGAGCAACCACGTGCCCAAAAATGCCACGCATGCAACACGGCAGCTCTTCCTATCCCATCTCACACCATAATTCCTCCCAAAAATTAAAATTAGAAAAGATGGCTCACGGTTTTAATGTATTTACAATATTTAATAGCACAATAATTGCCATTATAAATAGCACTGATGAGAAAATAGTTTATAGAGCAAATTGCAAGAAAATACTCATCCATGGCCTAGACTAATAAAAGAATAAATGGGTTATACCAAAGATGCAGAAATTACCCAGAAACGAAACAACCAACAAAGATAACCAGCTAGTATGGAAATATGGTATCAAGTAACAACAAGAAGCGGATAAAATCATAGCTTTGTGGTAAATTTCATTAAAAATTTGTTGACAAACAAAAATTAGTAAATGAACATATCACTTATACAAGAACAAAGGCCCTACCTCTCCCATGATGTTAAGCAATGTCACTCGTGTAAGTTCAAACCCAATGGCAGTCACACACTAGAAAGAAAAAATAAGTGTATTAAACATCATATATATCATAAGAACAAAAGGACTGCAAGTAGCATATGAAAAATTGGATAAAGCACTACATGAATAATCCTTATTCAACAAAAAAAAAAATTTTTTAAGAAGCATGCATCTCAGATACATTAAAATGCGGTCAATTTTTTACTTAACCTTCATTCAATTTTTTACAGAAAGCAAGGGAGAAGATGCAACAACAACAATAACAAGCCTTTATCCCACTATGCAGGGTCGGCTACATGAATCCTTCTTCTCCATTGTCTCCTATTATATGTCAAATTCTCATTTAATTCTAATAAATTAAGATCATTTTTTATACATCTTAACCAAGTCTTTTTAGGTCTACCTCTACCTTCTTAACATAAGTTAAATCTAGTACATCTACCCTCCTAATCGGGTCATCAGACGGCCAACGTTTTATATGGCCAAACCATCTAAGGCGACTCACTCTAATCTTATCTGTCACTGGAGTTGCTCCAACCTTTTCTCAAACATACTCATTTCACATTTTATCTCTAAACGTAAAGCCAATCATCCACCTAAGCATCCGCATCTCTGCAACACTTAACTTAGTCTTATGCTTCTCTTTTACTAACCAATATTCTACACCATAAATCATTGCAGGTCTTACCACAACTTTATAAAATTTTCCCTCAAGTCTAAATGGTACTTTTCTATCACACAATAGATCAGATGCATTCCTCCACTTCAAACATCCAACTTGAATTCTACTAATAACAACTTCATCTATTTCACCATCATTTTGAACAATAAAGCTTAGATATCTAAAATGCTCACTCTTTTTAATGACTTAATAACTCAATGTCACAATACCAACACAAGAACTTCTACAACTAAATTACACTCCTTATATTCAATTTTAGATCTACTCAAACGAAAACCTTTAGACTCTAAGGTTGACCACCATAATTCAAGTTAGCAAGGGAGAAGATGCAATTGAGAAAAAAAGGAGAGAATAAAGATAGCATGTAATAGCATGAAACTAGAAAGATGAGGTAATGGAAGGAGGGAAAATAGCTAAAAAAGCCAAAAGGGTGGTAAGAGCCTCCAGCAAAAGTTACCTCAAGATCAAAGTAGCTCTTTAGCTGAAGAGGGAAGGAAGCTCAAGAAGGAAGCAATGAGACAAAGTAAATTGTGATGCAGAAAATAAGGGAACACACAGGACGAACTTGAGTCTACAAACTTCTAGAGACAAGAGAGCATGCGGGACATTAGAAACAGTTAAAGAACATTGAGAGAACATCATCCTTCACAAAGTGTTGGCCCTTTGTGAGAATATGCTGGCATCAAAGATTCCACAATAAGCACATAGGTCACATGGCACCTACTTGTTGATGATGATGGACACGACTAGTCCGAAGATAACTAAAAGTAATACAATCTTAGTCGTAGGTTCTTTACCATGCAAATCATCGAGCATCCATTCCAAGAATAATTATTGAACATGCTTCAAATATAGTTCATGTTTTAAACATATAATACAGGAATATTATATCTCATAATTTTCATTGAACATTTTAGATATAATGAAATATATTGAGGATCTCCGGACCCCTACCATATAAAGGGTGATTTAGTATTGTATGAATTAACTAAAGAATATTGAACAAAAGCACGATGGATTGTGCCTCCTCCCCCTCTTCCCCTCCACTTGATGATGTGTTCATTCTATCTTTCACTTCTCTAGCATTGTATATCTTCTCGTCTTCTTTTCTTTCCCTTAAGTTGTGCACTCATTCCCTCAAACTCATAACCATCATCAAAGTATCATTTTATTAAGCTCCACATTGCATCACAATCCCTTCAGTACCATAACAGTCAAAGAAACACTCTATTGTGCTCCATGCATAATTTGATATTAGAACAAAGATTTATTGAAGACCTATAAAAGTGAAATTGGAAGGAGTTCCTTTAAAGAAACCAATCTCCCCCCTCCACCTCTATATCAATCTTTCACTCTTAATTCCAAAAATTTGTGCCCTCCCATGCCCTCAAACTCTTTTCCAAATTGTTAAGCTAATCTCCAAAGAAAATCATGAAAGCTGAAATCATAAAAAGATTTTTAAAACTTTTTGTGAAACCTTGTTGTTTCATTTGTTTACCCAATCAAATGAACTCAAAATTAAATGAAATTTGAATAGCTTCCTAATATCATGATCTATTAACTGTCCAAATTTCAAGGAATTTTGAAATCATTTGATTCCTCGATTAGCCTATACAATCTCAAGCTCATGTGATAAATTTAATACCACATATAGTCGCATCAACTAGGCCGATTTCCTCCTCCCAGCACCCCAACACATATCATCCCCTACCCAAGCTACTAAGTTTGGTAAGATTTACTACATGATATATTTCCAATTTTAAATGAATCTCCACTACTTCAAATTATAACTCACATATCCCACCATCAATAACTAGATTTTCACATATCTACCTCCTATCAAATCTACTTCTTATTTGACTTTCAGCTTCAGCACTAAATCAAATGAATATAAATAATCCCTAACTTCACCAAGTTAAGTTTAACTAAACTTTTTTAACTTGACCAAATCTTCCTTAACACACTATATCATAGCAAAATGACCAAATCTCCTTCTACAAGCCACAATTTGCTAAATCGGCTTCAAATCGTGCCTACTATCGTACTGTGCAAAAAACATGTTATGTAAGAAATAGGTTGAATTTAAAGGGAAAAAAAGAAGAAAATTGTGGCATCGATGTACGCTATGGACGTTAAAGAATCACTACATTAACATAAACTTAAATCAAAATACAAAGATAAATGTGTTTGGATTATTTAGGTTTGCGATAGTGATTACTATAAGATAAATTTGTCCATTCACATTAAATGATTGTGTCTTAAATATACTAACAAACTCAAGAAGCTGAAGAAGAATAAGTATATTGCTTCTTTGGCAGACTTCAAATTTAATTTTAATTCAAAGGAAAACTTCTTGAAATCAAGTCCCTTCCAAAAAATGCTATATTTTTTTGTTGCTGTTTAGAGATAAGCAACCTAAAAATAGGTTATGATAGGCAAATCAAAATCACTATTGCCACAAACATTTACTTTACTAAAAATGATCAAGAGCCACCTAAGAAGCCCAAAAAAATAATCCTTGGAGTAATTTTTGCCAAGAAAATAAATAATCCAAAGTTCATTATTAAGAGATACATGGTAAGCCACAAAGCTTGAAAAAATAACAAATGTGAAAATCATGACTCTTTCAACCACCAAATCTCAATCAAACACTACAAAAAATCCAATCCTTATTTGGACCCAAAGTAGAAGGATCCTTGAGGGGGCACTCATTAAATAGAACAACTATACAAGCTCTTTCTAAAGCATCTAGGAAATCACATTAGCTTGTTACAAGAAAAAAAAGGTAAATTCTTTTAAATGCATCATAGATGCAATAGTAGTACAAAACTGATGATTGACTATAGACCAACAAATCAAAGGCAAGTTGTGAAAAATTATTGTCTTCATACAATCCTTGCCTAAAAACTTTTATTGTTAAAATTGCAAATGGATCTTTATCAATGGTGGCTAAAATTAAAATTGTTTAAATCAGTCCATAGTTTAAATTACAATCTACTATACATATTCTAATTTGGCTTGCAACCTTCTTTCCATCAATAAGCTAACAAAGGATTTAAAATGTCGTGCTCACTTCTTAGTTTTCTTTTATATTTCAGAATATAATTAACAAGAAAGAAAGTGGGCAATGCTTGAGAAAGTGAGGGGTTTGATTATTTCGACAAGAGAACTAAATTGTTCAAATAAGTTCATGTAATAAATTATGAGTCTTTTTCTACAAAACAAAGAAGTAATATTGTGGCATCATAGACTTGGTCATTCAAATTTTGCATATTTACATATTTTATTCTCATCATTATTTCACAATGGAAGTTCCCTTGTATATGAAATTCACAAACTCTCTAAACATACTCATTTTACTTTTCTTCCCAACACTGCAAACAAATATCTCCTTTTACATTAATTTGTAGTGATATAAAGGCCCCTCATGTGTTAAACACTTGACATAAAAAAATTAATCACTTTTAATGATGATCAACCTCAAATTTATTAGGTGTAAAAGAGAAATTTAAAATCAAACAAGTCTTCAAAAAGTTTCATTTGATGCTAATATTAAATTTTTAGAACAAACAATGAGACATAACATTTCATTCCACTTTAGAGATCCTTTGTTATGACCATAGAAAATACATATCAATGCTAATGATTAATAACCACCCAAAAAAAATAAGATTGTTACAAGAAAAAGTCGCTTGCTAAAAATTCGTAGAACCAACAAGTTTTCTAACAATGTACCAAAATACATATATAGGATATGGTTCATACAACCTATTATTTAATAAGCAGAATGCTTGCTTGGATTCTCAACTTCAACACACCTTTTTATCAAGTTCTCAAACATATTATCTTCTCACTAGATTCATCTCTCCAATACCCTTAGAAGTCTTTGGTTGTACTTCATTCACATATATGTCAATAATAGAGGTTGGATCCCAAAACCTAAAAAGTGTCTTTTCAATATATTCCCCTACACAAATGGGGTTCAGGTATTAGTAGAAACACACAAATATTATACCTCTATTAATGTAAACATTTTTAAAAATTAGCCTTTTTTTACCAAAAAAAATTCTCTTAGAAGAAGAGATCTAGTGAGGAAAACAATTTTTGGGACATTTCTCAATCTACACCCATTCTTCATATTAATTGCTTATAGTCATTTGTCATCTTCATTTCAAGATTTTGTCACCAATATGCCTCTATAGTTAAGATTCAAAAGGCTATAAAAAGCACTGTTAACACCAGAAAGGAGAAATGCAATAAAAGTATATATATATATATATATATATATATATATATTGTATTGGCTTTAGAGAAGAACAAAACATAGGGTATTATGGAAATGCCAAGAGAAAACTCTACTATTGATTACAAGTGGGTCTTCGTTGGCAAATACAAGTCAGATGGATCCATTTAAAACAAAGTAAAAAAAAAAGTCTTTTCTCAGACCTATAGAGTTGACTGCTAGCACAAGTTGCAATGCTAAACATTGCTCGAGTTTTACTATCCTTGGCAGCATACTTGAATTTGAAACTTCAATCATTTGATGTTAAAACTGCATTCTGAAATGGATATTTACAAGGAACAAGTAGCTATGGAATTATCACTATGTTTTGGTGAGGATGAAGTTCATAGGATAGTATATGAGCTTTTAAAAATCCCTATATTGGCTCAAATCATCCCCTCGTGCCAGTTCAATAAATTCACAAAGACAGTGCCAGTTCAATAAATTCACACAGACAATTATTATCAAGGGTATCAACAAGCTCAATACAATCATAGTCTGATATATGGAAAAAAGAGGTAAGAACACCATCCTCATAATTTATATTGGTGATATAATCTTGATTGTTGATGATATTATTGAAATAGAGATACGTGAGAAAACCCTTGAAGCACAATTTGAGATAAATGATTTATGATCATTGAGTTATTTCTGCAAAATAAAAATGGCAGGAACAGGAGGTATTTTAATTTTCTTAAAGAAATGTGTTTTAGGCCTTCTAAAAAAACTAGAATGCTAAATGTAAAATTGTAGATGCTCTTGTAAATCCTAATCTAAAGCTTAGAAAACAACTTAAAGATACATGCGAAGTGTATAAAGGTCAGCATTAAAGACTGGTTAGAAACCTTCTCTATCGTTCCAATACCTCCACAACATAATATTGCCTTCGGATTTAGCATGTGAGCTAGTACATGCCTTTCCTTAATGAAGAACAAATGGAAGATGTATGCGAAATTTTGAGGTACCTTAAAGGAACCCCAAGACAGGGACTATCTTCAATAATAATAAAGAAAAAGTTATCAAGAACCAAGCTCACTAAATGATAGAAGATCAACAATAAGTTACAGCAATTTTGTGCAATGAAATCTAGTAACTAAAGAAGCAAAAAATAGTAGTTTTGTGGTCAAAAGTAGTGATGAGGTAGAATTTAAAACTCTAACACAGGGATTTATGAATCTTTTTTGATAAAAATATTTTTGAGTAGAAGTTTATGGGAAGCAAAATCATGAAAATTTGTATTTCTCACAATATTGTTAGCTTCAATAGAACCAAGTATATAATAGTTGCCCGCTACTTTATGACAGAAAAATATTTGAAGAAGTGTGTGTGATGCATATATACCTTCACAACAATAGTTGACCTGTTAATCAAAGGTTTTTCAAATCAACATTTGAAAAATTGGTTAACAAGAGCTAACATTACATATATATATATATATATATATATATATATATATATATATATATATAGTGCTTAAAAGATCAGCTGCTAATTGTTATAAAGTTATTGCCCATATTTATTCTATAAAATGTAATTGCTACTCATTGCACCATGGGTCATAAAATAATAATAGAAGTCTATGGTTTCATTTTATCCATTTCTATCATTGTTATCATCTCTTGTTCATGGCCGATTTCAATTTCGTTTGGCCAAGATGAATGATTTAATAGGACAACGAACAAACCGAAATGAGAGCTTTTTTATCAAAAGCATGTTCAAGCTAAGTTGAGCTCAATTTAAGCTTTTTTGCATAATTTTTTAGCTTGGTTTATTTATATTCAAATTTGTTTGAAAAAATTGAAGTTGGTTTGAGCTCAACTCGAGCTTAGTTCATTTAATGATCAAGTAACTTGTTTGGAAATATAAATGAGCCTTTAATGGAGCTTTAAATAAGTACCTCATTTAAAAACATAAGTGAGACTTATCGAACTGAGCCTATTGAGCATTAATGAACCAATAGTTTTGAGCTTAAAAAAAAGTAAATTAACAAGCTTTAAATCACAACCTATAACCCTTCTAAAAGTTCATTAATTTTTTTTAAATGTGATTTTGAATAACCTCCACAATACCACATAAGTTACAAACTCAACAATTCAACTTAGTCCTTTATATCTTACAAATAGCAATACTATAAAACATCCAAATGATACGAGACTAAATGTCTAAATAAAAGATAGAGTTCAAACGATCATGAATGAGCCTAATGGAGCTTTTAATTGAGCCTTAATCAAATCTTATATCGAGTACTATATCAACCTTGATATCAAGTCTTAGTCAGGCATCTTACAAGCATGTCCACAAGTTTTAAATGACATTGCTTATAATTATAAATTAATCAAACAACAAATTGTTCAAACTTGTTCAATTATAAAATTGTTCAAACTTGTTCAATTAAAAAATTATTCAAACTTGTTCATTTAGTTAATCAAATGATTAGGAACGACACTTATCGAGCTGAGTCATAAGTAGTTTGTCAAATGCTCAATTCATTTACAATCCTATGATTCAAGACCATCACAATCATAGGTTCCTCATCTAGATCATCATGCGTCTATACCGAAAACAGCTTTTAAACATATTTTGAATTTATAATAAAGACACATTATATATTTTCCTTCTTGTATTAAACATTATAGGTTTATGTCAAGAACTCTCTTTTGTTATAAATCAAAGAAAAGAACATTGAATGAAAAGCATGGTGACTTGAAGTCTCCTCCACAACCCCTTTGGGATGTGTTCTCTCTTTATTTCTCTCCAAAGATCATGTACCATATCTTCCACTCTCCTCTCCCTCTTGGATTGTATAGATAATCCCTCCATTACATCATCACCAAAGAGTCATTCTTGTTAGCAGGAGGCTTTCTTCATCCACCCAAAAGATCTGGACTTTCACTGCCAATAATTCCTCCAGCTAGAGACTAAGAGGAGAGATAAACAAGGGTAATGAAGGACTTAGATGAAAGGCTTGATTGTTATCACATGTATTTGGTTTGGCTTCATGCCAAAACCGAGATACTGAAAATGAAGGTTTGAAATTTGGTGGAATAGTAGAGATCACGAAGGTCGGATGCTGAACATATTAATCAGAAATAATTCATTGGTAAGTAGCGGAAAACAACTGATAAACAAACAAAGCAAATCCTGATTTAAAAAATAATTATCCAGTATATCATTTATTCAAAGCTACAGACCCAATAATACAATAAAATTATAGCAACATCACATAGAAACTTTGTTTGCATTTAATTCTTACCATCTCACAGTCAAGTGACAGGATATCATAGGAAGAAGTACCAGCAGGAGCAAGGAACAGTGGGGACGAAATCTGCATCAAAAAAAAAATTATCAAAAATCTGAATAAAATTTGTAATAGTCTTGTGAAATTTGTTTTTTATTAATTAGGTTCATCCAGTTTTTCACTAAAAAATTTAACAAGTTATCACTACCAACAAAATAACAATTGAATCACCTGGCTTATTGAAACAATAACCATTGTCCTCCATCTCCTTCTTCGAGAGGGTGAAATATAAATATGGAAATGGCGAATTCTTTTGAGCCTCAATACAATGTGTCTTTTCTGCACAAGAACTACAATCTCAATAATTTGGGGATCTAAATAATCTTAAGTTGGAACAATGAATAAACAAGCCTTTAAAGGTATATCCATGTATCTTCCAGTAGATAGCAATGACCATAGGATACATTCTGGCAGAAATTTTTCTCTTCCAAAATTTGCCTCTAAAAGGGAATGGAGATTTTAAAAAAGCCTTTTTTTTTGTGACAAAGCACTTGACAAGTTTAATAAATTTGAACTAGAAACTTAGTTATGAAAAATCCTGCAAATGTATAAACCTGCTATAGCTTGATAAGTTGGTTGACCTTGACTTTGCAATGCAACAAGTAGATATTATGGCCAAGTTTTGGTCATGAGTGAAACTAGAGTTACGGCTACAAAAGAATAGATTATACACTACAACAAATAGATGATAAGAGAGAACAGTTTTATCTTGCTTTTGATATTTAAGTAAAATGGCTATCATGGACCATAGCAGAATCTCCACCTCAATGCTAGTGATTTAAACAGAAACAGATAAACATGTATTAGAGATAACATAAAAGATTCTAGACACAAAAACCTACAGAAAAGACCAGCTTGCTTCAGAAATGTTAGAGACTGCCTCTACAAGTGTATGAAACAACTGAAATTGCATTGAGAAGGAGATAAGAGAAAAGGTAATGTCATGAAACAAGACTAGTATCTTCTTTTACAGAAAAATAAGTTTTTTACATCACCTAATTCAACATCCTAACCTACTGGCATGGTAAGCAAGACTAATAAAAGAAAGACCAAAAACAAAGTGATGAACAAGACCGAATAAAGGAAATCTGGACAACACCTAAAAGAGGAGGAGCATAAAAAGAAAGTTAAAAAAGTTTGAAGACCTTTCTACCATGAAGCAACATGAGAAGATCGAATAAAAAGGAACTCAACAAAGAATGGTAGGAGAAGATGAAAAAAAGAAGAACAAATACAAACTGAAATTCATAATACAATTTAAGTAAATAAATATCTTAAAAAAACAACAAAACATAAATTAAACTCAGTTGAAAAAGAGGAAGATGGGGGTGACAAGGAATTCAAGAATGAATGAAAGAAAAAGGTCAAAAAAGAAGCCACTTGAGTGATTGCCTTCGCCCTCCAAAGTGGAGATCAGAAGGTAAAATCTTGCAAAAGGATCAAAAAAACTAAAAAAAATTACTTGCAGAACTGTTACTTTGAAACAAAAAACGTGTTGAATACAAATGTAAACACAATAAACAGAGCAAAAGAGCACCGCAACATAATAAATTGTTATAGGAAATCAACTTGAAAGTAACAGAAACTGTGAGCATGCAATTCAACTTGAAAGAATCAAGGTATCTTTCCAGTTCAACCTTCTGCAATGCTTTTTGATGAAGAAAGAAGACCACAAAAAAGAAAGGAGAAAAGAAAGAGAAAGAACAAGTTGATCCACTTAATCAAGATTTATATATATATAATGGTTGAGTACTCAAGTTAGCAAAATTTCAGGAAAAAGATTAAAAGTGTATGATAAAAAAAGAAGTATTACAGTTGGACTTCTTTACAAATAAAAAATAAACAACACAACAGAAGATTGATCTTCACAACATTGACGATGAAGTGAAAAATAAACTAAACAATCGGTATTATTATGTTATTAGATACCATTCATATAAAAAGTTCTTATGCTTTGACACTGACCTTGTACGACTTCGCTGGCTGCCTCTGGTTTGGAATCATTCTGCTCTCGCTTTCGTTTGACTTTGCATGTTAAAAGTGCATCAACGGTTTGCATCTCATCTGCCATGCAGCTGGCATTCACCCATCATCAAGACCTAGTTGTGGAAAATGATGGCAGAAAAGCTATATTTGGGACGCATTTCAGGATCTTTCATTTATCATACAATAGAGTAGTAGGAACCACCATTTTGGAAACATGAATATGAAACAATTAAAATCTTCTGAATAAAAATTATTCTAAGTTTCATCAGTATACCTGAGGGATAAAACAGGCTTTGGGATGCCACAGCAATCTGCAAGGCCTCTAAAAATCTTGGAATGCGACATATAAAGTGCAGCATCTAAGCCTGGAACATGTAGCAGGACAACTTTCCGTATAAGTGGCTTGTTCTACAAAAATTGAAGGTGGCATCAGCTTATAATCGTGGAGAAGAAGAAAAAAAGACATGGAAATAAAAGTCTCACAAGGTACAAATATACTAAAAACATTATCATCATTATTGTATATGTCTTATCTAAATTATTTTGGGTTCATAAATCTTCCTTCATGACAAGTGCTATATTGCCACAAGAAATTTAACTCAATTTTTGTAACACCCAAAATTTCAAAAAGTGAGATTAAAATTTTTCCAGAAATTTATACCCCATTTGTCCCCTATCTCAAAAATGAATAGACACATTTTTATAAATTTCTAAACTCCATGTTAATCATTTCGATATATAACATTATATACAAATAATTCAGTTTAATAATTATTATTTATAAAAAATCATTTTTTCTAAAATTTTTATTTAATTTATTATTTACCAAACTATTGCACTGAGCAAATCACGCAACGAACTATAGCAAAATTAATGCAACAATGAGTACGGTTGCACCATAACAACCGACTTAATTATGCTTATCCTTTCCCGTATTTAATGGTGGGGCCAACAGAGCTTTAGCTCTTAGCTTAAAGGAGAAACCAGAAGAAAAGAAAAAAAGAGAGGAGGAGGAGGAGGTGAAGGAGGAGAAAAGACAGAAAAAGATGAAAAGAAAAGGAGAAGGAGAAGGAAGAAGAGGAGGAGAAGGAAAAATGAAAAAAAGTGAGGAATTCGAGTAAGAAATTTGAGTTTTCACATTTCCTTCACAATTAAGCCGATTTTTGTAAGGAAAAATCTAATTTTCATAGCATCTATTTAAATCAATTTAATTTTCATTTAGTGAGCTTCAAAAACTTGAACTCTTTTGAGGTAAAAAGTTTTTTTTAGAATAATTGATTTAATTTCAAATTACAATTTAGGAATTAGTAATAAATTGAGAAAATCATTATTTTCAAATTATTTACAAAAGGACAAGGCGTCGATAAGATAGAAATAAAAAAATTTGCTTCGAGAAAGATCCTATAACTTAGGTGAAATACTCTGTTAACCTTAATACGAATTCCACAAGTCAAAGTGAACAAATATAGCAAATTAACGGACTACGAATGCGACACTGCACGAATATGAGTCGAAATATCCAGATTATCATCGAAACCAATCGAAATGACTTCTAACTGCAAAACGTACTTCGTCAATGTGTCCAGAACCTCAAAATTGATTAAAATATACATTTAGCAATATTCGATGATCAATCAATGAAGATGACGAGCCGTCAAAGCGATTTCACGTGCATCGAAGTCGAGAGGCTACGACGACGTACAAGCGACCTCCTTTTGTGAAATTGACTGCATTGTTATTGTCGAAACATAGAAATCTATCAAACAAAACTGTTTGCAATCGATTTGAACGAGTCTGTGTGAGCCTCATGAGAGTGGATGCAACAACGCGTGCTTCAAGTTGAAATTGACTAGATTCAATGTCGAAATTGATCAAATGACCTCCGATCACAAAACAAATTATGTCGCTGTGTTCAAAATGTCAAAATTACTTCGAATTGACATCCAGATTGTCCAGGGTTGTCGCACGACATTTTTTCATCAAAACCTGCACAAATTTCGAGGCAGAACCCACCTAATCACTCTCTAATCACACCTAGTCAACTCCTCGATCTTTGTAGCAGCCCATGTCAACCAATAGTAGGCTGTCATGTGGCTCATCCCACTCTAACCACTGAAATCTCGATTCCCCTATCACTTATGGATCTCGATCACTCATCCCCTGCCTTCTCGACTCTCCCTATCCTCAAACTCGTCCTCCCTCTCCTCAAACACATCCTCCCTCTCACATGATTAGGAGTCCCTCGCCTTTTCATCCGCCTCTCACTCTCTCATTCTCCCGCACCTCACATGCAAAAGACCAAATGGCCTGGTCATCCCACTCCCTGACACCTGAGAACTGATCACTTTATCGCTTTATTCTACTGTTGCCTTCAACTCGATAAACCACCTCTCCTTCTTCACAATCTCATCATGTTGTCCTCCTCTCTCCTCTACCCTCCTAACAACACCTAGCAACCTAGCTGAGCTCAACTTCCCCTCTCTCTTCCTTCCAAATTGAGCTCCTCACACCCCTTACTCGAGCCTGTCGCTGACCTCACTCCCCACTCCCTCTATCCCTCTTTAAAATCAAGGAGATACCCCCAATTATCTTTTTGAATAGAGAGAGAAAATTCTCTCTGCCTAAAAGCTCCCTTTCAATCTCTCTCTCCCTTGACCTACCTCTCTGTCTTTCTCCTCCCTTTCTCTCTCTATATTTCAAACAATCAACAATGAACATGCAGAGAGAGTGAGAGAGAAAAAGTTCCTCCCCCTTCTTACATCTTGTCACTTCCTCAAAAATCATGCAATTCGACGCGCCGCCTCGATTCACGTGCATAAGTATAAAATTGCAATCTAAACACCTAAAATTCCCGATTGCGCCGCATTTGGCGCGACAAGCAAAACTTTTGCACGATTTTCTTAGCTAGGTAAGAAAAACTCATATATGACCTCACGATGCAACAAGTAAACCTGTGCGCTTCTTAGCACAACGGGAAAAATTATAAATTACAAATTATTATGCAAGTACCCCATGCACATCTTTCTTGGCATGGTGAAACTTTTTGTAATTTCGGCCGCAGTGACTTACAACGCCAACTATGAGCGTCTTTTTTAGCATAGTGGGTAGCTCTTGACGCACTCCCTGAGATGACGAGTCGCTAAAATTTTGCCAAAATCCAAACTTAAATAGAACTTAAATAGGACTTGAACTAAGCCAAATGAAAAACTTATTGGACTTAATTGAACCAGAAACTGGACTAATTGAACTTAACTGAACCGATTGGACTCGAAAAAGACTCCTATGGGACTTGAGGAAAGACTAAACGAGAAAGTTAATCCAAATAAAAACTTAAGTTTAAAGTTGAATCAAAACTAAATCCGGAGTTGGAAACTTATGACTACTTAAGTCAAAATGAATTTTTCAAAACTTAAAGAGGACTTACAGGATGCTTGAAATTGACTTGAAACCTCCTTCCAGGCAATGGACAAAGCCTCCTCGTACTAAAACTCTCAGAATATAAAGAGAAACTGAAAGAATTTAAGTGAAATAAAATGAGACAGCCTCCCTGTTTATAATTGAAAGAAGATGCCTTGTAAGGCCTGTTGAATAATATTTAAAGTGTACGAAAACAAAAATTATCACTGAAGGGTATTAAACAAATGCGAGATGAGATTTTGTGGATACATTTATCACTGAAATTGTCCACCTACCCATGTGCACCGAAAAGGAGGAATCATTTTGAAAATTCAAAGCATGATCCCCGCATGCTAATTGATAATAACAGTATCCACAAAAGCTCTTAATTTATAATTAAATGTGCGAGTTAAATAGATCCGGAGACTAATCCTAATCAAGTTAAAAAGAGCTTCAAATGAAATCCTATGCAAGTCAGAAGGTGGCACTGTGTTTAACTCAAACATCAACAATTTATGCAAGCACCCTAACATATAAGAGTCGCTAGGCAATGCCAAGCTCAAACTTACTACATCAAGATATATGTAACGAAACCAAAAAATTGAAGTCATGCATCCGTCATAAGGTAATGCTTTGGAGATTATTATATACGAATATTTTGTGAAACATCAAGGAATGTCATTAAGTTGTGGGAGGACTTTTTTGTATTAATGTTGGAAAACCAAGGGGTTGTTCGGTTTGATTACTTGTGAGTGTAAAGTAAATTCAGAAGATTTTAACTTTTTATGTTTGGCATAGTGCAAAATTCCAAAGTAATTTGATGTATTTAGAATACTTTGCAAAGGTGAATTTTGGTGTATTTAGAATTCGCCCAATTTGAATGAATTTCAAATACATGGGCCAATGTTACTGGTCGCTACCCGCTGCCACTGTCAACCACCACCTGCCGCCCTCACTGCCGACCACCTATGCATTCAGCCGCCACCACCGCCACCCATAACCCCCAAAAATACTTTTCTACCAAACAATAAAAAAAACAAACCCATGTATTTGTAGAATTTGAAACCAAATAACTTAAAGTAATTCAAATACATTATATTCATTTTACACTATTTCTTTTCTTTTAGTATTTTTCTTTTAGGCAACCAAATAGCCTCCAAATGACTCTTTAAGAGAATACTTAAGAAGCTAATTCAATCATATGGTTGGGATATAGTTATATCTATTTAAATAGCCTAGATTTCAAACGGAGGCTATAGTGATCATAGATTTCAACCGGAGGAGTTATCAATATTAACATTTCACAAAATACTAATGCTAAATCATCTCAAGTTTATATTTTAGAATGCAAAACCTAAATCTAATCCTCTATGCCTAAGTTGAAGTCAATAATGTCTATAAGGTGGTTAATCTTCAAGTTAATTATAGACATTATCCTCTGTTATTAGATTAATCAAATTGACATGGTCTAGAATAATAAAATGAATGATTAAACGAATTCAAACACCTAGATGATGGCCGTGTTTACTGAAGATTTCAACCGAAGGAGTTATCACTATCAAAATTCCTTTAATTATTGATGCAAATCATTATATGTTTAAATATAAATCAATTATAAAATGATCACGCATATCTAAATTAAAAGATATTAATCGAAAGAAATTAATCATTTAAACTTAAAGAAAAATCATCCATCTACTCATTCCACCATACCACAACTATTTATTGAGGGCGACAAATTAAGAAATTTCTTTACTCACAAAAGAGCTAATGTCAAGTAAAATGTACTACTATATTCACTCTCAAATAATCGATCTTAAGGACTTGTTGTGTTTGATTAATTCATTGCTCACAGAAGATTATTATCAAGAGTCCTCCGACAGCTGATACAGACACTATTACATTACGATCACAATTATAGCTTATATATTTCCTAATGACTCTACCCTCTTAAGTTGTGAATTATAAAGTGCACTTAATAAGACAAAAAACCCTCTATTAGCTAAGGTAGAATTAAAACCAACATCTTAAACAAACATCAACTCGTCTATAAGGACTAAGGTCTTCTTAGACAACACAACCCATGACAACTAACAAAGATCATTTGGCCAGGTTGGGTTGACTATTTCATCTAACTAAGTAATCAAGAACCATGATATCCTGGGACAAAGAAACCATTGGATCTTAATTGGGCACTTCATCATTTCCCCCACAATCAAAATTAAATTAAAAGATTGTGAATTTCATAATTCTAAATAAAAATACTCCATTCACTGCTACAATATGCCAAATAATAATTGATATAATAAATAGCCTTAATCAAAAAATTTCTCTCATCAATGGGAGGTGTAATTGACTATAGGTATTTGTGCCTACAAGAAACTTGGAACCAGATCTTAGTCCTCACAAAATGAGAATGAAATCTTTGGATAGTGTCTTATCTACTATTTTATCTGCCTTTTGAAAATTTGACTAACATTAATCAAACTTTCTTCATCGAAAAGTCGAACACAAATTTTTGGAGCCCACATACTCAACCTCTAATATAGGAAACAAATAAATACTTAGCTTATAAAATTTTGTTTGTGTTGAGCATATTATTAGCACTTGATATTTACAAATAAAATTGCAATATTTTCATTCAATCATTGTTTTAAGTGAATTTGGGATATTTTGACAATTATTTCATAATATAATACATGGTAAGCATTCAAATGTAAACCATCCCTTGACACATTCTAATGAAGGGTGATTGTATTAGGATCACACTCAACAACAATAACAACAACAAGCCTTTATCCCACAAAGTGGAGTTGGCAATATGAATCCTTCGTCTCCATTGTGCTCTATTATGTGTCAAATTATCATTTAATTCAAGTATACTAAAGTCATTTTTTATACATCTTAACCAAGTATTTTTAGGTCTACCTTTACCTTTCTTAACATAAGGTAAATCTAATGCATCTACTCTCCTAACCGGTCATTGGACGGCGGACGCTTTATGTGGCCAAATCATCTAAGGCGACTCTCTCTAATCTTATTTGCCACTCGAGCTACTCCAACTTTTTCCCGAACATACTCAGTTCGCATTTTATCTCTAAGAGTAAAGCTACTCAACCACTTGAGCATCCTCATCTCTACAACACTTAACTTAGTCTCATGCTTCTCTTTTATTGGCCAACATTTTGTATCATAAATCATTGCAGGTCTTACCACCAACTTATAAAATTTTCCTTTTTTTAAGCATTTACTTTCTATCACACAACAAAGTTATATGCATTCCTCCACTTCAACCATCCAACTTGAATTCTACTAATAACATCTCCATCTATTTCACCATCATTTTGAACAATAGAGCCTAAAAATCTGAATCGCTCACTCTTTTTAATGACTTGTTCACTTAATGTCACAACACTATCACTATAACTTCTACAACTAAAATTACACTCCATATATTCAGTTTTTTAATGACTTCTTCCTTAGACTTAAGGTTCACACTCATACTAAATATTTATAAATGTTTAAAAATAATAATGTATAAAATGAAAAAAAAATGCTTTTGAAAAGTCATTTCAAGTAGAATAAGTGGGAAAATGATTATCTACGCAGGTAAAGACAAAAGTTTTGATAAGATGAGTCATGATAGAAAATAAAAAAATAAAAAAAAAAGATTCCTAACTCTTAATACCAAAATTGAAATGGTCCAACCTATATCAAAGGGTTGTTAATAATTGAAATATTGAGATGGCCAAACTTTATTAATAGCTATTATGGCTAATGGGCTAGATAACAACTTAATGATATAAATGTGTCAAAGCCTATAGACATTACATGATATTTCTAAGACTATGAACAATAAAGAAATGAGAAAGAAATGGATAGAAAAATGAGCAACAAAAATTAAATATTTCACATTTAATCGATGCATTCTTATTTACTTATTGGAAAAGTAATTATTACTTATGATTGTCTTTACACATGTAATTATAAAAATTATTTCTAATTTAAGATTTCTATATCAAATTACACATGCTTAAAATTAAAAATACTCACATTAATACAGAAGACCAGCATACAGGTTATTACTTCTTGTTTTTGTTTTTAAATCATATACAAAAATTGCTCATTCCACTTAGTTGTTAGCTCGTCAAGTATTACAATGACTATTAGTTTAGTCAAGAGCCTTAAATAGGTAACTTGGTTTGGCCCTATATCATAAAGTTTGACATAAATTTTGAATTTATGATAAAAGAAATTGTGTTTATGATGTAAATTAAAGACTACATCTAGTATGTATGAATTATGAAATTTATTAGAAGCTTTATAACTCATTCTGATGATTTAAATTAATGCACTTTTATATTGACAACTCTAATGAATATATTTTGAGGATCACAAAAATGTATGAAATTTTTTGTGATCATCTAGGCAGAAAACTTTTCTACCTAATTGATTTTGATGTGAGCAATCAAAATAGGTGTTAGTAAGAAACATATTTGACTAGATTTTGCACCTCTGTTATGTCCCATGCTTGACTAATAGAGGATTATAATGGGGCGTGACAATTTACTCGGAATCTTTTTACATAACTTCTACAACATTATCTTTGTTCTACTAAGACTAGCATGCATGCATATAGGTGTGGGAGTTTTTGTACAAATATTTAAGGGAATTATGCAAAATAAAGGTAAGGTTGTCATAGTAATGTATAAGAAAGCATATATGGATGTGGACATATATAAAACAGAGAGTTTGTGTGTCCATGTGAATGAGAGAGAGAGAGAGAGAGAGAGAATTTCATTTGCAAGTTGGATATAAAGAACTCAAAAAAGAAAAAGGCAAAGAAAATTCAAACAAAGGTTAAGTTTTCCAATTTCTTCTGTAAAGATCTAATTGTTCTAGTCAACTTTTTTATTCATAGTTATAAATGCAAGTTACCATAACATAATAGATCAGTGACTCAATATTTAGAGAAAGCAAGAGTAGAGATTTTCAATCATGGAAAGAAAACAATCGATAAAGAAAAAGAGCCGGCTATCAGAATTAAACTGATGATCATCGCATTACAAATGCGATGCTCTAACCTCTGAGCTAAGTGAACAGATATAAGAGAAATAGTGTATAGGAATACAGAAAACTATCGGATCTTAGCTAATAAAAAAAGAGGATTCATAAATGCACATAAAAAAAGGGATGATATATTTTTAAGGTAAATAGAAAGTAGAACTATATAGGCAATGATCCTTCAAATCAAATTCAAATAATTAAACAAAAGAAGCAAAATTATCCATATAAAACAAATAGGGGCATTTATATACATGCCATGAAATTCTTTTAATATATAGATCTTTAAATCTACTTATGTGACACTCAAATCTCTAAATGACATCACAAATACCACTAGCATTAATTTATTTAAAGTAAAACACATCTTTTAAGCATATGATTTAGACAATTAAATGGTACATTAACTAAATATAAAGAATTACATGTTAGATATATGAATTTTTGTGGTATTTATGTAAATCCCGGCCCCCACCCCTCCCAAAAAAAATAATGCTTAGGTCATGTTGGTTTACATGTTGGTTTACCTTTAAGAAATCCATAAGAAAACAATAATTTCATACATTTTCTTCCAATGTAAAAAATGAAGTCCATTCACATTAACCACTAATTTCAAAAGGATTGAACATTTACAGCGTAAATTAAACTTCATAAGTATAGCTAAGAGTAAAAGTGAGCCAAGTTGGCTAGCAAACCACCTCGAACTTAGATTACTATTAAGCTCATGAGTCAAGCTTATTAAGCCGTGAGCTTGAGCTTAGGCTTATTTAAGCTCATCTCTCATATGAGCTCGACAAGACTCATCATGCTAGCTCGTGAACAACCCAACAGTAGAGGCCTTCAATCCGTGTGCTTATACATTCCTACTAATGTGAGTGGGACACAGAAATTTGGGACACTAATTTAACACTCCCATCATAAACTTCCTCACACAAGCCGATGATCTCAAGTCCTGATGAAGGCTTATCCAATGTAGACTTTTGTGAGTCATTGCCTCCTGTCTATGCTTCTCCAATCAGACACGATTTTGGCTGGAACTCAGAAGTCAAGCTCAAGCTTGTTGTTCCTTTAGTGAGTCGAGCTCAAGCTTGTTGTTCCTTTAGTGAGTCGAGCTCAAGCTTGTTGTTCCTTTAGTGAGCTCAAACTCACCACATACACTTGACTCAATCTCAAGTCTAAGATTGCTTCTAGCTAGGTGAGCCTAGCTCGAGTTAGCCTGAATCGAGCTTGAATCTCAATCATAAACACTACACTTATTCCCCCACTTCCAAGCAATTTTTAAGTAGATAGTTGTCATTTAGTTATGCATATTTACTTGTCCTCCAAGCATTTCAATAAGGTCAATAAAATCATGACACTACTGGACTTAAAATGCATGTAGACTAATAGATGAAAAAAAGTGGACATGATAATAGTTTTTGAAAATGGAAAAATGGTCTCAACATATTGAAATAAAAGTCAAAAAAAGAAAGGAAAACAATTAAATAGGCTTAATCACAATATAAAACCCACTCCTCTAAGCTCCACAACTGAGAAAATAGTGAAAAAGGGAGAAGCCATACCTTGACAAAAACCCAAGTTGGCATCACACCTTCACCTAGAACCCAAGTAACCAGCCCTTGAATGTCCTGTCTCATAAAAGGCAAAAAAATAATCACATGTTCAAATCTCACAAACATACTAAAGCCATTCAATTACAAGGAAAATGTACCTGGAGGCTAATTGATGAAGAAGTTGAAAAAGATTTCCAAAAAACATCAGCCTTCCCCTGAAAATATTTGTTGCACATACTAGTGAGTCAAATAAAAGCACTTCAAAGCCATTCAAAATTTTGATGAAGCTAAAAAAAGCCATTTTTTATAAAAACCAAAGCAAATTGTCATGGAAAAATTAAGTTATCAAAGCTTATGGCATTAAGGATGATAATACGTGTATGGATAAGAGATTCTTGAATGAAATAACATTCAAATGACTATAAGGATGCTTATGGCATTAAACATCTTTAGGAAATTGCCACGTGAAAGACTATGAAATAGGCTATGAATATAAAGCCAGCTGCAAAAAATTGGTTTCATTCTTCTTAACTTGTTTAACCCCCTCTTGTTTTATCTGCAGCTCACTTATAAGGACATTTGTCCAATGTGTACTTGGTTCCTGACCAAACCAGGTGATTACGGGATTCCGAGAAGGTTTTTCTATATAAAAACTCAATGAGGAGTTCACTTCTAACAACATCTAAGGTTCATAGGTAATCTATCACAGACAAACTCTTCAGTGGAAACCTCACTGAACTTCCGATAGTTGAAGCTGCATAGCCTTCAAATTTGGGAGGCAGAAAAGCATCTTAGAATCTCACATATTTCTGTTTTGCAATCTACATCTTTACAGTTATATCGCTATCTGAATACATTCAAGTTGCTGCTAATGCGAGCCGAACACTTCATAAAATTAAAAGTCGGGTAGATGTACTTTGAGCATCAAAAACAGCTAAGCGAACTAGGAAAACCAAAAATCCCAGTTTTGCAAAATGAAACAGGGGCAAAACTTTTGAAACCCGGAGATCAGGAAACGAGGACGAGAGACAGAAAGGAGACTTACATCTGGACCGTATATGTCAAAGAAGGTAAGGTTGTTGTCCGCTTCCTTCTCCGCAGCAGTGTTCTCAGGGGTTTTACCAGAAGATGATCCCATTCCATCCATGTTAATCGCGGCGAGTTGAGGACGACGGCAATAAAAGCCAACGGCAGGCAAAGCCGCGAGGGTTTGGGCTATTGTATGGAAACTAATCAAAAAAATTTAAATTAAAATCTCTCGAAATCAAATGGAAAACATCGATTCGGGCCATTCGCTGTTGTCTAGTTTGAACAGCGTATAAAAGTTGAAAATAAAATCAAAACAATTAAACTAACTGAAAAGCATTTGGGATTGTTTTCTATTTTTATTTTTTTATAATATTTCTTATTTATATTTTAATATAAATAAATATATTAGATATTTTAAATGTAATTTACTAACAAAGAATATGATTATATCTTAGAGTTCAAGAATTAGAGCCACATTCTTAGAGATTTATTCCTCACTATTTTCAAATAAATTTAATGAATAACAAAAAAGATGGTGCTGAAGATGCCTGAGATCATCTCGGCTAGTAATTATGAGTTCATATTTTTTAAAAAAAAATTAAAAAATTTTAATATTTAATTTTTAATATTTCTAAAAAAATTGATTTGTTTAAATAAATTTACATGATATTAATCATATGTGTTTTTTTAAATTAAAATTTAATGTTAAATATGCCCTATAGTCATTTTGGGCAATTGTAGTTATTTGTAAATACAAGGGTAAACCAAATTTTTTTTAAAGGATTGTTTTGGTTGTAAGTAATCCTAATGTAATAAAACATGGTAACATTTCAATGTATTTTAAAATATTTCTTTACTTCATTTTTAATATTTTGGAATTATATTGAATCAGGCAAATTTAAAATATAGAGCTCATATGAAGTGTGGCTCTCCGTCGAAGATTGCCAACAAATTAAACACTAAATTAATTTTTCTTTAAATTAAATGCAAAAATATAATCTTTTGTATTTATAGTGTACTGAACCAAATAACTAAAAAAATAATTTCAAGGCATTATATCTATTTTTCACTTTTTTACTCTATATTCTTTTTTCAATAAAAATAGCCCCTGAAACTACTCACACTAATTTTTTGATAAAAAAAATCAAATAATAACTTTGTTAAAGCTACTATACTAATAGCCTTGGGCACAAAAAAATTGCTCATCACAAAAAATAATAATAATAATAAATTAATGCTAAATATAAGTGTGGCATTGATCTAAAAAGCAAAATAGTGATAAAGCTAGTCACATATATTATATGGTTATACTACTAATTAATTTTTATTTTAAAAACAACATCAAAATAACAACATACATTTATCTATTTAGAGGTGAGATATTAATGGATGGATTTGCTTGATTTAGGCAAGTGATGAGCCCAAGTAATTGGACCTAAATTTAGATTAGGTGAATAACAAGCCTAAGCCTAGAAGACTCATAGGACTTTACCTTAAGGTTAGACCTCGACCTAGGTTAGGTAGGGCCCACCTATCCTAAACCTAGTCAACCTTTATTCCAAATCAATTCTTTGAATCCAAAACCAATTGATTATAAATCAAACCTTGACCAATTCCAACTAATTTCAAACCAAATTTGACCCATTAGAATTAAATTTGGTGAATTGACTAAGTTGACCCAATTTGATCCATTTGGGTTTAAAAAGGTTAAATCTAAAATTAATCCAACCCAATCAGAATTAAACTCACTTAAACTCATTTGAACCTCAATTGAACTTGATTGAATCTTATTCGTAATCCAATTGAATCAAATTAAATCAAATTGGTCTTTAACCAAAGTTGACCCAAATGAACCTTATAGGGTCAAAATTCAATTCAACTTGATTTAAGCCTAATTGAATCAGTACAAGCTTCGTGATCATTCCAACAACTTAATTGAACATTCTAATTCACTCCAATCAATCTAATTTGCTCAATTGGTCTAATTAACCAAACTTGACTCATTTAGTCTGAAAAGTCCAAATGAGTCAAAATTTAATCCAACCCAAATTTGATGCAATCAAAAGCTACCAATCAACTGTAAATTTATCTTTCAATATGTTCTAACTTTCAATTTATCCCAATTGAATCCAATCAAGGCAATTAGCTCACTTGGCCCAATTTGGCCTAAATCAATCCAAAATGATTATTGATCATGATAAATTACTCAATTGTAAACTATTGAACCCAATGGAGTCAATTTGGTCATTTGACCCAATTTGACCTAAAGGGCCAAGTTGAGCCAAAACTTACTATAAATCAAATTAGATTGAACTAATGCATTCAATCATTCACAAATTAACTATTGAACACTCTCCAACCACAAACTAAAGTCAATTTGACCAACCAAACCCAATTAACCTATTTATGCAATTTGACCTAAAGAGTCAAATTGAACCAAAATCTATTATAAACCAAATCAATTCAAATCAAAGCCTCCAATCATTTCAAATGATTAATCAAACATAACTTAACCTTTCATTCAACCCCATTTGACCAATGTGATTAAATTGGTCAACTTAACTCATTTGACCCATATGACTCATAAGAGTCAAATCTAAATCTAATCCAAAATGAATTAAATTGATTGTACCAATAAGTTTTAAATCATCATTTAAACTCAATCCAATTGCCTACTTGACCCAATTTGATCAATTGGACAACCTAACCTAATTAGACCCAAATTGACCTATATAGGTCAAATTCAGCTAAACCAAGTCCAAACCCAACCAAACTTAGCATAACACTCTTAGGTCCCCCTTGACTTGCACAAGTGGACCCAACTCATGGTGAACCCTATTCAGCCCAAACTAAGTGAACCAAAGATTTCAAATAAGATAAAATCTCTATTTAGTATGCCTAACAACCCCTTTAGCCATGACAGCCACCTTTAACACTCCTTGAGCATAGACCCATTGATCTAACCTGATTCAAAGTTGTTGGGCTCGGCCATTAACTAATTTGAGGTCCCTAGTTAAGCCCTTTTGGGTTGTCCACTTCATGGTAGGTCACAAAATCTCTCCAGCCATTGGGGGACCTTCACTTTACTAGTCCAATATCATCTTCGGCCACCCATACTGACCAGCCAACTATCACAGCCTAAACTAACCATTTTGGTAAGTTCACATTGGGAGGAAGGTATACACCTCCACCCCTATTCAAACTCAACTAACACCATCCTCATAACATGAGAGCCAATCCGTCAATTTTCTAAAGCTTCTCGTGCACCCCACCGCCAATGAGATTCGCTATCAAAGAAGCTCCAATGAGCTCGGATTGAACGGCGAGAGATGATTATTTGTCTATCATCGGAGGTTGACGACAGATCATTTGTTGTCCGTTCTGCATGATTATAATGGACGATCATTATTAATCACATTAGATTTTTTGATTTTATTTACTTTAATCAGGGGGATTAATCTTGATCATTCGATCCGTGATTAAACAGTCGAGAAGAAAGCGCATCCGCCATCACTAAGTTAGAAGCCACACAAGATATTTTAAATAAACAATCATACGCACCATGTGAAAAGTGCTGACCCGACACTGACTGTGTAAATCAATTAAAATAGCTAGAACTTCAAAAATTCATAACTAAATATAGAAAAATTCAAAAAATATGAATAAATATATTTTGTAAAGCTTAAGCAGATAAGAATTTATGAAAATAAAAGCACAAATTTTATTAAATAAATAGTGATTAATTAGGATTTAAAATATTTTTATTAGTGTAATCATGCCCTAATTACTTAGCTAATTGGCTTGAAAATTAGATTGATTATCTCATGGGATGACATTTGCCTCCCAAAGTTATTTCAAGTTAATTTGTCGAGTGATTTAGAAAATCTAAATTTTCAAATAAAAAATGGTCATTTTATGCATTTAATAAAAAATAAAATTTCTAAAATTGTGAAATTAATTATGTGAACTTAATTGTGCATCAAAACAGTAATGGTATCTAGAGAAATTAATTATGACCTATGGTCCTAATTATTTCTCAAAATCACCCTTAAAGAGCTTTAACTAAATAAATCATTAATTGCTCTAAAATTTTAAAAAAATCAAAGTAATTAGCATAGTCCCCTAAAAATTTGTGCTCAACTAACAAAGATGTTTCTAATGAAATCAAAATATTTAATTAGTTTGGGATATTTTGAGCATAATTAATGATTTTGAATTTTTTTTCATTTTTTTAATTAACTTCTAATTATAAGCTCAATTGCATTAGAACTTCTAGGGCATGTTTATGCATCCCCAATAATTTTTTCAGAATTTTTGGGCTTGTACTTAGGGCTTTAATAAATTTATGGAATCCTTTGGGTTTAATTGATTAATTAATTCATAAAAATTACATAAATCATGTTTAAATCACTTAATGAATAGAAGTGGGTTAAAAGTTAATCTTAATGATTTTCTTTCTTCATTAGGATTAAATAACTCAACTTTCAAAATTTATCTTTAATGAACTTGATTAGACTTAAGTATGCTTATCTTTATGTGAATGACCTTATGACTTAGTGAATTCGAATATGTTGTTTGATGATGTTTAATTACTTTGCTTCAATCATTTATAAATTTGCATTCCATATAGTCTCATGCACTCATATTTTAAAAAAAAAAAGATTTCATTTAATTGCATGATTTGGATTAATAATATGGTTATTATCACCAATAAATCTCAAATTATTTTTCTTAATTAATTAAAAATATCGATTAATCTAAATATAAATTAATATAAAAATTTAAAATTTAAATTTAAATCATATACGTACAAGCTACCATTTCCAAAGGTATATAATTTGAAAAGTCGATGTCGTAGGGCTACAAGTTCGAAGGAGGTCTTGATACATTGTATATTTGATATAACAATGACATGCACCTTGAAATTTGTAGTAGGATACATAGTAATGTTAAATTATTTTTACTTATATATCAAGGCATCTTAAAATCTTTATAATTTTATCCTTATATCTATATGTATGTGCATTATATATGAATTAATAAGTATATAGTCTCGACATCCTATGAGCGCATAACTTTAAGTAGTCCCGAGGAGTCTCTGATTACCTTACTTTCTTAGTTTAACAATAACACATACTTCTATAAATTTAATATACTAATGTGTGTATATATGTATATGAGATAATTAAATTTATTTTTCTACAAAATTCATGCATCATGCAACTATCTCTTATATTAAATACAAATAAATAAAATGTATTAATCCATTCATGCATTATGAGTGTGAAATATTCAAATGACATATATGCATTTATTAAATTTATTTATTCCATTAAATATAATATTTAATTAAATGAATACTAAGAAATGATGAAGCAATGTTAATAAAATATCATTAAATTAACCATGATTAATTAAAAATATCTATTAATTTAAATCTAAATTAATATAAATATTTGAAATTGAATTTAAGTCATATACATATGAGCTACCATTTTAAAAGGTATATAATATGAAAATTCGAGGTACTAGTCCGAATGAGGTCTTTATACATTATTGTGGTGCTTATTTTTTATGTGTGGGGGACACCACACAAGTCATAGGGGATACTTATTGAAGTGATCGAGTATGACATTGAGGTATGATGTACTATCTCGAAAGATAGAGGCGTCACTGTTGACTTCACTTTTGGAGTGAGTTCTCAATCCTCATCTTAGACTTAGGAGTCTTCTAGACACTAAGGCTTCCCTAGTCATAAGACACTTCTAGTGATTAGGTGAACACTTAACTTAAACCTAGAGACTTAGAAGGTTTAATCATAGGATTAGGTTATGCCTTAGAGATTAGGATAACCCTCCTACCCTACAACCCAAATCCAATCCAGATTCACTATATCAAACCTATAATCAAACTCAATTTTAAATCTAAATCTAAATCCAAATCCAAATCCAAATCCCAAGCCAAATGATTGATGTCTATGATCAAATCCAAACTTGAAATCTTTTCTAAGTCATTTGCATCAATTTCATGAACTTAGCTAAAACTCTATTCAAATCAATCCAAAATCAATTGATTTTCTCATAATTAATCTATATCTTCAATTACCTCTCTAAATATTAATCAAATCCACATTCAAATGATAAAAACTAAATCAAACTAAATCAAATCAAATCAAAACTCTTCATAAGTCCTTTGAATCAATTTCATGAACTTAGCTAAATTCCTTCATTCTAAAACCCAAATTTAATTGATTTTCTCATGAATCAATTATACCTTCAATCATCATTCCAAATATAAATGAAATATATAATCATCAAGCCAAATCAAAATCAACCCAAGTCAAACCCAACTTAGCCCATTTGACTTGAAATTTTCAAATGAACTAAAACTCATTTGAACCCAAATCAATTGTGATTGGATTTATATATCAATCTCAAATCCATATATAAACTCAACTAAATCAAACTCAACCCAAAATCAAGCCAACTAAATCTAATTGGTTCACTTGACTCAATGTGACCAATTTGACCTGCATGAACTAAAATCCAATTCAATCCAAATTAAAGTTAATTAAGCCAATTCAAACTTCATAACATGATTGTTGATCATCCTATGTTGATCAATTATCATAAATTGGGTCAAACCAAGTCAATTTAGCCTTTTGACCAAGTTAACCCTTTAACCCATATGAACTAAAACTAGCCAAATTACAACCTAAGCCAAATATATTGAAACCCATGATTCATATCAACCCAAAATCAATACTTGAACATGACTTGACCTTCAATTGAGCCAAACTAAACCCAATTGGCCCTCTTGACCCAAGTTAACCTAAATTGACCTTAATGGTCAAAATGGGTCAAATCAAAATCTAATCCAAATTAATTACAACCAGTGACTCAAGTTCATTCCAAATTGATTGTTGAACTTAATCAAAGCCTTAAGTGAGCCCAATTGACTCACTGGACCCAAATGACCTATTGAACCCAACTTGACCTAAAGGGTCAAGGCAACATAAAACTCAATTAAATCCAAATTGAACTCAACCAAAGCTCACAACACATTCCAATGATCAACCAAACCCAAACTAAGCCATGACTTAAGCCAATTGGGTCAATTGGGTCAAATTGGTCAACTTGACTCATTTGACCTAAATGAACTTAAATGAACCAAAATTAAATTTAAACCATATTGAACCAAACCAATGTCACCAATACACTCCAAATGATCACATGAACTTAACCCAACCATTGGCTTGACCCAATTTGACAAATTGGTCAACTTGACGCAACTTAACCCAGTTTGACCTAAACAGGTCTATGGTTGTAGTGAAATAATATTCTCTTAATACATTTCTTCACTTCATCTATCCCCCTCCCATTATAAAAGAGGATAAATGAAAATAGAAATATATAAAAGAATATAGGCCTTATTGAGATGCCACATAGATTCGTAGATATTCTTATTAAGGTGATCGGGTACGATATTGAGGAGAGGTGTACTATCTCGAGAGATAGAAGTCACCACTCTACAATGGACCTAATCACCCGAATAAGGACTCCAAATGACAATGGGTCTGCATATGTACCAAAGATTCTTCCCCTACTTTACATGGAAAAGTAAAGTAAGATTTATTTTAAATTGGGTTCATTAAGTTCCCTACAAGGATAAGCCCCCATAGTTAATTACATCCTAAGGGACAGGATCCCTTAGGAATACTCTCGATTAAGGTAAATGGTCTTGTCTTCAAAGATTTCAATAGGTAGGACTATCAACCGATTAGTTTATTTTGAAAAATCAAATGGGATTGAACAAAGATAGGGAGTTATTATCGAAGCCAAAAGAAAGATAAGTAGAAGATTCCCACGATGCTAGGAAACCTAGCGAGCATTTCAAACTATCATATTATTGGGCTTTACATTTTTGAAATTGATTTAGTTTATTTGAGTTGAATTTTTATTAGAAATTTAGGGCTTATGATTCCATAACACAATATTAAGAAAATGCCTAAGAGGTGAGGATTTATGCGTATGACCCATAAAGGGGAGAAGCAACCTCAGAACCTAAATCTAGGGAGCTTTGGTGAGGGCTGAAAGAACAACCTAAATTTAAGGAAAAAATAAGTATTTCGTTTGCCTCAATAAGAGAAGACAAACCACCCAGCTGCTTGGACTTACAACCGCTTGGGGGTGGCCACCAACTAACTCCTCATATGATTTTAAATACATGTAGGTAAGTCTTATGCTTTATGCAAGATAGCTAGGTTGTTATTTATTTAGAAAGAGACTAATTCCTTAAACTCACTCCCTAAAGAGACTAGATCATGTAAGCACATGCTTCAAATGACCTAAATCTAATGTAATTTAGATTTCATTTTATTTTTATTTTTAGACAATTATTTTAATTCAGACTAATAGGATTCATATGCCTAATGCATGTAAAATGAGATTATTGGCCAAAATCAGTGAAAATGGAGGAGATGTGTTTTCACCATAGATCTCAAAGGTCAAGCCAAATTTATCTTGTAAAGATGGAAGCCCTCCAATTAAGAGTGAAAATAATATATATTTGTGCATGATGTTATAAAAGAAGTACTCATCTAGCTAAGAGGTTGCTAATTCTTTTATCTTGATTTTAACCTAAGCTTTAGGTGATGTTATGAGTTCTTTATTTTTAGTTTTGAATTGTTAAATTTGGTAGAAGATTTATTTTTTCCTAAGAGCCTAATCCACATCCAGGCCATACATAAAGTAAAGAAGAAACTAAAAAAGGGGTACCACTTAATGCATAAGCTAAGCAAATCATCAATCAATTTATAAAGCTAATCACAAAAGAATAAGAGGGCATTGTGGTTAGGTACCACCACACAAACCCAAAAATAAATTGGGTAGGAGAGCTCTACCCTTATACAACTCATATTATAAATGAATTAAATACAATTACAATGAATTCATTGTTATGAGGGTCTTCAAGCTTCATTTCTTCATTCTTCTTTTCTTCTTTCTTCTTTGGTTCCTTCTTTTGGATGGTTGGAAGGTGGATGCTCCAAAAGATTCGCATGGTGCATAAGATGAAATCTTATGACCAATGCTCATCCTAATCCTTATAATAATCATTCTAAAATCCTACTTATAAAATTTACATGAAAAGGAAAAGTAAATCTAGCTAACACCTATAAAATAGAGATTAGCTAAACAAACCACACAAATCTCAAGCATGTATATTAGACTTATCACCCCACACATGGGTGACTAAGTCCACCTGGCCTATTAGATTATGTTTAATGGTATAAGAACTTGCACAACAAAAATATTTATATTTTTATTTATTATAGCGCCCCTTAAGCACAATCCCATGCAGAAGATAATGGTTAGACTAAGATCGTCCTACCATTCATTCTACGCATATACATCCTAACATTCAGACTAAAACATATATCACAAAATAAAAGTAAGCATCAAATCATGCACCACCCTAACCTAAAGCTAGAAGTGGTGACTTAGCTTAATGTGTGTGCTTTGGAGGTTTGTGTGGTATGCTTAACTATGGCATTAAGTTAGAATTTTCTAAGTATGAAGCATGTTCAACTTATAGAAGGGTTTCATTTAAGTGATTTAATTATTTTGGGTTGATTTAATTTTATGTTTTGATTATGTTCAAATGAATCCTACAATTAATTAATAAGATATGAAGAGAGGGAAAGAGAAGAGAACTTCTCTTTCCTTCCCTAACCTAAGTAATTTCTAAAGTAGATTCCTATTTTGATTTTGTTTATTGTATCTTTTAATTAGTTATTATAATTAATCCTAAGCTTAGATGAACTCTAAACAAACCCATTCAAAAAGAAAGGTATTTTAAGATTAAATAAAATGAACTAAATTCATAAAATATACATCACTTCATTTCTTTCCCAACATGCATAACATGCATATGAATGAGTCTTATGCATATCTATACATACAAGTGAGAATATTTAACACACTTTATGATGTATGCTAAGCAATTCATTTAATCAAATTTAAAAGTTTATGATGCATAATTTTCATCAAGTAGAAAATAAATTTCTTATCTAATTTTCACATGCACATATGAAAATAAGAAAGACATAAGTGAGTACAACACCATTATTAACCAGAGGTGTAAGATACACGGCCTACTTAGGGCTACTTAAAGCCTCGCAACCTCAGGGCTGTCCAGACTAATATACCACTTTCCTTAAATACAAGTATGTGAACAAAAGAAATGAATGGAAAAGAAAGAATGCAAAAATTTATAATAGTTGATTTATTTTTGTTTATGCAATTTATATGTGCAAGCATAGGTATCCTTCTTAAGTGATAGTATAAGAATGAATATGATATGAAATTAGGCAAGTGTTAGGTTCTTTTAAAATGAACCATACACATTGCCAAATCCTATTTAAAACTATGCTAAAAGAGATGAGAGGGAAGGCCTACACTAAGCACATCCTTACATTTTACTCACATGCAAGCTTATAAGTAAGATATAAGTCACACACTTTCAATTTTGATAATTGATTCATATATTTTAAAAATAATTTGAATTTAATAGTGATAATAGTCACTCATATTCTTACTTTAGCCAACACATGCAATTTGACATAAAGGGAATATTATCATTTTAAATTTGACCTTTGAAAGGCATGGATGCATGAAACCATCTGACACACATATTTAGCATGTTGGGGAAGAATTAAAGTAATAAAAGCATGTAAACACATTCACTTTAATTAAATCCTAAAGACAGTCTTATGAAATAAGAAAGCTTAAAGTAAATCAATGTTTGTTTAATATGATTTTTGTTTGATTTTGAATTTGATTTAATTTTGAAAATGTGGATTAAGTTTACTGTTCCTAACCTATTACCACATGTATTTGACTTTTTTGTTTAATTTTTAGATGATTAGATTCATTTTATATTTTGATTAGGTTAAGGTATTAATTAAACATGTTAATTAGCCCTTACCTACACCACCTTAACATAGTTAATCAAATAATTATGAGCCAATGAAATGACATAAAACCTCACAAGGAATTTAAATTTGTAATGCATCTAGGAAGAAAAAGGCTTAATGCAATTTGGCTCATGATTAGTGGTTAACTAAGCTAAGAGGTTTAACTTAAGTAATTTCAAAACACCCCACACACATATGAGTTGAGTTTTTGATTTCCTTAATTAAACTTAGGCTCTTGAACACCTAAGCATCTATCCAAAGTAGATTAATTAAGTTCTGGAGAGTTTTAGAATTTTAAAAAAATTAATTAATGGGGTAATTAGTGAATTAGCCCTTAATTAAAAGAGGATTAAGAAAGAAAAGGAGGTTTAGGAAATAGCTCAGGGGAAATGCCCCAAAATCATTCCCTAAACCTTCTATTCACTAGATCAAACCTTAATCAACTTCAATAAGGAATTTAAAAACTAATCAAACCCGTAATTATCCTTAATAACATAAATGGGATAATTAGAAAATGAATTAGTAATTCTCCCAATTAAGCAACCAATAAATCCCAAGAAAATTAAGGGAGACAGAAGTCATCCCCCAAAATATTCCCAAAAAGTTTGAGAATAATCAGTGGATTAATTAAGGAGTAATCAGCAAATTAAGATTTCTAATAAAGCTTAAAATCAGAGAAATATGCAATTTAAAACCCATTAAAATAATATTTAGAATATTTTAGATTGAATTATCTTTCAGTGGCAATTTACCTCATATTTTTCTAATTTTTCTTTAAAGAAATATGAATTTTTAAAGTTTAGAGGATTAATTAGAATTATTTAAACACTAATTAATCCCTTAATCCACTCAGCGTGACACACAACAGCTGAGACAAATAAGCTTCACATGCGTCATGCAATGGGCGGCCACTTAAACGTCTTGTCATAGCACGTGTGGCAACAGCGCTATGCAATTTTGTATCCGCCATTCGATCAAGGATCGAATGGCCAGAAATTAACCCATCATTTTAAAAAAATGAAATAGGATTTAAAATGTGCATTTAATCTCGGCCATCCATCCAAAATGCACAGATGGACGACCGAGATCATCTCTGTTCTTCCCCCGAAGAATAATGGAGACCATCCACTTTCAAAGGGAAGATCCAAGCTCGATCGAGCTCAGATTGGAATGAAATCTTGCACACACCATCTAACCCTAATGGCAAGCCTATCTAAAGGTCAAAATCTTATGCAATTAAAATTTCTTTTATAAAGGACCAACACACATGAAGTTTAATGGTTAAAAAATACCTAACCTTGCCAGAGGTGATCACCGGTGCTCGATTCCCTTGGAGGAGCTTCATCTGGTTGAGATGAAGCTGTGGTAAAAGTATTAGCTCCTGAGGTTGAGTAGATTGCTCTATGGACCAACCCCTCCTTAGCTCCCTTATGGCTTTGATGGAATTAGACCTCCCTTTACCTTTGGAACTTGAGAGAGAGATTAGGCAAGCTTGATTTGGTCCCTTGAGGGAGGAGTGTGCAAAGGCAATTGAGTTGAATTGTAGTGTGGGGGAAGTTTGCTAATCAATGGAGGTCCCCTATTTTTGCTTAAGGGAAAACCGAGAATGGAAATTTCCAATTCCTTCTAGGAAGCTTATGATTACTCTAGGATGGCTCCTAACACTCTCCTTTACTCAATCGATAGTGAAGAAGTGAGAATTGAAGTGAATTAGGGGGAGTATATCTCCCCCTATGGCAATCATACGACCAAAGCTTTATTTTCTATTTTGATCCAATTGCTAAGATTGAAAGGGCTATTTGAGATGTTAGAAGTTTGCACATGGTCGGTTTGGGCTAAGGAGTGGAGTGGTAACCTCCCATGTGCTCCAAAACATGTGAAAGGAAGTTTTTCATATGGCCAATTTGGGCTATGTGCTCGATTTTGGCTGAGGGTCAGGTTGGCCTGACCCAAACTCATTAAGTTGGGTGCACCACCCTCCATAGGGTCTACTTGACCTATTAGGAAGGTATTAAGTTGGTATGAACTTAGATCAAGTGGTCAACTGGGCTAGGTTAGGCTCAAATATTGACTGGGTCAAGTTCAAACATAGTTCATGAATGAACTTAGATCAATGGTTTCAATCAATTTGGCCTATGGTGGATTTTGGCTATGTTAGATTTCATTTTGGCTAAGTGTTGACTTGGTCAACCCTTAGGTTTGACTTGACCCAATTTGGGTGATTGATCATCTCACATGACTTGTTGATCATGATGAGAGGCATATGTGAGTTTGATTCAATCCAATTTGGTTAGGATTAGAATTTGGCTCATAAGGGTACTTTAGGTCACTTTGGGTCAAGTGAGCCTAAGTGGGTCAAATGGCTTGGTCAAAGCTTGATTTGAGTTTGATTAAACTTGTATATCGACTTATGATTGAAATATAAATCCATTTGCAAGTGATTTGAAGTCAAATGAGTTTTGATTCATTTGACAATTTCATAATCAAGGAAGAACATGAATGGATTTGGGGTTTGATTTTTGAATTAAGTTTTGATTTAGTGATTAAAGTTTGTATTTATATCTGGATTCATGATTGTAGGGTTGATTGAATCATGAAGAAAAATCAAAAGTTTGGCTTGATTTGAAGTTGATTTGGGTAAGTTCAAGATTTTTACTTGAAAGGCTTAGTTTGGATTTTGAATGGATTTGAGTTTAATTTTTTGGAAGTGGTTTTGATTGTTTGAATTTATATTTCATTTATATATGTGAATATAAATGAAAATTTCAAGGATTTGAAGTGATTTGATGATCATTTAAGTCTTTAAGAGGAATTTAAAGGACTTAGGAAATTTTGGAGTTTGAATTTGAATTTTGGATTTAGATTTGATTGATTTATATTTATATTTCATTTATATATATAAATATGAGAATATAAATGAGTTGAGAAAATCCCATGAATTTGAATTTGATCATGATTTAGGATAAGTCCTTAAGAGAGAAATTAAGGACTTAAGAAGGATTTTAAATTTGGAATTTAATTTTTGGATTTTATTTGATTGATTTGTATTTATATTTCATTTATATATGTGAATATAAATGAGAATATAAATGAGTTATGAGAAAATCTCATGAGTTTGAGTTGGTTTGATCATGATTTTGGCTAAGTCTTTAAGAGGAAATTTAAAGGACTTAGGAAATTTTGGAATTAGGAATTTGAATTTTGGATTTCAATCATAGATCTCAATCATGGATTTCAATCATGTAGCATTGATTTGAGTTTGGAGAAAACTAAATAAGATTGATTTGGAGTTTGAATTTGAAGGAAGGAAGGTGAGGAGTGGTTCAAGCTAAGGGTATGCAAATTTTCCTAACACCCCTAAGGCATGACCTATTCATATGGCTAACTCTTCTAAGTCTCTAGAGCTAGGTTGAGTGTCCACCTAATCACTAGATGTGTATTAAGACTAAGAAACTCTTAAAGTCTAAGAGAAGTTATATGTCTAAAATGGAAGGGTTAAGAGCACATTCTAAAAATGAGGTTAATAAAGGGTGCCTAATAAGTGTGGTGTGATTGATAAGGAACACTGCACGTATTGGTGTGACTGAAATGATCAACAACACCGAAAGATGACAAGCACTAACATAAAAAGTCTATCCCTAACCCAAGGTGTTGAAAGAATCCATAACTTAGTGCAATGTGGCTCAACTTATGTCCAAGACATAAGAGTGAGGGAAGAGCCACTAAGGGATAGAGTATGTGAATCTTCCACTAGGGAAGTAGGTTCAAGTCATCAACAAAGGGATGAGAGGTTTGATTTGATTTAGGACTCACTGAGGAGAGATTTCTACTGGGAAAGAGGGTTGAATTTGTTTCAATTTTTAGATTTGGATTTTTGAGATGGACCATGTTGGTTTGCCATGGAATTCACTGAATAGGAGCCACGAAGGCTTAGACCTAACTTAGATTTACCAATCCAAAGGGGGTAGTCTACAAAATACATAGTAGGACTAGCCAACCAAAAAGATGCCTTTCGATATGCAAAAACTGTACTAGGAAGAAAGTATAGTAGACTTACATCCTCCAAAGTAGAGATCAGTTGCTGGGATAATCTATTGGCAAGACAACAGATTGAACCCAACCTAAGACTGACTATTGAGTGAATGCCGCTGGGGGACTTAGATCAACTCAAAGATAGTCAAATATTAGTTTCATTTTTTAGTTTGTTTTGATGGATTCCATTGGTTTACGATGGATCATACTGAGAAGGAGATTATACCAGCCTAGACCTATCTCAAATTTATTGAACCAAAGGGAGTAGCTTCCCGGCTGATGGGAGAACTATCCAAACAAAGGAGTGCCTTTTGGTTTGCAATGATCAATTGAAGGGAAGAAAACTCGGGGACTCACATCTTTCACTACAGAAGACCATTGGGGTGATAGTTACTTTGGGCAATAAATCAAACATGACCTAGGGCTATCCATTGGTTTGCAAAAATCATGCTAGAAAGAATGTGTTATAGTCTTACATCTTTCAAAGCAAAATGAATGCCGAGATAACCTAATTATGGAAAAATAGATTGAACCCATCGTAAAAGTGACTACAGAGTGAGTGCTGACCCAAGGACTTATCTCAACTTAGGTAGTCAAGCAATTCCTATAGGGAGTTCTACTGACACCGCCTTAAATATAGGATGCCTGCTTGGAAAAAGGGGCCCTTCGGGGGCTTGAATTCCTAATCTACAAGCCAATTAATTTTGTTTATTTGTTTAGTTTATTTTATCATGGACCCTGTTAGTTTACAAGGGATGAAATGAGAAGGAGCTTATACCAGCCTAGACCTATCTTAGATTTATTGTACCAAGGGAGCATCTGCGCATCTGCTGAACAAATTCTCCAATCACAGGGGTGGTTACTAGGAAAGGGGGACTGTTCAATCTAAGAGTAACCCGGGTTGTGTCTAAGTGGGGTCGCAAAGGACATGATCCAAATAAAGTTCCCGCAGGGGATGGGGCCATTAAGGGCTTAGTCCAAAACCCCGGAGAAGATGACATGACTTGTCATATATCCAATAGGTATTCAGAGTCCAACTCAAGGAGAAAGCGCAGGGACTCATATCTTCCATTAGTGGTGTATCCACTGGGTGAGTCACATAGAACATCAACCAACCTAAAGTACCCATCAGTTTGTAATAATCAGTCTAGGAAGAAAGCTCGGGGACTCACATTCTTCTATAGTAGAATTGATTGCTAGGATAGTCTGTCTTCGACTTGACAGGTGCCATCCGACCTTGGGCAATTACTGAGTGAATGCCATTAGGGGACTTATGTCAACTCAAATGTAGTCAAGAGGGAAGGAGCCTCTGGGGGACTCATCCTAAATCTCATATATACTCAACCTAGTTAGATCATGATGATTAGTCCAAGAAGAAAGCGTGGGGACTCGCATCTTCTTAATCAAAATCAATATGAGGTAGTTTACTGGCTAGGCAGTGAAGACTACCATACTAACAAGGCGCTCATTGGTTTGCAATGGTCAAATTAGGAAGAAAGCTCAGGGACTCATATCTTCCAAACAAGTGACCACTGGGGTGACGTACTAGCAAGGTAACATGTAGGCCCGACCTAGAGTAGCTAATGAGCGAGTGCCACAAGGGGTTTGCTCCCACATCAAAATAGCTCGAGATAAAAGATTTGTGTTTATTGGTGTGCATGTGTCAAATAGAATAGAATGCCTCTGGGGGACTCTTACACCCACCTTAAACATGCTAGTGTTTTGATGACATGGTGCCACAGATGACAAATAGGAATTCCCACTAAGAAAGGATGCCACTTGGGTTCTTTCACACCCAACTTAGTTATGCTAATTGAAATAGGATGCATCTTGGGTTCTCTTACACCTATTCTAATAGTGTCGGGAGATTATGTTTGTGTTATGAAAGAGGGATAGGATGCCACTGGGGACTCTTACACTTACCCTAAATACGTCAAGGCAGATTCACAAGATAAGCAAATAACACTTCGAAAGAAGAGAAGATTTGATGAATGGAATCAAATTTTGTTCTTTTTATTAATAATTATTTTCAAACATGATTTATTTTATGGGTAATATTTCTTTAGATAGAGCCCATTAATTGGAAGCATCGGGTGTTCCCCTTCATAATCAATAAGCTGATAAGATCCTCCTTGGTAATCCTTCCCTATGACATAGGCGCCTTCCCAAGTGAGTTTAAAATTGCCTCCCATCTTTTGATGGGCAACAATTGGTCTCTTAGGACTAATAGAAGTTCTCCTACTCGAAAAGGCGTAGGGTAGACCAACTTGTTATGAGCTCGAATCATTTTGGCCTCAACTCGAGGTTACGGCAGTGCGACTCTCCTCCAAACCTCAGCTCTTCTAACCAACTTTGCATTATGCTCTGTAGTGATCTTGCTACACAATGCTATCCTTAGTGATGGGAGTTAAACTTTTAAAGGTAGAACAGCTTCAGACCCAAACACTAAGGAAAATGGGGTAGACTGAGTTGGAATTTGGTATTGGTGCGGTAGGCCCATAGGGCTTCAACCAACTGCTCATTCCATTATCGTTTATTGTCATGAAGAGTCTTCTTTAGTATCTGGATGAGAGTTTTGTTGAATCCTTCCACTAAGCCATTTGCTCTAGGGTAGTAGATGGTGAAGTATCTCCAATCTATACTATGTCTTCTAGCGAAGCTGTTGATCTTCGTGCTTTTGAATGCAATATCATTATCAAAAATAATTTATCGAGGCACCCCGAACCTATATACGATATGGTTCTTAAAAAATTGAAGCACATACTGAGCTGTGACCTCTTTGAGTGGGATGGCTTCTGCCCACTTGGAAAAGTAGTCGGTGGCAGCTAAGATGAATCGATGACCCTTGGAAGAAGGAGGATTGATCGGACCCATAATGTCGGTACCCCAACACTCAAATGGCCATGAGGCCAATGTAGGGTGTAGAATGTTGGGTGGTTGGTGGAGGACCACTGTACACGACATTGATGACATCTTCTAGCTACATCCATGCGTAATCATCGAAGGCCAGTAGTATCCTAGTCTCTTGATCTTCATCTTCATCTTTGGACCAGATTGATGCACTTCACATAGACCTGAATGTACCTTGGTTACAATGCCATGGGCTTCTTGTTTGTTTAAATAGTGTAACCACATTTGGTCAAAGGATCGATAAGTGCCATCAGAGGAGAGAGCTCTTTGTTTCACATGATGGCTTGTGACTTTTCTTGAGGTAGTTTTGCCGTGTTCAAATAGTCTATGAACCTCAATCCGCTCCTTGTCCTTATAGGCAACGACAACCTCCTCTTCAAGAGAAAGTCTCTCGATGAGTTCAACATCAATAAGAGATAAGACTTGTCTATTTTAGACCCTTATTGAAATGGACTCATCTTCTGAACATGCCAACTCTTTGGCAAGTTTGGCCAAAGCATCTCCTACTGCATTATGTACTCGAGAAACCTTGTAGATGGTGACCTCAAGAATTTGGGCCAACAACTTCATAATATACTCATAGTAATGACGAAGCTTGGGTTTGAGAACCTTGTAGGACTCGACAATCTAATTGATGACCAACTGAGAATCCCCAAAGATGTTGATGCTCTTGACACTGATAGTGATGGCTAACTCTAGACAATCAAAGCCTCATACTTGGCTTTGTTGTTGGTACAGGGGTCAGAAAGATAGTATGAGAATCTCACCACATTGCGGTCTGGAATTAGAAGAACTATTCCTACCCCTGGCTTTCCTGGAAGAGTAGATCATGGTGCTTCCCCTTTATGAAACGAAGCTGAACCATCAAAATACATCTCCCATCGGTGGTTGCTGGCCTTCCCTAAGTTCATGACTTGTTCATCGAGGAGATCATCACAAAGTGAAGAATCAGCATGAAGTGGGTGCGCTGCTAAGAAATATGCTAGTGCCTTTCCTTTTACTACACGGAGGGGTATGAATGTGATATCAAACTACAAGAGGATCATGGAATAGTATGCCAAATGTCCAGATATCATTGGCCATGTCATGAGGTATGATAGTGGATTGGTTCTGGAGATCAAGTTCACATTATGAGAAAGCATATAATGCTGTAGCTTTAAGAAGCGAAGATTAAAGCTAGGTAATGTTTCTCAATAGGTGGATAGTTTGCTTTAGCAAAAATCAAACGACGGCTGAGGTAGTAGAGAGTGTTCTCCTTCCCTTCATCGTTGGCTTGGGCAATAGAGCACCGAGAGAGTTGTCCAATCACGGTGTAGAGAGGCAGCAGGGATAGCTAGCTTCACCAAAATCTTGCTTGATGTCTTCAAAGGCATCTTGACACTTGCCATCCACTTGAACTTGTCATCCTTTTGACAAATGTTGAGAAATGCATCTCCCGATAGGTTGGAGATAAAATCTTAATGCCGCCATCCTTGGAAGGATCTAAGTTGAGTTAAACTCTTAGAGGTGGCATTTCTAAGATAGCTTTAATCTTTTTAGATCTATTTCTATATTCGGTGTCAAACAACAAACCCAAGGAATTTCCGAAGCTACTCAATGCACACTTTAGGGATTCATTTTGAGGTTATATTATCTTAATCGTTGAAAACTACTCTCAAGTCAAAGAGGTGGTCTTTTTTTTCTCTACTCTTGACTACTAGATCATCAATGTAGCACTCAACCTGAAGATGGATGAGTTCGTTGAAGATCTGAGTCATGGCTCATTGGTATGTAGCACCAACATTTTTAAGGCCGAAAGACATGACCCTATAACAAAAATTTCAATCGGGGTTTAAAAAGTAGTGTTTCTTTCATCTTTAGGAGACATCTTGATTTGGTTATAGCCAGATGACCCATCTATGAAAGGGAACACTGCATGAGATGAGGCGATGTCCACCATTAATTCTAGTATAGGAAGAGGAAACTCATCCTTAGGACATGCCTTGTTTAAGTCCCTAAAATCGATGTATATGCAAATTTGGTCATTCTTCTTCTTAATTGGGATGACACTAGATAATCAGGTAGGATATTTTTCTTCCCTAATGAAACTAGCATTGTTCAGTTTCTTGACTTTAGAAATGACCTATTATTCAATTTCTAATCGCATGCATCTAGTAGCTTGCTTAATAGGGGTAGCGTTATTTGCTTGTACTACGCTACAGATAATCGGGCATCTCTTCATAACTCCATGCATTTATCTTTAAACTCGATCAATAGCCTAACTAAGTCATTGGTTTCTTCTTCATTCAAGAATTGATGTATTGCGATTTTCTTCTGAGGTTGATTTCTTTAAGCTTATCTATTATTGAATGAATCTCCTCTTCCAATTCTAGCAGTGCCTCTTTGGTTTGGAGATCTCTGAGATTTCTAAACACACATTCTTATAAGATTTGGTGTTGTGTGAGAAGAAGGTATCAGACTCCAAATGATTGGTAACAACTAAGCAATATTCAACATCATCGACTGGACCCATTATGCCGAATCCTAATCTTGCTCTTGATTGTGCTTCCCTGCTTGTATTGTTCCATAGCTTTTCAAAGTACTCTGACCTATGCTTGGACCATGTATGAGGAACTAAACCTTTCTGTATAAGATTATGAACACAAGGCGAGTAAAAGTCAAATGATAATTTCCATTAATTCTTTAAATGTATCCTCCTCAAGTTCTACATCAACTTCAAGACTTGAGGATGATGATCCCAAAAAGAATCTCTTCAGCTTCATATCACTAGAAGACTTAGGGACTTCCTTAACTACCAAACCTTCAACTTTCTGAGATGTAAGTGAGGTTAGAGCTAAGGTTCCCAACTGTTGCCTAATAGTTTCACATAAACCTGATTCAAATACTTTGCTTTATCTAGAGGCTTGGTCTTCATCTCTGTCTGGATCGAAAGTCACCTCCAATGGAACCCGCTGAGAGGGGTTGGCTGGTATACTAATCACATTAGACTCATCCTCTAAGCTAGATTCCAAGTCTATGTGAATAGTAGGGGTACTCATATGAACTGGAATATGACCTCTGTTGGCTGATGGCCAACTAGGGGGTCTCCCACCTCTAGAATTACCTCTATTTCTGCCTCTACCTCTACCTGGTGGAGGTTGAGCCATCCTACCCACATGTCCATATGATGGAATGAACTATGGGTGGAATGTAATATGCGAATCTATTTCTTCTTCAATTCCCCTTTCTTGTTCACTTGGACTTCCATTTTTCTTTTCTTTTTCCTTTTGCTTTTTCTTTTTCTTCATTTTCTTTTTCTTTTGCTTTTGAATTTAAATTTTATCCAAGTTCACGAGAAAGGGTGTTTTGAGGAAGATAGTAGGTCACATCATTATAAATCTCAACCTCCCTAATTAAAAATGGCTTTTCATATCCATTGACACAGTATTCAATCCCATCTTTTTTGAACTTGATGCACTGATGGAGGGAGGATGGAATTATCTTATTCTAATGTATCTAAGGCCTACCGAGAAAATCAGTGAATAAAGTATTCGAATCAATGATGTAAAACTTGGCTTGTCTTAGTCACTATCTCCAAAGGTAACACTATGGAACACAAGCACTCACCTTGTTCATTGAATTCTCTCAACATCATTCGATATCCTCAGAGTGTAGAGATGTTGATCCTCAAATAGATAAGGGCCTTTAGACTCATAATGTTCACCGATACACTTGGATCCATGAGAACTCTGACAAGTGTGAACCTATGTCAACCGTGATGTAGAGGGGGCGGTTGTGTTCCAAGTCCCCGAGAAGAAGGTCTTCATCTGTGAAAGTGATCCCCTGAGCTTCTTTTACATAGTGTCCCTCCTCACTTATAGTGGTCAGCTGAGCTAAGAATATTTCAGAATCAAGGAGAGCCTTGATTAATGACTCCCTTATCTTTTTTGGATAAGACGAGGGCATCATATATGCTTAGCTTAGATGTCAACTTTCTTAGATAAGAGAACATTGTATTCCACCTTGACCTAATCCTCCATAAGCATATCCAAGGGTGGTGCATCCTATGGAGGGGCTTCTCGATCCTCTATACCAATGAATTATTTTCCTCTATCTTTAGGTGCTGCCCTAGGAGGTAGAACCTTGCCACTATGGAGGTTGACTTCAGTGATCTCTTGTGGTAGGGTAATGGAAGGTTCTACACGCACAGCTCACCTACAACTTCTCCTATGGGACCCTCGAATCGGATGATTCCAAGTCTATCTTAAGAGGTGAACCCAGTGTTTAGAAAGAAAAGACTCACGAATGAAAAGGAAGATCAAAATTATTATAGTTATTTTGACTTGAAGAGTTATCATTAGAATAGAAGATAACCCATCAAAGAGACATAAATTCAAACTAGCTTTATTCTTCAATTTCTTGGATTTGATAGAGGTACAAAGTAGAAGTAAAGTAAAGTGGTAAGGGATTTGATGCCTTATTAATAAAAGAGTTCTAGTAGAAGAAGAAGAAAGCTGGAGAGAAGTCCGATGTGGTAGTTACAACGATGGAGGCTGGGCTGGTTGGTTACTCTGACTATCCTCCTCAGCACATTCTTCTCTTGAGCTCGCTTTCCTTGAGTTGGCTTGGAAACTTGCAAACCTTCCTTGATGTTGGAGGTTTTAGCTGACTTAGGCACCTGCAAAGAAAGTTTCTTGATCTTCTGAATGATCTTTTTAGAGGTTTGGGATATGGAGATATCCTAACCTTCTTTAGTTTTTAAAAGATCACAAGTATCTCCAAGGATTACCCTAATGGGACTAGAAGGTTGTTCCACAAGGTATTCTTTCAGGATAACTATATCACCGATCTTGAAGCTATATTCAAGCCATTCCTTGAAGGTGAAGCAATCATCCAAAACATGACCTAGCATATGTTGGTAGGGGCAAAAGTTAGGATCATGGATTTTTCCTACTTCCTCTGGTCTCCTATGCTCGGGTAGCTGGAAATCAGGCTTCTTTAAGAGATTCTTAAAGATCTTCTTAATTACCTCCCTCTTAAATGAATAAGGTTTGTTAAGCTTATCTAAAAGAGTAGGTGGACCATAGCTCGGCGGTATGTGTGCTAGTGGTGGTGGTATGGTTGAGGAGGCTTGGCCATGGAGGGCTATGGAGGGTAGGGCTACCTTGGTGGAGAAGGAGGTGGAGGCGAGGTCATGGTCTCTCATTTGATTTCTAGCTCCCTTATCTCATTGTCACCCTTTCTTTTAGACCTTTTGTGGCTTTGCTTTAGAGCTGTCTTGAAAACTTGTTTGGCCTCTCCTTGTAGACTACCCGCCTTATTGATTAGCTTCTCAAATGTCTTAATAGTGAAGCCCTTAAGCATGAAGGCGACTGAGCCATGAATATTCTTCAAAAGAATCTCATTGGCATGCTGCTCAGATAGCTACAGTTCGCATTTCATACTTAGATTATGCAATCAGAGAATATAATCAACAAGGGACTCACCTAGGTGTTATTGTGCTACAACGAGATCACCTACAGTAACCGTTTGCTAAGCTCTAGTAAACCTCTAGATAAAAAGTTGCTCCAACTCAACAAATATCTTTACTGAACCGTTGGGCAATTTAACATACTAATCAAAAGCAATCCCTGCTAGGCTACTAACGAAGAGGCAGAATAGCAAAGTGTCACTTCACCCATGTTAAAACAATGCTTATATCTTGATTTCCCCCATCAAAACTTTTAAAGGAAGGTGACACGAAACCCTTGGGATACTAGATTGCATCAAATTCTTTCAGGTAGGGTCTACCCTTTGAAACTGATGATCGTCCCTGGGCTTGAGCCAATGCTTTCTTCACTTGCCACTCAACCATGGATTTTATGTCTTTTTCTGGTATGGAGGTACTTTCCACTACCTTCTTATACATGTTAGTGCTACCTTGCTCAACGGGAGGTAAGGTCTTGGCTGGGTCCAAGACATGCACTAACTCGTTGACTAATGTCGGTTGAGTAGTATGAAATCAGCTTATTTTTGGAAATCAACTTCTAACAAATCCTCTAGCCGCCATCTATCCTTATCCTCTTACTTTTTCGAGGTGTTGGGCTGATTGGGATGTGTCTTCATTAACCTCATCACCTTCATGGCTTTGCTCTGAGAGATCCTGGTATCTTCCATACAGACCCCGACTGAGTCTCCCAACATATCATCATCATTGGGATTGAAGCTGACCTTCTCCTCATCTAACCAATCATACCCTAAAATCTCATTCTTTTTCATGAAATAATGAGTCACTATCTCATCTAAAGAATGGTCAATCACGAAAAATTTCAATGATCCCCGATGATAGCACCGCACACTTAGAGAGTCAATCCTATGAGGACCATACTCACTGAGAGAGACACACTCTTGACTGTCACTAGCTATGAAAGGGGTGAAATTCTTAGGAGGTTCCACTATCATCAGCTATCATCACTACCTATAATAGCACTACTATCTCCACATCTGTGATGGAGTTGGTGAAGGAATGATCACTATTCTTTGGGGTCACTACTCCTCCACCATTGGGTAGAAGGTCGGCAGAGAGCTCACACCTGCCATAGTAGGTGTAGAATGAAGTAGGATCCTTCATAGCCGATCACCAACGGGGTATGCTTCTCCTCAGATATGGCCTTCATGGCCTTTGATGAACGGAGATCGTGTGACGGTGATGATGGGGAGGGCGGGGAGAAGCGTGTGGTGGAGACACCACCAACTCTCTCTGAACATGACGCCTCTATGATGGTGTCCCGGTAAGTAAAATGCTATCTATATGGTGAGCGGTTAGTACCGATGGAAAATCAAATCTAAGGTGGAAACGGCACGAACCTTCGCTCTCCCTCTAATATGAAGCGGATGTATGGGCCTCTCTGGCCCTCTCCTAATGAATATGTTTCCCCACACTACAGGGGATGATATATCTCAGATCAAATTGAGCTCCGGACTCTGAATGTCCATAAGCTCCACCAACTTAGATGGGAGGCACATACGACCTCCTAAGTCGATGGCGTCTTTGGACCACTGGTGGAGGTGATGTGTGAATCCTCCTAACATCATCTCTATCTGATTTGATGTAACCAGTGGTGAAGTAGAAATAAGAAATTCCTTAACAGCTGAACGGGCGGCTTTCTCCATCTCCCTAGCAATCCTAGTGTGATACTGCTTGATCATGCAATTTTTGTTCCTTCATTATGTGAGGAGGATGAGAGTGAGCTAGACCAAAAAATGGTCGGGGAGCCTTACCCTTAGAGAACGATGAGAGGGTGCTAGTTCAGCCCTCAGGCGACGACAGGGTGCAGCGTCGGTATTATCACTACTAAAGGCACGGTGGGACTTCTGTTGCTTTCCTCTTCAATGAGGAGATGTCAAAATTCGATGGTAGATCGATGAATGACTTTTGCCCATCCACGCGGTCCTGCGGCGGGTGAGAGTTCCTCATATGTGATCCTCACTCCCTCAAAATCCCCACCAAAATGGATAATGTGTATGATCCAATGGAAGTTGGCCGGTCCAAGGCCAAATCCATGCCATGAGGAAAGTGAATACAAACTTACAAGCCATTTAATCAATTGCAAAGAAAAAAACTAAACTATATGTAGAATCGATGGTGAGAATCTACAATAGGAAATGAGCTTGGATCAGATTTTTGTTTTTGTTGATTCTTGAGTTTGAATTAAAAATTTGAACCCACATCCAACATCTTGGAAGTGTTAAGTGGGGTTCAAATGAATTTAAGAAGACTTAAAAATTTGATTGAAAGAGGAATTTTTGAATATGAATCTAACTTCAACAAATTTAGGTATGTTGAAAAGTGGATTCAAATATTTTTAGAAGGATGTTTAGATTCATGTTTGTTTGAATTTAGGTTTTGATTTGAGGACCCTTTCCTTTAACAAATTTGGGTATGTTAAAGTAAGGGTCAATTGATTTTGCTTTTGGTTTGGTATTTTACTTAGCAAATTTGGGTATGCTAGGTGAAGTATTTGAAAATAATTATTTCTTTTTTTGGATTATTGTTTGATTTTGAAAATTGGAATTCCACTTGGCAAATTTAGGTATGCTAAGTGAAGAACCCAAGTGTGTTTTATTTAATTTTTGAAAATAGGATTCTTAGCAAATTTGAGTATGCTAAGAAGATCCTAAAGTGTTTCATTTGTTTTGATTTGTTCTTAATTGAAAGTGGAGACTTCACTTTAGCAAATATGGTATGTTAAAGATGAAGTTCCACTTAATTTTTGTGAAATGGAAATTTTACTTAGCAAATTTTAGTATGCTAAATGGAATTCCAAAAGATGTGTTCAAAATTTTTGATTTGGTTTTGAAAATGGAAACTTTTCTTTAGCAAATTTGGTATGTTAAAGAATGAAGTTCCAAAAGTGCTTGAAATTTTTTTTTTATTTCGAATTTGGAAACTTCAGTTAACAAATTTGAGTATGCTAAATGAAATTCCGAATATGTTTGAAAATTTTTGGTTTTCAATTTGGAGTATTCATTTAGCAAATTTAAGTGCTAAATGAAGTTCCAAACGTTTTTGAAAATTTTTGATTTTGAACTTGGATATTTCACTTAGCAAATTTTAATATGCTAAATGAAGTTCCAAATGTGTTTGAAAATTTTTTGATCTTGAAAATATGATTGTTAATTTTTGATTTTTGAAAAGAAGATTTCCATTCAAAAAATTCGGGTATGTAAGAATGGAAGTCAATATTTTTGCAAAATGTGAAGATTTTATTTTTGTGTGTGATTATTACTTTTTGAAAGAGGGAATTCCAACTTAATCATATATGAGATATGTTTAAGTGGGATTTCAAATATATATTTTATGAATGAATTTGGGTATATGTATTGAATGGAGGTGTTCATATGTGCTTTTGCAAATTTTATTTTTAATTTTGATTTTGATTTTTTGGAAAGATGATTGTTTATTTTATTTTGAAAATGAAATCTTCATCAAAATGAATTGAAGGAAAAATGTTCATTTGTGCTTTTAAAACATTTAATTTTATTTGAAAATGAAACTTCCATTCAGTAGGTGTGGGTATATTGAATGGAAAGGTTCATATGTGCTTTTTGCAAGTTTTATTTTTAATTTTTGATTTCAATTTTTGGAAAGATGATTGCTTATTTTATTTTGAAAATAAAATCTTCATCAAAATGAATTGAAGGAAGATGTTCATTTGTGCTTTTTAGAAAAGATTGTTAGTTTTATTTTTGAAAATTCCTACATATAACAATTATGAGAATTGTTAAATGAGGGTGATTTAAGAAAATTTTTGTGGAAAATATTTTATTATGTGCATTTTTTGAAAGAGTGATTTTTGAAAACAAGATTTTTATGAAAAATTTATTTTGTCTTTATCATTTTATAATGAACCTTTCCTTATCATAAAAATGACAAGGATGAAGTCTTTAAATGCTTTCTTTTTTATTTTTACCCATTGGAGAACCCAACGGGGGTTTTAAGACCACCACGGAGTGAGGTCCTAAAACTTAAAGATGTTAGGTAACTCAACTTAAGGATGAAATAAGCTAAGTGCCAATGGAAAGAAAGATAGTCTCAGATTCATTCCAAAGTACAAACCCACTATCGATACTTGAAGACAACGATCATTTACCCAAGATGGAGAGAGGAACAATCCCCAGCGGAGTAGCCAAAAAAATCTATGGTGAAATAATATTCTCTTATACATTTCTTGCTTTCATATATCCCCCTCCTTTCGAAAAAGAGGATAAATGAAAAGAGAAATATATAAAATAATATATGCATTGTTGGGTTGTCACGTAGATTCATAGATGTTCTTATTAAGATGATCGTGTACGACATTGAGGAGAGGTGTACTATCTTGAGAGATAGAAGTCACCACCCTACAATGGACCTAATCAACTGACTAAGGACTCCTAAGGACAATGGGTTTGCATATGTACCAGAGATTCTTTTCCTACTTTACATGGAAAAATAAAGTAAAGATTATTTTAAATTGGGTTGGTTAAGTTCCCTACAAGGACAAGCCTCCATAGTTAATTACATTCTGAGGGACAAGATCCCTTAGGAGTACTCTCTATTAAGGTAAATGATCATTGACTTCAAAAATTTCAATATATAGGACTATCAATCGATTAGTTTTTTTGGAATATCAAATGAGATTGATCAAAGAGAGGGAGTTATTATCGAGGCCAAAAGAAAGATAAGTAGGAGATGCCCATGATGCTAGGAAACTTAGCGACCATCTCAAACTATCCTATTATTGGGCTTTACATTTTCGAAATTGATTTAGTTTTTTGAGTTAAATTTTTTATTAGAAATTTAGAGCTTATGATTCTATAACACAAGATTAAGGAAATGCCTAAGAGGTGAGGATTTATGCTTATGACCCATAAAGGAGAGAAGCAACCTTAGAACCTAAATCTAGGGAGCACTGGTGAGCGTCAAAAGCACAACCTAAATCTAAGACAAAAATGGGTATTTGGTTTGCCTCCATAAGAGAGCATGTTGACCTTATTTTTAGAATGAGCTCTCAACCCCTCCATCTTAGACATAGGACTCCTCTTAGATTTTAAGAGTTCTTTAGTCTTATGACACATCTAGTGATTAGGTAGACACTCCAACCTAGCCCTAGAGATTTAGAAGAGTTAGCCATATGAATAGGTCATGCCTTAGGGGTGTTAGTAAACTTCCTACCCTTAGCTTAAACCTTTCCTCATTTTCCTTCTTTCAAGTCAAACACCAAATCAATTCTATTTGAATTTCTCCAAACTCAATTCCATGATTCAAATATATGATTGAACTCCATGATTGAAATTTATGATTGAAATCCATGATTGAAACCCATGATCAAAATCCACCAAAATTTGTAAGTCTAAATTTTGCCTAAGTCTTTAAGCCTCCCTTAAGGACTTAACCAAAATTATGATTCAAACCTATCCAAATCTTTGAAATCTTCTTATAATTCAGTTATATTATCATTTATATTCATATATATAAATGAAATATAAATTCAAATCAATCAAATTAAACTCAAAAATTCTAAATCAATTCTTTAAAATTTTTCTAAGTCATTAATTTTCCATTAATGGACTTAGCCCAAACCTTGATCAAATCAATTCAAACTCATGAGTTTTTCTCAAAACTTATTTATATTATCATTTATATTCTCATATATAAATGAAATATAAATATAAATCAATCCAATCAAATGCAAAAATTAAATTCCAAATTTGAAATTCTTGAAATTCCACATAAGTCATTAATTTTCCATTAATGGACTTAGCCCAAACCTTGATCAAATCAATTCAAACTTATAGGATTTTCTCAAAACTCTTTTATATTCTCATTTATATTCACATATAAAAATAAAATATAAATATAAATCAATCAAATCAAGTCATCAAATTAAAATTCCCAAATTAAATCTCCTTAAGTCATTAATTTTCCATTAATGAACTTAACCTAAACCTTGATCAAACCATATCAAACTCATGGGATTTTCTAAAAACTTATTTATAATCTCATTTTTATTATCATATAAAAATGAAGTATAAATATAAATGAATCCAATCCAATTCAAAAATTAAATTTCAATTTAAAAATTTCCTTAAATCCTTTTACTTCCCTTTAATGGATTTAACCTAAATCATGATTAAACCACTTCAAATCCTTGAAAATTTATCATGATCAATTTATATTCTCATTTATATTCAGATATATAAATAAAATATAAATTCAAACAATCAAAACCTATTCCAAAAATTAAACTCAAATCAATTCAAAATCCAATCTAAGCCTTTCAAGTAAAAACCTTGAAGTTAGCCAAAATAATTTCAAATCAAGCCAAACTCTTGATTTTCTCTCATGATTCAATCAACCCTACAATCATGAGCTCTTATATAAATCCAAACTTTAATCATTCAATCAAAACCGAAATCAAAAATCAAACCAAAAACCCATTCATATTCTTCTTTTTGAATATGAAATTTTCAAATGGATCTAAACCCATTTGACTTCAAACAACTTGTAAATGGATTAATATTTCAATCAGAAGTCCATAGACAAGATCAATCAACTTCAAATCAAGCTTTGACGAAGCCATTTAATCCACTTAGGCTCACTTGACCCAAAGTGACCTAAAGTACTCTTATGAGCCAAATTTTGATCCTAACCAAATTGGATTGAACCAAACTCATATATCCCTCTCATCATGATCGAAAATCATAATGGGATGATCAATCATTCAAATTAGGTCAAACTAAGTCAAACCTAAGGGTTGACCAAATCAACACTTAACCTAAAATGAAACCTTACATAGCCAAATTCCACCATAGGCCAAATTGATTGAAACCATTGATCTAAGTTCACTCATGACTTATGTTTGAACTTGACCAAGCCAACATTTGAACCTAATCTAGCCCATTTGGTCAACTTGACCCAATTTGACCCATTTTGACCTAAAGGGTCAAAATGTGTCAAAACTTGATCTAAGACAAATTGATTGAAACCAATGGGTCAAGTCCATCCCAAATCACTTGTGAAACTTGACCAAAGCCTCAATTGGCCAACTAGACCTAACCTAGCCCAATTTATCTTAGACCCAACATGACCTAAAGGGGTCATGTTGAGCCAAAATTGAACTTAACCCAAATTGATTGGAAATAAAGATACCAATCCACTCCATATGACTAACCTAACCTAAACTCTGACCTACCTCAAATAGGTCAAATGGGTCAAATAGGTCAACTTGACCCATTTGACCTAAATGAAGTCATATGAGCCAAAATCAAATATATACCAAATTGAATCAAACAAAAGACACCAAAATATTTCAAATGGTCATATGAACTTGACCCATCCCTTGGTTTGATCTAATTTGACCTATTGGTCAACTTGACAAAAGTTGACCCATTTTGACCTAAATGGGTCAACAAGAGCCAAACCCTATCAAATGAATTCCAAATCTCTTGAACTTGGTCAAGCCTAGTTTCTCCACATACCCAACATGTCGAAATGACCATCCAACCCCTAGGACATAGAACAAATATTAGCTTAATCCATAGGTAATATGGTCATACCCTCTTCACAATCACTTGAGGCTTTCCTAAAAGCTCAAGGGGACTTAGTGATGAGTAGTGCACCCAACCCATTGGGTTTGGGTCAGCCTATTTGCTCCCTAGACCAAACCTGACCCCCTAGCTTAAAATTGAATTTTTAAACTCCCACTCAAGCTCAAATTCAAGCACATGGGAGGTTGGCAATCCACTCCTTGGATCTAACCGACCATGTGCACACTCAAAATAGATCAAATAGCCCTCCTAATATGATCAATTGGATCAAAATGACAAGATCATTGTCGACCATTCGATCCATCAAGGGGGAGATATACTCCTCTAATTCAATTAAATTCTCACTCCCAAGCTTCTTAGAGAGGATTAGAATTCCCCATTTCTCAGTTTTTGCATAGTGAAAAAATAAGGGAGCTCAATCAATTAGCCAATTTCTTCCTCACTCAATTTCCTTCCAGCACACTTTATTTAGAAGCTAAGTCGAGTGCACCTAAAATTCTATTAGAGTTTCCATAATAAGGAAGGATCCAATTCGATCAAAGATGAAGCTCAAGCAAGGAGGATTTGGTTCATACATTGATCCACTCAACCTCAAGTGCTCCAAACTTTATTAAGGCTTTGTCTCATCCAGACGAAGCTTCTCCAAGGGAATCGAGTGTCGGTGATCACCTCTGGCAAGGTATGGGATTTTAAAACCATTAAACTAAATGTGGTGTGGAGCTTTGTGAAAAAATTTTCACCCCATCAGTTTTTGATTGTTGGATTTGATGCTCTCTGTCTTTAGATGGTGCGGGTTAAATTTGGTTTGATTCCATGCTAGATCTAGCTTGGATCTTCCCCTTGATCATGGACGGACTCTATTGATCAAGGGGAAGAACTTGGATCATCTCAGCCGAACATCTGTGCATTTTAGATGGATGGCTGAGATTATTCATCACATTTAGAAATCTATTTACCCTTTTTAAAATGCAGGGGATCCTTAGCCATCCGATCTTTGATCGGACGTGAAGAGATTAAAACGCATCGCCAGCTTGGGAGGTGAGTTAAGTGACCCTTCACGATGATGCATATAAAGCACACCATCATACCACCACGTGTCACACGTCTAGGGATTAGTGGGATTAGTTAAAAATGCTTAATTAATTTATGTTTAATCCAAGGATCTTCAAAAATGCATACCTCTCTATAGAAAATTCAGAAAAATATGAAATAAAATTTTATGGATAGATAATTAAACCTTTTATTAGAAAGTGTATTTTGCTAATTATTCATTGATTAAGCCTCTGATTAATCACAAATATTTTGGGTAAGTTTTAGGGGATGACTTCTACCTCTCCTAATTTTCTTGGAATTTATTGAAGGCTTGATTAAAATAATTGCATATGATTTTCTTAATTACCCTTCTTATGTGATTAAGCATAATTAGTGTATGATTAGTGATTATAACTTATGATTAGGTTTGATTAAGGTCAGATACAATAAGTAGGAGGTTTATGGAATAATTTTAGGGCATTTCCACTAAGCTATTCCCTAAAATTCCTCTTCTCTCCTTAATCTCCTCTTAATTAAGGGTTAATTCATTAATTATCCCTTTAAAATTTTTTTTAAAAATTCTAAAAAGTTTTAAAACTTAATTAATCTACCTTGGGTAGATGCTTAGGTGTTTAATTACCTAAGTTCAATTAAGAAAATCAAAACATAATTCACATGTGTGAAAGGGAGTTTTGAAATTACTTAAGCTAAACCCCTTAGCTTAATTAACTTTTAATTGTGAGCCAAATTGCATTAGGCCTTTTCATTATTAGGTGCATTGTAAATTTAAATTTCTTGTGGATTTTATGTCATCTCATTGGCTCATAAGTATTTAGTTAATTCTTCTTAGATGGTGTAGGTAAGGGTTAATTAAGTTACTTAATTCATACCTTAACCTAATTAATGCATAAAAATGAATCTAATTATCTAAAAATTAAACAAAAATATCAAACACTTGTGGGAATGGGTTAGGAACAATAAACTCATCTAACCTTTTTAAAATTAAATCAAACTTCAAACTAAATAAAAATTACTTTGGATTCACTTTGATACTAAATCTTAAAGTGTGCTACTTATACTTTAATTATAACATTGCATGTGATAGATTATAAAATCATGCTTAGTATAGGTTTCCTTTCTTTCTTATATTAGCATAATTTTGAATATTGGTAAGATCAGGTTCATTTGAAAAGAAACACTTAATTATTCTATTCATCCATACCATTTAAGAAGGGTTACTATACTTGCATACATGATAATATAAAAGGAATCATTAAAACAACTTTTGCATTTTCCTTTTCTATTTCATTTCTTTTATATACGTGCTTGTATTTAAAGAAAGTGGTATATTCCACAACCCAAGGTTGTGAGGCTTTAAGTATTAAGTGGGTCTTGTACTTTACACCTCTCATTAACAACTATACTCACTTATGTCTTTCTTACTTTCATGTATGTATGTGAAAATTTGGATAAAGAAAACTCTTTCTACTTAAAAAAAATCATACATGTTCAACTTCTAAATTTTCTTAAATGGATTACTTAGCACGCATTATAAACTATGTTAAATACTCTCATTTGCATGTATAGATATTCTTAGGGTCCATCCATATGCATGTTATATATGTTGGGAAAGAAATGAAGTAATGTGTGTTATGTGAATTTTGATTCATTTTATTTAATCTTAAAATGCCTTTCTTTTGAATAGTTTGTTTAGAGTTTATCTAAACTTAGGATTGATTAAAAGATGTAATCAAAAAATTCACCTAAATGAAACTAAAATGTGAATCCACTTTAAATTACTTAGGTTAGGGAAGGAAAGAGAAGCTCTTTCTCTTTTTTCTCTTCATAACTTAGTAATTAATTGTAGGTTTCACTTAAACCAAATTAAAACATGAAATAAAATCAAAACACTTAAAAACAACTTAAATGAAACCCTCCTCTAAGTTGAACATGTCCTTCACACTTAGAAAATTTAAACCTAAAGCCATAGCTAAGCATACCACACAAACCTTCAAAGCACACACATTAGCCTAAGTCACAACTTCTAGCCTTAGGTTAGGTTGGTGCATGGTTTGATGTTATGTTTTATTTTGTGATATATCTTTTAGACTGGATGTTATGGTGTATGCTCATAGAATGAATGGTATGATGTTCTTAGTCTAACTATTCTTTTCTACAGGGGGTTATGCTTAAGGGGAACTATCATAAATAAAAATATAAATGCTTTTGCTTGTAGGTGCTTTATACACCTAAGCATAATCAATAGGCCAGGTAGACCTACTCACCCATCTGTGGGGTGATAAGTCCAATATACATGCTTGGGATTTGTGTGGTGTGTTTTAGCAAACCTTTGTTTTGCAGGTGTTAGTTAGATTTCCACTTTTCCCTTTTCATGTAAAAATTTGTATAATTAGGATTTTAGAATAATTGTTATGAGGAATAGGATGATCATTGGTCATAAGATTCTATCTTATGCACCATGTGAAGCCTTGGAGCATCTACCATCTAACCATCCAAAGGGAGGAACCGAAAGAAGAAAGAAAGAAGAAAATAAGAAGAATGAAGAAAAGAAGAATGAAGAACAAAGCTTGAAGACCCCCATAATAATGAATTTCTTGCTTAATTATAATTTAATTCATTTATAATCTGGGTTGTGTAAAGGTAGAGCTCAGCTACCCATATTTGATATTTATGGGTTTGTGCGATGGTGGCTGACCACAACAACCATTTATTCTTTTTGGTATTAGCTTTATAAATTGATTGATGACTTGTTTAACTTTTGCATTAAGTGGCATGATTTTTCTAGTTTCTTCCTTGCTTATGGCCTAGATGTGGATTAGGCTCTTTAGAAAAAAATAAATCTTTTACCCAACTTAACAACTCAAATTAAAATTAAACAACTCATAATCTCACCCAAAGCTTAGGTTTAAAATCAAGATAAAAGAATTAGCAACCCCTTAGCTGGATGAGCATTTCTTTTATAATATCATGCACAACAGCATCCTATTTCACTATTGATTGGAGAGCTTCCACCATTGCTAAAGAAACTTGGCTTGACCTTTGAGCCATGGTGGAAAATTCACCTCCTCCTTCTGATTTTGGCCAATAATATTCTTTCTGCATTAGTCTATGAATCCTATTAGCCGTCAAAATAATTGTCCAAAAATAAAATAAAATAAAATTTGAATTGTATTAGATTTAGGTCATTTTGAAGCATGTCTCCTTTACATGATCTAGTCTCTTTAGAGAATTTGTTTAAGACTTAGTCTCTTTCTAAATAATAACTTGACTAGCTATCTTGCATAAGCATAAAGACTTTGCTACATGTATTTAAAATCATAGGAAGTTAGTTGGCGGCCACCCCAGGTAAGTCCAAGTTGTCGGTGGTTTGTCTCTTGTGGAGACAAACCAATTACCCAGTCTTAGATTTAGGTTGTGCTTTCAGCCCTCACCAAAGCTCCCTAGATTTAGGTTTTGAGGTTGCTTCTCCCCTTTGTGGGCCATAAGAATAATTCCTCACCTCTTAGGCATTTCCTTAATCTTGTGTTAAGGAATCTTAAGTCCTAAAATTCTAATGAAAAATACAACTCAAACAAATTAAATCAATTTTTAAAATGTAAAGCCCAACTATAGGATAGTTTGAGATGCTCGCTAGGTTTCCTAGCATCGTGGGCATCTCCTACTTATCTCCCATTTTGGCTTCGATAATACTCCCTCTTTTGATCAATCCCATTTTTATCTTCAAACATAAATTAATTGATTGATAGTTTTTCCTATTAAAATATTCAAAGACAACGATCATTTACCTTAATCGAGAGTTTTCCTAAGGGATCCCATCCCTTAGGATGTAATTAACTATGGGGGCTTGCCCTGTATAAGAACTTGATGAACCCAATTTAAAATAAACCCTTCTTTACTTTTTCTTGTAAAGTAGAGGAAGAATCCCTATTACATATGTAGACCTATCATCCTTAGAAGTCTTTATTAAGGTGATTAGGTAGATTAAAGGGTAGTGACTTTTATCTTTCGATATGGTACACTATTCCTTGATGACGTACTCGATCACCTGAATAAGTACATCTACGGATCTGCATGACATCCTAAAAAGACATATTTTTATCGTGTCTTGCCTTTTCTTTCTCCCCACAGATTTGAAGGCGACTCCCTATAGAAATTATAACCAATAGATTTTTCTTGCTACTCCGCTGGGGATGGTTCCTCTCTCCATCTTTGGTAAATGATTGTTGTCTATGAGTATCAATAGTGGGTTTGTACTTTGGTATGAATCCAAGACTATCCTTTTCTTCATTGGCACTTAGCTCATTTCATTCTTGAGTTGAGTTATCCAACATCTTTAGGTTTTATGACCGCATTCCTTGTTGGTCTTAAAACCCCCTTTTGGTCCTCCAATGGGTAAAATGAGAAAGATCTAAATAAAGAGAAAACTTTTTTAAAGACTTCCTGCTAATTATTCTCATGATAAGGAAAATTTCATCCTAAAATAATAAATCTTCCATAAAGAACTTTGCTTTTCAAAAGCACTTTTTCAAAAAATGCGCTTAATAAAATATTTTCACAAAATTTTATCGCCTTCATTTAACAATTCCCATAATTGTTACATGTCAGGATTTTCAAAAATAAAACTAATAACATTTTTCAAAAGTACAAACGAACATCTTCTTTCAATTCACTTTGATGAGGATTTCATTTTCAAAATAAAATAAATAATCATCCTTTCTAAAACATCAAAATCATAATCATAAAATTTTCAAAAGCACACATGAATTTTTATTCAATACACTCACACTTATTGAATAGAAGTTCATTTGTAAACAAAATTAAAATTTTCAAAAGCACACTTGAATCTTCTATTTCAATACACTCACTTATTGAATGAAGATCATTTTAAACAAACTAAAATAAAATTTTCTAAAACATGAATCTTTCTATTTCAATACACTTATACTTATTGAATGGAAAGTTCATATGTAAACAAAACTAAAATTTTCAAAAAAAAAGCATACATGAATACCTTCATTTATATACTTAAGTTTATTAAATGAATATTTCATTCCTAAATAGTAATAAATATCTTTTAGGAAATTCCACTTAAAACTATCTAACATATATTTTAAAGTTAGAATTCCTCTCTTTCAAAAAGCAACAATCATACACAAAAATTTTATATTTCAAAAATAAGATTGATCTCCATTCCACATACCTAAATTTGTTGAATGGAGGTCTCTTTCAAAATTTAAATCAACATCATATTTCAAAATTTTTTTTAAACATACATTTTGGAATTTCATTTAACATACCCAAATTGTTAAGTGAAGTCTCCAACTAAAACCAAAATTTTCAAACAACATTTGGAACGTCATTTAACATACCCAAATTTGTTAAGTGAAGTCTCCAAATCCAAAATCCAAAAAATTTCTAAAAAACACATTTTTGGAACTTGATTTAACATACCCAAATTTGTTAAGTGAAGTTTCCAAGTCTAAAATCAAAATCAATAATCATATTTTAAAAAAAAATTTCAAACACATTTGAAAATTCATTTAACATACCCATATTTGTTAAGTTAAGCTTCCAAATTCAAAATTCCAAAATCAACAATCATATTTCAAAAAAATTTTCAAACACATTTGTATATTCATTTAACATACCCAAATTTGTTAAGTGAAGCTTCCAAATTTAAAAATCCAAATCAACAATCATATTTTAAAATTTTCTAAACACATTTGGAACCTCACTTAACATACTCAAATTTGTTAAGTGAAGTCTCCAAATTCAAAATCCAAAAATTTTTAAATACATTTGGAACCTTACTTAACATACCCAAATTTGTTAAGTGAAGTCTCCAAATTCAAAATGAAAAAATTTTCAAACACATTTGGAACATCACTTAACATACACAAATTTGTTAAGTGAAGTCTCCAAATCAAAATTTAAAAAAATTTTCAAACATATTTGGAACTTCATTTAACATACATAAATTTTAAGTGATGTTTCCAAATCCAAATTCAAACATTTTTCAAAACATATTTTGGAACTTCACCTAGCATACTCAAATTTTCTAAGTGAAGTTTCCAAAGTCAAAACCAAAATTTTCAAACACCTTTGAAACTTCTTCCCTTAGCATACCAAATTTGCTAAGGAGAAGTTTCCATTTTTCAAAACCAAAATAAATCAAAATTTTAAACACACCATTTGGAATTTCATTTAGCATACTCAAATTTGCTAAGTGAAATTTTCATTTCACAAAACCAAGTGCGATTTCACCTTTAGCATACCAAATTTGTTAAATTTCCACTTTCAACACATCAAAATAAAATGAAACACTTAGGATCCCCTTAGCATACCAAATTTGCTAAGGATCCTACCTCAAAAAATTAAAACATTCCAAACAAATGAAATACTTAAGATTTTCTTAGCATACCTAACTTTGCTCAGAATCCTATTTTCAAAAATTAAACAAAATACACTTGGATTCTTCATTTAACATACCTAAATTTGCTAAGTAATAATTCCAAAATTTTGAAAATCAAAACAAAACTCACAAAAAAAAAATAATCACTTTTACTTTACTTGGAATGCCTAAATTTGCTAAGTAAAATTCCAAAACAATCAAACAAAACAAAACCAATTTGACCCTTACTTTAACATACCTCAATTTGTTAAAGAAAAGGGTCTCCCAAATCAAAAATTCAAATTCAAAACAATAATGAACCTATGGAAGCATCCTATCAAAATTTTGAATCCATATTTCAACATACCTAAATTTATTAAAGTTTGGATTCATATTCAAATTCCTCTTTCAATCAATCTTCTTAAATCTATTTGAACCCCACTTAACACTTCCAAGTTGTTGGATGTGGGTTCAAACTTTCAAAATTCAAAATTCAAAATCTATGGAGATAGAAAACTAATACAAGTTCATTTCTCATTGTAGATCCTTTTCGCGCAATTCGTTCAATCTACTATAGTTTTTGATATGGTTGTTCTCATAAGTTTGTCTTCACCTTCCCCATGGCATGGATCTAGCTTTAGATCAGGCTGACTTCCCCCGTTTGGACCATACCCCCCTGATTCACTTTGGCCGGGGATTTGAGGGAGCTAGAATCACTTGTGAGGGCATTCCCTCACCATCCAACAGGAATGAAGGTGAGCAATCGCATCGTGATAGACTTACCTTTTGATTGATGTCTCCTCACTAAGAGGAAAGCGTGGCACATAGACTCATGCAGTGGTCAGCGATAGTACCAATTCTAGTGCGTTCATCCCAGAGTTTCCCATGTTATCTCGCGCAAGACCCTACCATCTGCACTCCAGGGTAAGGCTCCCCGGTTTTAGGGCTTGCCTCCTCCACATTTGAGTATGGGTCTAGCTCACTCCTCTCATCCTACCCATACCAGCATGAATAAGATGGTATGATTAAACAAGCCCACTCCTGATAGCTATAAAAGTAGCTACCATGGATGAGTCTCCCATCACTTCACCACGTTATAGAAAACTAATTCATCCTCTAGAGATAAAGAGGATGCTAGGAGGATTCGATCGTCACCTGCTCCAGTGGTGGACTTATAGCCACCAGTTTCTAGGAGTAGGAGGTCATACACCAGCCTCTGCTCTGTTCTATGCAAGGTAGGTAGAGCATACAAACATTTAGAGTCTGACACACAGTTTGACCTTGAATCTATATCCCCATGTAGGGAGGCAGATTTTAGAGAGGCCCGTGAGGCCCATACATCGCACATTACTAGCAGAGAGAGATGAAGGTTCAGTCACACTTGTTTCGCTTTGATTTTTTTTGAATGCTACTACCACACCATAGATAGATTCTCTCATGAGGACCACCATGAGGGCGTCATAGAGAGTCGGCGGTGCCTCCACCCCACCGCTCTACCCTTGTCCATCACCGATAGGTTTCGATCACCCATTCTTCTAAGGCCATGAAGGCCATCTGAGAAAAATACCTCATTGGTGATCCTTAAGATCCTACCCCTCCTACACCACCCATTGGTAGGTCGAGCTCTCTCTTGACCTTGGTGGTGAAGGAGAGTGGTGACCCCAAGCATCATGGTCATCCTTCACCAACTCGCCCCATATGGATGTGAGATGGTGACAATTATCATAGATATTCCAATAGTTGTTATAGCGGTGGAGGATCATCCTAGGATTATTACCATTATTACCGTAGTAGTCGAGTATCATTCTTCTAATGAGTACCCACAGATTGACTCCTGCAAAGAGGTCCTGCTCACATCATGATGGACCACATCTCGCCCAAACTTATACCTATTGAGTTAGATTGTTCCTTAGATGAGATAGTTGCACTATTTTATGGAGAAGAAGGAGATCTTAGGGTAATGCGTCCGATGAAGAGAGTCAAAGATCAATCCCAATGAAGATGACTTGATGGGGATTCACTGGGATATGCATGGTCGATTGAGGATCTCTTCTGGGAGAAAGGCCATGGAAGGTGATGAGGTTGATCAAGAGACATGAGACACCGACTTTAGCTAAGGTAGAAGGACAGTGATTGATAGGATGACAGTTATAGACTTGTTAGCGTAGTGTCAAGCCCCTCCAGTTCATCCTATTATAGTCAATGAAGCTAGTGCATGTCTTAGATCGAAGACTCTACCTCTGTTAAGCAAGGTAACACTAGTATAGGAAGGTAAGTGGATAGTACCTCCATACAAGAAAAGATCTAAAATCCATGGTGAGCAAAGGTGAAGGAAGCTCAAGCTCGGGTGGATCATCGGTTCCAAAGGGTAGACCCTACCTAGAGAATTCGATGCTATCCAATATCCCAAGGGTTTCGTGCCTCCTTCCTTCAAAAGCTTTGATGGCGTGGAATCTAGGCATCATATAGCTACTCAGGCCGTTATTGTAACGAGTGGCGGATGCTTTACTCTTTAGACTCTTTATCAGTAGCTGAGCGGGTATTACTTTTGATTGGTATGCTGAACTGCCCAATGGTTAAATAAAGACAATTTATGAGTTAATGCAACTCTTCATCAAGAGATTTACTAGAGCTCCATAAAGGGTTACTGTTGGTGATCTCATTGTAGCACAACAACACTCCAGTGAGTCACTTATTGATTATATTCTCTGATGGCATAACATGAGTATGAAGTGTGAACCTCAACTGTCTGAATAACATGCTATTGAGATTCTTTTGAAGAATATCCATGGCTCGGTCACCTTCATGCTTAAGGGTTTCACTATCAAGACATTTGAGAAGTTAATCAACTAGGAGGCTAGTCTACAAGGAGAGGCCAAATAGTTGCCTCAAGAAATCAAAGGTTTATGAGAAGAAGCAAATACATGGTTGACAAGGGAAGCTAACTAGAGATCGCCAGAGACCATGACCTCAGCCTCCACCTCCTTTGCCACCACCGGGATTGGCCTCCACTCCTCCACACCCAGCCATCGCCACCATACCACGAAGAAGGTGGCATGCATATCTGCTGCCATGTAGCTATGATCCTCCTACTCTTTTAGATAAGTTAAACAAACCTTATTCTTTTAAGAGGGAAGTAATTAGGAAAATATTTAAGAATCTTTTAAAGAATCCTGATTTTTAACTATCCGAGCCTAGGAGACTGGAGGAAGTAGGCAAAAGTCATGATCCAAACTTTTTCCCTTACCATCGTAGCTAGGCCACATTTTGGAGGATTGCTTTACATTCAAGGACTAGCTTGAACATAGTTTCAAGACCGGTGCTGTAGTTATCCCAAAGGAATACCTTATGGAACAACCTTCTAGTTCCATTAGGGTAATCCTTGGGGATACAAGTGATCCTACCAAAACCAAAGAAGGTTGGGACATTTATTTATCTAAAACCTCTAAGAAAATAATTAAGATCAAGCTTTCTTTGTAGTGTTGAGTCTCAAACCTCCAACACCAAGGAAGGTTTGCAAGTGCCAACTCTAGAAAGTGGGAGCTCAAGAAGTGTGCGAAGCATGTGTCAGCCTAGGATAGCCCCTTAGCACAGCCACTGACCATGTCCAGTCTCCAGCCTCTAGTTATAGCTTTCACACTGGTGACTTCTACCATTTTAGCTAGCTATTCTGTTTCTTCTACTAATAAAACTCTTGTATCTATGAATATGGGTATCAAATACCTTACTCCACTTAATCTACTTAACTTCTACTTTGTACCCACAAATACTTCTAAGAAATTGAGGAATAAAGCTAGTTTGAATTATATCTGTCTCTTCTGATGAGTTGTCTTCTTCTATTCCTAACGATAACTCTTCAAGTCTAATTAACTATAACAGTTATGATCTTCCTCTTTCTGATTTAGAGTTGTATTTTCCAACTCTGAATACTACAGGTTCACCTCTTGAGATAGACTTGGAATCATCTCGACATGAGAGTCCCATAGGAGAAGCTAGTGGAGCAAGTGTGTAGAATCTTCCACCTTCTTGCCTCTAGAGATTACCGAAGTCAACCTCCGTAGTGGCAAGGTTTTACCTCCTAGAGTAGCACCTCAAGATAAAGGGAAACAAGTCATTGCTACTAAAGATCAAGAAGCCCTTCCACAGGATGCTCCACCTTGGATATGCTTGTGGAAGACCAGCCGAAGGTGGACTACAATGTCCTTTCTCATCTAAGAAAGTTACCATCTAATCTAAGCATATATGATGCCCTTGCCTTATCCAAAGAGATGAGATAATCACTAATCAAGGCCCTCCTTGATTTTGAGATATGCTTAGCTCAGCTAACCGCTATAGGTGAGGAAGCACATTATACAAAAGAAGCCTAAGGGATCACCTTCATAGATGACAATCTTCAATTGGGAGAGTTGGAGCACAACCTTCCCCTATACATTACAGTCTACATGGACAGGTTTAGACTCGCTAGGGTTCTCATGGATTTAGCTGCATTGGTGAACATTATGAGCCTAAAGAACCTTGCCTATTTGAAGATCGACATCTCTACTCTCTGAGGAGATATGATGATGTTGAGAGGATTCAATGATCAAGGTGAGCGGGCTTTAGGTTCTATAGTGTTACCATTGGAGATCAGTGACTGAAAGATTGAAACCAAGTTCTACATCATTGATTCGAATACTTCATTCACTACTTTGCTTGGTAGGCCTTGAATACATCAAAATAAGATTGTTCTATCCTCCCTCCATCAGTGCATCAAGTTCAGAAAAGATTGAATTGAATATCATGCCAACGGAGATGAAAATCCATTTTCTGTTAGAGAGGTTCAGATCTGTGAGGATGCGACCTACTATCTTCCTCAACACACCCTTTCTCGTGAACTTGGACACAATTCAAATGCAAAACCAAAATAAAAAGAAAATGAAGCAAAAGAAAAGATAAAAGAAAATAAAAGAAAAATAAAAGTCCAAGTGAACAAAAAATGGGAATTGAAGAAGAAGTAGATCAACATATCTCATTCCACCCATAATTCATTCCATCATATGGACATGTGGGTAGGATGGCTCAACCTCCACTTGGCAGAGGCAGAGGTAGAAACAGAGGTACTTCTAGAGGTGGGAGACCCCCTAGTTGGCCTTCAGCCAATAGAGGTCGTGTTCTAGTTCATAGGAGTACCCCTACTATTCACATAGACTTGGAATCCAACTCGGAGGATGAGTTTAATGTGATTAGTATACCAGCCAACCCCTCTCAGTGGGTTCCATTGGAGGTGACTTTTGATCCTAGAGATGAAGACCAGGCCTCCAAGCAAAGCAAAGTATTCAAATCGGTTTGTGAAACTATTAGGTAGCTTGGGAACCTTAGCTCAAACCTCTTACATCTAAAGTTGAAGGTTTAGTAGTTAAGGAAGTCCCTAAGTCTTCCAGGACATGAAGCATAAGAGGTTCTTTTAGGTTCATCATCCTCAAGTCCGAGCTTGATGTAGATTTGAGGAAGACACTTTTAATTAATGGAATTACCTTTTGACTTTTACTCACCTTGTGTTCAAAATCTTATACAAAAAGGTTTAGTTCCTCACACATGGTCCAAGCACAGGTCAGAGTACTTCAAAAAGCTTTGGAACAATACAGGTAGGGAAGCACAATCAAGAGCAGGACTAGGATTCAGTATAGTGGGTCTGGTCAATGACAAAGATTATCACCTAGTTCTTACCAACTATTTGAAATCTGATAGGTTCTTCTCACACATCCCTAGCTCTTATGAGAATGTGTGTTTATAAACTTGAGATGATCCAGATGATCTCTCAAATAAAAAGGCACCACCAAAATTTGAAGAGGAGATTCATTCAACAATCGACAAACTTAAAGAAATCAATCTCGGGATAGAAGTCCTTGCCTGACATACATCAATTAGAATGAAGAAGAAACCAATTTAGTTAGTTATTGATTGTTTAAGATTGCTTCACATGGAGTTATGAAGAAATGCAATTATCTCGACGTAGGTCCACAAGCTAGCAATAGACCTAACATTACCCTTAAGCAAGCTCCTAGACATGCGGTTAAAATTGAACAATAGTCATTCAAGTCAAGAAACGATTGATGCCGGTTTCATCGAAAGAATAATATCCTACCTGGTTGGCTTGTGTCATCCCAGTTAAGAAGAAAAATGACCAAATTCGTATATGCATCGATTTTAGGGACCTAAATAAAGCATGTCCTAAGGATGAGTTTCCTCTTCTTATACTAGAGTTAATGGTGGACATTGCCTCATCTCATGTAGTCTTCTCTTTCATGGATGGATCATCTGGCTACAATTAAATCAAGATTTCTCCTGAAGATGAAAGAAACACTGCTTTTCAAATCCCAATCAGAATCTTCTATTATAGGGTCATGCCTTTCGGCATTAAAAATGCTGGTGGTATATACCAATGAGCCATGACTCAGATCTTTAACGAACTCATTCATCATCAAGTTGAGTGATATGTTATTGATCTAGTAGTCAAGAGTTTAGAAAAGGAAGACCACCTCTTTGACTTGAGAGTAGTTTTTGAATGGTTAAGATAATATAACTACAAAATGAATCCCCTGAAGTGTGCCTTCGGAGTAGCTTTAGAGAAATTTCTTGGGTTTGTTGTACGACACCAGGGAATAGAAATAGATTTTGAAAATATTAAAGCCATCTTAAAAATGCCACCTCCTGAGAGTTTAACTCAACTCATATCCTTTCAAGGATGACTGGCGTATCTAAGATGCTTTATCTCCAACCTATTAGGGAGATGCAAACTATTTTCAATACTTGTCAAAAAGGATGCCAAGTTCAAGTGGGATGATAAGTGTCAGCATGCATTCGAAGTTATCAAATAATACTTGGTGAAGTCCGCTCTAGCGCCTATCCGGCAAGCCATGATCCTTTACGCTACATTGGATGACTCTGGCTCTATTGGCCCAAGCCAATGAGGAAGGAAAGCACACTCTACTACCTCAATCATCATCCTTAAAGTAAAACTATCACCTATGAGAAACATTGCCTAACTTTGATCTTTGCATCTCAAAAGCTATGACACTACATGCTTTCTCATAAGGTGAACTTGATCTCTATAACCAATCCACTACAGTACTCCATGACATGGCCAATGCTTTTTGAATGTTTGGCTCATTGGTCCATGATACTCTTGCAGTTTGATATCACATTTGTACCCCTCCATGTGGTAAAAGGACAGCACTAACAGATTTCTTAGCAGCACACCCACTTCTTGCTGATTCTCCACGTAGTGATGATCTCCCTGATGAATAAATCATGAACTTAGGGGAGGCCAGCAACCACCAATGGGAGATGCATTTTGATGTTGCTGCTTCTTTTCTTAAAGGTGTAACACCATGATATATTTTTTCAGGAAAGGCAGGGGTAGGAATAGTTCTCCTAACTTCAAACTACAATGTGATGATATTCTTATACTATCTTTCCAACCCCTGCACCAACAATGAAGCTGAGTATGAGGCTTTGATTACTAATCTGGAGTTAGCCATCACTATCAGTGTCAAGAGCATCAACATCTTTGGAGATTCTTAGTTGATAATCAACTAGATTGTAGGGTCCTATCAGGTTCTCAAACCCAAGCTTCGTCATTACTACGAGTATACCATGAAGGTGTTGGCCCAAATTCCTGAAGTCACCATCTACAAGGTTCCCCGAGTAGAGAATGCATCAGCAGATGCCTTGGCCAAACTTGCCAAAGAGTTGGCATGTCTGAAAGATGGGTCCATTTCAATAAGGATCCAAAATAGACAAGTTTTATCCCTTATTGATTCTAAACTCATCGAAAGACTTTCTCTTAAAGGGGAGGTTTTCATTGCCAAAATGGACAAGGAGCTAGATTGGAGGCAACCGTTCATAGATTACTTAAACACTGACAAACTACTTCAAGAGAAATCATAAGCCCATCAGGTGAAATAGAGAGCTCTCTCTTACTCCGTTGTTGATGGTACCCTATACTGCTAGTCCTTTGACCAAATGTCATTATGCTGTTTAGATAAACACGAAGCTTGTGGCATTGTAACTGAGGTACACTCAGGTCTATCTGGAGCTCAACAATCTGATTCAAAGATGAAGACAAAGATCAAAAGACTTGGATACTACTGGCTTTCAATGATCACAGTTGCATGGATGCATCTAGGAGATGCCATCAGTGTCAGGTGCACGGTGTGGACCTCCACCAACCACCCAACATTCTACAACCTACGTTGGCCTCATGGCCATTTGAGTGTTGGGGTATCAAATTATAGGTTCGATCGATCCTCCTTCTTCCAAGGGGCATCGATTCATCTTAGCTACCACCGACTACTTTTCCAAGTGGTCGAAAGCCATCCAACTCAGAGAGGTCACAACTCACCATGTGCTTCTTTTTAGAACCATATCATATTAGTTTGAGCCTCAATGAATTATATTCGATAATGCGCATTCAACGAAGATCAGCAGTTCTGAAAGACACGATAGATTAGAGATACTCCACCATCTACTACCCCAGGGCTAATGGTTTAGTAGAAGAATTCAATAAAACTCACATCCATATATTGAAGAAGACTCTTGATGACAATAAATGATAGTGAAATGAGCAGTTGGTTGAAGCTTTGTGGGCTTATCGCACCACATACCAAACTCTAACTTAGTTTACCCTATTTTCCTTAGTGTATGGGTCTGAAGCTGTTCTTCCCTTAGAAGTTCAACTCCCATCACTAAGGATAGCATTGGGTAACAAGATCACTATAAAGCAAATGAAGTTAGAAGAGCTCAAGGGAGGAGAGTCGCCACGTGCAAAATTTTGAGTTATACAAGACCAAAATGATTCAAGCTCACAATAAGTTGGTCTGCCCTAGGTCTTTCTGAGTATAAGAACTTGTGTCCTAAAGAGACTAATTATTGCTCGTCGAAAGATGGGAGGCAAGTTTGAAACTACTTGGGAAGGCCTGTCATGAGAAGGCCACCAGGAGGATCTTATCAACATTGATTGTAAGAACACCGATGCTTCCAATTAATGGCTCTATCTAAAGAAATGTTACCATGAAATAAATTTGTTTGAAAACAATCATTAAAAAAGAACAAAATCTAATTCCATTCATCAAATCTTCTCTTCTTTCAAGTTGTCTTATCTTGAATCCACCGTCTGAAAACTTCAATCTCGACATTATTAGAATAAGTGTAAGAGAACGTGAGAGGCATCCTATTTCAATTAGCATAACTAAGTTAGGTGTTGGAGAACCTAAGCGGCATCCTTTCTTAGTGGGAATCTTATTGCCATCCGTGGCATCATTTCATAACTCCTCAGCATGTTTTAAGGTAATTGTAAGAGTCCCCTAGTGGCATCCTATTCCTTTTAACACATGCACAACAACAAAACACAAATCTTTTATCTCGAGCTATTTTGATGTGAGAGCAAGCCCCCTGTGGCACTCACTCATTAGCTGCTCTAGGTCGGGTCTACATGCTACCTCGCTAATATGTCACCCTAGTGGTCATTTATTGGAAGATGTGAGTCCCTGCGCTTTCTTTCTGACTTGTTCATTGCAAACTAATGAGCATATCGTTAGTATGGTAATCTTCACTGCCTTGTCAGTAAACTACCTCATGTTGACTTTGTTTAAGATGATGTGAGTCCTCGTGATTTCTTCTTAAACTAACCATCATGTTCTAACTAAATTTAGTATATTTGAGGCTTAGGATAAGTCCCCAAGAGGCTCCTTTTCTCTTGACTACTTTTGAGTTGATATAAGTCCCCCAATGACATTCACTCAGTAGTCGCCCTAGGTCGGATAACACCTATCGAGCCGAAGACAGACTATCACAACAATCAGTTCTGCTATAAAAAGATGTGAGTCCCCGAGGTTTCTTCCTAGGTTGATTATTGCAAACCGATGAGCACCTTAGGTTGGTTGATGTTCGCTATGCTGACAGCGACTCACCTAGTGAGTACACCACTCTTAGTAGATATGAGTCCTTGCACTTTCTCTTTGAGTTGGACACTGAATACCTATTGGATGTATGACTAGCCATGTCATCTTCTCCAGGGTGTTGGATTAAGACTTTATCGGCCCCATCCCCTGTGGGCACTCTATTTGGATCAAGTATTTTGCGACCACATTTAGACACCACTCGGGTTACTTTTGGATTAGACAATTCCCCTTTCCTAGTAGCCACCCCTATGGTTGGAGAATTTGTTCAACAGATGCACAAATTTTCCCTTGGTTCAGTAAATCTGAGATAGGTCTAGGCTGATATAAGCTCCTTCTCAGTTTGATCCCTCGCAAACTAACAGGGTCCATGATAAACTAAAATAAACAACAAACAAATAAAAATTAATTCGCTTGCGGATTAGGAATTCAAGCCCCCAAAAGGCCCCTTCTCCCAACCAGGCATCCTATCTTTAGGGTAGTGTCAGCAGAACTCCCTATAGAAATTGCCTGACTACTTGAGTTGAGATAAATCCACGGTTGTGGTACTCCTAGTCACCCAGTCGCTCAATGCTTTTACCCTGGCGGTTACCCGACAATCATTCTACTTTGGAAGATGTAAGACTATGATGCATTCTTTCTAGCATGATTATCGAAAATCAACGGGTAGCCTTAGGTCGGGTTTGAATTGTTACCCAAAGCAACTGATCACCCCAGTGGTCTTTCCTAGTGGAAGATGTGAGTTCCCAAGTTTTTTTGCCTTCAATTGATCATTGTAAACTAATAGGCACTCCTTTGGTTGGATAGTTCTCCCATCGGCTGGGAAGCTACTCCCTTGGTTCGGTAAATTTGAGATATGTCTATGCTTCTATAAGCTCCTTCTCAGTGTGATCCATTGCAAACCAACAAAATTCATCAAAATAAATAAATATAAAAAATGAAATTTATCTTGACTATTCTAGAGCTGATTTAAGTCCCCTAGTGGCATTCACCCAATAGTCAGCCCTAGGTTGAGTTTGATTTGTTGTCCAAAGCAATCAATTACTCCAGTGGTTCCTTGTTTCTAGAAGATGTGAGTCCTCATTCTTTCTTCGTAAGACTTAACCATTATATACCAAAAGGCAGCTCCCCTTTGTTGGATAGTCCTACCTTGCGGTTGGTAGACTATTCCCTTTGAATTAGTAAATTTGAGTTAGGTCTAGGCCTCCATGACCCCTACTCAGTGCAGTTCATCGCAAACCTATGGAATCCATCATAAACAAAATAAACAAATTTGAAAAATGATAATCAACCTTGACTATCTTTGAGTTGATCTAAGTCCCCCAATGGCATTCACTCAACAGTCAGCCCTAGGTTGGGTTTCAATCTGTTGTCTTGCCAATATATTACCCCAACAATTGGTCTCTACTTTAGAGGATGTAAATCTATTACGCTTTCTTCCTAGTATAGATGCTGCATACCGAAAGGCATCCCTTTGGTTGGATAGTCCTACTATGTGCTTAATAGACCACCCCTTTGGATTGGTAAATCTTAGTTAGGTCTTAGCTTCCATGGTTCTTATTCAGTACAACCCATTGCAAATCAATAGGGTTCATCCTAAAAATTTAAACCTAACAAAATTGAAACAAATCTAACCCTCTTCCCTAGTGGAACAAATCAAATCTTTTTCTCCTCAGTGAGAATCAAATCAAACCTCTCATCCCCATGTGGATAACTTGCTTCCCAGTGGAGGGTTCACACTCTATCCCTTAGTGGATTTCTTCCTTCTCTCTTATGTCTTGAACATAAGTAGAGCCACATTGCACTAAACTCTAGATTCTTTCTTTTCCTTGGGTTAAGAACATATTATTTCTGTCAGTGCTTGAGATATTTTGGGTATTGTTGATAGTGTCGGTCAACACCAATACTTGCGGTGTTCCTTATTACTCACACCACACCTATTTGGCGCCCTTTGTTGACCTCATTTTTAGAATGAGCTCTCAACCCCTCCATCTTAGACAAAGGACTCCTCTTAGATTTTAAGAGTTTTTTAGTCTTAAGACACATCTAGTGATTAGGTGGATACTCCAACTTAGACCTAGAGACTTAGAAGAGTTAGCCATACAAATAGGTCATGCCTTAAGGGTGTTAGGAAAATTTCCTACCCTTAGCTTAAACCTTTCCTCACTTTTGTTCTTTCAAGTCAAACTCCAAATCAATTCTATTTGATTTTCTCCAAACTCAATTCTATGATTCAACTCCATGATTAAACTCCATGAATGAAATCTATGATTGAAATCCATGGTTGAAATCCATGAATGAAACCCATGATCAAAATCCACCAAAAATTCCTAAGTCCAAAGTAAGCCTAAGTCCCTAAGCCTCCCTTAAGGACTTAACCGAAATTATGATTCAAACTTATCCAAATATTTGAAATCTTCTCATAATTCATTTATATTCTCATTTATATTCACATATATAAATGAAATATAAATTCAAATAAATTAAACTAACCTCAAAAATTCCAAATCAATTCATTAAAATTTTCCTAAGTCATTAATTTTCCATTAATGGACTTAGCACAAAACTTGATCGAATCAATTCAAACTCATGAGATTTTTCAAAACTTATTTATATTCTCATTTATATTCTCATATATAAATGAAATATAAATATAAATCAATCCAATCAAATGCAAAAAAATCAAATTCAAAATTTAAAATCCTTGAAATTCCCCTTAAGTCTTTAATTTTCCATTAATGGACTTGGCCCAAACCTTGATCAAATCAATTCAAACTTATTAGATTTTCTCAAAAATCTTTTATATTCTCATTTATATTTACATATCTAAATAAAATATAAATATAAATTAATCAAATCAAGTATCAAATTAAAATTCCCAATTTAAAATCTCCTTAAGTCATTAATTTTTCATTAATGAACTTAACCTAAACCTTGATCAAACCATATCAAACTCATGGGATTTTATCAAAACTTATTTATATCCTTATTTATATTCTCATATATAAATGAAGTATAAATATAAATCAATCCAATCCAATTCAAAAATTAAATTTCAATTTAAAAATTTCCTTAAATCTTTTAAATTCCCTTTAATGGATTTAACCTAAATCATGATTAAACCACTTCTTATGTTAGTATAATTTTGAATAGGAGTTGGTCAGATGCAAGGTTCTTTTGAAAAGAACCCAACACTTACTTAATTCTATTCCCTATTCATCCCTATGCTGCCATTTAAGAAGGGTTACCTATACTTGCATACATAAATTGCATAAGATAAAATGAATCCATTAAACAACTTTTTGCATTTTCCTTTTCTATTTCATTTCTTTTATATACGTGCTTGTATTTAAGGAAAGTGGTATATTAGTCTGGATAACCCAAAGGTTGCGAGGCTTTAAGTAGCCCTAAGTAGGTCTTGTACTTTACACCTCTGGTTAACAATGGCGCTATACTCACTTATGTCTTTCTTACTTTCATGTATGTATGTGAAAATTTGGATAAAGAAAACTCTTTCTACTTAAAAAAAATCATACATGTTCAATTTCTAAATTTTTTTAAATGGATTACTTAGCAGGCATTATAAATTGTGTTAAATACTCTCATTTGTATGTATAGATATGCTTAGGGTCCATCCATATGCATGTTATATATGTTGGGAAAGAAATGAAGTAATGTGTGTTATGTGAATTTTGATTCATTTTATTTAATCTTAAAATGCCTTTTTTTGAATAAGTTTGTTTAGGGTTTATATAAACTTAGGATTGATTAAAAGATGTAATCAAAATATTCACCTAAATAAAACTAAAATGTGAATCCACTTTAGGAATTGCTTAGGTTAGGGAAGGAAAGAGAAGCTCTTTTCTCTTTCCCTCTCTTCATAACTTAGTAATTAATTGTAGGTTTCACTTAAACCAAATTAAAACATGAAATAAAATCAACCCAAAACACTTAAACAACTTAAATAAAACCCTCCTCTAAGTTGAACATGTCCTTCACACTTAAAAAATTTAAACCTAAAGCCATAGCTAAGCATACCACACAAGCATTCAAAGCACACTCATTAGCCTAAGTCACAACTTCTAGCCTTAGGTTAGGTTGGTGCATGGTTTGATGTTATGTTTTATTTTGTGATATATCTTTTAGATGGGATGTTAGGGTGTATGCTCATAGAATGAATGGTAGGATGTTCTTAGTCTAACTATTCTTTTCTACAGGGGGTTGTGCTTAAGGGGCACTATCATAAATAAAAATATAAATGCTTTTGCTTGTAGGTGCTTTATACACCTAAGCATAATCAATAGGCTAGGTAGACCTAGTCATCCATCTGTGGGGTGATAAGTCTAATATACATGCTTGGGATTTGTGTGGTGTGTTTTAGCAAACCTTTGTTTTGCAGGTGTTAGTTAGATTTCCACTTTTCTTTTTTCATGTAAAAATTTGTATAATTAGGATTTTAGAATAATTGTTATGGGGATTAGGATGATCATTGGTCGTAAGATTCTATCTTATGCACCATATGAAGCCTTGGAGCATCTACCATCCAACCATCCAAAGGGAGGAACCGAAAGAAGAAAGAAAGAAGAAAATAAGAAGAATGAAGAATAAAGCTTGAAGACCCCCATAATAATGAATTCCTTGCTTAATTATAATTTAATTCATTTATAATCTGGGTTATGTATAGGTAGAGCTCTGCTACCCATATTTGATATTTTTGGATTTGTGCGATGATGCCCGACCACAACAACCATTTATTCTTTTTGCGATTAGCTTTATAAATTGATTGATGACTTTTTTAGCTTTTACATTAAGTGCATGATTTTTCTAGTTTCTTCCTTGCTTATGGCCTGGTTGTGGATTAGGCTCTTTAGGAAAAATAAATCTTTTACCCAACTTAACAACTCAAATTAAAATTAAACAACTCATAACCTCACCTAAAGCTTATGTTTAAAATCAAGATAAAAGAATTAGCAACCCCTTAGCTGGATGAGCATTTCTTTTATAATATCATGCACAACAGCATCCTATTTCACTATTGATTGGAGAGCTTCCACCATTACTAAAGAAACTCAGCATGAACTTTGAGAGCCGTGGTGGAAATTCACCTCCTCCCTTCTCGTTGATTTTGGTTAATAATATTTTTTCTCACGCTTTAGTCATATGAATCCTATTAGCCTGAGTCAAAATAATTGTCCAAAAATAAAAATAAAATAAAATTTGAATTGTATTAGATTTATGTCATTTGAAGCATGTCTCTTTACATGATTTAGTTTCTTCAGGGTGTGAGTTTAAGTACTTAGCCTCTTTCTAAATAACAACAGTTTAGCTATCTTGCATAAGCATAAAGATTTGTCTATATATATTTAAAATCATAGGAGAAGTTAGTTGGTGGCCACCCCTAAGCGGCTGTAAGTCCAAGTTGTTGGGTGGTTTGTCCTCTCTTATGGAGACAAACCAATTACCCATTTTTTCTTTAGATTTAGGTTGTGCTTTCAGACCTCGCCAAAGCTCCCTAGATTTAGGTTCTGAGGTTGCTTCTCCTCTTTGTGGGCCATAAGCATAATTCCTCACCTCTTAGGCATTTCCTTAATCTTGTGTTAAGGAATCTTAAGTCCTAAAATTCTAATGAAAAATGCAACTCAAACAAATTAAATTAATTTTTAAAAAGAAAAGCCCAACTATAGGATAGTTTGAGATGCTCGCTAGGTTTCCTAGCATTGTGGGCATCTTCTACTTATCTCCCATTTTGGCTTTGATAATACTCCCTCTTTTGATCAATCCCATTTTGATCTTCAAACATAAATTAATTGATTGATAGTCCTTCCTATTGAAATCTTCAAAGACAACGATCATTTACCTTAATCGAAAGTTTTCCTAAGGGATCCCATCCCTTAGGATGTAATTAACTATTGGGGCTTGCCCCAGTATGGGAACTTGATGAACCCAGTTTAAAATAAACCCTTCTTTACTTTTTCATGCAAAGTAGGGGAAGAATCTCTAGTACATTGGTAGACCCATCATCCTTAGAAGTCTTTATTGAGGTGATTAGGTAGATTAAAGGGTATTGACTTTTGTCTTTCGAGATGGTATACTATTCCTTGATGACGTACTCGATCACCTGAATAAGTACATCTACGGATCTGCGTGGCATCTAAAAAGATAAATTTTTATCGTGTCTTGCCTTTTCTTTCTCCCCACAGATTTGAAGGCGGCTCCCTATAGAAATTTTAACCAATAGATTTTTCTAGCGACTCCACTGGGGATGGTTCCTCTCTTTATCTTTGGTAAATGATTGTTGTCTTTGAGTATCAATAGTGGGTTTGTATTTTGGTATGAATCCAAGACTATCCTTCTCTTCGTTGGCACTTAGCTCATTTCATTCTTGAGTTGAGTTATCCAACATCTTTAGATTTTATGACCACATTCTTTGTTGGTCTTAAAACTCCCTTTGGGTCCTCTAATGGGTAAAATGAGAAAGATCTAAATAAAGAGAAAACGTTTTTAAAGACTTCCTCCTAATTATTCTCTTGATAAGGAAAAGTTCATCCTAATATAATAAATCTTCCATAAAGAACTTTGCTTTTCAAAAGCACTTTTTCAAAAAATACACTTAATAAAATATTTTTCACAAAATTTTATCGCCTTCATTTAACAATTCCCATAATTTTTATATGTCGGGATTTTCAAAAATAAAACTAATAACATTTTTCAAAAGCACAAATGAACATCTTCTTTCAATTCACTTTGATGAGGATTTCATTTTCAAAATAAAATAAACAATCATCCTTTCTAAAACATCAAAATCATAGTCATAAAATTTTCAAAAGCACACATGAATTTTTTTTATTCAATACACTTACACTTATTGAATAGAAGGTTCATTTGTAAACAAAATTAAAATTTTCAAAAAAGCACACTTGAATCTTTCTATTTCAATACACTCACACTTATTGAATGGAAAGTTCATTTGTTAACAAAACTAAAATTTTCTAGAGGCACACATGAATCTTTCTATTTCAATACACATACAGTTATTGAATAGAAAGTTCATTTGTAAACAAAACTAAAATTTTTTTAAAAAAAAGCACACATGAATACCTTCATTTAATATACTTAAGTTTATTAAATGAAGATTTCATTCCTAAATAAGAATAAATATCTTTTAGGAAATTCCACTTAAAACTATCTCACATATATTTTAAAGTTAGAATTCCTCTCTTTCAAAAAGCAATAATCATACACAAAAATTTTATATTTCAAAAATAAGATTGATCTCTATTCCACATACCTAAATTTGTTGAATGGAGGTCCTCTTTTTCAAAAATTTAAACTTCGACGATCATATTTCAAAAAATTTTCAAACATACATTTGGAACTTCATTTAACATACCTAAATTTATTAAGTGAAGTCTCCAAATCCAAAATCCAAAAAATTTCTGAAAAACACATTTTTGGAACTTGATTTAACATACCCAAATTTGTTAAGTGAAGTTTCCAAATCTAAAATCAAAATCAATAATCATATTTCAAAAAAAATTCAAACACATTGGGAAATTCATTTAACATACCCAAATTTGTTAAGTAAGCTTCCAAATTCAAAATTCCAAAATCAACAATCATATTTCAAATAAAAATTCAAACACATTTGGATATTCATTTAACATACCCAAATTTGTTAAGTGAAGCTTCCAAATTCAAAAATCCAAATCAACAATCATATTTTAAAATTTTCTAAACACATTTGAAATCTCACTTAACATACTCAAATTTGTTATGTGAAGTCTCCAAATTCAAAATCCAAAAATTTTTAAATACATTTGGAACCTTACTTAACATACCCAAATTTGTTAAGTGAAGTCTCCAAATTCAAAATCAAAAAATTTTCAAACACATTTGGAACATCACTTAACATACACAAATTTGTTAAGTGAAGTCTCCAAACCCCAAAATTCAAAAATTTTCTAAACATATTTTGGAACTTCATTTAGCATACATAAATTTGCTAAGTGATGTTTCGAAATCCAAATTCAAACATTTTTCAAAACATATTTTGGAACTTCACCTAACATACTCAAATTTTCTAAGTGAAGTTTCCAAAGTCAAAACCAAAATTTTTAAACACCTTCGAAACTTCTTCCCTTAGCATACCAAATTTGCTACGGAGAAGTTTCCATTTTTGAAAACCAAATAAATCAAAATTTTGAACACACCATTTGGAATTTCATTTAGCATACTCAAATTTTCTAAGTGAAATTTCCATTTCACAAAACCAAGTGGGATTTCACCTTTAGCATACAAAATTTGCCAAAGTTAAATTTCCACTTTTAAAACACATCAAAAATAAAATGAAGCACCTTAGGATCCCCTTAGCATACTAAATTTGCTAAGGGTCCTACCCTTCTCAAAAATTAAAACATTCCAAACAAATGAAACACTTAAGATTTTCTTTGCATACCTAACTTTGCTAAGAATACTATTTTCAAAAATTAAACAAAATACACTTGGATTCTTCATTTAACATACCTAAATTTGTTAAGTAAGAATTCCAAAATTTTCAAAATCAAAACAAAACTCACAAAAAAAATCACTTTTACTTTACTTGGCATACCTAAATTTGCTAAGTAAAATTCCAAAACAATCAAACAAAACAAAACCAATTTGACCCTTACTTTGATATACCTCAATTTATTAAAGGAAAGGGTCTCCCAAATCAAAAATTCAAATTCAAAACAATAATGAACCTATGGAAGCATCCTATCAAAATTTTGAATCCATATTTCAACATACTTAAATTTATTAAAGTTTGGATTCATATTCAAATTCCTCTTTTAATAAATCTTCTTAAATCTATTTGAACCCTACTTAACACTTCTAAGTTGTTGAATGTGGGTTCAAACTTTCAAAATTCAAAATTCAAAAAAATATATGGAGATAGAAAACTGATACAAATTCATTGATCATTGTAGATTCTTTTCAGTCAGTGCAGTTCAGTTTCAATTTACTATAGTTTTTTGGATATGGCTGGTTCCCATAAATTTGTCTTCACCTTCCCCCACGGCATGGATCTAGCTTTAGATCAGGCTGACTTCCACCATTTCGGCCATACCCACCTGATTCACTTTGGCCGGGGATTTGAGGGGGCCAATATCACTTGTGAGGGCATTCCCCTCACCATAGTCAGCAGGACGAAGGTGACTGGGCAGAATCCAGTCATCAGGATAGACTTACCTTTTGATTCAGATGTCTCCTCACTGAAGAGGAAAGCTGTGGCAGTGCCATAGACTTCAGCTGTTGCAGTTTCGACAGTACTGATAGTACCAATTCTAGTTGCAGTTCATCCTAGAGTTTCCCATGTTACCTCAGTGTGGGCTAGCACCCTACCATCGGTACCCTCCTAGGGTAAGGCTCCCCTGGTTTCAGGGCTTGCCTCCTCCACATTTGAGTATGGGTCTAGCTCGTACTCCTCTCATCCTACCCATACCTAGCATGGGAACAAGGATGGTATGATTAAACAGTTCCACACTCGGATAGCTATAGGCAATAGCTCAGTCAGCCATGGATGAGTCTCCCATCACTACTTCACCACTAGCTATAGAAAACTAATTCTATCCTTTTTCTAGATCAGACAAATAGGATGCTAGGAGGATTCAATCGTCACCTGCTCCAGTGGTGGACTTATAGCCACCAGTTTCTAGGAGTAGGAGGTCATACACCAGCCTCTGCTCTGTTCTATGCAAGGTAGGTAGAGCATACAAACATTTAGAGTCTGACACACAGTTTGACCTTCGATATGCTATCCCCCATAGCGTAGGGAGGCAGATTCTTTAGGAGAGGGCCTATGAGGCCCATACATCACACATTACTAGTAGAGAGCGATGAAGGTTCAGCCGTCAGTCACTTGCTTCTGCTTTGGTTGATTTTTTAGCTCGGAATGCTACTTGCGCCGACCATACTGATAGCATTCTTCTCACCGGGATCGACCACCATAGGAGGGCAGTTCTTGTGCACAGAGAGTCGGTGGAGTCTCCACCCCACCGCTCTACCCCTTGTCCACCATCACCAGTATAGGTTTCAGTATCACCCATTCCTTCTAAGGCCATGAAGGCCGCATTCGGAGAAAAACATACCTCATTGGTGATCCGGCTACGACCAAGAGATCCTACCCCTCCTACACCACCCATTATGGTAGGTCGAGCTCTTTTTCTTGACCTTTTGCCCGAGTGGCGGTGCAGAAGGAGTGGTGACCCCGAAGCATCATGGCCATCCCTTCACCAACTCTGCCCATACAGCCGGATGTGGAGATGGTGACAATTATCATAGATATTCCAGAATATAGTTCAGTTATAGCAGTGATAGAGGATCATCCTAGGATTATTACCATTATTACAATCGGTAGCGTCAGGAGTATCATTCTTCTAATGAGTACAATCTACACAGGATTGGCTCCTCAGTGACAGTCGAGGTCCGGTGCCTCTCAGTGCATGATAGTGACCACATCGGTCAGCCTAAACTGTTTATACCAATTGAGTTAGATTGTTCCTTAGATGAAATAGTCGCACACTATTTCATGGAGAAGAAGGAGATCTTAGGGTACGTCTGGTCCAATGAAGGGAGAGTCAGCATCAATCCTAATGAAGGTGACTTGATAGGGGATTCAGCTGGGATATGCATGGTTGATACTAGAGGATCTCTTCTTAGGGAGAAATAGGCCATGGAAGGTGATGAGGTTGATCAGGAGGACACCCCAGAATCAGCCCAATACCTCCGACTTTAACTAAGGTAGAAGGACGAGCAGATTGATAGGGTGACACACCAGTTATAGAACTTGTTAGCAGTAGTGTCAGTGCCAAGCCCCTCCAGTCCATCCTATTACAGTCAATGTTAGTCAGCCTGAGCTAGTGTATGTGTTAGACCCAGTGAAGACTCTACCTCCTGTTAAGCAAGTTAACACTAGCCTATATAGGAAGGTAATGGATAGTACCTCAATACAAGAAAAAGATCTAAAATTAATGGCTGAGCAATAGGTGAAGGAAGCTTTGGCTCAAGCCCAGGGTGGATCATCGGTTCCAAAGGGTAGACCCTACTTAGAGAAATTCGATGCTATCCAATATCCCAAGGGTTTCGTGCCTCTTTCCTTCAAAAGCTTTGATGACGGTGGGAATCTAACGCAGCATATAGCTACTTCAGGGCCAGTTATTGTAACGCAGGCCCATACATCACACATTACTAGCAGAGAGTCACGGAGGTTCAGCCATCAGTCAGTCGCTTCTACTTTGGTTGATTTTCTAGCTCGACGTGCTACTTGTGCCAACCATACTGATAGCATTCTTCTCACCGGGATCGAACACCACAGGAGGGCAGTTCCTGTGCACAGAGAGTCGGTGAAGTCTCCACCCCACCGCTCTACCCCTTGTCCACCATCACCAGTACAAGTTTTAGTATTGCCCATTCCATTTAAGGCCATGAACACCACATTCAGAGAAAAACATACCTTGTTGGTGATCTAGCTATGACCAAGATATCCTACCCCTCCTACACCACCCATTATGGTAGGGTCGAGCTCTTTTTCTTGACCTTTTGCCCGAGTGGTGGTGCGGAAGGAACCCCGAAGCATCATGGCCATCCCTTCACCAACTCTGCCCATACAGCCGAATGTGGAGATGGCGACAGTTATCATAGCTATTCCAGAAGATAGTTCAGTTGCAGCAGTGGCAGAGGATCATCCTAGGATTGTTACCCTTATTACAGCCAGTAGTAGTCAAGAGTATCATTCTTCTAGTGAGTATAATCTGCACAGGATTGACTCTCCACTGACAGGCGAGGTCCGGTGCCTCTCAGTGCATGATAGTGACCACATCGGTCAGCCTAAACTATTTGTACCTGTTGAGTTAGATTTTTCCTTAGATGAAATAGTCGCACACTATTTCATGGAGAAGAAGGAGATCTTAGGGTACATTTGGTCCGATGAAGGGAGAGTCAGCTTCAATCCTAATGAAGATGACTTGATGGGGGATTCAGCTGGGATATGCATGGTTGATATTAGAGGATCTCTTCTCAGGGAGAAACAGGCCATGGAAGGTGATGAGATTGATCAAGAGGACATCAAAGAATCAGCCCAATACCTCCGACTTTAGCTAAGGTAGAAGGACGAGCAGATTGATAGGATGGCACACCAATTATAGAACTTATTAGCAGTAGTGTCAATGCCAAGCCCCTCCAGTCCATCCTATTACAGTCGATGTCAGTCAGCCTGAGCTAGTGTATGTCTTAGAACCAGTTAAGACTCTACCTCTCATTGAGCAAGGTAGCACTAGCCTATATAGAAAGGTAATGGATAGTACCTCAATATAAGAAAAAAGATTTAAAATTCATGGCTGAGCAACAAGTGAAAGAAGCTTTGGCTCAAGCACGGGGTGGATCATCGGTTCCAAAGGGTAGACCTTACCTAGAGAAATTTGCTTGTGGATTAGGAATTCAAGCCCCCAAAAGGCCCCTTCTCCCAAGCAGGCATCCTATATTTAGGGCAGTGTCAGTAGAACTCCCTATAGGAATTGCCTGACTACCTGAGTTGAGATAAATCCCCGGGTTGGTACTCACTCCGTAGTCGCTCTTAGGTGATGGTCAATCTGCTTTGCCACAATCAGGTTACCTTGACAATCATTCTGCTTTGGAAGATGTAAGACTATGATGCATTCTTTCTAGCATGATTGTTGCAAACCAACGGGCAGCCTTAGGTCGGGTTTGATTTGTTGCCCAAAGCAATCGATCACCCCAGTGATCTTTTCTAGTGGAAGATGTGAGTTCCCGAGCTTTTTTTGCCTTTAATTGATCATTGTAAATCGAAAGGCACTCCTTTGGTTGGATAGTTCTCCCATCGGTCGGGAAGCTATTCCCTTTGGTTCGGTAAATATGAGATAGGTCTAGGCTTCTATAAGCTCCATCTCAGTGTGATCCATTGTAAACCAACAAAATTCATCAAAATAAATAAATATAAAAAATGAAATTAATCTTGACTATTCTAGAGCTGATTTAAGTTCCCTAGTGCCATTCACCCAATAGTCAGCCCTTGGTCGAGTTTTATTTGTTGTCCAAAGCAATCAATTACTCCAGTGGTTCCTTATTTCTAGAAGATGTGAGTCCTCATGCTTTCTTCATAAGACTTAACCATTATATACCAAAAGGTAGCTCCCTTTTGTTGGATAGTTCTACCTTGCGGTTGGTAGACTATTCCCTTTGAATTGGTAAATTTGAGTTAGGTCTAGGCCTCCAAGACCCCTACTCAATGTAGTTCATCGCAAACATATCGAATCCATCACAAATAAAATAAATAAATTTGAAAAATGATAATCAACCTTGACTATCTTTGAGTTGATCTAATTCCCCCAATGGCATGCACTCAATTGTCAGCCCTAGGTTGGGTTTCAATTTGTTGTCTTGCCAATATATTACCCCAACAATTGGTCTCTACTTTAGAGGATGTAAATCTATTATGCTTTCTTCCTAGTATAGCTCCTGCATATTGAAAGGCATCCCTTTGGTTGGATAGTCCTACTATGTGCTTAATAGACTACCCTTTGGATTGGTGAATCTGAGTTAGGTCTTAGCCTCCATGGTTCTTATTTAGTACAACCCGTTGCAAATTAATAGGGTTCATCCTAAAAATTTAAACCTAACAAAATTGAAACAAATCTAACCCTCTTCCCTTGTGGAACAAATCAAATCTTTTTCTCCTCAGTGAAAATCAAATCAAACCTCTCATCCCCATGTGGATAACTTGAACCTGCTTCCCTAGTGGAGGGTTCACACTCTATCCCTTAGTGGATTTCTTCCTTCTCTCTTATGTCTTGAATATAAGTAGAGCCACATTGCACTAAACTCTAGATTCTTTCTTTTTCGTGGGTTAAGGATAGATTATTTCTGTTAGTGCTTATTATTTTTTGGGTATTGTTGATCGTGTCGGTCAACACCAATACGTGCGGTGTTCCTTATTAGTCACAGCACACCTATTTGGCGCCCTTTGTTGACCTCATTTTTAGAATGAGCTCTCAAACCCTCCATCTTAGACATAGGACTCCTCTTAGATTTTAAGAGTTTCTTAGTTTTAAGACACATCTAGTGATTAGGTGGATACTCCAACCTAACCCTAGAGACTTAGAAGAGTTAGCCATACAAATAGGTCATGCCTTAGGGGTGTTAGGAAAATTTCCTACCCTTAGCTTAAACCTTTCCTCACTTTTGTTCTTCCAAGTCAAACTCCAAATCAATTCTATTTGATTTTCTCCAAACTCCATTCCATGATTGAACTCCATGATTAAACTCCATGATTGAAATCTATGATTGAAATCCATGGTTGAAATCCATGAATGAAACCCATGATCAAAATCCACCAAAAATTCCTAAGTCCAAATTTTGCCTAAGTGCCTAAGCCTCCCTTAAGGACTTAACCAAAATTATGATTCAAACCTATCCAAATCTTTGAAATCATCTCATAATTCATTTATATTCTCATTTATATTCACATATATAAATGAAATATAAATTCAAATCAATCAAACTAACCTCAAAAATTCCAAATCAATTCATTAAAATTTTCCTAAGTCATTAATTTTCCATTAATGGACTTATCCCAAACCTTGATAAAATCAATTCAAACTCATGACATTTTTTCAAAAATTATTTATATTTTCATATATAAATGAAATATAAATATAAATCAATCCAATCAAATGCAAAAAATTAAATTCGAAATTTAAAATCCTTGAAATTCCCCTTAAGTCTTTAATTTTCCATTAATGGACTTGGCCCAAACCTTGATCAAATCAATTCAAACTTATGGGATTTTCTCAAAACTCTTTTATATTCTCATTTATATTCACATATATAAATAAAATATAAATAGAAATCAATCAAATCAAGTCATCAAATTAAAATTTACAATTTAAAATATCCTTAAGTCATTAATTTTACATTAACGAACTTAACCTAAACCTTGATCAAACCATATCAAACTCATGGGATTTTCTCAAAACTTATTTATATCCTTATTTATATTCGCATATATAAATGAAGTATAAATATAAATCAATCCAATCCAATTCAAAAATTAAATTTCAATTTAAAAATTTCCTTTAATCTTTTAAATTCCCTTTAATGGATTTAACCTAAATCATGATTAAACCACTTCAAATCCTTAAAATTTTCTCATGATAAATTTATATTCACATATATAAATGAAATATAAATTCAAACAATCAAAACCTATTCCAAAAATCAAATTCAAATCAATGCAAAATCCAATCTAAGCCTTTCAAGTCAAAATCTTCAACTTAGCCATAACAATTTCAAATCAAGACAAACTCTTGATTTTATCTCATGATTCAATCAACTCTACAATCATGAACTCATATATAAATCCAAACTTCAATCATTAAATCAAAACCCAAATCAAAAATCAAACCCAAAACCCCTGCATATTCTTCTTTTTTGCATATTAAATTTTCAAATGGATCTAAACCCATTTGACTTCAAATCACTTGTAAATGGATTTATATTTCAATCATAAGTCCATATACAAGATCAATCAACTTCAAATCAAGCTTTGACCAAACCATTTTACCCACTTAGGCTCACTTGACCCAAAGTGATCTAAAGTACCCTTATGAGCCAAATTTTGATCCTAACCAAATTGGATTGAACCAAACTCATATATACCTCTCATCATGATCAACAATCATCATGGGATGATCAATCAATCAAATTAGGTCAAACCAAGTCAAACCTAAGGGTTGACCAAGTCAACACTTAACCTAAAATGAAACCTTACATAGCCAAATTCCACCATAGGACAAATTGATTGAAACCATTGATCTAAGTTCACTCATGACTTATGTTTGAACTTGAGCAAGCCAACATTTGAGCCTAACCTAGCCCAATTGGTCAACTTGACCCAAGTTGACCCATTTTGACCTAAAGAGTCAAAATGTGTCAAAACTTGATCTAAGACAAATTGATTGAAACCAATGGGTCAAGTCCATCCCAAATCACTTGTGAAACTTGACCAAAGCCTTAATTGGCCAACTAGACCTAACCTAGCCCAATTTACCCTAGACCCAACATGACCTAAAGGGGTCATGTTGGGCCAAAATTGAACTTAACCAAAATTGATTGAAAAAAAAAGATACCAATCCACTCCATATGACTAACCTAACCTAAACTTACCTTTGACCTACCTCAAGTAGGTCAAATGGGTCAAATAGGTCAACTTGGCCCATTTGACCTAAATGAAGTCATATTAGCAAAAATCAAATATATACCAAATTGAATCAAAAGAAAGCCACCAAAACATTTCAAATGGTCATATAAACTTGACCCAACCCTTAGTTTGACCCAATTTGACCTATTGGTCAACTTGACCAAAGTTGACCCATTTTTGACCTAAATGGGTCAACATGAGCTAAACCCTATCAAATGAATTCCAAATCTCTTGAAACTTGGCCAAACCTAGTTTCTCCACATACCCAACATGCCAAAAGTGGAAAAAAAATATCAAAATGACCATCCTACCCCTAGGCCAAAGAACACATTTTGGTCAAATTCATGGGGAATTCGGTCATACCCTCTTCACAATCACTTGAGGCTTTGCTAAAAGCTCTAGGGGACTTAGTGATGAGTAGTGCACCCAGCCCAATGGGTTTAGGTCATCCCATTTGGCCCTAGACCAAACCCGACCCCCTAGCTCAAAGTTGAATTTTCAAACTCCCTCTCAAGCTCAAATTCAAGCACATGGGAGGTTGGCAATCCACACCTTGGATCAAACCGACCATGTGCACACTCAAAATAGATCAAATAGGCCTCCCAATATGATCAATTGGATCAAAATGGCAAGAACATTGCCTGCCATCCGACCCTTCAAGGGGGAGATATACTCCCCCAAATTCAATTCAATTCTCACTGGCCCTCTGTCAATGGAAGCTAAGGAACTCAGAGCAATCATCAGAGAGCACTCCCAAGCTTCTTAGAGAGGATTAGAATTCCCCATTTATCAATTTTTGCATAGTGAAAAAATAGGGGAGCTCAATCCAAAGCCAATTTCTTCCTCACTCAACTTCCTTCCAATTGCTCTTACACACTTCATCTAGGAGCTAAGTAGAGTGCACCTAAGCTTCTATTAGAGTTCCCACAACAAGGAAGGATCCAATTCGATAAAAGCTAAAGCTCAAGCAAGGAGGAGTTGGTACATACATTGATCCACTCAACCTCAAGTGCTCCAAACTTTAGCAAGGCTTCGTCTCAACCAGATGAAGCTTCTCCAAGAAAATCGAGTGCCGGTGATCACCTCCGGTGAGGTATGAGATTTTTCGACCATTAAACTCAATGTCATTGGAGCTTTGTGAAAGAAATTTTCACCCCATTGATTTTTGATCGTTGTATTTGCCGCTCTCTAACTTTAAATAGTGTGGGTTAAATTTGGTTTGATTCCATGCTAGATCTAGCTTCGATCTTCCCCTTGATCATGGACGGTCTCTGTTGATTAAGGGTAAGAACTTGGATCATCTCAATCGTCCATCCGTGCATTTTAGAAGGACGACTGAGATTATTTAGCAGCAGGTTTAGAAATATATTAAGCCTTTTTAAAATGCAGGGGATCCTTAGCCGTCCGATCTTTGATCGGACAGTAGAGGATTAAAGCTCGTGCATCACCACCGCCATTTAGGTGGTGACAAGTTACATGACCCCCTCACGCCACGATGCATGTAAAGGTTTAGAAATCTACTTACCGCTGCCACCATGCATCATGCCGTGAGCTAGGGATTAATTAGGATTAGTTAAAAATGCTTAATTAATTTTTGATTAATCTAAGGATCTTTAAAAATGCATAACGTCCTCTAAAAAATTCAAAAAATATGAAATAAAATCCTTTGGATAGATAAATAAACCTAGAACATTTAAAAATTAATTTTGGTGATTTTTGAGTTATGATTTTCTCTGGATTTGGGTTTTATTGGAAGATGTATTTTGCTAATTACTCTTTGATTAGGCCTCTGATTAATTACAAATTTCTTGGGTAAGTTTTAGGGGATTACTTCTGCCTCTCTTAATTTTCTTTGGATTTATTGAGGCCTTGATTAGAATAATTGTATATGGTTCTCTTAATTACCCTTCTTATGTAATTAAGCATAATTAGGGTATGATTAGTGATTCTAACCTATGATTAAGGTTGATTAAGGTTAGATTCAGTAAGTAGAAGATTTATGGAATAATTTTGGGTCATTTCCCCTAAGCTATTCCCTAAACCCCCTCTTCTCTCCATAATCTCCTCTTAATTAAGGGTTAATTCATTAATTATCCCCTTAAACAATTTTTTAAAAATTCTAAAAAGTTCCAAAACTTAATTAATCTATTTTGGGTAGATGCTTAGGTGTTTAATAGCCTCAGTTCAATTAAGAAAATCAAAACCCAATTCATATGTGTGAAAGTGTGTTTTGAAATTACTTAAGCTAAACCCCTTAGCTTAATTAACTTTTAATTATGAGCCAAATTGCATTAGGCCTTTCCATTATTAGGTTCATTGTAAATTTAAATTCCTTGTGGGTTTTATGTCATCTCATTAGCTCATATTTATTTAGTTAGTTCTTCTAAGATGGTGTAGGTAAGCATTAATTAAGCTACTTAATTCATACCTTAACCTAATCAATGCATAAAAATGGATCTAATTATCTAAAAATTAAACAAAAAAATCAAACACATGTGAAATGGGTTAGAAATAATAAACTCATTTCACCTTTTTAAAATTAAATCAAGTTTCAAACTAAACAAAAATTAATTTGAATTCACTGTGATTTATTCTAAATTTTCTTATTCTATAAGAATGACTTTAGGATTTAAGTGAAGTAAGTTTGTTTACATACTTTCATTACTTTGAATCTTTCTCGAACATGTTAAGTTGTATGCCATGTGACCTCATGCATTCATAGTTTTGAAATTCAAATTTTAAAATGAAATTCTTTATTTTATGTTAAATTTGCATGTATTGGTTAAAGCAGAAATATGAATGGCTATTATCACTAATAAATCCAAATTATTTTCAAAATACATAAACCAAATACCAAATCTAAAAGTGTGCTACTTATATGCTAATTATAAGCTTGCATTTGATAGATTATAAAGTCATGCCTAGTATAGGTTTCCTTTCTTTCTTATGTTAGCATAGTTTTGAATAGGAGTTGGTAAGATGTAGGGTTCATTTGAAAAGAACCCAACACTTACTTATTTCTATATCCTATTCATCCCTATACTATCATTTAAGAAGGGTTACCTATACTTGCATACATAAATTGCATAAGTTAGAAGGAATCCATTAAACAACTTTTTTTGCATTTTCCATTTCTATTTCATTTCTTCATATACATGCTTGTATTTAACGAAAGTGATATATTAGTCTGGACAACCCTGAGATTGTGAGGCTTTAAGTAGCTCTAAGTAGGTCTTGTATCTTACACCTCTGGTTAACAATGGTGCTGTACTTACTTATGCCTTTCTTTCTTTCATGTATGTATGAAAAAATTTGGATAAGGAAAACTCTTTCTACTTAAGAAAAATCATACATATTTAACTTCTAAATTTTCTTAAATGGATTACTTAGCATGCAATATAAAGTGTGCTAAATACTCTCATTTGCATGTATAGATATGCTTAGGGTCCATCCATATGTATGTTATATATGTTTGAAAAAAAATGAAGTAATGTGTGTTATGTGAATTTTGATTCATTTTATTTAATCTTAAAATGCCTTTCTTTTTGAATAGGTTTGTTTAGGGTTTATCTAAATTAAGGATTGATTAAAAAATATAATCAAAACATTCACCTAAATAAAACTAAAATGTGAAACCACTTTAGAAATTACTTAGGTTAGGGAAGGAAAGAGAAGCTCTCTTCTCTTTCCCTCTCTCCATAACTTAGTAATTAATTATAGGTTTCACTTAAACCAAATTAAAACATGAAATAAAATCAACCCAAAACACTTAAACAAATTAAAATAAAACTCTCCTCTAAGTTGAACATGTCCTTCACACTTAAAAAATTTAAACCTAAAGCCATAGCTAAGCATACCCCACAAGCCTTCAAAGCACACACATTAGCCTAAGACACCACTTCTAGGCTTAGGTTAGGTTGGTGCATGGTTTGATGTTATGTTTTATTTTGTGATATATATTTTAGACTGGATGTTAAGGTGTGTTCTTGTAGAATGAATGGTAGGATGTTCTTAGTGTAACTATTTTTTTCTGGAAGGGATTGTGCTTAAGGGACGCTATCATAAATAAAAATATAAATGCTTTTGCTTGCAGGTGCTTTATACTCCTAAGCATAATCCATAGTCCAGATGGACCTAGTCACCCATGTGTGGGGTGATAAGTCCAATATACATGCTTGGGATTTGTGTGGTGTGTTTTAGCTAACCTTAATTTTGTAGGTGTTAGTTAGATTTCCACTTTTCTCTTTTCATATAAAAATTTGTATAATTAGGATTTTGGAATAATTTTTATGGGGATTAGAATGAACATTGGTCATAAGATCATATCTTATGCACCATGTGAAGCCTTGGAGCTTCTACCATCCAACCATCCAAAGGAAGGAACCAAAAGAAGAAAGAAAGAAGAAAAGAAAAGAAAGAAGAAAAGAAGAAAGAAGAACAAAGCTTGAAGACCCCCATAATAATGAATTCCTTGCTTAATTGTAATTTAATTTATTTATAATCCAGGTTGTATAAGGGTAGAGCTCGGCTATCCATATTTAATATTTTTAAGTTTGTGTGGTGGGGCCCGACCATAATGGTCATTTATTCTTTTTGCAATTAGCTTTATTAATTAATTGATGATTTATTAGCTTTTGCATTAGGTGGCATGATTTTCCTAGTTTCTTCCTTGCTTTATGTATGGCCTGGATGTGGATTAGGCTCTTTAAAGAAAAATAAATCTTTTACCCAACTTAACAACTCATAACCTCACCTAAAGCTTATGTTTAAAATCAAGATAAAAGAATTAATAACCCTTAGCTGGATGAGCATTTCTTTTGTAATATCATGCACAACAACATCTTATTTCACTCTTGATTGGAGGGCTTCCACCTTTGCTAGAGAAACTCAGCTTAAACTTTGAGAGCCGTGGTAGAAATTCACCTTCTCCCTTCTCGCTAATTTTGGCCAGTAATCTTCTTTCTCATGCATTAGTCATATGAATCCTATTAGCCCGAGTCAAAATAATTTTCCAAAAAATAAAATAAAATAAAATTTGAATTGCATTAGATTTATGTCATTTGAGGCATGTCCCTTTACATGATCTAATCTCTTCACCGAGCGAGTTTAAGGACTTAGTCTCTTTCTAAATAACAATAGCTTGGCTATCTTGCATAAGCATAAAGAATTGCCTATATGTATTTTAAATCATAGGAGTTAGTTGGCGGCCACCCCCAGGCAGTTGTAAGTCCAAGCTGTTAGGTGGTTTGTTCTCTCTTATGGAGATAAACCAATTACCCATTTTTGACTTAGATTTAGGTTATGCTTTTGGCCCTCACCAAAGCTCTCTAGATTTAAGTTCTAAGGTTGCTTCTCCCCTTTGTGGGCCATAAGAATAATTCCTCACCTCTTAGGAATTTTTTTTAATTTTGTGTTAAGAAATCTTAATTCTTAAAATTCTAATGAAAAATGTAACTCAAAAAATTTAAATCAATTTCTAAAATATAAAGCCCAACTATACGATATTTTGAGATGCTCGCTATGTTTCTTAGCATCATGAGCATCTTCTACTTATCTCCCATTTTGGCTTCGATAATAACTCCCTTTTTTTAATCAATCCCATTTTCATCTTCAAACATAAACTAATCGATTAATAGTCCTTCCTATTGAAATATTCAAAGACAATGATCATTTACCTTATTGAGAGTTTTTCTAAGGGATCCCATCCCTTAGGATGTAATTAACTATGGGGCTTGCCCCTATAGGGAACTTAATGAACCTGATTTAAAATAAACTCTACTTTACTTTTCTATTTAAAGTAGGGGAAGAATCTCAAGTACATATGTAGACCCATCGTCCTTAGGAGTCCTTATTGAGGTGATTAGATTCATTAAAGGGTAGTGACTTCTGTCTTTCAAGATGGTACACTATTCCTTGATGACGTACTCGATCACCTGAATAAGTACATCTACGAATCTACATGATATCCTAAAAAGATGAATTTTTATAGTGTCTTGCCTTTTCTTTCTCCCCATAGATTTGAAGGTGACTCCCTATAAAAATTTTAAACCAATAGAGAACAAACCACCTAACTGCTTGGACTTACAACCGCCTGGGGGTGGCTACCAACTAACTCATCCTACAATTTTAAATACATGTAGGCAAATCTTATGCTTTATGCAGGATAGCTAGGCTGTTATTTATTTAGAAAGAGACAAAGTTCTTAAACTCACTCCCTAAAGAGACTAGATCATGTAAGGACATGCTTCAAATGACCTAAATCTAATGCAATTCAGATTTCATTTTATTTTTATTTTTAAATAATTATTTTGACTCAGGCTAATAGGATTCAATGCCTAATGCATAAAAAAATGAGATTATTGGCCAAAATCAGTGAGATGGGAGGAGGTGTATTTCCACCATGGCTCTTAAAGGTCAAGCCAAGTTTCTTTGGCAAAGGTGAAAGCCCTCCAATCAAGAGTGAAAATAATATGCATTTATGCATGATGTTATAAAAGAAGTTCTCATCTAGCTAAAGGGTTGCTAATTCTTTTGTCTTATTCTTAACCTAAGCTTTAGATGAGGTTACGAGTTCTTTATTTTCAGTTTTGAATTATTAAATTTGGTAGAAGATTTATTTTTCCCTAAGAGCCTAATCGACATCCAGGCCACACATAAAGAAAGGAAGAAACTAGAAAAAGGATGCCATTTAATGCACAAGCTAAACAAATCATCAATCAATTTATAAAGCTAACTGCAAAAGAATAAGAGGCCATTGTGGTGGAGTACCACCACACAAATTAAAAAAAAAATTGGGTAGGAGAGCTCTACCCTAATACAACCCTGATTATAAATGAATTAAATACAATTAAATAAGGAATTCATTATTATGGGGGGTCTTCAAGCTTCATTTCTTCATTCTTCATTTCTTCTTTCTTCTTTGGTTCCTTCTTTTGGATTGTTGGAAGGTGGATGCTCCAAATGGCTTCACATGGTGTATAAGATGAAATCTTATGACCAATGCTCATCCTAATCCCCATAACAATCATTCTAAAATCCTAATTGCAAAATATACATGAAAAGGAAAAGTAAATCTAGCAAACACATGCAAAACAAAGATTAGCTAAACAAACCACACAAATCCCAAGCATGTATATTGGACTTATCACCCCACACATGGGTGACTAAGTCCACTTGGCCCATTAGATTATGCTTAGGGGTATATGCTCTTGCACAACAAAAGCATTTATATTTTTATTTATTATAGTGCCCCTTAAGCACAATCCCCTACAGAAGATAATGGTTAAACTAAGATTGCCCTACCATTCATTCTATGCACATGCATTCTAACATCCAGACTGAAACATATATCATAAAATAAAGGCAAGCATCAAACCATGCACCACCCTAACCTAAAGCTAGAAGTGGTGACCTAGCCTAATGTGTGTGCTTTGGAGGTTTGTGTGGTATTCTTAACTATGGCTTTAAGTTAGAATTTTCTAAGTGTGAAGGATGTTAAACTTGGAGGAGGGTTTCATTTAAGTGATTTAATTATTTTGGGTTGATTTTATTTTATATTTTGATTAGGTTCAAATGAATCCAACAATTAATTACTAAGCTATGAAGAGAGGGAAAGAGAAGAGAACTTCTCTTTCCTTCCCTAACCTAAATAATTTCTAAGGTAGATTCCTATTTTGATTTTATTTATTGTATGTTTTTATTAATCCTAAGCTTAGATGAACTCTAAACAAACCCATTCAAAAAGAAAGATATTTTAAGATTAAATAAAAAGAACTGAATTCATAAAACATACATCACTTCATTTCTTTCCCAACATGTATAACATGCATATGAATGAGTCTTGAGCATATCTATACATACAAATGAGAATATTTAACACACTTTATGATGTATGCTAAACAATCCATTTAAGAGAATTTGAAAGTTTAAGATGCATGATTTTCATTAAGTAGAAAAGGGATTTCTTATCTAATTTTGACATCCACACATGAAATTAAGAAAGACATAAGTGAGTACAACACCATTGTTAACCAGAGGTGTAAGGTACAAGACCTACTTAGGGATACTTAAAGACTCACAACCTCGGGGTTGTCCAAACTATTATACCACTTTCCTTAAACACAAGTATGTGTACAAAAGAAATGAATGGAAAAGAAAGAATGCAAAAATTTGTATTAGATGATTAATTTTTGTTTATGCAATTTATATGTGCAAGCATAGGTATCCTTCTTAAGTGATAGAATAGGAATGAATAGGATATGGAATTAGGCAAGTGTTAGGTTCTTTTAAAATGAACCATACACCTTGCCAAATCCTATTCAAAATTATGCTAAAAGAGAGGAGAGGGAAGACATACACTAAGCACATCCTTACATTTTACTCACATGCAAGATTATAAGTAAGATATAAGTAACACACTTTCAGTTTTGATAATTGATTCATATGTTTTGAAAATAATTTGAATTTAATAGTGATAATAGCCACTAATATTCTTATTTTAGCCAACACATGCAATTTGACATAAAGGAAACATTATCATTTTAAATTTGACTTTTGAAAGGCATGGATGCATGAAACCATATGACACACATATTTAGCATGTTGGGGAAGAATTAAAGCAATGAAAGCCTGTAAACACATTCTCTTTAATTAAATCCTAAAGACAATCTTATAAAATAAGAAAGCTTAATGTAAATCAAAGTTTGTTTAATATAATTTTTGTTTGATTTTGTATTTGATTTAATTTTCAAAATGTGGATTAAGTTTGCTATTCCTAATCCATTAACACATGTATTTAATATTTTTGTTTAATTTTTAGATGATTAGATTTATTTTAGATTTTTATTCGGTTAAGGTATGAATTAAACATGTTAATTAACCCTTACCTACACAACTTTAGCATAGTTAACTAAATAATTATGAGCCAATGAGATGACATAAAACCTCATAAGGAATTTAAATTTGTAATGCACTTAGGAAGAAAAGGGCCTAATGCAATTTGGCTCATGATTAATGGTTAACTAAGCTAAGAGGTTTAACTTAAGTAATTTCAAAACACCCCTCACACATATGAGTTGAGTTTTGATTTTCTTAATTGAACTTAGGCTCTTAAATACCTAAACATCTACCCAAAGTAAATTAATTAAGTTCTAGATAGTTCTAGAATTTTAGGAAATTAATTAAGAGGGTAATTAGTGAATTAGCCCTTAATTAAAAGTAGATTAAGAAAGGAAAGGGGGTTTATGGAATAGCTTAAGGGAAATGCCCCAAAATCATTCCCTAAACCTCCTATTCACTGGATTAAACCTTAATCAACTTCAATAAGGGATTAAAAACTAATCGAACCCTTAATTATCTTTAATTACATAAATTGGGTAATTAGGAAATGAATTAGCAATTCCCCCAATTAAGCCACCAATAAACCCCAAGAAAATTAGGGGAGGCAGAAGTCATCCCCCAAAATATACCCAAGAAGTTTGAGATTAATCAATGGATTAATTAGGGAGTAATTAGCAAATTAAGATTTCTAATAAAACCCAAAATTAGAGAAAGATACAACTCAAAATACATTAAAATAATATTTAGAATATTTTAGATTGAATTATCTTTCAGTGGAAATTTACCTCATATTTTTTTGATTTTTCTTTAAAGAGATATGGATTTTTAAAGTTTAGAGGATCAATTAGATTTATTTAAACACTAATTAATCCCTTAATCCACTCAGTGTGACACACAATGGCTGAGTCAGATGCGCTTTACATGCATCATGCAACGAGTGACCACTTAAATGTCTTGTCACAACACGTGTGGCGATGACGTTACACAGTTTTGTATCCGCCATTTAATGAAGGATCAAACAGCTTGGAATTAACCCACCATTTTAAAAGGTGAAATAGGATTTAAAATGCGCATTTAATCTCGGCCATCCATCCAAAATGCGCAGATGGATGACCGAGATCATCCCTATTCTTTCCCGAGGAATAATGGAGATCTTCCACTGCCAAAGAGAAGATCCAAGCTCGATCGACCTCGGATTGGAATGAAATCTTGCTCACACCATCTAACCCTAATGGCAAGCCTATCCAAAGGTCAAAATCTTATGCCATTAAAATTTCTTTTACAAAGGACTAACACACATGGAGTTTAGTGGTTGAAAAATGCCTAACCTCATCGGAGGTGATCACCAGTGCTCGATTCCCTTGGAGGAGCTTCGCCTGGTTGAGATGAAGCTGTGGTGAAAGTATTAGCTCATGAGGTTGAGTAGATTGCTCTATTGACCAACCCCTCCTTAGCTCCCTTATGGTTCTGATGGAATTAGACCTTCCTTTGCCTTTGGAACTTGAGAGAGAGCTTAGCATAGCTTGATTTGGTTCCTTGAGGGAGGAGTGTGCAAAGGCAATTGAGTTGAATTGTAGTGTAGAGGAAGTTTTCCAATCAATGGTGGTCCCCTATTTTTTGCTTAAGGGAAAATCGAGAATGGAAATTTCTAATTCCTTCTAAGAAGCTTATGATTACTCTAGGATGGCTCCTAATGCTTTCCTTTACTCAATCGACAGTGAAGAAGTGAGAATTGAAGTGAATTAGGGGGAGTATATCTCCCCCTATGGCAATCGGATGACCGAAGCTTTATTTTCCATTTTGATCCAATTACCAAGATTGAAAGGGCTGTTTGAGCTGTTAGAAGTTTGCACATGGTCGGTTTGGGCTAAGGAGTGGAGTGGTAACCTCCCATGTGCTTCAAAACAAGTGGAGGGAAGTTTTCCATATGGCTAATTTGAGCCATGTGCTCAATTTTGGCTTTGGGTCAAGTTGGCCTGACCCAAACCCATTGGGTTGGGTGCACCACCCTCCATAGGGTCTACTTGACCTATTAGGAAGGTATCAAGTTGGTATGAAGAGGACTTGACTGAATTCCCCATGGATTTGACCAAAATTTGCTCTATGGACTAGGGGTAGAATGGTCATTTGGCTAATTTTTGAATTTCAATATGTTGGGTATGTTGAGAAAATAGGTTTGGCCAAGTTTCACTGGCTTTGGAGTTCATTTGATATGGTTGGCTCATGTTGACCCATTTAGGTCAAAATGGGTCAACTTGGGGTCAAGTTGACCAATTGGTCAAATTGGGTCAAACTAAGGGTTGGGTCAAGTTCATATGACCATTTGAAATGTTTTGGTGGCTTTGGTTTGATTCAATTTGGTTTAGTTTTGAGTTTAGCTCATATGACTTCATTTTGGTCAAATTGGTCAGGTTGACCAATTTGACCCTTTTGACTTATTTGAGCTAGGTCATGGATAGGTTTAGGTTTGTTTAGTCATATGAAGTGGATTGGTATCTTTGTTTCCAATCAATTTTAGTTAAGTTTGAATTTGGCTCAACATGTCCCTTTAGGTAAAGTTGGGTTCAAGGTCAATTGGGCTAGGTTAGATTTAGTTGGCCAATTGAGGCTTTGGTCTAGTTCAACAAGTGATTTGGAATGAACTTGATCCATTAGTTTCAATCAATTTGTCTTAGATCAAGTTTTGACACATTTTGAATTTTTAGGTCAAGTTGGGTCAACTTGGGTCAAGTGGTCAATTGGGCTAGGTTAGGCTCAAATATTGACTTCACATAGTTCATGAATGAACTTAGATCAATGGTTTCAATCAATTTGGCCTATGGAAGATTTTGGCTATGTTAGGTTTCATTTTGGCTAAGAGTTAACTTGGTCAACCCTTAGGTTTGACTTGGTTTGACACAATTTGGGTGATTGATCATCTCATGATGATTGTTGATCATGATGAGAGGCATAGGTGAGTTTGATTCAATCCAATTTGGTTAGGATTAGAATTTGGCTCATAAGGGTACTTTAGGTCACTTTGGGTCAAGTGAGCCTAAGTGGGTCAAATGGCTTGGTCAAAGCTTGATTTGAGTTTGATTGAACTTGTATATGGACTTATGATTGAAATATAAATCCATTTGCAAGTGGTTTGAACTCAAATGGGTTTTGATTCATTTGACAATTTCATATTCAAAGGAAAACATGAATGGATTTGGGGTTTGATTTTTGAATTAAGTTTTGATTTAGTGATTGAAGTTTGTATTTATATTTAGATTCATGATTGTCAGGTTAATTGAATCATGAAGAAATTCAAGAATTTGGCTTGATTTGAAGTTGATTTGGCTAGGTTCAAGATTTTGACTTGAAAGGCTTAGGTTGGATATTGAATGGATTTGAGTTTAATTTTTTGGAAGTGATTTTTATTGTTCGAATTTATATTTCAATTATATATGTGATTATAAATGAGAATATAAATGGGTCATGAGAAAAATTCAAGGATTTGAAGTGATTTGATCATGATCTAGGCTAAGTATTTTAAGAGGCAATTTAAAGGACTTAGGAAATTTTGGAGTAAGAATTTTTCAATTTGAATTTTGGATTTAGATTTGATTGATTTATATTTATATTTTATTTATATATGTGAATATAAATGAGAATATAAATGAGTTGTGAGAAAATCCCATGAATTTGAATTGATTTGATCATGACTTAGGCTAAATCCTTAAGAGGGAAATTAAGGACTTAAGAAGGATTTTAAAATTGGAATTTAATTTTTGGATTTGATTTGATTGATTTGTTTTTATATTTAATTTATATATGTGAATATAAATGAGAATATAAATGAGTTATTAGAAAATCTCATGAGTTTGAGTTGGTTTGATCATGATTTTGGCTAAGTCTTTAAGAGAAAATTTAAAGGACTTAGGAAATTTTGGAATTAGGAATTTGAATTCTTAATTTCAATCATAGATCTCAATCATGGATTTCAATCATGTAGCATTGATTTGAGTTTGGAGAAAATAAAATAAGATTGAGTTGGAGTTTGACTTTGAAGGAAGGAAGCTAAGGAGTGGTTCAAGCTAAGGGTAGACAAATTTTCCTAACACCCCTAAGGCATGACCTATTCTTATGGCTAACTCTTCTAAGTCTCGAGGGCTAGGTTGAGTGTCCACCTAATCACTAGATATCTTAAGACTAAGGAACTCTTAAAGTCTAAGAGAAGTCCTATGTTTAAGATGGAAGGGTTGAGAGCTCGTTCTAAAAATGAGGTCAACAATAGTGTTTATTTTTGATTATATGTATGGGGGACATCACACATATCTGAGAGTGTACTTATTGAGGTGATCGGGTACGACATAAAGGAATGGTGTACTGTCTCGAAAGATAAAAAATCACCACCCTATAATGGACATAATCACTTAATAAGGACTCCATGATGAAGAAACTAGGAAAAGACATGCCATTTCTATAGCGCAATTGTAAATGAAACATCAAAAAAATTTATAAATCTAACATAAAAGAATAAAAGGCCGGTGCGGTTAGGTATCACTGTATAACTTGAAAAGAGAAATGGGTAGCCGAGCTCAACTCTTATACAACCCGGTATATGAAAGGATAGTTACAATTTTTACAAAAGAATAAATGCTATGGGGGATGTTCTTATCTTCTTTCTCCATATCTCCCCCATTTCTTTATTTGGGTTTGCTTACTCCAAAGGCATCACGGGGGCCTCCCAGGACAAAGCCTTTTAGCCTTCGCTCATCCTAATTCCCCCATAACACTAATCATAATTCCTAATACATAATTACATTAAAAATAGGAAAAGTAAATCTACCTACATCTAAAAAATAAGTGTTATCTAAACACACCATACAACCTAAGAAATTATATGTATAATTTGGACTTAGTGCCCTGCCCATGGGTAACCAAGTCCAGATGTCCTAATTTAAATTGTGCTTAGGGGTTAAGCAACCTACAAAAGAGAGCATTTATATTTATTTTTAAGCATCTCTTAAGCACAATCTCCTGCAGAAAATATGATTAAGCTAATTCGAACTTAACATCCAGTCTATGAAGCATACACCATAACATCCAGTCTATAACAATACATCATAAAACTAAACATACATCAAATCATGCGCCACCCTAACATAAGACTAAAAGTGGTGACTTAATATAAGGTATGTGTATTTTGGCTTTTATGGTATGCCTTAATTAGGCTTTATTATAATTATCTAAGTAAGAAAGGATTTAATTATAAATGATGATTTCACTTTAAGTGGCTTAATTGATTTGTAAGTTTTACCTAATGTTTTCTTTTATTTCACTTGGTTTACACTTAATAATTAAGTGTTATAAAGAGAAGAGAAGAGAAGAGAGGATCACTCCTCTTTATCCCTACTTTAAGTCACATCTAAAGCAAATTAATTAAATGAATTCTCTTTAGTGAATGGCGTATTACATATTTTTAATTAGTCCTAGGTTTAGGTTCACTTTAAATTATATCATTCAATAAGAAAGGCATCTTAAGATTAATTGGAGTTAATTACTATCACATAGCACATGTTTGTTCATTTCTTTCCATCATATGTAACATGCATATGATTAAGTACTAAACATAGCTATACATGTAATATGCGTGAGCACACTTGAATGATGAATATGAACATGTACATCTAAAGTTTATATTTTCTTTTGATTGAATTATTTTATCATATTAATTTAAATCTAAACTCTTATGCAAAGATACATATGAATGTAAGGCATAGAGCTTTTGATCACATGATTAATTAATTCTATCACTTAAACAATTGCAAATTCATGTATTTTGGTAAAAGAAAGGGAGTTTTAACTCCATAATTAAATACACACACATGTATAAGAGACATGAGCTAGTATACGCCCTTGTTAACCGGGGAAGTGAGATAATCAAATGACCTCCTTGGGGCTACTTAAAGCCTCATATTTTTGGGGTGTCCAGATCAACTATTTGCTTTTCTCAAATATATATGGATGTACATACAAATAAAAGAGAGCAAATCATGCAAAACTTATTTTTTATTTGGTTGAAAAGATTTATGTACATGGAGTAAAGTCTTATTTAAATTCTAATATTGAAATATGTAAGAATAAAATCAAATGGAGTACATGCCATTGTTAACTAGGGAAGTGAGGTAATCAAATGACCTCCTTGGGGCTACTTAAAGCCAAATATTCTCGGGGTGTCCAAATTAAATACCCATTAACATTCTGACTTACATAAATCAATACATGTGAATGAAAGAAAAGAACTTTACTTCATACACTTAAGTCATAATCATTTGCATTTCTTATGTATTTATAACTATAATTTATTGCATATGTAATCACTTATATATAAGATTTGAAAAGTATATTTAGATTTAATAGTGATAATAGCTACAAATATATTAATTTAAATCAACACATGCATGCTTGACATAAACAAAATCATTTATGTTTAATTAATTTTTGAAGAAAGGAATGCATGATTCAATTTGTGTTGACCTCACTTTTGGAGTGAGCTCTTAACCTCTTCTTCTTAGACTTAAGATTCTTCTAGACACTAAGAACTTCTTAGTCATAAGACACATATAGTGATTAAGTGAACACTTAGCCTAAGCTCAGAGACTTAGAAGGGTTAATCATAGGATTAGGCCATGCCTTAAGACTTAAAAAAATTACCTATCATATAGCATAAACCTAATCAAGATACACTTTCTCAAATCAAACCCAGATTCAAATCTCAAAATAAACCTCAAATTCAAATCCAAATTCCAAATTCATGTCCCAAATTTGACTCCAAATGATTGAAACCTAAAATCAAATTCAGATCCTAAGACCCTCCTAAGCCATATGAACCACCTTCATAAGCTTAGCCAAAACTCTCTTTAAATCAATACAAATTCAATTGATTTTTTTATAAATCAATTGTTCCTTCATTTATATTCATAAATATAAATGAAATCCATATCCAAATAATCAAAACTATATCGAACATCTAATCCAAACACAATCTAAGTCCTTTAAGCCAATTTCTTAGACTTAACCAAATCCTATCCAAATCAACTCGAAACTAATGAATTTTCTCTTGAATAAATCATTCATTCAATCATCTACCCAAATATAAATGAAACCTACAATCATCAAATCAAATAGAAGCCAACCCAAGCCAAACCCAACCTAGCCCTTTTGACTTAGAAAATTTCAAATGAGCCAAAATCCCTTAGACTCCAAATTGATTGCCGTTGAATTTATATTTCAATCCAGAGCTCATATATAAGGTCAATTAAACTTGAATCAAACTAAAACCAAACCAACTAACCCATTTAGATCCACTTAACCTAAAGTGACCTAAAGGACCCATTTGAGCCAACTTTCAATCCAACCCAAATTGGATCAAACCAAGCTCACCAAAACCTTCCACCATGATTGTTGATCACCCTAGGATGATCAATTGCAATCAATTGGGTCAAACTAAGTGAACTTAGTCATTTGATTGAGTCAACCCTTAGCCCAAATGAACCAAAACTAGCCAAAACTCATTCTACATCAAACTGATTGAAACCAATGATTTGAATCAACCCAAAATTAATATTTAAATATGACTTGACCACCAATTGAGCCAAACCAAGCCCAATTAGCCATTCGATCTAAGTTGACCCAAATTATCCTAAAGGACCAAATTAGGTCAAATCATGATTAACCCAAATTGATTGCAACCAATGGCTCTAGTTCATTTCAAATTGATTATTGAACTTGACCAAAGCCATAATTATATCTAATTTGATCAATCGAGCCCAACTGAGCCATTTAGCCCAAATTAGCCTAAAGGGTCAATTTGGCCTAAATCCAAATTAAATTCAAATTAATTCAAACTAAAGAACACATTCATCTTCAATTAGCCAATTGAACATGAGTCAACCCATAACCCAAGCCAATTTAGCCAATTTTGGTCAAATTGGTCAATTTGACCCATTTGACCCATTTGATTCTAAATGAGCCAAAATCAATTCTAAGCCAAATTAAATCAAATTGATCATACCAAAACTCTTCAAATTATCATTTGAACCTAATCTAAGCCTTGGTTTGACCCATTTTGACCAATTGGTCTACCAAAGCCAACTTGACCCAAATTGACTCAAATGACCCAAATTGAGTCAAACCCATTTGAATCAATCCAAAGTCCATTGCAACCTAGCCCAACCCATCCTAAACTCACTTGAGATCAGTCTAAAGACAACCCAAACCTATTTGGAGCTAAACCCAAGGTAATCCCCCATGGAAATTCCACCCCACATGTGATTTTACCCAAAAAGAGAGCAAAATCCACTTTTGGCAGCCACCCATCATCTCATTGGAACTTGGCCTAGCTTCTTCACCCACTCTATGGTGGATAAGCATGCACATCCCATCAAATTTGATGGGAAATTTCGTCCATCTCCTTGAAATGAGAGGGAAAGGCCTCATTTCAAGCACATACACCACAATTCAGCCCCCAAGTGCTCCCAAAGCAAAATGGAACCCATTCTCCACCTCTTTGAGTCATTTTTTAGCTCAAAAATACAAATAGAATCTTTTCCAGTGAGGCGACAATGAACATTGGAGAAGACAATGTTCCAAAGGGAGGTAAAGGTTAGAAATTATTCCAAAGCTTCCTCACACACCTAGGAGTTCGCTCGGATCTTCATCGCCACTGAAAATCATCCCCGATGAGGTAATTTCATCAAACTTTAGCCGGCCTTAAGAAATTTTATTTGTGATGTTGTGTGCACAATTTTAGAAATTTCTCATAGATTTCTCTTGACAGTTTTATTTTATTTGATCTCTATGCGAAATAGAATTTTTTTCGGTGTGAATAACTACAAAAATGAGCCAAATCGGGCGAGATTTGGCTTACATTTCATTTAAAAAACCATATTTTTCACCATTTTTCATCTGGTTTGCGATCGGAGCGAGGCGAGCCATCGATCCGTGTTGGATCGGACGACCCATATTTCACACATAAATCTGCCCAAATCAGTCAGTTGCCCGTTCTGCGGGTCACCGATCTGGACCGTCGTCGTGTTAGCGTTAGGATCCCCAATTTTCTCACTCATTTTCCAGCTAATTGATGCGTATTTGCGTTTGATGTCGGCCTTTGCGACATTGACTGTATTAAAATGAAAAATCAGATTTTATGGATTTAAAAATTGATTAAATTGCCAAAAATTTCAAAAATTCAAAATAAATAAAATACTCAATGAAAAATTGTAAATTAGGGCTCATTGGATTCATCTTTCCAAGGGAAATCCAATGAATTAAAAATCATTAACTTTGCCAAATTATTTTGAGCTTAATTTAGGTTTAAGGGAACATGGAATTTTATTAATTACTTTAAAAATACATATTATATTGAAATGAAATTTTCACAGATTGAAATTAGGCTTAAGATCTATGAACTATAAAAATTTCAAGATAAAATGATAGCTGGATTGAAAGATATTAAATTTAGAAGTTAAGAGAGCCTATTTTAATAAAATAAATTAAAATAACTTATAAAATTTGATTAAATCACCTGAAACTTTGTAAAATCATAAAAAATTTTAAAAATATCCAAAAATACAAATAAATATTCATTTTGAATGTATTTTAGAGGAGAATCCATTTAAATTATTCTTAATTAATTTTGAATAGTGATTGTGACTTAATTAAGATTTAATTAAAATGTAATTAGCTTAATTACTCATTAATTAATCACCAAATTAATTTCAAATTTTTTGAAGATGTTTAGGCTGATGACCTCTGCCTCTCCTATTTTTCTTAGAATTTATTGGCTGATTAATTAGGAGAATTAATTGATTAAGCCTTAATCACCCTCTTAATCTAATTAAGGGATAATTAAGCATATAAACAACAAATTAATTAATTAATTGGACCCATTTGACATTGATTAATAGTTAGAAAGCTTAAGGAATGTGATTGGGATATTTTTCCTAATCCATTCTCAAATTTTCCTTTACTTTTTAAGTAAATTACTTTAGGGATTAATTAACTAATATTATTCAATCAGCTTAATTAAATTTTAAAAATGGATCTGATTTCCTCTAATTGATTCATGGGTAGGTCTTTAGGTGTTTAATAGCCTAAAGAGGCTTAATGAAATTATGATTAGCTCACATGTATGAGCAAATCATAAATGTAACTAATTAAGTTCTTTAAGCTTAATTAATAAATAATTATGAGCTGATTTCATTAGACTTCTTTCATTTCATAAGATCATTGCAATTTAATTTTAAATATGTTTACATATCATTGGATCATAATCATTTGATTAATTATCTTAAGGTAACATATGTAAGGGTTAATTAATTGATTTAATTGACGAGCCATAAAATTAATCTAATTACTATTCCTTAAATAAAATTAATTCACACATAGGGGAATGGGATTAGGATTAGCAAACCTCTCTCACATCCCTTAAGTCAGATCAAATCAAACTCTAAATTAAAAATGACATTAAAGAAATTTTGGTTTATCTTAAGTCGCTTTATTCCATAAGATTGTCCTTAGGAATTAATTAGATTGAATGAAATCATATGTTTATGTTTATTCCTTTCTTTCCAATTATATTAAAGGTCGTATGCCATATGAAAATATGCATTCATGTATTTCAAAATCAAGTAAATAAAAATGATTTACTTTATGTCAAATTGCATGTGCTTAATCAAATATGTGTAGCTATTATCACTATTAAACCAAAAATTTATTTTCAAATGTTTATAAATTAAAAATAACATGTGTAGTGATGTTATTTATAAATATCTATAATCTTGCATGTGTTTATAACTTATAGCGTGTAATACTCGATTCCCTTTTCTAAATTTATATGAGTTTACATAAGGTTGCAAATGTATAGTTCATTTGAAAAGAACACAACATTTGCTTATGTTTCCTCTTATGTATTCCTATGCTAGGATTGAAAGAGAGTTGCATATTGCATAAATAAATCGCTTAACCAAATTCAACATAACTTTTTTCATGGCTTTTCTTCCTTCTAATTGCTTTTAAATTCCTATGTATATGAGTAAAGTTGGTATATTAGTCTAAACATTCCAAGGATGCGAGGCTTTAAGTAGCCCCAAGGAGATTTTTACCTCTATCCCCTGGTGCGAAACAATGGTATCGTACTCACTTAAAAGCTTCCATACATTTGGATGTATGTGTAATTAAAGGAGGAAACTCCTCTTTGTCTATTTAAAAGGCATGCATTCATAATTAACTTAATTGATTGAATTAATTTGCTTTGTGATCTAAAGTTCATTCCTTATGATCTTTTATAAGAATTCAGATAGAGCTTTAAATTAAGATAACAAAATAATTCAATCAAATAAAATAATTAAACTCCAAGTATCTCCATTTGCATTCATCATCTAAGTGTGCTAAAACATATGTTGTATGTGTAGGTATACTTAAAAAAATCATATTCATGTTAGAGATACAATGGAATGAAAGAAATGAATATGTGTTTTATGGTAGTAATTCACTCCAGTTAGTCTTAAGATGCCTTTCTTATCAAATAAAGTCATTTAAAAATAAACCTAAACATTGGATCAATTAAAATATGTAATAAGCCATTCATTAAAGAAAATTAAGCTAATTAACTGGCTTTAGGAATGTCTTAAGGTAGGGATGAAAGAGAGGCCCTCTATCTTTCTTCTCTTTATAACACTTAGTTACTAAGTGTATGAGATATGAAACTAAACGAAACACAAATTAAAACTTGCAATTCATTAAACAACTTAAAGTGAAACTAAATCTCCCATGTTAAATTATACATTCCAAACTTAGAAAATCACAACTCTAAAGCCTAGTTAGGACATGCTACACAAGCCTTCATACACACACTTTAGGCTAGGCCACCACTTCTATCCTTATGTTAGGGCGATACATGGCTTGATGGATGTTTTATTTTGTGATGTAATATTTTAGACTGGATGTTAATGTGTATACCTTGTAGTCTAGATGTTAGGCCATTGTTAGCCTAATCATTTTTTATACATGGGGTTGTGCTTAAACGGGCCACTGTAATAAAGATAAATATAATTTTTCTTTTCGCTATGCAAGTTGCTTAAACCCCTTAAGCATAATCCAAATTAGGACAGGTGGGCTTAGTTACCCATGTGCAAGGTGCTAAGTCCACATTACATATATAACTGCTTCGGATGTTTGGTGTGTTTAGCTAACACTTATTTTGCAAGCGTAGTTAGATTAACTTTTCCTATTTTGATGTAATTTTGTATTAAGAATTAGGATTAGTGCTATGTGGATTAGAATGAGCATTGGTTAAAAGATCAAGTTTTTGTACCATGTGATCCTTGGGGCTACCACATCAAAAGAATCAAAAGAAGAAAGAAAGAAAGAAGAATGAAGAATGAATACTTGAAGACCCCCATAGCATGTATTCATTCTTAATTGTACTTATTCTTTTATAATCCAGATTGTATAAGGGTAGAGCTCAGCTACCCACTTTTTCTTTTCGGATTGTACGGCGGTACTCGACTGCACTAGCCTTTTTTTCTTTTATGGTAGTCTATAAAGTTGTTTAATGTTATGTTTAGATTGCACACTAGAATTGCATGCTTCTTCTAGTTTCTTCATGTTTGATGTTTGAATGTGTGGCCTGGATACGGTAGGATTTTAGATAAAACTAATTTTTTTTATCCCAATTAATAACTCACAATTAAAATTTAAAGTAACTCATAACCTCACCTAAAAGCCTAGGAATTAAATCAAAATAATAATAAAAATATTCATCAACCCCTTAGCTGGATGATTGTATGTATAACATCATGCATGTCATACTCTTCCACTCTTGTTAAGAGGGGGATTCCATCTGTGCTAGAGAATAAAGGCTTAACTTGTCAGAGCCTTTGATGGAAGAACACCCCTTTCTCTTTTTATTTGGCCCATAATCAAGTTCTCATGCATTTAGGTATACAAAATCCCATATCTTGTGTCAAAATAAAGAGTCCAAAAGAATCAAATGAATTTGATAAAATTTGCATTAGATTAAGTCATGAATTCATACCACTCATGCTCTAGTCTCTTAGGGAGTGAGTTTAAGGGCTTAGTCTCCTATATAAATAAACAACAGTCTAACCACCTTGCAAAGGATAAGACTTGCCTGCATGGATTTAAAGCATAGGAGGAGTTAGCTAGCTGCCACTCTAAGCGGTAATAAGTCCAGCAGTCGGATGGTTTATTCTTTCTTATGGAGGTAAACCATATACCCATTTTTGCCTTAGATTTAGGTCACCTTGATTGGCTCCCTAGCTTAGGATCTTGGTATTTATTTTTTTCTTTATAAGCATAAATCCTCACCTCGTAGGTATTTTCACAATCTTATGTTATGGGATTATAAGTTGTAGTATTCTAATAAAATGTCAACTCAAATAATTAACTCTCTTCAATTTAAAAAATATAAAGCCTAACCATAGGATAGATTGGAATGGTCACTAGGCTTCCTGGTGTCATGAGCATTCCCTACTCATCTCCTTTGGCATCCAAAATAAGTCGCTCCCATTTGATTTTTCAACATAGCCAATCCTTTGATAGTCTTAACCTTGAAATCTTTGGAGACCCTAATTGTCTACTTTAATTAAGAGTATTTGTTGACCTCATTTTAGGATGAGCTCTTAAACCCCTCCCTATTAGACATAGGACTTCTCTTAGACTTAGGCCTACCCTATAGCTTGAACCATTCCTCACCTTCCTTTCTTCAAGTCCAACTCCAAATCAAATCAACATCAAACTCAAATCAATTCAACCTTAATTGATTTTCTCCAAGCTCAAATCAAATCCATGATTCAAACCCATTATTGAAATTCCAAGTTCAAAATCTCTCCTAACTTCTTTGATTCCCTCTTAAGGACTTAGCTCAAATCAACATCAAATCAATTCAAACTCATAAAATTTTCTCACAACTCATTTATATTCTCATTTATATTCACATATATAAATGAGATATAAATTTAAATCAATCAAACTAAATCCAACAATCAAATCCAGATTCCAAAATCTTTCCTAAGTCCTTTGATCCCCTCTTAAAGACTTAGCCTAAATCAAATCAAAATCACTCCAAATTCATGAATATTCTCATTTCCCATTTATATTCTCATTTATATTCATATATATATAAATGAAATATAAATTCAAACAACCAAAACCAATTCCAAAAATCAAACTCAAATTCATTAAAAATCCAACTTAAGCCTTCAAGTCAAAATCTTGAACTTAGCCAAATCAATTTCAAATCAAGCCAAACCCTTGATTTTTTTTTTCATGATTCAATCAATCCTTAAATCATGAATCCAAATATAAATACAAACTTAAATCAATTAATCAAAACTCATTTCAAAAAGTAAGCTAAAATCCAATTCATATTCACCCTTTGAACTTAAAATTATCAAATGAATCAAAACTCATTTGACTTCAAATCACTTGCAAATGGATTTATATTTCAATCATAAGTCCATATGTTAGTTCAATCAAACTCAAATCAAGCTTTGACCAAGTCATTTTACCTACTTAGGCTCACTTGACCCAAAGTGACCTAAAGTGCCCTTATGAGCCAAATTTTAATCCTAACCAAATTGGATTGAACTAAGCCCATCTATGCCTCTCATCATGATCAACAATCATCATAAGATGATCAATCACTCAAATTGGGTCAAATTAAGTCAAACCTAAGGGTTGACCAAGTCAATACTTAGCCAAAATGAACCTAACATAACCAAAATCCACCATTGGACAAATTGTTTGAAACCATTGATCTAAGTTCATTCATGATCAATGTTTGAACTTGACCAAGTGAACATTTGAGCCAAACCTAGCCCAATTGGCCACTTGACCTAAAAAAGTCAAAATGTGTCAAAACTTGATGTAAGCCAAATTGATTGAAACCAATAGGTCAAGTTCATTCTAAATCACTTATTGAACTTGACCAAAGCCTCAATTGGCCAACTAGACCCAACCTAGCCCAATTGACCATGAACCCAACTTGACCTAAAGGATCAAATTGAGCCAAATTCAAACTTATACCAAAATTAATTGGAAACAAAGATACCAATCCCTTTCATATGACCAACCAAACCTAAACTTACCCATGACCTGATCAAATAGGTCAAATAGGTCAAATTGGTCAACTTAACCTAAATGAAATCAATTGAGTCAAATTCAAACCTAAACTAAATTGAATCAAATCAAAGCCACCAAAACATTTCAAATGGTCATATGAACTTAAAATAACCCTTAACTTGACCCATTTTGACCATTTGGTCAACTTGACCAAAGTTGACCCATTTTGACCTAAATGGGTCAACTTGTGCCAAATCACATCAAGCTAGCTCAAAATTTAATGAAACTTGGCCAAACCTATTTTCTCATCATACCAAATATACCCAAACTAAAATCAAGGTCAAATGACCATTTTACCTTTAGGCCATAGGGTAACCCAAAATCAAAACCACTTAGAATTTGGTCAATTCCTTTTCATGGACACTTGGCACCCTCTTAGTGGATCAAATGGTCACTAATGGACCTACTGCACATGACCCAATGGGTTTGGGTCAGCCAAACCCAACCCAAACCTAAAACTGACCATGTGCTTGGAAGTGGGCACATGGAATTCCTCCTCCACTTGATTTAAGCACATGTGAGGTTCACCATTTTACTCCTCTGGCCAAACCCAATCTAAGAACACCTCTGATGGCTCAAATAACCCACTCCTTATGGTCAATTGGATCAAAATGGAAAATCATTGCTCAGCCGTCCGATTGCCAAAGGGGGAGATATACTCCCCCTAATTTGAATTCAATCCATCAGCCTCATACTCGATTGAACCTAGGAAAGTCATAGAAGCAATTCCTCAGCCTTCCCAAGCTCTCTCAAGCAAGAGTCAATTTCCCATTTCTTGGTTTCTCAAACAAAAAATAGGGGAAGAAACTCAAATCCAAATTCATTCCACACTCAAAACCAGTGCAAGGTTCATCAGGGAGCTTAATCGAGCTTGCCAAAAGCTTCATACAAGCTCTTGAAGCAAGGGAGGAGTGCCCTAGATCAAAGTCGAGCTCAAGTGCAAGTGGAGTTGGTCCATAGGAAGATCTACCCAATTTCAAAGCCTCTAAACTTTAGCAAAGCTTTGTCTCAACTAGACAAAGCTTCTCCAAGGGAATCGAGCACAGGTGATCATCTCCGGCGAGGTAAACCATTTTTCTGAGCTTACTCTAGCCATAGTGTGGAGCTTTGTAAAAGAAAGTTTAATCCCATGAGATTTTAGCCATTAGATGTGATCTAGATTGCATGTTGATGGCGTGGGTTGAGTTTGGATCCAATCTGAGCTCAATTGAGCTCAGATCATGTCCTTTAAGATGAACGAATCTCCTCTCCCATAGGGAATTACAGGAATGAATCTTTGGCCATTCATCTGTGCATTTTGGATGGATGGTCATGATTAAGACATGTATCATCCCACGTTTCACCCTTTAGAACCGCCACTTTAACCTCAGCCGTCTGATCCTTGATCGAACGGTTGAGGAAAGCTTCGTAGCACCATGCTTGCTATGATGATGACAAATTAAAGATCCAATCATGCACATGGAAAGTGCATCGACGGCATGTGATTAAACATAATTAGACTTTTAAATGATTAATTAATCACCAAATGTTCCTACATTCATATCTAAGCCTAGAAAAATGAGAAAAATATGAAAAAAATTGCATTGGATAGATAATTGAATCTCGAATATTCTAAAATTGATTTTAATTGATTTTGAATAGTTCTTTTTTCTGAATTTGGGTTTTATTAGGAATGATATTTTGCTAATTACCCTCTAATTACTCCACTAATTAATCCTAAACTTCTTGTGCTTAATTAGTAGGATAACCTTTGCCTATTCTAAGTTTATTGGGGTTTATTGGTGGCTTGATTAGAGGAATTGCTAATTCATTCCTTAATCACTCCCTTAATATAATTAAGCTTAATTAAGGGTATAATTAGTGGTTTAATCCTCTGATTGAGTCAATTAAGTTTGATTAAGTGAATATGAGGTTTATGGAATAATTTTGGGATACTTTCCTTAAGATATTCCCTAAACCCCCTTTTTCTTTCTTAATACATCCTTAATTAAGGGTTAATTCACTAATTACCCCCTTAATTAATTTCATAAAATTCTAAAACTTTTTAGAACTTAATTAATCTTTCTTGGGTAGATGTTTAGGTGTTCAAGAGTCTAAGTACAATTAAGGAAATCAAAATCCAAATCACATGTGTGAGAGGGGTTATGAAAGTACTTAAGTTAAACCCCTTAGTTCAATTAATCATTAATCAAGAGCCAAATGCATTAGGCCCTTTTCTTACTAGGTGCATTGTTGATTTAAATTCCTTATGTGGTTTTATGTCATCTCATTGACTCATAATTATTTGGTTAACTATGCTAAGGTGGTATAGGTAAGGGGTATTTAACATGTTTAATTCATATCTTAACCTAAGCAACATATAAAAATCATCTAATCACTTAAAAAAATTAAACTAAAATAACCAACATATGTGGGAAAGGGTTAGGAACAACAAAATCACCTCACATTTCTCAAATTAAATTAAACTCAAAATAAAATCAAAACTTCTTCAAAAATAAGTTGATTTATTTTAAGCTTTCTTATTTCATAAGATTATCCTTAGGAATTAATTATGGTGAATGTGTTTACATACTTTACTCAGTATAGTTCTTTCCTAACATGCTAAATGTGTATGTCATATGAGTTTCATGCATTCATGCTTTTTCAAAAAAATTAAATTCAAAAATGAAATGTTTCTTTATGTCAAATTGCATGTTTTGGCTAAAGTAAAAATATGAATGGCTATTATCACTATTAAATCAAAATTATTTTTAAAATATATGAATCAATTACCAAAACTAAAAGTGTGCTATGTATAGTTTATTCATAAAACTTTCATGTGAATATAAGAATGTGTTTTATGTTTGCTTCCTTTCTTTCCTCTTAATATGAACTTGGATAACATTTGTAAACTGTATAGTTCTTTTAAAAGAACATAACACTTGCTTAAATCTACTCTTATCCCCTTCCATGTTATTACTTAAGAAGGATCCTTACATTTATACATATAAATTGCATAAACAAATTCAAAGGTATAAATACAAACTTTTTGCATCCTTTCTTTTCCATTCATTTCTTTTGTACATGTACTTATATTTAAGGAAAGTGGTATATTAGTTTGGAGAACCCCAGAATTACGAGGCTTTAAGTAACCCTAAGTAGGACTTGTACCTTACACCTCTGGTGCTAACAATGGCACCGTACACACTTATGCCTTTCATACATTCATGTGTACAAGTGAAAATTGGATAAGAAACCCCTTTTCTACTTAATGAAAATCATGCATCATAAGCATTCAAATTTTCTTTAGTAACTCACTTAGCATTCATCATAAAGTTTGCTAAACACTTCCATTTGTATGTATAGATATGCTTAGGATTCATTCATATGCATGTTATACATGTTGGAAAAGAAATGAAGTGATATGTATTTTGTGAATTTAATTCACTTTACTTAATCTTAAAATGCCTTTCTTTTGAATAGGTTTGTTTAGAGTTCATCTAAACTTAGGATTAATTAAAACACATAATAAAATATTCACTAAATAAAATTAAAACATGAATCTACTTTAGAAATTACTTAAGGTAGGGAAGGAAAGAGAAGTTTTCTTCCCTTTCCCTCTCTTTATAACGTAGTAATTAATTATAGAATTCACTTGAACCTAATCAAAACACAAAATAAACTCAACTCAAAATAATTAAACAACTTAATTGAAATCCTTATCTAAGTTGAACACTCTTCACACTTAGAAAACTCTAACTTAAAGCCATAGCTAAGCATACCACACAAACTTAAAATGCACACACATTAAGCTAAGTTACCACTTCTAGCTTTAAGTTAGGGCAGTGCATGGTTTAATGTTTGCTTATGTTATGTGATGTAATGTTTTAGACTAGATGTTATGGTGTATGTGCATAGACTATATGGTAGGGTGATCTTAGTCTAACCATTATTTTCTGCAGAGGTTTGTGCTTAAGGGGCATTGTAATAACTAAAAATATAAATGCTTTTGCTGTGCAGGTGCTTATACCACTAAGCATAATCCAATAGGCTAGACGGACTTAGTCACCCTTATGTGGGGCGTTAAGTCCAATATACATGCTTGGGATTTGTATAATTTATTTTAACTCATCTCTATTTTGCAGGTGTTAATTAGATTTCTATTTTTTTTCCCTTTTCATGTAATTTTTGAAATTAGGATTTTGGAATGATTTTTATGGGGATTAGGATGAGCATTGGTTATAAGGCATGCCTTACGTACCATGTGAAGTCTTTGGAGCATCCACCTTCCAACCATCCAAAAGAAGGATCTAAAGAAGAAAGAAGAAAAGAAGAAGAAAGAAGGAAAAAAAAGAATGAAGAAATGAAGCTTGAATACCCCCCTAACAATGAATTCCTTACTTAATTGTATTTAATTCATTTGTAATTCGAGTTGTATAAGGGTAGAGCTCGGCTACCCAATTTATTTTTCAGGTTTGTGTGGTGGTACCCGACCATAATTGGCCTCTTATTCTTTTGTGTTAGCTTTATAAATTGATTGATGATTTGTTTAGCTTGTGCATTAAGATGACATCATTTTTCTAGTTTCTTCTTTACTTGATGTATGGCCTGGATGATGATTAGGCTCTTAGGAAAAAAATAAATCTTTTTCCAAATTATCCAAATCAAAATTAAAAATAAATAACTCATAACCTCATTTAAATCCTAAGTTAAAATTAAGATAAAATAATTAGCAACCCCTTAGCTGGATGAGTATTTCTTTTATTACGTCATGCATAAAAGCATCTTGTTTCACTCTTGATTGGAGGGCTTCCACCTTTGCTAGAGAAATTTGGCTTGAACTTTGAGAGCCATGGTGGAAACACACCTCCTCCCTTCTTGCTGATATTGGCCAATAAACTTACTTCTCATATATTAGGTATATGAATCCTATAAGCTTGAGTCAAAATGATTGCCCAAAAATGAAAATAAAATGTAATATGAACTGCATTAGGTCTAGGTCATTATTCATGCCCTTACATGATCTAGTCTCTTAGGTAGTGAGTTTAAGTACTTAGTCTCTTTCTAAATAAATAATAGCCTAACTATCTTGCATAAAGCATATGACTTGCCTACATGAATTTAAAATCATAGGAGGAGTTAGTTGGTGGCCACCCCCAGGAAGTTGTAAGTCCAAGTAGTCTAGTGGCTTATCCTATCTTATGGAGGCAAACCAAATATCCATTTTCACCTTAGATTTAGGTTGTGCTTTTGGCCCTCACCAAAGCTCCCTAGATTTAGGTTCTGAGGTTGCTTCTCCCCTTTATGGGTCATAAGCATAAATCCTCACCTCTTAGGCATTTTCACAATCTTGTGTTGTGGAATCATAAGCCCTAAATTTCTAATGAAAAATTCAACTCAAATAAATTAAATCAATTTCAAAAATGTAAAGCCCAATCATAAGATAGTTTGGGATGCTCGCTAGGTTTTCTAGCATCGTGAGCATCTCCTACTTATCTTCATTTGGCTTCAATAATAACTCCCTCTCTTTAATCAATTCCATTTGATCTTATAAAATAAATTAATTGATTGAGTGTCCTACCTATTGAAATCTTTAGAGACAATGATCATTTATCATAATCAAGAGTATTCCTAAGGAATCCCCTTCTTTAGGATGTAATTAACTATGGTGGCTTGCCCCTATAGGAAACTTAACGAACTCAATTTATAATAAATCCTGCTTTACTTTTTCATGTAAAGTAGGGTTAGAATCTCTGGTACACAAGCAGACCCATTGTCCTTAAGAGTCCTTATTGAGGTGATTAGGTCCATTGTAGGGTGGTAACTTCTATCTTTTGAGATAGTACACCTCTCCTCAATGTCATACCCGATCACCCTCAATAAGAACATTTGCTGATCTACATGGTGTTTAAATGCACAAAAAAAGAGAAAGTATATTTCTATCTTCATTTTATCCTACAAAGAGTGAATATGGAAGTATACCCTTTTTTTCTCTTTTTAGAAGAAATTAAAAAATTTTCACCACAGATTTTTCTAGCGACTCCACTGGGGATGGTTCCTCTCTCCATCTTTGGTAAATGATAGTTGTCTCTAAGTATCAATAGTGGGTTTATACTTTTGTATGAATCCAAGACTATCTTTCTTTTCATTGGCACTTGGATTATTTCATCCTTAAGTTAAGCTAGCCAACATCTTTAGGTTTTAGGACCTCATCTCGTGTTGGTCTTAAAACCCCCATTGGGTTTTCCAATGGGTAAAAATAAAAATCTAATAAAAGAAAATATTTAAAGACTTCCTCCTTATCATTTTTATGGGAAGGAATGGTTCATTCTAAAATAGTAAGGACAAAATAAATCTTTTATAAAAATCTTACTTTTCAAAAAGCACTCTTTCAAAAATACACATAATAAAATATTTTGCACAAAAATGTTGCGAAATCACCTTCATCTAACAATCTTCATGATTGTTATATGTAGGATCATCTTTACAAAAAAAAAAAAATTCTAACAATCACATTTTCTAAAAAAGCACAAATGAGCTCCTTCATTCAATTCATTTTGGGTGAAGACTTCATTTTCAAAAATAAGATTCCAACAATCAAATTTTCTAAAAAAGCACAAATGAGTTTCTTCATTCAATTCATTTTGGTGAAGACCTCAGCTTCAAAAATAAAATTTCAACAATCATGTTTTAAAAAGCACAAAATTTGAAGATAAGTTTATCCATTCAATACATTCAAATATGCTGAATGGATATCACATCTCTGAACAAAAAAAAATTATTATAACCTTTAAATTCCATTCAACACATCCCACATGTGTTAAGTTGGAATTTTCACCTTTCCAAACAAAAACAAAACCAAATTTTTCAAAAGCACATGTAAAATAACTCCATTCAATATGCTCACATTTATTGAATGGATGTTTCATTTTCAAACAAAATCAAAAATAAAATTTTCAAAAAGCAATTGTGAAACACCACCATTCAATATACTCACATTTATTGAATGGATGCTTCATTTTCAAGCAAAAATGAAAAATGAACTTTCCAAAAGCACATGTAAACACCTCCATTCAATATACTCACATTTATTGAATAGATGTTTCATTTTCAAACAAAATAAAAACAAAATTTTAAAAAGCACATATGAACCTCTCCATTAAATATACCCACACTTATTGAATGGAAGTTTCATTTTCAAAAAAAAAAAAAAAATTTCAAAAGCACATATGAACATCTCCATTCAATATACCCAAATTTATTGATTGAAGATTTCATTTCCAAATAAAATGACATTATTTTGAAATCCCACTGAACATATTCCACATATGATTAGATTGGGATTTCCTCTTTTAAAAAGTAATAATCACACAAAAAAATATACATCTTTGGAAAATGAAACATAATTAATTTCCAACTTACATACCCAAATGTGTTAAATGGAAATCTCTTTTTAAAAATCAACAAAAATAAAAATTTTCAAAACATATTTGGAACTTGATTCTAGCATGCCCCATTTGCTAAAATGAAGTCTCCCTTTTTAAAAAAACAAAATTTGAAACACACTTCTTGGAATTTAATTTAGCATACTCAAATTTTCTAAGTGAAATTTTCATTTCACAAAATTTCTAAAAACACTTTTGGAACTTCACTCTTTAGCATACCAAATTTGCTAAAGTAAACCTCTATTTTCAAAACAAAACCAAAACACAAAAATTTTAAAGACATCTTTTGGAATTTTATTTAGCATACTCAAATTTGCTAAGTGAAATTTCCATTTCACAAAATTAAGTGGAACTTCATTTTTAGCATACCATATTTGCTAAAGTGAAGTCTCCACTTTCAATCAAAAACAAATCAAAACCCAAAAAGAAACACATTAGGATTCATTTAGCTTACTTAAATTTGCTAAGGATCCTACTTTTCAAAAATAAATCAAAACAAAAAAGAAACACATTAGGATTTTCCTTAGCATACCCAAATTTTCTAAGAATCCTATTTTCAAAAAATTTCAAAAAATAGAACACACTTGGGTTCTTCATTTAGCATACCCAAATTTTCTAAGTGGGAATTCTAATTTTCAAAATCACCAATAATTCACAAGATAAAGCAACCAAAGAAAAATAAACAATTTTTTTCAAACACCTCACTTCGCATACCCAAATTTGCTAAGTGTGTAAAATCTAAAATATCAAATAAAAAACAAAACTAATTGACCCTTACTTTAACATACTCAAATTTGTTAAAGGAAAGGGTCCTCAAATCAAAATCTAATTTCAAAACATGAACCTATGGAAGCATCTCTCTAAAAATAATTGAACCCATTTTCAACATAGCCAAATTTGTTGAAAGTGGATTCCATATTCAAAATTTCTCTTTCCATTCAAATCTCTAAATCTTCTCTAAATCAATTTGAACCCCACTTAACACTTCCAAGATATTGGATGTGGGTTCAAATTTTAAATTCAAATTCTGAAGTCAATAAAATAAAAATTTGATCCAAGTTTGTTTCCAACATTGTAGATTCTCAGCATCAGTTTCAATTGCAGCTACAGTTCAATTTTTAGTTTTCAGTTGACTATAATGGCACATAAGTATGTGTTTACTTTCCCCTACGGCATGGAGTTGGCCTTGGATCAGGCCAATCTCCCCTAAGCTGATTACACCCATCTCTTCCATTTTGGTAGAGGTTTTAAGGGGGTGAGGATTACCTGTGAGGTCACTCCCCTCATAACTGTTAGCATGACCATAGTGGTCATGTCGATCATTCATTGATTTTCCATCGACTGATATCCCCTCACAAGAGGAAGCGTGACATTTTTCAGTAGTGATTCCCAAAGATCAACACCTGCATCTTGTGGTTTCTGTCACCCCCAGTGAGGGCTATCACCTACTCATTAGCACCCTCGAAGGGTAAGGCTCCTCTGATCCCAAAGATTATCTCCCCAGCTTTTGAGGTTAGGTCTAGCTCTTACTCCACTCACCCTACAAGGACTTAGAGGAGGAATAAAAATTGCATGATTAAGCTGATACACACGACGCCGTGGAGATGGAGGCCGCTACTGTTAGTTGTGGAGGAGTTGCCCACTGATTTCCCGGTTACAATGAACCATTTCATCCTCTCTCCCAACAGAGAGGATGCTAGAGGATCCCTACTTCACCTCCACCAGTTCAAGCACTGCCTAGTTAGCAGAGGTCAGCTGGCCTCCATTCACCTCTACCAGCGTGAGCTTATAGATGTCTGAAGTTGAGCTCAATTTGACATGAGATATGTCATCCCTCATAGCATGGGAAAACATCTACAGTAGGAGAAGGCTAGGGAGGCCCGCACTGACTCATATATCACTAGCGAGAGGTGGTTTTTGGTCAAGATTAGCGCCTCTCACTCATTGGTTTTCTGACGGTAGCACACTTCAATCACATAGACAACATTCTGCTTATGGAGATGACCCATCATAGGAGGGTCCTGTAGAGAGTGGTGTCTCCACCACCGCTTCTACCCGGCCCACCATCACCCATTCATGTCAGAAAGCATCTCCGCCCATCAAGGCCATGAAGGCCACATCCAGAGGACCCTTCGGTGATCAATCAGGATCCTATTCCATCTACATCACCTATGGTGAGGTCAGCTCTCTCCACCTTCTACCCCGTGTGCAAAAAGAATGACCTCAAGCATAAGTGGTCGTCCCTTCACCAACATCACTAGTACAACAAGATCTAGAGATGGTTACAGCAGTTGCAGAGGGAGGAGATGATAGTCCAGTTACACTCATGATAGTAGAGCCTCCTAGGAGTGTCACCCCTTTTGAGTCGGACAATAAAGTGTGTCTCTTCTAGTGAGTACCCTCATAGGATTGATTCTCCAAAGAAGGGAGGTCCATGCCTCAAGACATGACAAGGATCACACCGGTCAGCCAAAATCATTTGTGCCTATTCAAATTGATCATTCTCTTGAGGACATAGTGGCACATTACCTTATGGAAAAAAAATGAAATTCTAGGATATGATTGGTCTGATGAGGAGAAGGTTAGCTTTGATCCTAATAAAGATGATTTGTTGGGAGACTCAATACGATTTTGCATGGTGAATACAAGAGGATCCCACCTTAGAGAGCAGCATGCTATGAAAGGTGATGAGGCCGAGCAGAAAGACATAGCCCACTCACACCAACAACTCCTAGCACAAATAAAGTAGAAAGATGAAAAGATAGATAGGATGGTGAGGCATCTTGCAAACTTGTTAGAAGCAGTCTCAGTACTTCAGAAATAAGCACTAGCAGTTCATCCTACCACAGCTAAGACTAGTCAGCTAGAGTTAGTGCATGTCTTGGACCCAGCCAAGACCTTACCTCCAGTCGAGCAAGGTAGCACTAGCATGTATATGAAGGCAGTGAAAAGTACCTTCATACAAGAGAAAGATATAAAGTCCATTCGAGCAAGTGAAGGAAGCGGCTCAAGTCTGAGGATCATCGCCAAAGGGTAGACCCTACCTAGGAATTTGATGCAATCCAATATCCCAAGGGTTTCGCTGTCACCTTCCTTCAAGAGTTTTGATGGCGTGGAAACCTAAAGACATCACCCATTTTAGAGCCGAAATGCCATGGCAATGATGCTTTGCTTTTATGCCTCTTCGTTAGTAGCCTAGTAGGGATAGCTTTTGACTGGTATGCTGAACTTCTCAATAGTTCAATAAAGACATTTGATGAGTTGGAGTAACTCTTCATCAAGAGGTATGCTAGAGCTCAGCAAAGGGTTACTGTGGGCGATCTCATTGTAGCACAATAACACCTAGGTGAGTCCCTTATTGACTATATTCTCAGATGGCGTAACCTAAGCATGAAATGCGATTCACAACTATTTGAACAACATGCCATCAAGATTCTTCTAAAGAATATCCATGGCCTGGTCGCCTTCATTCTTAAGGGCTTCACTATCAAAACTTTTGAGAAGCTAATCAACAAGGTGGCTAGTCCACAGGGAGAGGCCAAACAATTTCCTTTTTAAGATCAGCTAGCTCTTCTTCTTCTACTAGTAAAACTATTGTATCAGTGGATAAGGGCATCAAATCGCTTACCCCTCTTACTTTACTTGACTTCTACTTTGTACCTCCTATCAAACCCAAGAAATTGAAGAATAAAGCTAGTTTGAATTATATCTGTGTCACTTCTGATGGGTTTTCTACTTCTAATCCTAATAATAACTCTTCCAGTCAAAATAAATATAACAATTTGATCTCCTCTCGATTTAGAAGACTTTCCTACTTTAACACTATGAGTTCCTTGAGATAGACTTAAATCATCTGACTGAGGTCCCATAGAGAAGTAGAGGAGGATGTGATAGATCCTTCCATTATCCTGCCATAAGAGATCACCGAAGTCAACCTCCATAGTAGCAAGGTTCTACCTCCTAGGGCAGCACCTCAAGATAAAAGAAAATAAGTTATTGGTATAGAGGATTGAGAAGCCCCTCCATAAGATACTCTACCCTTAGATTTGCTTGTGGAGGATCAGCCCAAGGTGGACTATAATGTCCTCTCTCATCTAAGAAAGGTGCCATCTAAGCTAAGCATATATGGTGCCCTCGTCTTATCCAAAGAGATGAGGGAGTCATTAATCAAGGCTCTCTTTGATCCTGAAATATGCTTAGCTCAGTTGATCACTATTGGTGAGGAGGCACATTACACAAAGGAAGCTCAGGGGATCATGTTCACAGATGAAAACCTTCTTCTAGGGGACTTGGAGCATATCCATCCCCTCTACATCACAGTTGATATGGGCAGATTCAGACTTGCTAGAGTTTTCATCAATCCAGGTGCAGCGGTGAACATTATGAGTCTAATGACTCTTGCCTATTTGAGGATCGACATCTCCACACTCTGAGGAGATCGGATGATGTTGGCAGGATTCAATGAACAAGATGATAGGGCTTTAGGTTCCATAGTGTTACCCTTGGAGATAGCTGACTGGAAGACTGAAGCCAAGTTTTACATCATTGATTTGAATACTTCATTCACTACTTTGCTCGGTAGGCCTTGGATACATCATAACAAGATAATTCCATCCTCCCTCCATCAATGCATCAAGTTCAGAAAGGCTAGGATTGAATACCGTGTCAACGGTGATGAAAAGTCATTTTCAGTTAGAGAGGTTGAGATTTATGAAGATGCGACCTACTATCTTTCTCAAAACACCCTTTCTCATGAACTTGGAAAATTTTCAAATACAAAAGAAAAAAATGTAGAAAAAGAAAAAGCAAAAGAAAAAGAAAATAAAAATGAAAATCCAACTGAACAAGAAAGGGAAATTGAAGAAGAAATAGAGCAGCATATCACATTCCACCCATAGTTCATTCCATCATATGGACATATGGGTATCATGACTCAACCTCCACTAGACAGAGGCAGAGGCAGAAATAGAGGTAGTTCCAGAGATGGAAGACCCCCTGGTTGGCCATCAACTAATAGAGGTTATTTTCTAGTTCGTAGGAGTACTTCTACTATTCACATATATTTGGAATCAAGCTCAGAGGATGAGTCTAATGTGATTAGCATACCAACCAACACCTCTCAGCCGGTTCCATTAGAGGTGACTTTCAATCTAGATAGTGATGAAGACCATGCCTCCAAGCAAAGCAAAGTATTTGAATCAGGTTTATGTGAGACTATTAGGCAGCAGCTAGGAACCTTAGCTCTAACCTCACTTTCATCTCAAAAAGCTAAAGGTTTAGTAGTTAAGGAAGCCCCTAAGTCTTTTAAAGATATGAAGCCAAAGAGATTCTTTTTGGGATCATCCTCCTCAAGTTCTGAAGTTGATATAGAACTTGAGGAGGATTCATTTAAAGAATTAATGGAATTATCGCTTGACTTTTACTCACATTGTGTTCATAATACTATACAGAAAGGTTTGGTTCCTCATACATGCACAGTCGAGTGAGTATTTGAGAAGTGAGAATAATACAGCAAAATCAAGAGTAGACTAGGATCTGCATGGTCCAAATGATGATGATTACTGCTTAATTATTACCAATCATTTAGAGTCTGATAGGTTCTTTCAACACAACACCAACTCTTATGAGAATGTGTGTTTAGAAACCTTAGATGATCCAGATGATCTTCAGATCAAGGATGAACCTCCAGAATTTGAAGAGGAGTTTCATTCAACAATAAACAATCTTAAAGAAATCAACTTCGGGACAAAAGAAAATCTAATGTACATCAGTTTGTTAGCTAATGAAGAAGAAACCAATGACTTAGTTAGGCTATTGACTGAGTTTAAAGACTGTCTCGCATGGAGTTATGAAGAGATGTTCAGATTATCTCCTAACGTAGTAGTCCACAAGCTTGCAATAGATCCTAATGCTACCCTATCAGGCAAGCTCCTAGAAGAATATGATTAGAAATTGAACAAAAGGTCATTTTTGAAGTCAAGAAACTGATTGATGCTGGTTTCATCAGGGAAGAAAAATACCCTACCTAGTTAGCTAGTGTTATTTTAGTTAAGAAGAAGAATGGCCAAATTTGCATTTGTGTTGATTTTAGGGACTTAAACAAGGCATGTCCTAAGGATGAGTTTCCTCTTTCTATCCCAAAATTAATGACACTCACAACATTGTTCTTTCATGGATGGATCATCTAGCTACAACCAAATCAAGATATCTCCTGAAGATGAAAGAAATAGACCCCGATTAGAATCTTTTGTTATAAGATCATACCTTTCAGCCTTAAAAATGCTGGTGCTACATACCAATGGGCCACTACTCAGATCTTCAATGAACTCATCCATCATTAGGTTGAGTGCTATGTTGATGATCTAGTAGTCAAGAGTAGAGAAAAGGAAAACTACCTCTTTGAATTGAGAGTAATTTTCAAACGGTTAAGACATGATAACCTCAAAATGAATCCCCTGAATTGTGCATTCGGAGTAGCTTTAGAGAAATTCCTTTAGTTTGTTGTCCGACACCGGGGATTAGAGATAGATCCTGAAAAGATCAAAGCTATCTTAGAAATGTCACCTCCTAAAAGTTTAACACAACTCAGATTGTTCTAAGGATGGTTGGCATATCTGAGATGCTTTATCTCCAACCTATTGGGGAGATGCAAGCCATTTTCAGCACTTGTCAAAAAGAATGCCAAGTTCAAGTGGGATGACAAGTGCCAGCATGCCTTCAAAGACATCAAATAGTATTTGGTAAAGATGCCAGTTCTAGCAGCCCCTATCCCGGAAAGGCCACTCATCCTCCACACTATTGCATTAGATGACTCTCTCAGTGCTCTATTGGCCCAAGCCAATAATGAAAGAAAGGAGAGCGCTCTCTACTACCTTAGCCGTCGTCTGATTCCTACTGAAGTGAACTACCCACCTATTGAGGAATATTGCCTAACTTTAATCTTTGCCTCCCAAAATCTGAGGAATTATATGCTTTCTCATAAGGTGAACTTGATCTCCAAAACTAATCCACTGCAATATCTCATGGCACAGCCAATGCTCTTCAGATGTTTGGTATGCTGGTCCATGATTCTCTCACAGTTTGATATCATATTTGCACCCCTCCGTGCGGTAAAAGGATAAGCACTAATGGATTTCTTAGTAGCACACCCACTTCCTGTTGACTCTCCACTTAGTGATGATCTCCCCGATGAACAAATCATGAACTTAGGGGAGGCTGACAACTATTGATGGGAGATGTATTTTGATGGTGCAGCTTCTTTTCACAAAGGGGAAGCACCACGATCTATTCTCCCAAGAAAGGCAGGGGTAGGAATAGTTTTTTTAACTCCATATCGTGATGTGATGAAATTCTCATACTATCTTTCCAACCCCTGCACCAAAAGTGAAGCCGAGTATGAGGCTTTGATTACCGGTCTGGAGTTAGCCATCATAATCAGTGTCAAGAGCATCAACATCTTTGGAGATTCTCAGTTGTTCATCAACCAGATTGTCGGGTCCTACAAGGTTCTCAAATCCAAATTTTGTCATTACCATGAGTATACCATGAAGCTATTGGCCCAAATTCTTGAAGTCACCATCTATAAGGTTCCCTGAGCAAAGAACACAGTAATAGATGCTTTGGCCAAACTTGCCAAAGAATTGGCATGTCCGGAAGATGAGTCCATTCCAATAAGGGTCCAAAATAGACAAGTCCTATCTCTTATTAATGCTGAACTCATCGAGAGACTTTCTCCTGAAGGGGAGGTTGCCGTTGCCAAAATGGATAGGGAGCTGGATTTGAGGCAACTGTTCATAGGCTATTTAAACACTGGCAAACTACCTCAAGAAAAGTCACAAGCTCATCAGGTGAAATAGAGAGCTCTCTCCTACACTCTCGTTGATGGCACCCTATACCATCGATCCTTTGACCAAATGTGGTTACACTATTTAGACAAACATGAAGCTCGTGGCATTATAACTGAGGTGCATTCAAGTCTATGCGGAGCACATCAATCCATTTCAAAGATGAAGATGAAGATGAAGATCAAGCGACTTGGATACTATTGACCTTTGATGATTATAAAATGCATGTATGTAGGTAGGAGATGCCATTAGTGTCAGGTGCATGGTGTGGTCCTCTACCAACCACCCAACATTCTAAACCCTACATTGGCCTCATGGCCATTTGAGTGTTGGGGTACTGATATTGTGGGTCCGATCGATCCTCCTTCTTCCAAGGGTCATCAGTTCATCTTAGCTGTCACCGACTACTTTTCCAAGTGGGTGAAAACCATCCCACTTAGAGAGGTCATAGCTCAGCACGTGCTTTAATTTTTCAAGAACCATATCGTTTATAGATTTGAGGTGCCTCAATGAATTATATCCAATAATGGTACTACATTTAAAAGCATAAAATTCAACTACTTTGCCAAAAGACATGGTATAGATTATAGATACTCCACCATCTACTACCCCAGAGAAAATGGCTTAGTAGAATCATTCAATAAAACTCTCATCCAAATTTTGAGGAAGACACTTGATACATGAGGATTGGTTGAAGTCTTGTACCGCACTGCCCAACTCGCTTACTCCATTTTCTTTAGTGTCAAGTCGCTCTACCTTTAAAAGTTCAACTCCTATCACTAAGGATAGCATTGGGTAGAAAGATCACTTCAGAGCATAATGCAAAGTTGTGGTTAGAAGAGCTCGAAGGTTTGGAGGAGGGTTGCCTACGGGCATACCAAAACCTCGAGTTGTACAAGGCCAAAATGATTCAAGCTCACAACAAGCTGGTCCACCCTAGGCCTTTCCAAGTAGGAGAACTTGTGTTAGCCCTAGGGAGACAAATTGTTGCCCATCAAAAGATGGGAGGCAAGTTTGAACCCACTTGGGAAGGCCCCTATGCTATAGAGAAGGCCTACCAAGGAGGATCATATCAGCTCATCGATTGTAAAGGGGAACACCCGATGCTTTCATTTAATGGGCTCTACTTAAAAAAAATGCTAGCCACAAAATAAATTATGTTTGAAAATAATTATTAATATAAAGAACAAAAACTAGATTCCATTCATCAAATCTACTATTCATTCAAAGTATTATTTGCTTGTCTTGCAAATCTATCATGACGTGTCTACGATTGGTGTAAGAGTCCCCCAGCGGCATCTTATCCCTCTTTTGCATCACAAACATAATCTCCCAGTGCTATTAGAATAGGTGTAAGAGAACACAAGAGGCATCCTATTTCTATTAGCACAACTAAGTTATGTATAAGAGAACTCGAGCATCATCCTTTCTTAATGGGAATTCTCGACTGCCATCGATGGCACCACTCCATCAAACTCCCAGTGTGTTTAGGATAGGTGTAAGAGTACCCCATAGGCATCCTATTCCCTTTAACACATGCACAAAAATAAACACATATCTTTTGTCTTAGGCTATTTTGATGTGGGAGCAAGCCCCTGTGGCACTCGCTCATTAGCTGCTCTAGGTCAGGTCTACATGCTACCTTGCTAGTATGCTACCCTAGTAGTCATTTGTTAGAGAATGTGACTCTGCATGCTTCTTCCTAACTTGATCATTGTAAACCAATGAGTGCCTTGTTACAAAGCTACATGTTGATCATGTTGACTTTGTTTAAGAAGATGTGAGTCCCTGAGCTTTCTTCTTGAACTTATCATCATGATCTAACTAGGTTAAGTATATTTGAGGTTTAAGATAAGTCCCTCAAAGGCTCCTTTCCTCTTGACTACATTTGATATAAGTCCTCAAGGCATTCTAGGTCAAGGCACCCTGGCCGAGCCTACATACTATCCCACTAATCAGTTTCGCTATAGAAAGATATGAGTCCCCGAGCTTTCTTCCTAGGCTAATTTTTGCAAACTGATGGCACCTTAGGTTGGTTGATGTTCTCTATGCTGACATCGACTCACCCAGTGAGTATGCCACCATTGGAAGATGTGAGTACCCATGCTTTCTCCTTAAGTTAGCCATCGAATACCTATTTGATATATGACTAGCCATGTCATTTTCTCCAGGGTGTTGGATTTAAGCCTTTAGTGGCCTCATCCCCTGCAGGCATTCTATTTGGATCACATCCTTTGCGACCCCATTTAGACACTACCGTGATTACTCTTGGATTGGATAGTCCCTCTTTCCTAGTAGCTGCCTCTGTGGTTGGAGAATTTGTTCAGCGGATGCACATATTCTCCCTTGGTTCTATAAATTTGAGATAGGTCTCGGTTGATATAAGCTCCTTCTCAGTTTGATCCCTCGCAAACCAATAGGGTCCACGATAAAATAAAATAAATAAACAAATAAAATATTCGCTTAAGGATTATGAATTCAAGCCCCCAAAGGGCCCCTTTTCCTGGCAGATCCTATCTTTAGGCGACAAGAAACCACCTTATAGAATTGCTACGAGGTGAGATAAATCCTCGGTGTCACCCCAGTCATTTAGGTCGATTCAATCTATTTTTCCACAAGCAGGTTACCCCGACAGTCATTCCACTTTGGAAGTTTTAAGACTGGCGCATTCTTTCTAGCATGACTGTCACAAATCGATGTGCAGCCCTAGGTCGGGTTTGATTTATTGCCCAATGCAACCGATCACCCTAGTGGTCTTTTGTGGTGGGTGAGTCCTTGAGCTTTCTTCCCCTAAATTGATCATTATAAACTGAAAGGCACTCCTTTGGTCAGATAACTCTCCCATCGACTGGGAAGCTACTCCCTTTGGTTCAATAAATCTGAGATAGGTCTAGGCTGATATAAGCTCCTTCTCAATTTGATCCATCGCAAACCAACAGAATCCATCAAAATAAACTAAAAAATTGAATTAATCTTGACTATCCTTGAGTTGATTTAAGTCCCCAGTGGCATCCACTTAATAGTCAGCCTTAGGTTGGGTTCAATTTGTTGCCTTGCCAACCGATCACCCCAGTGGTTCCTTATTTTGGAAGATATGAGTCCCCGCGCTTTCTCTTTGAGTTAGCCACCAAATACCTATTCGATATATGACTAGCCATGTCATTTTCTCCAAGGTGTTGGATTTAAACCTTTAGTGCCCTCATCCCCTACGGGCATTCTATTTGGATCACATCCTTTGCTGCCCCATTTAGACACTACCCCATTTACTCTTAGACTGGACAGTCCCCTTTTCCTAGTAGCTGCCTCTGTGGTTGGAGAATTTATTTAGTGGATGCGCAGATTCTCCCTTGGTTCTGTAAATTTGAGAAAGGTCTAGGCTGATATAAGCTCCTTCTCAGTTTGATCCCTCGAAAACCAACAGGGTCCACGATAAAATAAAGTAAACAAACAAACAAAATTTTCACTTGTGGATTAGGAATTCAATCCCCAAAGAGCCCCTTTTCCCAAGCAGGCATCCTATCTTTAGGACAATATCAGCAAAACTCCTTGTAGGAATTGCCTGACTACCTAAGTCGAGATAAATCCCCAGGTCAGTACTCACTCAGTAATCGCCCTTAGGTTGGGTTCAATCTTTTTTTGCCATAAGCAAGTTACCCCGGCAATAATTCCACTTTGGAAGATGTAAGACTATGATGCATTCTTTCTAGCATGATTGTCGCAAATTGATGGGCAGCCCTAGGTCGGGTTTGATTTGTTTCCCAAAGCAATCGATCACCTCAATGGTCTTTTATGGTGGAAGATGTGAGTCCCTGAGCTTTCTTCCCCTAAATTGATCATTGCAAATCGAAATGCACTCTTTTGGTTGGATAACTCTTCTATCGGCCGATACGCTACTCCATTTGGTTCAGTAAATTTGAGATAGATCTAGGCTGATATAAGCTCCTTCTTAATTTGATCCATCGTAAACCAACAAAATCCATCAAAATAAACTAAAAAATGGGATTAATCTTGACTATCCTTAAGTTGATTTAAGTCCCCCAGCAGCATTCACTCAATAGTTAGCCTTAGGTTGGGTTTGATTTGTTGCCTTGCCCACTGATCAGCCCAGTGGTTCCTTATTTTGAAAGATGTGAGTTCCTGCACTTTCTTCCTAACTTGACCATTGCAAATAGAAAGGCACCCCTTTAGTAGGCTAGTCCTACCTTGTGGTTGGTAGCTACTCCCTTTGGATTGGTAAATCTGAGTTAGATCTAGGCCACCATGGCCCCTACTCAGTGTAGTGCATCGCAAACTAATGGGATCCATCATAATCAAAACAAATTTAAAAATGAAATTAATTTTGATCTTTGAGTTGATTTAAGTTTCCCAGTGACATTCACTCAATAGTCAACCCTAGGTTGGGTCTAATCTGTTGCCTTGCCAATGGATTACCCCAGCAACTGGTCCCTACTTTGGAGTATGTAAGTCTGCTATGCTTTCTTCCTAGTACATCTGCTGCATACCGAAAGGCATCCCTTTGGTTGGCTGGTCTTACTATGTTCTTGGTAGTCTATCCCTTTGGATTGATAAATCTGAGTTAGGTTTAGGCCACCATGGCTCCTACTCAGTGTGATCCATCACAAACCAACAAGGTCCATTTCAAAATCTGAAATTTAAAGATCTAAAATAAATTCAACAAAATAAATCAAATGAAATAAAGAAACAAAACAATCAATCAATCTAAATTAAAACTTTTGCTTCTCCTCAATGAGATGCAAATCTTTCTAGTCCCCTAGTTGATCTAAAATTCTAATCCTTCAGCAGATTTCTCAACCCCTCCCTTGTGGATGTCTTCAACTTGCCTTCCTATTAGAGAGTTCACTTCTCCATCCCCCGTAGAGATAAAATAAACATAAATTAAATAAATTAAATAAATTAAATTTCTCTCCCTAGTGAGACTGAAATCAAATCAAACCTCTCATCCCCTTGTGGATGACTTGAACCTGCTTCACTAGTGGAAGGTTCACCTGCTCTATCCCTAGTGGATTTCTCCTTCCCTCTCTTATGTCCTTGACATAAGTAGAGTCACATTGCACTAAGCTCTGGATTCCTTCTGCACCTTGGGTTAGGCATTGATTGTTTTCATTAATGCTTGTGATCTTTCGGTGTTGTTGATCATTTCGGTCAACACCAATACGTCTGGTGTTCCTTGTCAGTCACACCACACCTAATGGGATCCCTTTGTTGACCTCATTTTAGGATGAGCTCTCAAACCCCTCCCTCTTAGACATAGGACTTCTCTTAGACACTAAGAGTTACCTTAGTCTTAAGACAAATCTAATGATTAGGTGGACACTCAACCTAACCCTAGAGACTTAGAGGAGTTAGCCATAAGAATAAGTCATGCCTTAGGAGTGTTAGGAAAATTTGCCTACCCTATAGCTTGAACCATTCCTCACCTTCCTTCCTTCAAGTCCAACTCCAAATCAAATCAACATCAAACTTAAATCAATTCAACCTTAATTGATTTTCTCCATGCTCAAATCAAATCCATGATTGAAACCCATGATTGAAATTCCAAGTTCAAAATCTCTCCTAAGTTCTTTAATTCCCTTTTAATACTTAGCTCAAATCAACATCAAATCAATTCAAACTCATGGAATTTTCTCACAACTCATTTATATTCACATATATATAATTGAGATATAAATTCAAATCAATCAAACTAAATCCACCAATCAAATCCAAATTCCAAAATCTTTCCTAAGTCATTTGATCCCCTCTTAAGGACTTAGCCTAAATCAAATCTAAATCACTACAAATTCATGAAATTTTCTCATAACCAATTTATATTCTCATTTATATTCATATATATAAATGAAATATAAATTCAAACAACCAAAACCAATTCCAAAAATCAAACTCAAATTCATTCAAAATCAAACCTAAGCCTTTAAGTCAAAATCTTGAACTTGGCCAATCAATTTCAAATCAAGCCAAACGCATGATTTTTTTCTTCATGATTCAATCAATCCTTCAATCATGAATCCAAATAAAAATACAAACTTCAATCACTTAACCAAAACTCAAATAAAAAAAAAAGCTGAAATCCAATTCATGTTCACCCTTTGAACTTGAAATTGTCAAATGAATCAAAACCCATTTGACTTCAAATCACTTGCAAATGGATTTATATTTCAATCATAAGTCCATATGTGAGTTCAATCAAATTCAAATCAAGCTTTGACCAAGCCATTTGACCTACTTAGGCTCACTTGACCCAAAGTGACCTAAAGTATCCTTATGAGCCAAATTCTAATCCTAATAAAATTTGTTTGAACTAAGCCCATCTATGCCTCTCATCATGATCAACAATCATCATGAGATGATCAATCACTCAAATTGGGTCAAACTAAGTCAAACCTAAGGGTTAACCAAGTCAACACTAGATAAAATGAAACCTAACATAGCCAAAATCTACTATAGGCTAAATTGTTTGAAACTATTGATCTAAGTTCATTCATGACCAATGTTTGAACTTGACCAAGTCAACATTTGAGCCTAACCTAGCCCAATTAGCTACTTGACCCAAGTTGACCCAACTTGACCTAAAAAGTTAAAATATGTCAAAACTTGATATAAGACAAATTGATTGAAACCAATAGGTCAAGTTCATTCCAAATCACTTGTTGAACATGACCAAAGCCTCAATTGGCCAACTAGACCCAACCTAGCCCAATTGACCACAAACCCAACTTGACCTAAAGGGTCAAACTGAGTCAAATTCAAACTTAACCAAAATTAATTGGAAACAAAGATACCAATCCCTTTCATATGACCAACCAAGCCTAAACGTACCCATTACCTAGCTCAAATAGGTCAAATCGGTCAAATTGGTCAACTTGACCCATTTGACCTAAATGAAATCAATTGAGCCAAATTCAAACCTGAACCAAATTAAATCAAACCAAAGCCGCCAAAATATTTCAAATGGTCATATGAACTTGATATAGCTTTGATTTGACCCAATTTGACCATTTGGTCAACTTGACCCAAGTTGACCCTTTTTGACCTAAATGAGTCAACATGAGCCAAATCACATCAAACCAACTCCAAATTCAATGAAACTTGGCCAAACCTATTTTCTCATCATAACAAACACGTCCAAACTAAAATCAATGTCAAATGACTATTTTACCCCTAGGCCATTGGGTAACTCAAAATCTAAACCACTTGGAATTTGGTTAATTCCTTTTCATGGACACTTGACATCCTCTTAGTGGACCAAATGGTCACTAATGGACCTAGTGCACATGACCCAGTGGGTTTAGGTTAGTCAAACCCAACCCAAACCCAAAATTGACCATGTGCTTGAAAGTGGCCACATGGAATTCCTCCTCCACTTGATTTAAGCACGTGGGAGGTTCACCATTCCACTCCTCTGGCCAAACCAAATTCAAGTACACCTCTAATAGCTCAAACATCCCAATCCTTGTGGTAAATTGGATAAAAATGTCAAAGCATTGCTCAGCCGTCCTATTGCCAAAGGGGGAGATATACTCCCCCTAATTTGAATTCAATCCATCAGCCTCATACTCGATTGAACTTAGGAAAGTCAGAGAAGCAATTCCTCTATCTTCCCAAGCTCTCTCAAGCAAGAGTCAATTTCCCATTTCTTGGTTTCTCAAGCCAAAAATAGGGAAAGTAAACTCAAATCCAAATTCATTCCACACTCAAAACCAGTGCAAGCTTCATTAGGGAGCTTAATCGAGCTTGCTAAAAGCTTCATACAAGCTCTTGAAATAAAGGAGGAGTGCCCTAGATCAAAGCTGAGCTCAAGTGCAAGTGGAGTTGGTTCATAAGAAGATCTACCCCATTTCAAAGCTTCTAAACTTTAGCAAAGCTTTGTCTCAACTAGACGAAGCTTCTCCAAAGGAATTGAGTACCAGTGTTCACTTTTGGTGGGGTAAACCATTTTTCTAAGCATAATCTAGCCATATTGTGGAGCTTTGTGAAAGAAAGTTTAATCCCATGAGATTTAAGCCATTAGATGTCATCTAGGTTGCATGTTGATGGTGTGGGTTAAGTTTGAATCCAATCTGAGCTCAATCGAGCTCTGATCATGTCCTTGAAGATGGACCGATCTCCTCTTCCGCAGGGAATTACAAGGATGAATCTCTGGCCATCCATCCATGCATTTTGGATGGACGGCCATGATTAAGACACGTTTCCACTTTAATCGATCCTTGATCGAATGGCGAGGGCGTCTCCACGCTAGCGTTGCCATGATGTGACAAGTTAAAGATCCAATCTTGTTGCACCATATGGCAAGCGCATGTTGCGTCAATGGCCCATGTGGCGTCGATGCGATTAAACATATAATTAGGCTTTTTAAATAATTAATTAATCATAAAATCTTCCTAAATTCATATATAAGCCTAGAAAAATTAAATAAATATAAAATAAATTGCATTGGATAGATAATTGAATCTAGAATATTGTAAAATTGATTTTAATCGATTTTGAATAGTTCTTTTCTTTGAATTTGGGTTTTATTTGGTATGATATTTTTCTAATTACTCTATAATTTCTCCACTATTATTCCCAAACTTCTTATGCTTAATTAGTGGGATGACCCTTACCTCTCCTAATTTTCTTGGGATTTATTGGTGGCTTGATTAGAGGAATTTCTAATTCATTCATTAATCACTCCCTTAATGTAATTAAGCTTAATTAAGGGTATAATTAGTGGTTTAACCCTCTGATTGAGTCAATTAAGTTTTGATTAAGTGAATATGAGGTTTAGGAAATAATTTTGGGATACTTTCTTTAAGATATTTCCTAAACCCCCTCTTTCTTCCTTAATCCATCCTTAATTAAGGGTTAATTCACTAATTACCACCTTTATTAATTTTATAAAATTCTAAAACTTTCTAGAACTCAATTAATCTATCTTGGGTAGATGCTTAGGTGTTCAAGAGCCTAAGTTTAATTAAAAAAATCAAAATCCAACTCACATGTGTGAGGCGGGGGGTGGAGGGGTTTTGAAAGTACTTAAGTTAAACCCCTTAGTTTAATTAATCAGTAATCTTGAGTCAAATGCATTAGGCCATTCTCTTACTAGGTGCATTCCTGATTTAAATTCTTTGTGTGGTTTTATGTCATCTCATTAGCTAATAATTATTTGATTAACTATGCTAAGGTGGTATAGGTAAGGGGTAATTAACATGTTTAATTCATACCTTAACCTAAGCAACATATAAAAAATAATCTAATCACCTAAAAATTAAACTAAAATAACCAACATATGTGAGAATGGGTTATGAACAACAAACTCATCTCACATTTCTCAAATTAAATTAAACTCAAAACAAAATCAAACCTTTATTAAAAATAAGTTGATTTACTTTAAGCTTTATTATTTCATAAGATTGTCTTTAGGAATTAATTAGGGAGAATGTGTTTACAAACTTTCATCACTTTAGTTCTTTCCTAACATGCTAAATGTGTATGTCATATGAGTTTCATACATTCATGCTTTTTCAAAAAAATCAAATTCAAAAATGAAATGTTTCTTTATGTCAAATTGCATGTTGGCTAAAGTAAAAATATGAATGGCTATTATCACTATTAAATCCAAATTATTTTTAAAATATATGAATTAATTACCAAAACTGAGAGTGTGCTACTTATATTTTATTCATAAAGCTTGCATGTGAATATAAGAATGTGTTTTATGTTTGCTTCCTTTCTTTCTTCTTAATATGGACTTGGATAAGATTTGTAAAGTGTATAGTTCATTTAAAAGAACATAACACTTGCTTAAATCTACTCTTATCCCCTTCCATGTTATAACTTAAAAAGGATCCTTACATTTATGCATATAAATTGCATAAACAAATCCAAAGGTATAAATACAAACTTTTTGCATCCTTTCCTTTCTATTCATTTTTTTTGTACATGTCCTTGTATTTAAGGAAATTGGTATATTAGTCTGGACAACCCCAGAATTATGAGGCTTTAAGTAGCCCTAAGTAGGTCTTGTACCTTACACCCCTGGTGCTAATAATGGCACCATACTCACTTATGCCTTTCATACATTCATGTGTGCATGTGAAAATTGGATAAGAAACCCCTTTTCTACTTAATGAAAATCATGCATCATAAGCATTCAAATTTTCTTAAGTAACTCACTTAGAATTCATCATAAAGTATGCTAAACACTTCCATTTGTATGTATAGATATGCTTAGGATTCATTCATATGCATGTTATACATGTAGGAAAAGAAATGAAGTGATGTGTGTTTTGTGAGTTTAATTCACTTTACTTAATATTAAAATGCCTTTATTTTGAATAGGTTTGTTTAGAGTTCATCTAAACTTAGGATTAATTAAAACACATAATAAAATATTCACTAAACAAAACTAAAACAAGAATCTAATTTAGAAATTACTTAAGGTAGGGAAGGAAAGAGAAGTTTTCTTCCCTTTCTCTCTCTTTACAACTTAGCAATTAATTATAGAATTCACTTGAACCTAATCAAAACACAAAATAAAATCAACTCAAAATAATTAAACAACTTAAATGAAACCTTCCTCTAAGTTGAACACTCTTCACACTTAGAAAACTCTAACTTAAAGCCATAGCTAAGCATACCACACAAACCTTCAAAGCACACACATTAGGCTAAGTTACCACTTCTAGCTTTAGGTTGGGGTGGTGTATGGTTTGATGTTTGCTTTTATTTTGTGATGTAACATTTTAGACTGGTTGTTAGGGTGTATGTGTGTAGACTGAATGGTAGGGCGATCTTATCTAACCATTATCTTCTGTAGAGGATTGTGCTTAAGGGGCATTGTAATAAATATAAATATAAATGCTTTTACTGTGCAGGTTCTTATACCCCTAAGCATAATCCAATAGTCCAGGTGGACTTAGTCTCCCATGTGTGGGGTGTTAAGTCCAAAATACATGCTTAAAATTTGTATGATTTGTTTTAGCTAATCTCTATTTTGTAGGTGTTATTTAGATTTCCATTTTTTCCCTTTTCATGTAATTTTGCAATTAGGATTTTAGAATGATTATTATGGGGATTAGGATGAGCATTGGTTATAAGGCGATGCCTTATGTACCATGTAAAGCCTTTGGAGCATCCACCTTCCAACCATCCAAAAGAAGGAACTAAAGAAGAAAGAAGAAAAGAAGAATGAAGAAATGAAGCTTGATGACCCCCATTACAATGAATTCCTTAGTTAATTGTATTTAATTCATTTGTAATCTGGGTTGTATAAAGGTAGAGCTTGGCTACCCAATTTGTTTTTCAGGTTTGTGCGATGGTACCCGACCACAAATGGTCTCTTATTCTTTTGCATTAGCTTTATAAATTTATTAATGATTTGTTTAGCTTATGCATTAAGATGACATCCTTTTTGCTAGTTTCTTCCTTGCTTAATTTATGGCCTGGATGACGATTAGGATCTTTGGGAAAAAAATCTTTTACCAAATTAATCAACTCAAAATTAAAAATAAATAACTCATAACCTCATTTAAAGCCTAAGTTAAAATCAAGATAAAAGAATTATTAACCCCTTAACTAGATGAGTATTTCTTTTATAACTTCATGCATAAAAGCATCATATTTCACTCTTTATTAGAGGGCTTCCACCTTTGCCAGAGAAACTTAGCTTGACCTTTGAGAGCCATGGTAGAAACACACCTCCTCTCTTCTCTCTGATTTTGGCCAATAATCACACTTCTCATGCATTATGCATATGAATCCTATAAGCCTGAGTCAAAATGACTATCCAAAAATAAAAATAAAATGTAATATGAATTGCATTAGATCTAGGTCATTTTTCATGCCCTTACATGATCTAGTCTCTTAGGGAGTGAGTTTAAGGACTTAGTCTCTTTCTAAATAAATAACAGACTAGCTATCTTGCATAATGCATATGACTTGTCTACATGAATTTAAAATTATAGTAGGAGTTGGTTGGTGGCCACCCCTAGGCTGTTATAAGTCCATGAAATCGGGTGGCTTGTCCTCTCTTACGAAGGCAAACTAAATACCCATTTTTTTTCCTTAGATTTAGGTTATGCTTTTGGCCCTCGCCAAAACTCCCTAGATTTAGGTTCTAAGGTTGCTTATCCCCTTTGTGGTTCATAACTATAAATCTCCACCTCTTATGCATTTTCATAATCTTGTGTTGTGGAATCATAAGCCCTAAATTTCTAATAAAAAATTCAACTAAAATAAATTAAATCAATTTCAAAAATGTAAAGCCCAATCATAGGATAGTTTAGGATGCTCGCTAGGTTTCTTAGCATCATGAGCATCTCCTACTTATCATCATTTGGCTTCGATAATAACTCCCTCTCTTTTATCAATCCCATTTGATCTTCCAAAATAAATTAATCGATTGATAGTCCTACCAATTAAAATCTTTAGAGATAATGATCATTTACCTTAATCGAGAGTATTCCTTAGGAAGTCCCTTCCTTAGGATGTAATTAACTATGGGGGATTGCCCCTATAGGAAACTTAATGAACCTGATTTAAAATAAATCCTACTTTACTTTTCCATGTAAAGTAGGGGAAGAATCTCTTATGCACATGCAGACCCATTGTCCTTAGGAGTTCTTATTGAGGTGATTAGGTCCATTGTGTGGTGGTGACTTTTATCTTTTGAGATAGTATACCTCTCCTCAATGTCGTAATCGATCACCCTCAATAAGAATATCTGCGGATCTACGTGGTGTCCAAATGCATAAAAAAAAAAGAGAAAGTATATTTCTATATTCATTTTATCCCGTATAAAGTGAAGATGGAAGTATACCTTTTTTTCTCTTTTTAGAAGAAATAGAAAACATTTCACCACATTATTCTTAAGGAATTTCCATTCCTTATGATATAATTAACTATGGGGCTTGCCTCAATAAACCTCATCCTTGCCCTAACCGTCGCCCTAGCCGTGCTCTGGCGATTTCCATTTCCCCTCTTAATCGTGTGGATTTCTTGGCTCCTCTTTCATCTCGATGGCCCTGCTTAGCTTTTGGTTTGCTTAACATGTGCTCCTACTAATCATGGATACAATCTCTATTTCCCCTTGGGGAAACCTGGCTACTTCTGTTACGGCTGTGAAACTTCCTGAACCCTCAGGGATCTCTGGATCCAACCCCTCCCCGGCATCTAAATCATTCAAAGATGTTCTTGTGGGTAAGGTCAACTGCATGAGTGAGTCACTTAATCTTATCTTTACTTCCTTTTGGGGTGTACCCATGATTATGTGTGTTGATTCAGTGGTGAAAAGGCTTGCTAAACCGTTTGAATTTATATTGGTGGGTAAATTTACGCTGCAGCATCCTACTATGGAGAATATTAGATCTTTTTTCATAATTTTAAGCTCTCTGGTATTTTTTTTGTTGGATTAATAGATTCGCGCCATGTTCTGATTTAGCTTTCAAATGATTTGGATTATTCTTGGGTTTTTTTCTAACCGATTGTATTTTGTTTTCAACTATCAGATGCATTTGTTGAAATGGGAACCTTATTTTGACATTAAGGAGGAGTCTCCTAATATTATTGTTTGGATTTCCATTCCTAATTTATGTGTGCATTTCTTTAATCCTAAATTTCTCTTTGTCCTGGTTGGGTTGTTTGGTCGGCCTCTCCAACTAGATCAGGCAACTGCTTCTAACACAAGGCCATCTATTCCTCGGATACTAGTTGAGTTAGATATAACTAAAAAATATCCAAAGGAAATTTGGATAGGCTCAAAGAAATACAGTTATTTACAAAAGTGGATTTTGAAAACTTTCTTGTTTTTGTTCTCATTATAAAATTCATGGGCATGGGATTTCAAAATGCTTTGTGGTTCATCCACATCTCAAAAAAAGTTTTGTTGTGCTTCCTAAGTCAGCTCCCTCTCTTAAGGCTCACTTGGTTAAACCACAAAATGCTATGGTCTCTAATATCTCCTTATCGAAATCTGAGGGCCATTGCCTTGAGCTTCCAATTCCTCAATCTGATATTGCTGCGGCTATGCCTGGTCAACTGCAGGATGCCACACTTGCTAATAATGATGTTGTCCCTTCAAATGAGAATAACCACTTGAACTACAATAATTTTGGCATTAATGTAACTAATAATAGTTCTACAACACATATGGTTGCTGACTCTCTATCCAATGCATCTATTCCTACCTCTTTGACACCTTTAATAAAAGGAAAAGCGATTGATCATGAAGGAATGGCTGGTGTGCAAAATTTAGAGAAAGTTTCTACTCCTACCTTAGGCATTTATGTTTTGCCCGCCTCTAATCCTTCTTGTGCTTCTTCTTCTAACCTTGACCTGATTCCTTATTCGACTTTACAACATAATAATGATTTGGAAGAAAGTGAAATGGCCTGCAATGCTAACCTCAATGCGCCTCCTTTTTCTAAGCAATTTCTTGATCAATCATTATCTGACGGTGATGTTGTTGATATAGCCAACAAATTTCATACAGTTTTTAAAAAGAAAAATAAAAATCTTCTAAATCTAGATTACCTAACTTTGTCAGTGTTACTCGATTTGGCTCCTCTACCCAAAAATAAATGGTTTCTTTCCTTATTTGGAATGCGAGAGGATTGGTACCCTCTCTGTTAGAAACAGAATCAGTAATTTAGTTTGTTCTCATAATATTTCTTTTTTTTTTGGCTATTTTGGAACTCTTTATTCTCCCTTCTAACATTGCTTCTATTGCTAGAATGATTGGTTTTTATAATTTCTTTGCTAACTCAAGTAATAAAATTTCAATTTTTTGGAAGAGTCCCTTTGTTTTAAAAGTTATGCAGGATTTACCCCAGGTTGTAAATGCTAAAATTACTTACGATAATTGGTGTTGCTTTAGGTCTTTTGTCTATGCCTCTTGTAATAGGAATGGTAGAAGGATTCTATGGAAAGATCTTATTAGTTTCTCTTCCTCTGTCAATGCTCCCTAATATATATATATATATATATATATATATATATATATATATATATATATATATATATATATATATATATATATATATATATATATATATATATATATAAAGTAAAAGGTCAGAAAGTTGACTTATCAAAATTATAGGTTCAATTTTCCATGCAATATTTATCTTAAATTTAATGAAATATAATTATATAGACTTATAATCGCAAAAAATTATTAACCTATAAATTATGTTAATTTTCATTGTAGTGATTCGGATTTGTAGTGGCTCTCCTCTTCTGAACGAGTTAGTGGTAATGCTCCTAACATATTTTTCATAGAGGAATTCAATAACATGATCCTTGATTGTCATCTTACTGATATTGGATTTACTAGATCTCATTTCACTTGGAATAATCACAGACTGTGGCAAAGATTAGATAGGATCCTTTTTAACAATCTATGGATCAACCTTCTTCCTATTACCTCTATTGAGCATCTCAGTGGAACCCTATCTGACCATTCTCCCTTGCTCATCACTGTTAAGGTTAGTCCGGATAAACCCTCCTCTCATAGTCCATTCTGATTTCAAAATGTGTGGCTTATGGATGATAGATTTATGGAGGTGGTTGCTAGTAATTGGGGTGAACCTCTCCATCCTGATCACTGTATTGTCGGGATGATGAGACTGTGGTTCAATTAAAAAAGGCCCAAATAATGCCTTAATTGGTGGAACAAATAATGTTTCAAAAATCTCTTTTCCAACATCAAAGAATTAGAACATGAGGTTATAGTTTTAGAAGATGCTATTGTTAATGATACATCCAAAATTTCCTTATTAACTCAAGCCAAAGATAGGTTAACATGTTACCAAGACATGGAGGAGACCTATTGGCGGCAAAAAGCTTCTACAAAATGGATATCTGATGGTGATAGAAATATCAAATATTTCCATGCCATGGTTAAAAAGAAAAAGGCTCTAAATCATATTTAGAAAATTAAAACTAATGATGATACCTAGTGTACTGATAATAAGGAGCTTACTGATTCTGGTGTTTCATTTTTTACTGAGCTCCTTAATAAAAATGTGACTTATGATGAGATTTCCTTACTTGAAGTTATTCCTAATCTTATTTCCAATGAAGATAACAATATGCTTACTTCATTACCCTCTAAATCCGAAATTGCTAATATTTTGCATAATATGAATACAGATTCGGTGGCTTGTCCTGATGGTTTTACTACCTTATTTTCTCAAAATTGCTGGCATATCATCAAAGAAGATTTGATTAAAGCTGTTATGTATTTTTTCAAGGGAAGTATCCTCCCCAAATATTTTTCTAGCACTTCCATTATTTTAATCCCAAAAATAGAAAATCCTGAACTTTGGAGCCATTTTAGGCCAATTAGACTTTGTTCCTTTTTTTTAATAAGCTCATCTCTAAGATTTTGGCTAAAATAAAAAGTATTCTACTTCCTAAAATTATCTCCCCCAACCAAATTAGTTTTGTTAAAGGCCGGTCTATTTCTGATAATGTTCTGTTAGCCCAAGAGATGATCCATGATTTAAATGCTAAGGTTCATTGTGGTAACCTACTTTTTAAGCTGGACATTTCCAAAGCTTATGATAACATTGGTTGGATTTTCCTATATAAAATTTTGACACTATTTGGATTCTCAAGTCAATTTATTACTTTAATTAAAAATGATATTAAGAACTCTTGATTTTTTTTACTTATTAATGGCGAAGTCCATGGCTTTTTCTCTTCCTCTCATGGGCTAAGGCAAGGGGATTCCCTTTCTCTAGCTCTTTTCATTATTATTGTGGAATATCTCTCTAGAAGTCTTGAGCAGATGTTTTGTAAAATGCCTAACATGTACTACAAAACTAGGGGTGGCTTTCCCATTTCCCACCTCAGCTTCACTGATGATTTCATTATATTCTGCAATGGTTGTACCCTCTACATTAAAAAGTTATGTAAATTTCTTACTTTGTTTGGTAGGGAAAGTGGTTTGAAGATTAACCCTGATAAAAGTTATTTTATTTCTAGCTCATCGATTTCATCATCTAGGATTTATGCCATTAAGAATATTATGGGCTTTGCACATCAAGCCCTGCCTGTCAAGTATCTGGTTACTCCTTTATATCGAGGAATGAAAAGATCTTCCGTATTTGATAAAATTATTTAGAAAATATATAAGAAAACTTCCTCTTGGGAGTTCCACTTACTTTCCTTTGGTACTAGACTTATCCTGATCAAAAGTACTCTTTGCTCTTTGCCTTTCTATCTTCTGTCCACTATTGTGCCTACTAGTTATATTATTAAAAGGATTAATAGACTTATTAAAAAAAATTTTTGGGGTTCTACCTCTTCTTCTAGAAAAGCTCATTGGGCTAGTTGGCATAGCTATTGTGGGCCTTTGAATGAAGGTGGTTTAGGTTGCAAAACTTTAGAAGACTTCATTAAATATTTTTCATACAAAATGTGGTGGAATCTTAGAATCAACCATAACTATTGGTCGTAATTTATGCTTGCCAAATCTTGTGAAACCCCTCACTTGTCCTGGGACTCTCCAATGTGGAGAAGACTTTGTAATATCAAGTGGGCGGCTAAGAATCTGATCTCTTAGGGTGTGAATTCAGGATCCTCTTTTTTTGGCAAGATAATTGGCTGGGACAAGGTTTTATTGATTCTTTGATTAATACTCATTCCACTGAGAGGCTTAAGGTTAATTAGTTCATTACGCAAAATACTTATGATGTAGCTTAATTACTTTTGATTATCCCTAATGTGATAGTTAACAAAATCTTTAATATTTGTCCATTACCTAATAAATCTAACCAAATCCTCTTTAAAAGTTTCTCCTCTAGAGATTTTATTTTTAAAGATGTTTGGCATTCTTTCAGACTTAAAACTCAAGAGCCATTAATTTTCACTAAAATCTGGAGTATTTCTATCCATACCTCCTACTTGATTTTAACTTGGTGTATTCTAAAGCAATACATTCCTGTTGATGCTACCCTCCTTAAAAAGCGCTTCCAACTCCCCTCTAAATGTCAATGTTATTTTCACATTGAACATGTGGATCATGTGTTCATGAATGGCCCTATTATTGTTAAGGTTTAGAGCTTGTATGATAGTATGTTAAATACTCTCCATTTTGATGGATCATTCTCTATCATGCAACTTCTTGAAACTTGTTTCTCTTATACCCCTAAAGGCCATGTCAAAGTTATTTTAGCCATTACTCTTCTATGGTATATTTGGTTGGAAAGAAATGATGCTAAGCATCGTGATATCCCTATGAACTATCATCATATTATTGCTAGAGCAAAATGTAAAATTATGTCTATTTATAAAGCTGATCTCCTTACTTCCTCTAGTTTCAAAGGGTATAAATATATGGCCCCTAACTTTGAGATTATTCTCCCTTCTTCTGGTTTTGAGCCTACCCATAAAATTATATATTGGATGAAGCCGAATTTTCATGTCATTAAGGTTAACACTGATGGTTCAATTTCTAATGGCTTTTATGATTATGGAGGGATTTTAAGAGATGATAATAGACAAGTGATCTCTGCTTTTGCTGCTCCTCTACAACCCTATTCTGTATTATTTGCTGAACTTAATGGTCTACACTATGGGATTTCCATCTGCCTTCAGAAAGGATTTCAGAAAATTTGGTTTGAAGTTGATGCTCTCCTTCTTCTTGAATTATTAAATTTGGGAGCTCATGGCAATGCTGAAGTGTTTTAATTACTTAACCATACGAGGAGACTTCTTGCCAACCTAGATTATCATATTTCTCATATCTATCAGGAAGGTAATTCCTGTGCTAATTTTCTTGCTAATTGGGGAGCAAAGTCCTCCTCTTTGAATCTGTTCTCTAATGATGATATCCCTTTCTCTCTTAAGGGGGCTTGTGAATCTTGATAAAACTGGATTGCCTTATGTTAGAAGTTCTTAGCAATTTTTTGCTTCTTTTTTTCACGAGGAGATTTGGGAGCCATAATTTATTTTATTGCCCAGATGCTTCACATTTTATGGATGGAATGGAGCTAGTCTTCCTTTTTATGCTTGTTTGCTATTTTTGTCTCTTTTCCTTTCTGGTAGGCCATTGGGTGCTGCTGAATAGCCATGGCTTGCTTGTGTCTCTGGGCTAGTTGGGTTATGCTACTCTTTCTATTTCCTTTTCCGTGCTTCTTGGTTTTCTAATTCTTTTCCCTACAACATATTTCTGGTTATCATGTAATGGTAGATCCTGCCTTTATAGCCCCAACTACTGGATAGCTGGTAGTTGTCCGGCTATATGGGTTAGATTATTTAATTTGCTTGCCATCAGTGTTGTTTCCTTGAACGTTTGGGATTGTCTCTTGCCTCCCTTCCCTACTGTCTTTACTAGTGATGTTTGCTTAACTATTATTAACTTTCCTTTCTCCCTGTGGTTTGTTTGCAGTAATGGTACTACCTACATTACTCTCTATAGGGCTCAGTATTCGGTTTGTGGTTGACTTTTGGCTGAATGGTCTATCAGATTTTTTTTGTTCAGCAGGGGAACTATTGTGGCTAGTTTCTGATTGGTTATTTGTTTAGCTGATTGCTAGGTGGTTAACCTTATTATGGAGCATTTACAGCTCCCTATTGTGGATGGATTACTGCCTGGACTTATGGTCTATTCTCTACCATGTTTTAACCTTATTAACTATGCCTTTGTTGTATGGAATTATCCACTATTTCAATTATTCTTAGTTCTTTCTAAACTGTACATATATTGTTGTAATCATGCTATTAATATGGTGGATGTTAACATCTATACTGCTGACACTGTTTGGTTTCCCTCACTATGGGGTGACCTCTGGGTAGGGTTGTTGTGGGCAGTGCATTATGATATTATGTTGGCATTGTTTGGGTTTCTCTTTGTAAAAGAGAATGGTGTCCTTCCTTTACCATTATGATCTGTGTTGCCTTCTCTCCCATGTCTATGTGGTTGTACCTTGGTAAGCAGGTAACTCTGATTGACTTTCCTCACTATGGGGTGTTTTCTGGTTTGGGGTGTTGTTGGTTATGATTTATGCTGTTATGTTAGCATTGTTTGGTGTTTATTATTTTAGTAAGGATTGGTGTCATCCCTTTACCATTCAGATTTGTGTCGACTTTTCTTCCATAGTGTATGTGGCTATGCTTTGGTATGCAGGTACTAAAGATCGCATGACTTTCATCTAATGGCTGTTGTTTTCCCCCAGGTTTGTAGGCTATGATGGCTGGGATGATTTCACCCATTCTTTGGCTGGTAGTAGCATATCTGATGTAACCCTTCCTTTGAATTTTGATGCCCATGTTTGCGGCTACCCCAATTTGGTGTGATTGAGCCTGAGCCTTTCTCCACACCTTTCTCTATATCTCTCTCAAATTATTCTGTTTCTACTTTCAATTTAGCTTGTATCACTTTAACTGTGCTAATTCTTTCTTCTAGATGTTTGCAAATTCTATGTTGTTCTCTTACGGGTTACTTCTCTACTAGAGGCATAGACTTCTCTCATCCTCAAGAGCTTCTGCTGATGACTGGCCAATGGCTTTTTCCTTTGCTCATTTGTACCTTTTGCTTTCTTTTCCTTTTTCATATGTTTTGGTTGTACTTAACCGGGGATTTACTCTCCAAGCTGAATGTAGCTCTTTAAGCAGTAGTTCTTGAGTTTATCCCCTCTTAGAGACCTTGTAACCCTTTTATTGTATCAATAAAATTCCCCTATATGGGGTTCCCCAAAAAAAATGAGAATATAAATGAATTGTGAGAAAATTCTATGAATTTGAACTGATTTGGTTATGATTTAGGCTAAGTCTTTTAAGGAAAATTTAAAGGATTTAGAAAATTTTTGGGTTTTGGATCTTCAATCTTGAATTTGATTTGATTAGTTTATATTTTTATTTCATTTATGGATGTGAATATAAATAAATGCATAAATGAGTTATGAGAAAATCCCATGAATTTGAATTGATTTGATCATGATTTAGGCTAAGTCTTTTAAGAGAAAATTTAAAAGGACTTAGGAAATTTTATGAATTGATTTTGAATTTTGAGTTTAGTTTGATTGGTTTGAATTTATATTTCATTTATATATGTGAATATAAACATAAATATAAATAAGTTATGAGAAAATCTCAAGGATTTGAATTGGTTTGAATTTGATCTTGGCTAAGTCCTTAAGAAGGAAATTAAAGACTTAGAAAAGATTTTGAATTAGGAATTTGAATTATGGGTTTCAATCATGGATTTCAATTATGGATTTCAATGACATGGAGTTGATTTGAGTTTGGAGAAAATCAAATAAGATTGATTTGGAGTTTGACTTGAAGGAATGAAGGTGAGGAGTGGTTCAAGCTAATGGTAGACAAGTTTTTCTAACACCCGTAAGGGATGACCTATTTCTATGGCTAACTCTTCTAAGTCTCTAGGGCTAGGTTGAGTGTCCACTTAATCACTAGATGCATATTAAGACTAAGGAACTCTTAAAGTAAAGAGGAGTCCCATGTCTAAGATGGAGGGGTTGAGAGCACATTCTAAAAATGAGGTCAACAAACGGCGCCCAATAGGTGTGGTGTGACTGACAATGAACACCGCACGTATTGGTGTTGATCGAAATGATCAACAACACCGAAAGATCACAAGAACTAATAGAAATAATCTACCCCTAACCCAAGGTGTAGAAAGAATCCATAGCTTAGTGTAGTGTGGCTCTACTTATGTCCAAGGCATAAGAGAGAGGAAAGAATCCACTATGGGATAGAGTATGTGAACCTTCCACTAGGGAAGCAGGTTCAAGTCATTCACAAGAGGATGAGAGGTTTGATTTGATTTAAGTCTCATTGAAGAGAAATTTCCACTAGGGAAGAGGGTTGAATTTGTCTCAATTTTTAGATGGACCCTGTTAGTTTGCGATGGACTGCACTGAGTAGGAGCCATGGAGGCCAAGACTTAACTCAGGTTTACCAATCCAAATGGGTATTCTACTAAATACATAGTAGGACTAGCCAACCAAAGGGATGCCTTTCAGTGTGCAATAGCTATACTAGGAAGATAACGTAGAAGACTTACATCCTCCAAAGTAAGGACCAGTTGCTGGGGTAATCTATTGTGAAGACAATAGATTAAACCCAACCTAGGGCTGACTATAGAGTGAATGTCGTTGGGGGACTTAGATCAGCACAAAGATAGTCAAGATTAATTTCATTTTTAGATTTATTTATTTCGATGAATTCCATTAATTTATGATGGACCACACTGAGATGGAACTGATATTAGCTTAGACCTATCTCAGATTTACTGAACCAAAGGGAGTAGCTTCTCAGTCGATGGGAGAACTATCCAACCAAAGGAGTTCCTTTCAGTTTGCAATGATCAATTGAAGAAAAGAAAGCTCAGGGACTCACATCTTCCACTAGAAAAGCCACTAGAGTGATCAGTTGCTTTAGGCAACAAATTGAACCTAACCTAAGGCTGCCCGTCAGTTTATGGCAATCAAGCTAGAAAGAATGTGTCATAGTCTTACATCTTCCAAAGCAGAATGATTGTCAGAGTAACCCACTTATGAAAAAAATAGATTGAACCTGACCTAAGGGCGACTACAGAGTGAGTGCTGACCCAGGGACTCATCTCAACTCAGGTAGTTAGGCAATTACTATAGGGAGTTCTGCTAACATTGCTCTAAAGATAGGATGTCTGCTTGGGAAAAAGGGGCCCTTCACGTGCTTGAAATCCTAATCCATAAGCAAATATTTTTGTTTATTTTATTTAGTTTATTTTATCATGGACCTTGTTAGTTTGTGAGGGTGAGGAGGAGTTTATATCAGCCTAGGCCTATCCCAGATTTACTAAACTAAGGGAGAATCTACACATCCACTGAATAAATTCTCCAACCATATGGGTGGCTATTAAGAAAGGAGAACTGTTCAATCCAAAAGTATCTTGGGTAATATCTAAATAGGGTTACAAAGGACGTGATCAAAATAGAGTGCCCGCAAGGGATAGGGCCACTAAAGGCTTAATCCAAAACACTGAAGAAGATGACATGGCTAGTCATATATCTAATAAGTATCCGGTGGCCAACTCAAGGAGAAAGCGCAGGGACTCAAATCCGCCAAGAGTGGTGTATCCACCGGGTGAGTCACTATCAGCATAGCGAACATCAACCAACCTAAGGTGCCCATCGATTTGCAACAATCAGCCTAGGAAGAAAGCTCGGGGACTCGCATCCTTTTATAGTGAAATTGATTACTGGGATAGTCTATCTTTGGCTCAATAGTTGCCATCCGACCTAGGGTGACTATTGAGTGAATGCCACTAGGGGACTTACATCGACTTAAACATAGTCAAGAGGAAAGGAGCCCCTGGGGGACTTATCCTAAACCTCGGATATACTCGTCCTAGTAAGTTCATGATGGCTAGTTCAATAAGAAAGTGCGGGGATTCACATCTACTTAAACAAAGTCAGCATGAGGTAGCTTACTGGATGGGCAGTGAAGACTACCATACTAACAAGGCACTCATTGGTTTGTAATGATCAAGTTAGGAAGAAAGTGTGGGGACTCACATCTTCTACCAAATGATCACTGGGGTGACATACTAGCAAGGTAGCATATATACTCGACCTAGAACAGCTAATGAGTGAGTGCCACAGGGGGCTTACTCCCACATCAAAGTAGCTCGAGATAAAAGATTTATGTTTATTGTTGTGCATGTGTTAAAGGGAATAGAATTCCTCTATGAGACTCTTACACCTACCTTAAACACATTAGGGGATTTGATGAAGTGATGCCATAGATGGCAAACAGGATTCCCACCAAAAAAAGAAGTTATTTGGGTTCTCTCACACCTATCTAAGTTGTGCTAATCAAAATGGGATGCCTCTTCGATTCTCTCACACCTATTATAATAGCATCAAGAGGTTGTGTTTCTGATGTGAAAAAGGGATAGGATGCCACTGGGGGACTCTTACACCTACCCTAGACACGGCATGATAAATTTGCAAAATAAGCAAACAATGCTTCGAAAGAAGAGAAGATTTTGATGAAATAGAATCAAATTTTCTATTGATTGATAAAATTACTTTCAAACATGATTTATTTCATGGGTAATATTTTTTTAGATAGAGGCCATTAATTGGAAGCATCGGGTGTTCCCCTTTACAATCAATGAGCTGATAAGATCCTTCTTGGTAGGCCTTCTCTATGACATAGGGGCCTTACCAAGTGGGTTCAAACTTGCCTCCTATGTTTTGACAGGCAACAATTGGTCTCTTTAAGACTACCACAAGTTTTACTACTCTGAAAGACCTAGGGTGGACCAGCTTGTTGTGAGCTTGAATCATTTTGGCCTTGTACAACTCGAGGTTCTGGCACTCCTGTAGGTGACTTTCCTCCAAATCTTTGAGTTCTTCTAATCACAAATTTGCATTCTACTATGTAGTGATCTTGTGACCCAATGCTATCCATAGTGATGGGAGTTGAACTTCTAAAGGTAGAATAACTTCGGACCCATACACTAAGAAAAATGAGGTAGACTAAGTTAGAGTTCAATATGTGGTGTGGTAGGCCCACAAGGCTTCAACCAACTGCTCATTTCACTATCATTTATTATCATCAAGAGTATTCTTCAGTATCTGAATGAGAGTTTTATTGAATGCTACTGCTAAACCATTTGCTCTAGGGTTGTAGTTGGTGAAGTATCTCCAATCTATGCCATGTCTTCTGGAAAAGCTGTTGATCTTCCTACTTTTGAATGCAGTACCATTATTGGATATAGTTCATCGAGGCACCCCGAACCTATATATAGTTCTAAAGCACATGGTGGTGACTCTCTAAGTGGGATGGCTTTCACTTGGAAAAAGTCGGTGGCTAAGATGAATCGATGCCCCTTAGAAGAAGGAGGATCGATCAAACCTATAATGTCGGTACCCCAACACTCAAATGGCCATGAAGCCAATGTAGGGTGTAGAATGTTGGATGGTTGGTGGAGGACCACACCGTGCACCTGACATTGATGGCATCTCCTAGCTACATCCATGTAGTCTATAATCATCGAAGGCCAGTAGTATCCAAGTTGCTTGAACTTTGTCTTCATCTTCAGACCAGATTGATGTGCTCCTCATAGACTAAAATGAACCTCAGTTATAATGACATGGGTTTCATGTTTGTCTAAACAATGTAACCACATCGGGTCCAAGGACCATCGGTATAAGGTGCCATCAACAAGAGCATAGGAGAGAGCTCTCTATTTCACCTGATGGACTTGTGACTTTTCTTGAGGTAGTTTACCGGTGTTCAAATAGTCTATGAAGGGTTACCTCTAATCCAGCTCCTTGCCCATTTTGGAAATGGTAACCTCCCCTTCAATAGAAAGTCTCTCAATGAGTTCAACATCAATAAGGGATAGGACTTGTCTATTTTGGATCCTTATTGGAATGGACTCATCTTTTGGACATGCCAACTCTTTGGAAAGTTTGGCCAAAGCATCTGCTACTATGTTCTCTGCTCGGGGAACCTTGTATATGGTGACTTTAGGAATTTGGGCCAACAGCTACATGGTATACTCGTAGTAATGATGAAGCTTGAGTTTGAGACACTTGTAGGATCTGATAATCTGATTGATGACCAATTGAGAATCCCCAAAGATGTTGATGCTTGACACTGATAGTGATGGATAACTGACAATCAAAATCTCATACTTAGCTTCATTGTTGGTGCAGAGGTTAAAAAGATAGTATGAGAATCTCATCACATCGCAGTCTAGAGTTAGAAGAACTATTCCTGCCCCTGCCTTTCATGGAAGAGTAGATCATGGTGCTTCCCCTTCATGAAAGAAGCTGTACCATCAAAATACATCTCCCATCAGGAGTTTCCAGCCTCCCTTAAGTTCATGATTTGTTCATCAGGGAGATCGTCACTAAGCAGAGAATCAACATGAAGTGGGCGTGCTACTAAGAAATCCGCTAGTGCTTGTATTTTACCGCAGAGGGGATATAATGATATCCAATTGAAGATCATGGACCATCATGCCAAACATCATTATTGGCCATGTCATGAGAATCGCGTGGATTAGTTTTGGAGACCAAGTTCACCTTATGAGAAAGCATGCAGTGTCGTAGCTTTTGAGAAGCAATGATCAAAGCTAGGAAATGTTTCTCAATAGGTGGGTAGTTCACTTCAGTAGGAATCAGATGATGATTGAGGTAGTAAAGAGTGTTCTCTTTCCCTTTATCATTGGCTTGGGCCAATAGAGCACTGAGAGAGTCATCTAATGTAGCAGTGTAGAGGATGAGTGGTCCCCGGGATAGGGGCTGCAGAAATATATAGAAGAATATACACCTTGTTAGGACACCACGTAGATTCGCAGATGTTCTTATTAAGGTGCTTGGGTATGACATTGAGGAGAGGTATACTATCTCGAGAGATAGAGGACACTACCCTACAATGGACCTAATCACCCGAATAAAAACTCCTAAGAAAAATGGGTCTGCATATGTACCAGAGATTCTTCCCCTACTTTAAATGGAAAAGTAAATTAAGGTTTATTTTAAATCGGGGCAGGGGCAAGCCCCCATAGTTAATTACATCCTAAGGGACAGGATCCCTTAGGAATACTCTAAATTAAGGTAAATGATCATTGTCTCCAAAGATTTCAGTAGGGTAGGACTATTAATCGATTAGTTTATTTTGGAAGATCAAATGGAATTGATCAAAGACAAGGAGTTATTATCGAAGCCAAAAAAAAGATAAGAAGAAGATGCCCATGATTCTAGGAAACCTAGCGAGCATCTCAAACTATCCTATGGTTTGGCTTTACATTTTTCAAATTTATTTAATTTGTTTGAGTTAATTTTTTTATTAAAAATTTAGGGCTTATGATTCCACAACACAAGATTATGGAAATTTCTAAGAGGTAAGGAATTATACTTATGGCCCATAAAGGGGAGAAGCGACCTCAGAACCTAAATTTAGGGAACTTTGGTGAGTGCCAAAAGCACAACCTAAATCTAAGACAAAAATAGGTATTTTGGTCTGCCTCCACAAGATAGGACAAACCACCCAACTGCTTGGACTAAGAACCGCTTGGGGGTGGATGCCAACTAACACCTCCTATGATTTTAAATACATGTATGCAAGTCTTATGCTTTATGCAAGATAGCTAGGCTAGTATTTGTTTAGAAAGAGACTAAGTCCTTAAACTCACTCCCTAAAGAGACTAGATCATGTAAGGGCATGCTTTAAATGATCTAAATCTAATACAATTTAGATTTCATTTTATTTTCATTTTTGGACAATTATTTTGACTCAAGCTAATAGGATACATATGCCTAATGCATGAGAAATGAGATTATTGGCAAAAATTAGTGAGAAGGGAGAAGGTGTGTTTCCACCATGGCTCTCAAGGCATTTTAAAATTAAATAAAGAAAGGCATTTTAAAATTAAATAAAATGAACTAAATTCACAAAATATACATCACTTCATTTCTTTCCCAACATGTATAACATGCATATGAATGAGTCCTAAGCATATCTATACACACAAATGAGAATGTTTAACACACTTTATGATGCATGCTAATTAATTCATTTAAGGAAATTTTAAAGTTTATGATGCATGAGTTTCATTAAGTAGAAAATGGGTTTCTTATCCAATTTTCACATGCACACATGAAAGTAAGAAAGGCATAAGTGAGTACAACGCTATTGTTAACCAGAGGTGTAAGGTACAAGACCTACTTAGGGCTACCTAAAGCCTCGCAACCTTGGGGTTTTCCAGACTAATATACCACTTTCCTTAAATACAAGCATGTGTACAAAAAAAAAATGAATGGAAAAGAAATAATGCAAAAATTTGTATTAGTTGATTTATTTTTGTTTATGCAATTTATATGTGCAAGCATAAGTATCCTTCTTAAGTGATAGTATAGGAATGAATAAGATATGGAATTAGGCAAGTGTTAGGCTCTTTTCAAATGAACCATACACCTTGCCAAATCCTATTCAAAACTATACTAAAAGGGGAGAGAAGGAAAAGCTACACTAAACACATCCTTATATTTTACTCACATGCAAGCTTATAATTAAGATATAAGTAACAAACTTTAGTTTTGATAATTGATTTATATATTTTGAAAATAATTTTAATTTAATAGTGATAATAGCCACTCATATTCTTACTTTAGCCAACACATGCAATTTTGACATAAAGGAAATATTTTTTATTTTAATTTAATTTTTGAAAAGCATGGATGCATGAAACCATATGACACACATATTTAGCATGTTGGGGAAACTACTAAAGTAATGAAAGCATGTAAACATATTCACTTCAATTAAATCCTAAAGACAATCTTATGAAATAAGAAAGCTTAAAGTAAATCAAAGTTTATTTAATATGATTTTTATTTGATTTTGAATTTGATTTAATTTTGAAAATATGGATTGAGATTTTTGTACTTAACCCATTCCCGCATGTGTTTGAAATTTTTTTTTAATTTTTAGATGATTAGATTCATTTTATATTTTAATCAGGTTAAGGTATGAATTAAACATGTTAATTAACCCTTACCTACACCACCTTAGCATAGTTAACCAAATAATTATGAGCTAATGAGATGACATAAAACCTCACAAGAAATTTTAATTTGTAATGCACCTAGGAAGAAAAGGGTCTAATGCAATTTGGCTTATGATTAATGGTTAATTAAGTTAAGGGGTTTAACTTAAGTAATTTCAAAACACCCCTCACACATATGAGTTCAGTTTTGATTTTCTCAATTGAACTTAGGCTCTTGAACACCTAAGAATGCACCTAAAGTAGATTAATTAAGTTCTAGAGAGTTTTAAAATTTCAAGAAATGAATTAAGAGGGTAATTAGTGAATTAACCCTTAATTAAGAGAAGATTAAAAAGGAAAAGGGGGTTTAGGGAATAGCTTAGGGGAAATGCCCTAAAATTATTCCCTAAACCTCATATTCACTATATCAAACCTTAATAAATTTCAATAAGGGATTAAAACACTAATCAAACCCTTAATTATCCTAAATTACATAAAGGGGGTAATTAGGAAATGCAGTAGCAATTCCCCCAATTAAGCTACCAATAAATCCCAAGAAAATTATGAAGGCAGAAGTCATGCCCCCAAAATATACCCAAGAAGTTTGAGATTAATTAGTGGATCAATTAAGGAGTAATTAACAAATTAAGATTTCCATTAAAACCCAAAATCAGAGAAAGATACAATTCAAAATCCATTAAAACTAATTTTAGAATATTTTAGATTGAATTATCTTTCAGTAAAAATTTACCTCATATTTTTCTAATTTTTATTTAGGGAGATATGAATTTTTGAATTTTAGATGGTTAATTAGAATAATTTAATACCTAATTAATCCCTTAATCTAATGGTGTGACACACGGCAGCTGAGTCAAGTATGCTTTACACTCATCACCAAATGAGCAGCCACTTAAATGTCACGTCATAACACACATGGTGGCGGCGCTATACGATTTTATATCTATCATTCAATCAAGGGTCGAACGGCCAAGAATTAACCAATGGTTTTAAAAGGATAAATAGGATTTCAAATGTGTGTTCAATCTCGATCGTGCATCCAAAATGCGCGGATGGACGGCCAGAGATTCACCCCTACTAAGCTCTATGAACCATGGAGGCCATCCATGTTCTAGAGTAAGATCTGAGCTCGACTGACTTCAAATTGGGCTATAATCTTGCACACACCATCATCAAGTAATGTAGATCACATCCAATGGTTGAAACTTCATTCCATTAACATTTCTATTATAAAGGGACCAACACACCTTAAGTCTAGTGATCGAAAAATGCCATACCTCGCCAAAGGTGATCACTGACATTCAATTCCCTTGGAGGAGCTTCGTCTGGTTGAGCGGAAGCTGTGGTGAAAGAATTAGCTTCTGAGGTTGAGTATATTGCTCTATGGACAAACTCCTCCTCCTTAAGAGCTAAATTTTGATTGAAATGGATCTCCCCTTGCCTTTGGAGCTTGGTAAAGAGGTTGGGCAAGCTCGACATGACCCTCTGATGGAGTGTGCAATGTGAATTTGGTGGAGTTTGAGTGTAGAGGGAGTTTAGGATTTAATGGACCTCCCCTATTGTCAAAGAATGAAAATCAGAAATGCTAAAATCAAATCCCTTATAGAGAGCTTAGGATCACTCTAAGATGGTTCCTATGACTCTCTAACACTCAATCGATAGTGAGGGTATTAGAATTGAAGTGAATTAGGAGGAGTATATCTCCCCCTATGGCAATCGGATAGTCGAAGCATTATTTTCCATTTTGATTCAATTGCCAAGGTTGAAAGAGATGTTGGAGCTGTTAGAAGTTTGTACATGGTCGATTTGGGCTAAGGAGTAGAGTGGTAACCTCCCATGTGCTTCAAATTGAGTGGAGGGAAGTTTTCCATATGGCTAATTTGAGCCATGTGGTTGATTTTGGCCTTGGGTAAATTTGGGTTGACCCAAACCCATTGGGTTGGATGCACCACCCCCCATAGGGTCTACTTGACCTATTAGAAAGGTATCAAGTTGATATGAAGAGGACTTGACAAAATTCACCATGGATTTGACCAAAATTTGTTCTATGGCATAGGGGTACAATGGTCATTTGTCTAATTTTAGATTTGAATATGTTGGGTATGTTGAGAAAATAGGTTTGGCCAAGTTTCATTGGATTTGGAGTTCATTTGATATGGTTTGGCTCATGTTGACCCATTTAGGTCAAAATGGGTCAACTTGGGTCAAGTTTGGTCAAACGAAGGTTGGGTCAAGTTCATATGACCATTTGAAATGTTTTGGTAGCTTTGGTTTGATTCAATTTGGTTTAGCTTTGAGTTTGGCTCATATGACTTCATTTAGGTCAACTAGGTCTAGTTGACCAATTTGACCCGTTTGACCTATTTGAGCTAGGTCATGGGTAGGTTTAGGTTTGGTTAGTCATATGAAGTGGATTTATATCTTTGTTTCTAATCAATTTTTGTTAAGTTTGAATTTGGCTCAACATGACCCCTTTAGGTCAAGTTAGGTTCATGGTCAATTGGGCTAGGTTAGGTCTAGTGGGCCAATTGGTCGAGTTCAACAAGTGATTTGGAATAAACTTGATCCATTGGTTTCAATCAATTTGGCTTAGATCAAGTTTTGACACATTTTGACTTTTTAGGTCAAGTTAACTTGGGTCAATAATCCAAGGGCTCAAATGTTGACTTGGTCAAGTTAAAACATAGTTCATGAATGAACTTAGATCAATGGTTTCAATCAATTTAGCCTTTGGTGGATTTTGGATATGTTAGGTTTCATTTTGGCTAAATATTGACTTGGTCAACTCTTAGATTTGACTTGGTTTGACCCAATTTGATTGATTGATCATCCCATGATGATTATTGATCATGATGAGAGGCATAGGTGAGTTTGATTCAATCCAATTTGGTTAGGATTAGAATTTGGCTCATAGGAGTACTTTAGGTCACTTTGGGTCAAGTGAGCCTAAGTGGGTCAAATGGCTTGGTCAAAGCTTGATTTGACTTTGATTGAACTTGTATATGGACTTATGATTCAAATATAAATTCATTTGCAAGTATTTTGAAGTCAAATGGGTTTTGATTCATTTGACAATTTCATATTCAAAGGAAGAACATAAATGGATTTGGGGTTTGATTTTTGAATTGAGTTTTGAGTTGGTGATTGAAGTTTGTATTTCAATTTGGATTCATGATTGTAGGGTTGATTGAATCATGAGGGAAAAATCAAAAGTTTGGCTTGATTTGAAATTGATTTGGCTAAGTTCAAGATTTTGACTTGAAAGGCTTAGGTTGGATTTTGAGTGGATTTGAGTTTGATTTGAAATTCGTTTTGATTGTCTGAATTTATATTTCATTTATATATGTGAATATAAATGAGAATATAAATGAGTCATGAGAAAATTTCAAGGATTTGAAGTGATTTGATCATGATTTAGGCTAAGTCTTTTAAAAGGAATTTTAAAGGACTTAGAAAATTTTAGAGTTTTGGATTTGATTTGATTTATTTGGATTTATATTTCATTTATATATGTGAATATAAATGAGGATATAAATGAGTTATTAGAAAATCTCATGAATTTGAATTTATTTGATCATGTTTTAGGCTAAGTCTTTTAAGAGGAAATTTAAAAGGATTTAGGGAATTTTGGAGTTTTGGATTTAATTTTTGGATTTGATTTGATCGATTTGGATTAATATTTCACTTATATATGTGAATATAAATTAGAATATGAATGAATTGTGAGAAAATTCTATGAATTTGAATTGATTTGGTTATGATTTAGGCTATGTCTTTTAAGAAAATTTTAAAGGATGAAAATTTGAATTTTGAATTTGATTTGATTGGTTTTATTTCATTTATAGTGTGAATATAAATGAAAATATAAATGAGTTATGAGAAAATCCCATGAATTTGAATTGATTTGATCATGATTTAGGCTAAGTATTTTAAGAGGAAATTTAAAAGGTCTTAGGAAATTTTATGAATTGATTTTGAATTTTGAGTTTAGTTTGATTGGTTTGAATTTATATTTCATTTATATATGTCAATATAAATGGAAGTATAAATGAGTTATGGGAAAATCTCAAGGATTTGAACTGGCTTGAATTTGATCTTGGCTAAGTCCTTAAGAAGGAAATTAAAGACTTAGAAAAGATTTTGAATTAGGAATTTGAATTATAGGTTTCAATCATGGATTTCAATTATGGATTTCAATCACATAGAGTTGATTTGAGTTTGGTGAAAATAAAATAAGATTGATTTGGAGTTTTACTTGAAGGAAGGAAGGTGAGGAGTTGTTCAAGCTAAGAGTAGGCAAGTTTTCTTAACACCCCTAAGGCATGCCTATTCCTATGGCTAACACTTCTAAGTCTCTAGGGCTAGGTTGAGTGTCCACCTAATCACTAGATGTGTCTTAAGACTAAGGAACTCTTAAAGTCTAAGAGGAGTCCTATGTCTAAGATGGAGGGGTTGAGAGCTCATTCTAAAAATGAGGTCAACACATGTGTTGACTAAAATTAAGAATATGAGTGACTATTATCACTATTAAACTAAAAATTATCTTTTAAAACTTATAAATCAAAGATTATAAATGAGGTGATGCTAGTTATAAATATTTATAGGCTTGCATGTGATTATAGCATAAGATGTGTATTATGCAGTTCTCTTTTCTTCTCTTAACATGGATTTACATAGGATTTACAAGTGTATAGTTCATTTGAAAAGAACACAACACTTGCTTAAATCTACTCCTATACATTTTTATATTATGACTTAAGAAGGTTCTTCATATTACACATGTAAATTATACAACCAAATCAAACATAATCTTTTGCATGATTCTTCATCCATTTGGTTCTTTTTTTGTACATCTATATGTATCTAAGAAAAGTGGTATATCAGTCTGAACATCTCGGGGCTGCGAGGCTTTACGTAGCCCTAAGTAGGTCTTGTACCTTACGTCATTAGTGTAGAAAATAATGGCGTCGTACTCACTTGTAACTTTCATACATGTGGATGTGCATTAATAATCCAATTAATAAATGGAATATCCAAATTTTAAATTCACATCTCTTTGCATTCATCATCAAAGTGTGTCAAGATTTACATTGCATGTATCGGTATGTGTTGACCTCATTTTTAGAATGAGCTATCAACACCTACATCTTAGACATAGGACTCCTCTTATACTTTAAGAGTTCTTTAGTCTTAAGACACATCTAGGGATTAGGTGGACACTCAACCTAGTCCTAGAGACTTAGAAGAGTTAGCCATAAAAATGTGTCACGCCTTAGGGGTGTTAGGAAAACTTCATACCCTTAGCTTAAACCATTCCTCAATTTCCTTCTTTCAAGTCAAACTCCAAATAAATTCTATTTGATTTTCTCCAAACTCAAATCAATTCCATGATTGAACTCCATGATTGAAATCTATGATTGAAATCTATGACTGAAACTCATAATCAAAATCCATCAAAATTCCTAAGTCCAAATTTTGCCTAAGTCCTTAATCTTCCTTTAAGGACTTAACCAAAATTATGATAAAGACCAATTCAAATATTTGAGATTTTCTCATAATTTATTTATATTCACATATATAAATGAAATGTAAATTCAAATCAATCAACCTAAACTCAAAATTCTAAATCAATTCATGAAATTTTCCTAAGTCCCTATTAATTTTCCATTAATGGACTTAACCTAAATCATCATCAAATCAATTCAAATCCTTGGAATTTTCTCAAAACTCATTTATATTCACATATATAAATGAAATATAAATATAAATCAATCAAATCAAACCCTCAATTTAACTCCCAATTTTAAAATCTTTCTTAAGTCATTAATTCTCCATTAATGAACTTAGCCTAAATCTTGATCAAACCATCTCAAATTAATAAAATTTTCTTATTATTCATTTATATCCTCATTTATATTAACATATATAAATGAAATATAAATATAAATCAATCAAACCAAATTCAAAAATTTAAATCCCGACTCCAAATTTTCCCAAGTCCTTTAAATCCTTCTTAATGGACTTAGCCCAAATCATGATTAAACCACTTCAAATCATTGAAATTTTCTCATGATCCATTTATATTATCATATATATTCACATATATAAATGAAATATAAATTCAAACAATCAAAATCAATTCCAAAAATCATACTCAAATCCACTCAAAATCCAACCTATGTCTTTCAAGTCAAAATATTGAACTTAGCCCAACCAACTTTAAATCAAGCCAAACTCTTGATTTTCTCTCATGGTTCAATCAACCCTACAATCATGAGCTCATACATAAATCCAAACTTCAATCAAACAATCAAAAACTAAGTCAAAAATTAAAGCCAAAACCCTTTCATATTCTTCCTTTGAATATGAAATTGTCAAATGGATCAAACCCCATTTGACTTCAAACCACTTGTAAATGGATTTATATTTCAATCATGAGTCCATGTTCAAGATCAACCAACTTCAAATCAAGCTTTGACCAAGCCATTTAACCCACTTAGGCTCACTTGACCCAAAGTGACCTAAAGTACTCTTATGAGCCAAATTTTGATCCTAACCAAATTGGATTGAACCAAACTCATATTTTCCTCTCATCATGATCAACAATCATCATGGGATGATCAATCAATCAAATTGGGTCAAACCAAGTCAAACCTAAGGGTTGACCAAGTCAACATTTAGCCAAAATGAAATCTAACATAACCAAAATCCATCATAGGCCAAATTGAATGAAACCATTGATCTAAGTTCATTCATGAACTATGTTTTAACTTGACCAAGTCAACATTTGAGCCTAACCTAGCCCAATTGGCCACTTGACCCAAGTTGACCCATTTTGACCTAAAAAGTCAAAATGTGTCAAAACTTGATCAAAGCTAAATTGATTGAAACCAATGGGTCAAGTCCATTCCAAATCACTTGTGGAACTTGACCAAAGTCTCAATTGGCCAACTAGACCCAACCTAGCCCAATTGACCTTAGACCCAACATGACCTAAAGGGGCCATGTTGAGCCAAAATTGAACTTAACTCAAATTAATTGTAAACAAAGATACCAATCCACTCCATATGACTAACCAAACCTAAACCTACCCTTGATCTACCTCATATAGGTCAAATGGGTCAAATAGGTCAACTTGACCCATTTGACCTAAATGAAGTCATATGAGCCAAATTCAAAACTATACCAAATTGAACCAAACCAAAGCCACCAAAACATTTCAAATGGTCATATGAACTTGAACCAACCCTTGGTTTGACCCAATTTGATCAATTGGTCAACCTGATTGAAGTTGACTCATTTTGACCTAAATGGGTCAACATGAGCCAAACCCTATCAAATGAATTCCAAATCTCATGAAACTTGGAAAAACCTAGTTTCTCCACATACCTAGCATATCCAAAGTTGAAAAATAGCAAAATGATCATTCTACCCCTTGCCCATAGAAAATTTTTGGCTTAATCCATGGGTAATTTGGTCATACCCTCTTCACATTCACTTGAGGCTTTCCTAAAAGCTCAAGGAAACCTACTGAAGAGTGGTGCACCCAACCCAATGGGTTTGGGTCAGCCCAATTGGTCCCTAGACCAAACCCAACCCTATGGGCCAAAATGCAAAATTCAAATTCCCTCTCAAACTCAAATTCAAGCACATGGGAGGTTAGCAATCCACACCTTGGCTCAAACCGACCATGTGCACACTCTTAACTAATCAAACAACCCACTGCCTATGCTCAATTGGATCAAAATGACAAGTACATTGCCGGCCGACCGATCCTTCAAGGGGGTGATATACTCCCCTTAAACAAACTCAAATGCATCATTCCCCAATTCTATTGAATACTAGTGAGACTTAGGAGACATCAAAGAGTGATCCCTAGCCCCTTAGAGCTCTTGTCATTTCCCTATTTCTCTATTTTTGAATAGTAAAAATAGGGGAGCTCAATCCATTCTCCAACTTTCTCCACACTCAAACTCCACTCAATTCCCTCTTCAAGCTTCATCAAAGGACCAAGTTGAGTGCACCAGGCTCTCTTCTAAGTTCTTGAAGTAAGGGGAATTCCAATTCAATCAAATCTATAAGCTAGACAAGGAGGAGTTGGTCCATACATTAATCCACTCAACCTCAAGTGCTCATACTCTCAAAATAGCTTTGTCTCAACCAGACGAAGCTTCTCCAAGGGAATCGAGCGTCGGTGATCACCTCTGGTGAGGTATGGGATTTTTTTATCATTAAACTCAATGTGGTGTGGAGCTTTGTGGAAGAAGTTTTCACCCCATGGATTTTTGACTGTTGGATTTGATATTCTTTAGCTTTAGATGGGTGGTTTGAATCATCGAGCTTGGATCCTCCCCTTGATCATGGACAGTCTCTATTGATCAAGGTGAAGAACTTGAGAGATCTTAACCATCCATCAGTGCATTTTAGATAGACGGTTGAGATAATTCTCCACGTTTAGAAATCACTTACCAATTTTAAAACTACAGGGAGATCTGTGGCCATCCATCTTTGATCGGACGGTAAGGATCAAATCACGTGCACCACCAGCCATCATCTAAGATTTGACTACTTATGTAACCCCCTCACAGCGTAATGCATGTAAACTGCGCTGACCGGCCCCGCCACGCGTCCCACCATGAACCAGGGGATTAGTTAAATGCTTAATTAATTTTTAATTAACTTAAGGATCTTCTAAAATTTATAACTCTTTCTAAAAAATTCAGAAAATTATAAAATAAAATTTTATATAAAGATAATTAAACCTAGAATATTTTAAAATTAATTTCAATGGGTTTTGAATTGTGATTTTCTCTGAATTTGGGTTTCATTAGAAAGTTTATTTTGCTAATTTTTTTTTAATTAAGCCTCTAATTAATACTAAATTTCTTGGGTATGTTTTAGGAGATGACTTCTACCTCCCCTAATTTTCTTAGGATTTATTGAAGGCTTGATTAGAATAATTGCATATGAATTTCCTAATTACCCTCCTTATGTAATTAAAGATAATTAAGGTGTAATTAGTGCTTTTACACATGATTAGGGATAATTAAGGCCAGATCTAGTAAGTAGGAGGTTTATGAAATATTTTTGGGGCATTTCCCCTAAGTTATTGCCGAAACCCCCTTTTCTCTCCTTAATCTCCTCTTAATTAAAGGTTAAATCATTAAGTATCCCCTTAATTAATTTCTAAAAATTCTAAAAAGATCCAAAAATTAATTAATCTACTTTGGGTAGATCCTTAGGTGTTTAATAGCCTAAGTTCAATTAAGTAAATCAAAACCCAATTCACATGTGTGAAAGGGTGTTTTGAAATTACTTATGCTAAACCCCTTAGCTTAATTAATTTTTAATTGTGAGCCAAATTACATTAGGCCTCTTTCTTATTAGGTGCATTGCAAATTTAAATTCCTTGTGGGTTTTATGTGATCTCATTGGTTCATAATTATTTAGTTACTTTTTCTAAGGTGGTGTAGGTAATGGTTAATTAAGTTACATAATTCATACTTTAACCTAATTAATTCATAAAATTGGATCTAATTATCTAGAAATTAAACATAAATATCAAACACATGTGGGAAAGGTTAGGAACAGTAAACTCATCTCACCTTTTCAAAATTAAATCAAACTCCAAACTAAACAAAAATCACTTTGAATTCACTTTGATTTATTTTAAACTTTCTTATTCTATAAGAATGTCTTTAGGATTTAAGTGAAGTGAGTTTGTTTACATGCTTTCATTACTTTGAATCTTTCCCCAACATTTTAGATTTGTATTTCATGTGATTTCATGCATTCATAATTTTATAATTCAAATTTTAAAATGAAATTATTTACTTTATGTCAAATTTGCATGTGTTGGCTAAAGTAGAAATATGAATGACTATTATCACTACTAAATCCAAATTATTTTCAAAACATATAAATCAAATACCCAAATCTGAAAGTATGCTGCTTATATTTTAATTATGAGTTTGCATGTGATAGATTATAAAGGCATGCTTAGCATAGGTTTCCTTTCTTTCTTATGTTGATATAATTTTCAATAGGAGTTGGTAAGATGTAGGGTTCATTTGAAAAGAACCCAATAGTTACATAATTCCATAACCTATCCATCTCTATGCTATCACCTAAGAAGGTTTACCTATACTTGCATGCATAAATTGCATAAAATAAAATGAATCCATTAAATAACTTTTTGCATTCTCCTTTTCTATTTCATTTCTTTTATACATATGTTCGTATTTAAGGAAAGTGGTATATTACTCTAGACAACCCTGAGGTTGCGAGGCTTTAAGTAGCCCTAAGTATGTCTTGTACCTTACACCTCTGGTTAACAATGGTACTGTATTCACTTATGTCTTTCTTACTTTCATATGTGTATGTGAAAATTTGGATAAGGAAACCCTTTTCTACTTAAGAAAAATCATGCATATTCAACTTCTAAATTTCCTTAAAGGGATTACTTAGCATGCATCATAAAGTGTGTTAAATGCTCTCATTTGTATGTATAGATATGCTTAGGGTCTAATGATATGCATGTTATATATGTTGGGAACGAAATGAAGTAATGTGTGTTATGTGAATTTTGATTCATTTTATATAATCTTAAAATTCCTTTCTTTTTGAATAGGTATGTTTAGAGTTTATCTAAACATAGGATTAATCAAAAGATTTAATCAAAACATTCACCTAAATAAAACTAAAATATGAATCTACTTTAGAAATTACTTTGGTTAGGGAAGGAAAGAGAAGTTCTCTTCTCTTTCCCTCTCTTCATAAATTAGTAATTAATTGTAGAATCCATTTAAAATAAATCAAAAAATGAAATAAAATAAACCCAAAATAATTAAACAACTTAAATGAAACCCTCCTTTAATTTGAACAAGATTTTCACACTTAGAAAATTTGAACCTAATGACATAGCTAAGCATGCTACAAGCCTTCAAAGCACACACATTAGCCTAAGTCACCACTTCTAGCATTAGGTTAGGTCGGTGCATAGTTTATTATTTTATTTTATTTTGTGATATATGTTTTAGACTAGATGTTAGGGTGTATGCTCGTAGAATGAATGGTAGGATGCTCTTAGTCTAACTATTCTTTTATGCAGGGGTTTGTGCTTAAAGGGGCGCTATCATAAATAAAAATATAAATGCTTTTTTGCTTGTAGGTGCTTTATACCTCTAAGTATAATCGATCGATCAAGTGGACTTAGTCACCCATGTGTTGGGTGATAAGTCCAATATACATGCTTAGGATTTGTGTGATTTGTTTGAGCTAACATTTGTTTTGCAGGTGTTAGTTAGATTTTCACTTTTTCTTTTCATGTAAATTTGTGCAATTTGGATTTTGGAATGATTGCTATGGGGATTAGGATGAATATTGTTCATAAGATCCTATCTTATGCATCATGTGAAGCCTTGGAGCATCTACCTTTCAACCATCCAAAAGAAGGAACCAAAGAAGAAAAGAAGAAAAGAAGAAGAAGAAGAAAAGAGAAAAGAAAAAATAAGGCATCAAGACCCCCATAACAATGAATTCCTTGCTTGATTGTAATTTAATTCATTTATAATTCGGGTTGTATAAGGGTAGAGCTCGACTACCCATATTTGATATTTTTGGGTTTGTGCAGTGGTGCCCAACCATAATGGCCTTTTATTCTTTTTGCGATTAGCTTTATAAATTGATTGATGATTTGTTTAGCTTTTGCATTAAATGGCATGTTTTTTCTAGTTTCTGCCTTCCTTTATGTATGGTCTGGATGTGGATTAGGCTCTTTAGGAAAAAATAAATATTTTACCCACCTTAACAACTCAAATTAAAATTAAACAACTCATAACCTCACTTAAAGCTTAGGTTTAAAATCAAGATAAAAGAATTAGCAACCCCTTAGCTCAATGAGTCTTTCTTTTACAATGTCATGCACAACAACATCTTATTTCACTCTTGATTGGAGGGCTTCCACCTTTGCCAAAAAAACTTGGCTTGACCTTTGAGAGCCATGGTGGAAACCCACCTCTTCCCTTCTCGTTGATTTTGGCCAATAATCTTCTTTCTCATGCATTAGTCATATGAATCTTATTAGCTCGAGTCAAAATAATTATCCAAAAATAAAAATAAAATAAAATTTGAATTGCATTAGATTTAGGTCATTTGAAGCATGTCTCTTTACATGATCTAGTCTCTTTAGGGAGTGAGTTTAAGGACTTAGTCTCTTTCTAAATAAATAATAGCCTAGCTATCTTGCATAAGCATAAAGACTTGCCTACATGTATTTAAAATCGTAGGAGGAGTTAGTTGGCGGCTACCCCCTTACAGTTGTAAGTCCAAACAGCCGGGTGGTTTGTCCTCTCTTATGGAGGCAAACTAATTACTCATTCTTTGCCTTAGATTTAGGTTGTGCTTTTAGCCCTCACTGAAGCTCCCTAGATTTAAGTTCTGAGCTTGCTTCTCCCCTTTATGGGCCATAAACTTAATTTCTCACTTCTTAGACATTTCCTAAGGAATCTTAAGTCTAAATTTCTAATGAAAATGTAATTTAAACAAACTAAATCAATTTCAAAATATTTAAATCCCAATTATAGGATAGTTTGAGATTGCTAGCTAGGTTTCCTAGCATCATGAGCATCTCCTACTTATCTTCCATTTTGGCTTCGATAACAATAACCTCTTTTGATCAATCCCATTTGATATTTCAAATGTAAACTAATTGATTGATAGTCCTTCTTATTGAAATCTTTAAAGACAACGATCATTTACCTTAATCAAGAGTTTTTCTAAGAAATCCCCATTCCTTATGATGTAATTAACTATGGGGACTTGCCCCTGTAGGAAACTTAACAAACTCAATTTAAACTAAACCCTGCTTTACTTTTCCATACAAAGGGAATAATCTTTGGTATATATGCAGACCCATCGTCCTTATTGAGGTGATTAGGTCCATTAAAGGGTAGTGACTTCTATATCTCGAGATAATATGCTATTTTCTTGATGATGTACCTGATCACTTGAATAAGTAAATCTACGAATCTATGTGGCATCCTAAAAAGATGAATTTATATATGCATGTTCTCTTTAATTTCTCACCAACAAATTTGAAAGGCGACTTGCCCTATATAGGAATTTTTCTCCACAGTATGCTTAGGATTATTCATGTACATGGTATACATGATGGAAAGAAATAAATGGCTGTGTTATGTCATAATAATCCACCCTAACTAATCCTAAGATGCCTTTCTTATTAAATAAGACTATTTAAAAAGAACCCAAACTTAGGATCAATTAAAATACATAATAAACCATTCACTAAATTAAATTTCTTAATGAATCTACCTTAGAAATGCTATAAGGTAGGGATGACAGAGAACTCTCCTCTCTTTTCTTTTCTTCATAATATTTAGTCACTAAGTGTAGGTTCATTCAAACTAAATCAAATTACCAACTAAAATTTACAAGTCAACTAAATCACTTAAAATGAAACCACCATCCAAATTGAATCTTTCACACTTAGAAAATTCCAACCTTAAAGCCTAGCTAAGACATGTCACACCATTTCTAGCCTTAGGTTAGGGCAGTGCATGATTTGATGAATATTTTATTTTATGATGTGTTATTTTAGACTAGATGTTAGGGTGTATGTGCGTAGACTGGATGATAGGGTGATCTTAGTCTAATCATATTTTCTACAGGGGGTTGTGCTTAAGGAGCACTATAATAAAAATATAAATGCTTTTTGCTGTGCAGGTTGCTTATACCCCTAAGCATAACCAAAATTAGGATAGGTGGACTTGGTGACACATGTGTGGGGTACTAAGTCCAAATTATTCATATAACTGCTTTGGTTGTGTGGTATGTTTAGCTAACCCTTATTTTGCAAGTTTAGTTAGATTTACCTTTCTCATTTTTGATGTAAATTTTTTAATTAAGATTAGGAATGAATGTTATGGGGGATTAAGATGAACATTGGTTATAAGACCAAGTCTTATGTACCATGGGATGCCTTTAGAGCAACCATATTCCAATCAAGCCAAAAGAAAGAAAGAAATGGAGCAAGTCAAAATGAAGAAATGAAGAATGAAGTCCCCCAAAACATGAATACCGTTTAATTGTAATTATTCATTTGTACTCCGGGTTGTATAAGGGTAGAGCTCGGCTATGCACAATTCTTTTTGGGTTGTGTGGTGGTACCCCACCGCACTATCCTCTTATTCTTTTATGCTAATTATATAAATTGATTGATGTTATGTTTATGACTTTGTAATTAGGATGGCAAAATTTTCCTAGTTTCTTAATTATTTGATGGTTGTTGAATGGCCTAGATGCGATTAGACTCTTAGAAAAAAAAATTTTTTTATCCAATTAATCAATTCAAAATTAAATTAAACAATTCGTAGCCTCACCTAAATCCTAGGACATAAATCAAGATAATAAAAGATTTAGTAATCCCTTAGTTAGATTTTGTATGTCTCACATCACGCATAAATCATATTATCTCACTCTTGCCAATGGAGAGCTTCCACCTTTCACAGAGAAAATGGCTTGACCTTTGAGAACTATGGTGGAAACACACCTCCTTCTTCCTAATTTGGCCCATAATTGATTTTCTCATGCATTAGGCATATAAAATCTTATAGCCTGTGTCAAATAAAAATATCCAAATATCAAAATAAAACTTGACAAAATTTACATTAGATTTGAGTCATTATTCATGCCCTTCATGATCTAGTCTCTCAGGGATTATGTTTAAAGACTTGGTTTCTTTTCTAAATAAATAACATCCTATCCATCTTGCAAAGCATAAGACTTGCCTACATATATTTAAAATCATAGGAGGAGTTAATTAGCGACCACCTTAGGTGATTGTAAGTCCAACAGTCGGGTGGTTTATCTTCTCTTGTGAAGGTAAACCATATACCCACTTTCGCCATAGATTTAGGTCGTGCCTTGGCCCTCACAAAAGCTCCATAGATTTTGGATCTAAGGTTGCTATTTTTCTTTGGGGCTACAAGCATAAATCCTCACCTCTTAGGCATTTCTACAATCTTGTATTGTGGAATTGTAAGCCTTAGAATTCTAATAAAAATTCAACACAAACACATAATTCTCTTCAATTTCAAAAATATAAAGCCCAACTATAGGATAGTTTGGGATGCTCACTAGGCTTCCTAGTATCATGAGCATCCCCTACTCATTTCTCTTTGGTTTCAATAATAACTCTCTCCTTTTGATCAATCCCACTTGATTTTTCTAAAAATAACTCTCTCCTTTTGATAAAGCCCAACCATAGGATAGTCTAATCTTTGAAATCTTTGGAGATAATGATCATTTACCTTAATCAAGAGTGTTCCTAAGGAATCTCATTTCTTAGGATGTAATTAACTATGGGGGCTTACCTCCATAGAGAACTTAACAAACTAGCTTAAAATAAACATTACTTTACTTTTCCATGTAAAGTAAGGGAAAGATCTTTGGTATATTTGAAGACCCATGATGCCTTAAGAGTCTTCATTAGGTGATTAGGTCCATTATAGGGCCGTGACTTCAATCTATTGAGATAGTACACTATTTCTTAATGTCATACCCAATCACCTAAATGAGTACATCTATGGATCTGCGTGGTGTCCCCTCATATAAACAAACACATAACACTCCACAAAAAACACCACATTGCTTTATCATCAAAAATCATTTGGAATCTGATAAGTTCTTTTCAAATCATATTAACTCATATGAGGAGGTGTGCTTAGAAACATTAGATGCTCCAGATAATTCTGAAGTCAAAGATGCATCGCCAAAATTTGAAGAGTAGATTAGGTCAACCATCGACGAGCTCAAATAAATCAACTTAGGAACTGAAGACAATCCACGTCTGACATACATCAATTCTTTATTAAATGATAATGAAACCACTGACTTAGTTAGGCTATTGATTGAGTTTAAAAAATACTTCACATGGAGCTATGAAGAGATGTCTGGTTTATCTTCTGACATGGAAGTCCATAAACTAGCAATAAAGCCTAGTGTTAAACCTATCAAGCAAGCTCCTAGACGCATGCAATTAGACATTAAACAATAAGTCATTTTTGAAGTCAAGAAATTGATCAATGGTGGATTCATCAGGGAAGAAAAACACCCTACCTGGTTGGCCAATGTCATTCTAGTTAAGAAGAAGAATGGTTAAATTCACATATGTGTCGATTTTAGGGACTTGAACAAGGAATGTCCAAAAGATGAATTCTCACTACCAATCCCAAAGCTGATGGTGGACACCTCCTAATCTCGTGCAGTTTTCTCCTTCATGGATTGTTCATCTAGTTACAATCCAATAAATATGGGTCTTAAAAATGAGAAAAATACTGCCTTTCAAACCCCAATCAGAATTTATTGTTGTAAGGTCACACCCTCCGCCCTTAAAAATGTCAGTGCTACCTATCAGTGGGCCATGACTTGAAACTTTGATAAACTCATTCATCATCAAGTTGAATGTTATGTCGATGATCTCATAGTAAAAAGTAAAGAAAGCAAGACTATCTCTTTGACTTGAGAGTAATATTTGAACGATTAAGGCAAGTTAACCTCAAAATGAACCCCCTGAACTTTGCATTCGGAGTAGCTTTAGGGAAGTTCCTTGGGTTTAATATCCAACACCGAGGAATCGAGATCGATCTAGTGAAGATCAAAGCAATATTAGAAATGTCTACCCCTGAAAGTCTAACTCAACTCATATCATTTCAAGGTCGGTTGGCATATCTAAGATACTTCATATCCAACCTATCAGAAAGATGCCAGCCATTCTCAGCACTTATCAAAAAAGATGACAAGTTCAAGTGGGATGATAAGTGTCAGCATATTTTTGAAGACATCAAGCAGTACTTGATGATGCCACCAGTTCAAGCAGGCCATATCCGAGCTAGGCCATTGATTCTCTACACAACTGCATTAGATAACTCCCTTGGAACTTTGTTGGCCCAAGCTAATGACGAAGGGAAGGAAAATGTGCTCAACTATCTCAATCATTGTCTAATCCCTACTGAAATAAATTATCTATCCATTGAGAAGCATTGCCTAGCTTTAATCTATGCATCCCAAAACCTACGGCATTACATGCTTTCCTATACTGTAAACTTAATCTCTAGGATCAACCCACTACAATATCTCATGACACGATCGATGCTATCCAGACAGTTGGCACATTGGTCTATGATTTTATCGTAGTTTGATATTACTTTCATACTCCTCCGTGCTGTAAAAGAATAAGTACTAGCAGATTTCTTAGCAGCACACCCACTTCATGTTGACTCTCCACTTAGTGATGACCTTCTTAATGAATAAATCATGAACTTAGGGGACACTAGCATTCATCATTGGGAGATGTACATTGATGGTGTGTCTTCTTCCCAAAGAGGAGAAGAACCACAATCTATTATCCCAGGAAAGACAGGGGTAGGAATAGTTCTCCTAACTCCGGACCATGATGTGATGAGATTCTCATATCACCTGTCCAATCCATGCACCAACAACAAAGCCGAATATGAAGCTGTGATGCCAGTTAGGAGTTAGTAGTCATGCTATGCATCCATAGCATCAATATCTTCGGGGATTTTCATTTAGTCATCCACCAAATTGTTGAGTCCTATAAGGTTCTAAAGCCTAAGCTCCATCAATACCACGAGTACACCATGGAGCAGTTGGCCCAAATCTCTGAGGTTACCATTTACAAGATTCCTCGAAGAAAAAACACTGTAGCAGATTACTTTAGCCAAACTTTCCAAGGCATTGGCATGTCCAAAAAATGAGTCCATATTGATAAGGGTCCAAAATATGCAAGTTCTATCCCTTATTGATACTAAACTCAACAAAAAATACTCTCTTGAAGGAGAGGTTTCCATTGCCAAAAAGGATGATGAGTTAGATTAGAGGCAACCATTCATGGATTACCTAAATAGAGGCAAACTACCTCAAGAGAAGTCACTGGCACATCAGGTGAAGCAAAGAGCCCATTCCTACACTCTCATTAATGGCACCATATACCGATGGCCCTTCGATCGTATGAGGTTACGTTGTTTAGATAAACACGATGCCTGTAATATTGTGGCTGAGGTACACACAGGTTTATGTGGAGCTCATCAATCTAGTTTGAAGATGAAAACCAAGACCAAAAGACTAGGATACTACTAATCATCGATGATTAAAGATTGCTTGGATGTAGCTAGGCGATGCCACCAATGTCAGGTGCACGGTGCCAACATTCTACATCATACATTGGCCCCATGGCCATTCAATTATTAGGGTACTGACATAGTGGGTCGGATTGATCCTCCTTCTTCCAAGGGTCATTAACTCATCCTAATTGCTACCAATTACTTTTCCAAGTGGGCGGAGGCGATTCCACTTAGAGAGGTCATAGCTCAGCATGTACTCTAATTTTTTAAGAATCGTATCGTATATAGGTTTGAGGTGTCTCAATGAATTATATTCGATAATGATACTGCATTCAAGAGCACAAAGATCAACAACTTTGCCCAGAGACATAACATAGATTGGAGATACTCTACTATCTACTACCTAAGGGAAAATGGCTTGGTAGAAGCCTTCAACAAAACTCTCATCAAAATATTAAAGAAGACACTTGGCAATAATAAGTGATAGTGGCATGAGCAGTTAGTTAAACCTTTGTAGGCATACCACACCACATACAGGACTCCAACTCAATCTACCCTTTTCTCCTTAGTCTATGGGTCCAAAGCTATTCTACCATTAGAAGTCTAACTCCCACCACTAAGGATAGCTATGAGTAGCAAGATCACAATAGAGCAGAATGCCATGTTGCGGTTAGAAGAGCTTGAAGGTTTGGAGGAGAGACGCCTACGTGCATGCCAGAATCTCGAGTTATACAAAGCTAAAAGGACTCAAGCTCACAACAAGATGGTCCGTAATAGAGCTTCTCAAGGTGGAGAGCTTATTTTAATTCTAAGGAGACCAATTGTTGCCCATCGCAAGATGGGAGACAAGTTTGAACCCACTTGGGAAGGCCCTTTTATCATTGAAATGGCCTACCAAGGAGGATCATATCAGTTGATCAACCACAAGGGAGAGCGCCCGATGCTTCTAATCAATGGGCTTTTCTTAAAGAAATATTATCCTTAAAATCATGTTTGAGAATAATTATCATCAATGAAAATTCCATCAAATCATATATTCTCTTCATTTGGAAATATCTTTATTTGCGAATCCACCATGATGTGTTTATGGTAGGTGTAAGAGAACCCAAGGGGCATCCTATCCTTCATCAACACAACACAAACACAAACTTCACATAGAACATAAACAAATACACATCTTTTGCCTCGTGCTACTTTGATATGGGATAATGCCCCTTGTAGCACTCACTCATTAGCTGCTCTAGGTCGGGCTGACGTGTTACCCTGCTAGTGTGTCACCTCAATGGTCCCTCGTTCAAGAAGATGTAAGTCTACTACACTTTATTTCCTTATTTGGTAGTTGCACACTGACGAGCACCTTGTCAGCATGGTAGGCCTTATTTCATAGTCGGTAAGCTATCATCATGTTGGCTTCCTTTAAGATGATGTAAGTCTGCTACTTATTCTTCTTAAACTAGCCATCATGAATTGACTTGGTCGAGTAAAGGATTAGGGTAAGTGCCCCAGCAGGTCCTTTTCTCTTAACTACTTCAAGTTTGGGTCCTGTCTTTCTTTGCAACTCCCTACTTAGTAGTCGCCCTTAGGTCAGGTTGATTTGTTGTGCCATCAATGGGTCGCCCCAGCAGTTGATCTCTATTTTGGAAGATATAAGTCTATTATGCTTTCTTCTTAAGTACAGTCATAGTACATTGACGGATAATCCTAGGTCGAATAGCACCTGTCGAGCTAATTACAGACTATCCTGGTAATTAGTTCCACTTTAGGGAGATGTAAGTCTACGCGCCTTCTTTCTAGACTGATTGTCCTAGACCAATGGGTACCTTAGGTTAGATGGTGTTCGTTATGCTAACAATGACCCACCCAGGGGATACACCACTCATGATAGATGTAACTTTGCTACACCATCTCCTTGAGTTGGCCAATAGGTTTTCTTATTGACATAGTCCAAGATAACGCCCTTAGTGGCACCTCCCCTGTGGGAACTCTACTTGGATCACATCCTTTACGATCCCATTTAGACACTACCTTGGTTGCTCTTGGATTGTATGGTCCACCTTCCCTAGTAACCACCTCTGTGGTTGGAGATTCTATTTCATGAATGCGCAGATTCTCCCTTGGTCCAGTAAATCTGAGATAGGTCAAGGCCGACATAGCCCCATCTAAGTGTGGTCCCTCACACACTAACAAGGTCCACGAGATCAAACAAATAAAATATATATTCACTTGTGGATTAGGAGAACCCCCTCCCCCCCTTAGTGGCACCTTTCTCGAGCAGGCATCCTATCTTTAGGGAAGAGTCAACAAAACTCCTTATAGAAATCACCTGACTACTTTTAAGTTGGGATAAGTCCCCAGCGGCACTCTCTGCAGTCATACTTAGGTCGAGTTCAACTTGTTGTGCCACCAACAGGCTACCATGGCAGTTGTCCTTGCTTTGGAAGATGTAAGTTTGCTATGCATTCCTTCTAGCATGACCCTTGCACACTGATAAGCAACCCTAGGTCAGGTTTGATCTATTGTACATCAACAGATCACCCCAATAGCTGATCCCTGCTTTGGAAGATGTAAGTGCTTTCTAGTACGACCATTGCACACGAAAGGCACCTTAGGTTGGTAGTCCCCACCTGAGACTACCCCTTTGGATCGATAAATCTGAGATAGGCCAAGGTCGACATTGCCCCTTCTTAGTGCGGTCCATTGCACACTGATTAGGTCAATAAAATTAAAATAAAATTAATTTTGGCTGCTCTTAAGTTGAGGTAAGATCTCTGGTGGCGCTCTCTCAGTAGTCTCCTTAGGTCGGGTTTAATTTATTGAGCATCCAACATATCACCCCAACGTGTTCCCTACTTTGGAAGATGAAAGCATACTACGCTTTCTCCCTAGTATAGCCATTGTGCACCGAAGGGCAACCCTTAGGTCAGATAGCCCTACCCTATGGCAGGTGGACTACCCCTTTGGACTTGTAAATCTAAGATAGGCCAAGGACTCCATGGCTCCTTCTTAGTGCGGTACATCTTACACCGATCGAGTCCATAACATACCAAATTCAAACCCAACCTCTCCAATAGAGTCAAATTAAATATATTAAACAAACTGAACTTCTCCCCAGCTAGGCACAAATCAAATTTGCCTCCCTAGTGGAGCCTAGATCTAAATCAAACAAATTTAATCAAGTATACATCCTCTGCGGATATGCCCTCAATCTAAAACCCTTCTCTCTAGTGGATCCATAACAAATTAAACCAACCTCCACCAATGGAGTTTAAATCAAAGAAAATCTAATCAAACTTTTATCCTCAATGAATACATCACCAAATAAATCATATTTGAAATGAAATTTTTATCCCCATCGGATAAACCAAACATACTTCCCTAGCAGAAGGTTCACATACCCAATCCCTAGCGGATTCAAGCCCATGTCCCTAGAGGATATGCCTCCACATCAATTAAAATAAAAAAATAAATTAAAATTAATTCGATCTTAATCCTCGATGGATTATAGATTCTTATTCTCAATGGATCTTCTTTCCATAAATCATATTCACAATAAAACTCAAATCTTTATCCCCAGCGGATAGCTTGAACCGGCTTCCTTAATGGAAGGTTCATATACTCAGTCCCTAATGGATTCCTTCTGTCTCTATTATGCCCTTGGCATAAATATAGCTGCATTGCACTAAGATCATTATTATATCTACCTTTCAGGTTTAGGTATAGATCGTTTCCATTAGCACTTGCAATATTTGGACATTGTTGATCATCTTGGTCAACGCTAATACATGTGGTGTGCCTTGTCAGTTACACCACACCTATTGGGGGTCCTTTTATTGACCTCAATTTTGAGGTGAGTTTTCAAGCTCCTCATCTTAGACTTAAAAGTATTCTAGACACTAAGGCTTCCTTAGTCATAAGACACTTCTAGTTATTAGGTGAACACTTAACCTAAACTTAGAGACTTAGAATGGTTAATCATAAGATTAGGTAATGCCTTAGGGATTAAGATTAACCTCCTACCCTACAACCCAAATCTAATCTAGATTCACCCTATCAAACCTACAATTAAATTCCATTTCAAATCCAAATCTAAATCCAAATTCAAATTCAAATCCCAAGCCAAATGATTAAATCCCATGATCAAATCCAAACTTCAAATCTTTCCTAAGTCCTTTGAATCAATTTCATGAACTTAGCCAAAACTCCATTCAAATCAATCCAAAATTAATTCATTTTCTCATATTCAATTTAGATCTTCAATTATCTCCCTAAATATAAATTAAATCTACATTCAAATGATCAAAACTAAATCAAACTAAATCAAATCAAAACCCTTTCTAAGTCCTTTGAATCAATTTCATGAACTTAGTTAAATTCCTTCATTCCAAATCCCAAATTCAATTGATTTTCTCATGAATCAATTATACCTTCAATCATCATTCCAAATATAAATGAAATCTATAATCATCAAGCCAAATAAAAATCAACCCAAGTCAAACCCAACTTAGCCCATTTTACTTGAAATTTTCAAATGAACCAAAACTCATTTGAACCCAAACCAATTGCGATTGGATTTATATATCAATATCAAATCCATATTTAAACTCAACTAAATCAAACTCAACACAAAATCAAGCCAACTAAATGCAATTGGTTAACTAGACTCAAAGTGGCCAATTTGACCTACATGAACCAAAATCCAATTCAATCCAAATCAAATTGAATTAAGCCAATCCAAACTTCATGACATGATTGCTGATCATCCTATGTTGATCAATTATCATAAATTGGATAAAATCAAGTCAACCTAGCCCTATGACCAAGTCAACCCTTTAACCCATATAAACCCAAACTAGCCAAATTGCAATCTAAGCTAAATCGATTGAAACCCATGATTCATATCAACCCAAAATCAATACTTGAATATGACTTGACCTTCACTTGATCCAAACCAAACCTAATTAACCCTCTTGACTCAAGTTGATTTAAATTGACTTAAATGATCAAAATAGATCAAATCAAAATCCAATCCAAATTAATTGCAACCAATGGCTCAAGTTTATTCCAAATTAATTGTTGAACTTGACCAAAGTCTTAAGTGAGCCCAATTGATTCACTAGACCCAAATGACCTATTGAACCCAACTTGACCTGGAGGGTCAAGCCAACCTAAAACCAAATAAAATCCAAATTGAACTCAATCAAAGCTCACAACACATTCTAAATGATCAACCAAACCCAAACCAAGCCATGACTTAAGCCAATTTGGTCAATTGGGTCAAATTAGTCAACTTGACCCATTTGACCTAAATGTACTCAAATGAACCAAATCCAAATTTAAACTAAATTGAACCAAACTAATGACACCAATGCACTCCAAATGATCACATGAACTTGACCTAACCCTTGGTTTTACCCAATTTGATCCAAGCAAACCCAGTTTGACCTAAATAGGTCAAATTAAGCCAAATAAAACCAAATGAACTTAAAATCATTTCAAATTTGGGCTAACCCACTTTTCAATCATCTCAAATATGCACAAATTAAATCTAATGCAAAATGAACAAGATACTCTTAGGCTAAGAATATCACATGAAGAAAATCACCTAGGGAAATTTTCATTTCTCTTCTTTGGCCACTTGGCACTCATCCATTGCTCCATCTAGGCACCTAGGATGCTATTCACCTGACCCAAGGAGTGGTTGGGTCAGCCATGACCTATGGAGATGTGAAATCACCTCTCCATTCCCATTGGCACACTTGGAAAGCTCAAAGACTCCCACTACACCTATGGAAACCACCCACTCCTTCCTCCACTCAAGTGAAGCAGCTAAGGTGATTCTTTGCCAAAATCAAGCTCCACATCAAAGCCACTTAATCAAAATGACCAAAACCATTACCGTTGGATCAAAGGAACGAGGCAATAACCCTCATTCTCACTCAAATTCATTCACTTGCACCCGATTTAACCCTAGCAGCCAGAGAACTCCTCCCAAGAGCCATTCCCAAGGTTCCCGAGCTCGCCAAATCTTCTCATTCTCAATTTTATGGAAAACTGAAATAGGGGAGCACCCATCTGATTCTCATTTGCTCAAATCTCCACCAAAGTACAATTAACTTTGCACACACCTTGCTTGGAGCTAAATGAGCAAGAATGAATCATTTCCCATCACCTCTGACTACCGGAATAGGGAGATCAATCAAAGCTGATCACCTACACCTAGTGAATTGGCCTTCCAAGCAAACCACACCAAATCAAAGCTTGTGCCACTCAATAGAGCTTCATCTCTACTAGAAGAAGCTTCATCAGTTGATTGGAACTATCGATCTTAGCTCCGGTGATGTATGTCATTGAAACTAACCTCTAGCTTAAAATGGTTTGGTCCTTTGTGAAGAAAAGTTGCATGTCACGAGATTTCCACCATTGGATCTCTTTATTTTACTTCCGTGATGGTGTGGGATCGATTTGATCTTCATTTGACTTTGTGTGAGCTCAAATCGAGCAGCGAATGACGGACGATCTCCACCTCTCGCCGTTAGGGAAGAAATAGATCACAGATCATCCATTTCACTTTATCAGAATGAACAATCATGATCAAATTACACTAGATTAATCTGATTGATCATATTAAGCTGCAGCTTTGCTCATGGTCATCCGATCTTAGATTGAGCAATGCACGACAAAGCGCATCCCGATGCCGGATGAGTCAGCCCGTGAATGTGATAACTTAAAGAACTACTCTCGTGGTTCCATGTGGCATCGACGTGATTAAGATTAATTAAGATTAATTAAATACATTTTAATGGCTAAAACTTCATAAATTCATAACTAATTATAGAAAAATCCAAAAAAATATAAATAAATACTCATTTTAAAGGTATTTCAAAGGAGATTAATTTAAAATTAATCCTAATTGGTTTTAAAAAGTAATTAAGACTTAATTTAGGTTTAATTGAAAACTTAATTAGCTTAATTACTCCATAATTACCTAAGTAATTAATTCTAAACTTTTTGAGGTTGATTAATGGGTTGACCTTTATCTCCCATAATTTTCTTGGGATTTGTTATTTGGTTAATTAGAAAAATTGGATATCTTAATCTTAATCACTTTCTTAATTAATTAAGTGATTAATCAATATTTTAAATAGTAAGGAAACCATTAATTAACCTTGCCAGTGAATGGGCTTGGGGAATGAGATTAGAACCTCTTTTCCAATCTTTTCCTTAAGTTCATTTCAGTTGAATAGAAATTAATTAGTTTAAGATTAATTAATGGTTTAATTCATTAATTAAATGGCTTAATTAATCAAGTTAAAATCATAATCATTCCAGATCTCATCGAATTAAGTTTCTTGGGTAGAATCTTTGGTGTTCAATAACCTAAAAAAATCTTTAGGAAATTACGGTTAGTGTACATGTGTGGGAAAACCATAAGTGTACTTAATTGAGTTCCATAAACTTAATTAACTATTAATTATGAGCCAATTGCATTGGACCCCTTTCATTTTTTAGGAGCATTGATAATTTAATTTTCAAATGTATTTGAATATCATGTTGGCTAATAATTATTTGGTTAATTACCTTAAGGTGCCATAGGTATGGGTTAATTAATTAATTTAATCCATACCATAACTTAATTAACCCATAAAATCAACTTAATTACTTTTCATTAAACTAGATTAATTTACAAACATGGGAATGGGTTAAGATCAGCAAACTTTCCCTCATTTCTTTAAATCAAATTGAAATATAAACTTAAAATGATGATTAAAAAGCCTTGGCTTTCTTTAAATGCTTCTATTTGAGATGATTGTCCTTAGGAGTTAGTTTGACAGAATGAAACATGTATTTTATGTCTTATTATTCCTTTCCAATCATATTAAATGATTTGTGTCATGTGATTTCATGCATTCATGTTTACAAAATATTTAAAATTAAATGAATTTTTCTTATGTTAAGCTTGCATGTGTTGAATTAAATTTATAATATGTGTGGCTATTATCACTATTAAATCAAAGTTATTTTTTAAAAGTTTATAAGTCAAGTAAAATATTTGGAGTGATAAAAGTTATAAATGTCTATAAGCTTGCATGTGTGTATAGCTTAAAACATGTGATATAGAGTTATCTTTCTTTAGTCTATATGGATTTACATAAAGTTTGAATGTTAATAAGTGTATAGCCCATTTGAAAATGCTACAATTCATTTCTATGTATTTCTATGTTAGAATTTTGATAGAACTTTAGCTCACATGTATAAATAATTCAATTAAAAGAAATATAACTTTTGCATGATTTTTCATTCTTGTAGTCATTTGTACATTCATGTGTATTCATGAATAGTGGGTATATCTAGTCTGAACATTCTGGGGATACGAGGCTTTAAGTAGCCCCAAAGAGGTCTTTACCTTACTCCCCTAGTTTAATAATGGCGAAGTATTCTCTTAAAACATTTATATACTTATATGTGCATTTAGTTAATGAATGAAAATCTCTTTTTCAACTTTAGCTTACATGTATAAATAATTAAGTTGAAAGAAATAAAACTTTTGCATGATTTTCCATTCTTATAGTCATTCCTACATTCATGTGTATTCAAGCATAGTGGGTATATCTAGTCTGCACATTTCAGGGATGTGAGGCTTTAAGTAGCTCCAATGAGGTCTTTACCTCACTCCCATGGTTTAACAATGGTGAAGTATCTGCTTAAAACTTTTATATACTTGTATGAGCATTTTGCTAATGAATGAAATATCCATTTCAACTTTAGCTCACATGTATAAATAATTCAATTGAAAGAAATATAACTGCTGCATTATTTATCATTTTTGTAATTATTTGTAAATTCTTTTGTATTCAAAAATTGTGGGTATATCTAGTCTGGACATTCTGGGAATGTGATGCTTTAAATAGCCCCAAGTAGGTCTTTACCTCACTCCGCTAGCTTAACAATGGCTAAGTATCCGTTTAAAACTTTTATACACTTGTATGTGTATTTAGCTAATGAATGAAAATCTCCTTTTTCAACTTTAACTCGCATGTATAAATAATTCAATTGAAAGAAATACAATTTTTAAATGATTTTCCATTATTGTAGTCATTTGTACATTCATGTGTATTCAACTATAGTCGGTATATCTAGTCTAGATATTCTGGGGATGTGAGGCTTTAAGTAGCCCCAAGGAGGTCTTTACCTCACTCCCCTAGTTAACAATGTTGAAATACTTGCTTAAAATTTTTATACACCTGTATATGCATTTAGCTAATGAATGAAAATCTCCTTTTCAACTTCAGCTCACATGTATAAATAATTCAATTGAAAGAAATACAACTTATGCATAATTTTTCATTCTTGTAGTCATTTGTACATTCATGTGTATTCAAGAATAGTGCGTATATCTAATCTGGACATTCTAGGGATGTGAGGCTTTAAGTAGCCCCAAGGAGGTCTTTACCTCACTCCTCTGGTTAACAATGGTGAAGTATATGCTTAAAACTTTTATACACTTGAAAGTGTATTTAGTTAATGAGTGAAAATCCCATTTTTTTATAAAATACACATATGCATCTTTCATTTAGAGTGTGCTAAAAGAAATATATTGCATGTGTAGGTATACTTAAGATTTAATATCATATGCATGTACATGTGATGGAAAAGAATGATTGAACATATGTCATATGATAGTAATTCAATCAAATTAAGCTTAAGATGCCTTTCATATTGAATGGAATCATTTAAAGAGAACTTGAACTTAGGATTAATTTAAAATGGATAATAAGCCATTCACTAAAGGGAAATAAGTTAAATTAACATGATTTAGAAAGAGGCTTAAGGTGGGGTTAAAAGAAGGAAATATTCTTTTCCTCTCTTTATAACACTTAGTTGTTAACTGTAATCAAATGAAACAAAAGAAAATACAAATTAAAATTCTCAAATTAATTAAATAACTTCAAGTGAAACCAAACTTTCATGTTATATTAAATCTTTCTGTACTTAAAGAACTATAACTCTAATGCCTAGTAAGGCATACCACATAAGCCTTAACACATACATTAGAATTAAGTCCCTACTTCTAGCTTTATGTTAGGGTGGTGTTTGGTATGATGTATATTTTGTTTTGTGATGTATTTTTGTAGGAAAGATGTTAGGGTGTATGCCTCATAGACTAGATGTTAGGCCATAATTAGCCTAATCATATTTTCTACAGGGGATGCTTAAAAAGAAATATAAATGCTCTCTTTGCAGGTTGCTTAAGCCCTAAGAATAATCCAAGTTAAGATAGGTGGGTGTGGTGTTAATTTTTGGATTTCATTCGTGTGTGTATATGTGAAGGGACACCACACAAATCTGAGGACATACTTATTGAGATGATCAGGTACGACATTAAGGAACAGTATACTATCTCAAAAGATAGAAATCACTACCCTATAATAGACCTAATCACCAAATAAGGACTCCTAAAGCATGATGGGTCTTCAAATATACCTGAGATTTTTTCCTTACTTTACAAGAAAAAGTAAAGCAGAGCTTATTTAAACTGGTTTCGTTAAGTTCCCTATGAAGGCAAGCCTCCATAATTAATTACATGTTAAGGAAGGTGAATTCCTTAAAAATACTCTCGATTAAAGTAGGCGACTTTTGTCTCCAAGGAATTCAAATATAAGACTATCAAAGGATTGGTTGTATTTTCAAAAATCAAGTGGGATGGATCAAAAGGAGAGAGTTATTATTGATGCCAAAGGAGATAAGTAGCAAGTGCTCATGATACTAAGAAGCCTAGTGAGCACTCTAATATATCCTATGGTTGGACTTTATATGTTTGAAATTGGAGAGATTTATTTATTTGAGTTAAAATTTTATTAGAAATTTAGGACTTGTAATTTTACAACATAAGATTGTAGAAATGCCTAAGATGTGAGGATTTATGCTTATAGCCCATAAAGGGAAATAGGAACCTCAGATCCTAAATCTAGGGAGCTTTAACAAGGGCCAAAGCATGACCTAAATCTAAGGTGAAAGTGTGTATATGGTATACTTCCACAAGAGAGAGTAAACCACCTGATTGTTGAAATTATTACTGCATGGAGTGGCAGCCAACTAACTCCTCTTATGATTTAAAACCATTTAGGTAAGTCTTATACTTTTTGCAAGATAGTTCGGTTGTTATTATTTAGAAAAGAGACTAAGTTCTTAAACCTACTCTTTAAGAGACTAGAGCATGAGGGGTATGAAAAATGACTTGAATCTAATGTAAATTTTTATTAGGTTTTATTTGATTTTGGATAATTTATTTTGACACAGGCTATGGAATTTTGTATGCCTAAATGCATGAGAAATTAATTATGGGTCAAATCAAGAAATAAAGAGGTGTTCTTCCATCATAGGCTCTAAAAGGTTAAGCCCATTCTATCTGGCACAAATGGAAGCCCTTTCTTCGCAGGAGTGGAAGAATATGGCATGCATGATATTATACATTCAATCATCCAGCTAAGGGGTTACTAAATATTTTATTATCTTGATTTCAAACCTAAGCTTTATGTGAGGTTATGAGTTCTTTTAAAAGTTTAGTTATGAATTGGTTAGTGGGATAGAAAATTTATTTTTATTCTAAGAGCCTAATCGCATCCAGGCTACATAAGAATCACCAATCATAAACAAACTATAAAAGGCATGCCTTTTCTAATGCACAAGCTAAATAAATCATCAAATAATTTTATAAAGCTATCGTAAAAGAATAAAAGGTCGATGTAGTCAGGTATCATCATACAACCCAAAAAGAAATATGAGTAGCTGACCCCTACCCTTATACAACCCAGATTACAAAAGAATAATTACAAATGATGAATGATATGGGGGTCTTCATTCTTCACTCTTCATTCTTCATTCTTCATTTCTTCATTCCTTCACTTTGGTTTACTTCATTTGATTTTCTCCATTCCTTTCTTCCTTTTGGCTCAATTTGAATATGGTTGCTCCAAAGGCATCACATGGTACATAAGACTTGGTCTTATAACCAATGCTCATCCTAATCCCCCATAACATTCATCCTAATCCTAATGCAAAATTACAATAAAAGAAGGAAAGTAAATCTAGCTACAACTGTAAAATAAATGTTAGCTAAACAAATCATACAACCCAAGAAGTTATATGAATAATTTGGACTTAGCACTCCACACATGGGTAACGAATCCCACATATCCTAACTTGGATTATTCTTAGGGGCTAAGCAACCTGCAAAATAAAAGTATTTATATTTTTATTATGACGGCCCCTGATGCACAACCCCCTTGCAGAAGGCATGATTAGGCTAATATCAGCCTAACATCCAGACTATGCACATACACCCTAATATCCAGTCTAAAATAATACACACAAAACCAAACATACATCAAACTATGCACCGCTCTAACATAAAGCTAGAAATGGTGACTTAGTCTAATGTGTGTGAATTAAAGCTTATGTGACATGTCCTAACTAGGCTTTAGAGCTATAATTTACTAAGTGTGAGGGATTTAATTTTTAAAGGGTGATTTTTTTTAAGTTGTTTAGTTAATTTGCAAGTTTTAATTAGTGTTTTCTTTCATTTTTCATCCTTACCTTAAATCACTTCTAAAGGAAGTTAATTAATTAGTTTCCTTTAATGAATGGCTTATTATATGTTTTAATTAATCCAAGGTTTAGGTTCACTCTAAATGACCATATTCAATAAGAAGGACATCTTAAGTTTAATTAGGATGAATTACTACCACATAATGCATGTTCATTTATTTCTTTCCATCATGTACATCATGTATATGAATAATCCTAAGCATACCTATACATGCAATGTAAATCTTAGTACACTTTAATGATGAATGTAAAGAAGTATGGTTGGAATTCAAATGTTTCATTTAATTGAATTATGAATGTATGCCTTTTTTGATAGAAAAGACGGACTTTTAATCCATTAGTTAAATGCACATTCACATGTATAAAAGTTTTAAGTGAGTACAACGTCATTATTTTCTACATCAGGGGCATAAGGTACAATACTTACTTAGGGCAACTTAAAGACTCGCAACCCCGGGATGTCCAGACTAATATACCACTTTCTCTAATCATATAGATGTATGAACAACTATAAGAATAGGAAAATTCATGCAAAAGTTGTGTTTTATTTACTTAATTTATGATTCTTATTCATTGGCCACATTACACATACATATGTATAAGAATTTTAAGTGAGTACGGCATCATTATTTTCTACACTAGGGGCATAAGGTACAAGAACTACTTAGGGCTACTTAAAGCCTCGTAGCCCCGAGATGTCCAGACTTTTCTCAAATACATACGAATGTACAAAAAGAACCACAAGAATAAAAAATCATGCAAGAAATTATTTTTAATTTGGTTATGTGATTTATATATGTAATGTAAAATCTTTCCTGAGTTTTAACATGTAGATGTATAGGAATAGATTTAGGCAAATGTTGTGTTCTTTTCAAATGAACTATACATTTGCAAATCCTATGTAAACCCATGTAAGATAAGGGAAGAGGACTTCATGTTACATATCTTATATTATCAACATAACAAGCTTATAGGTATTGACATCACTTCATTTATAATAATTGATTTATAAGCTTTTGAAAATAATATTTGATTTAGTAGTGATAATAGCCACACCTATTTAATTTAAATCAATATGCAATTTGACATAAAAGAAATCATTTCATTGAATTGATTTTAAAAGAAATGAATGCATGATTACATATGGCAAGTAACATTTAACATGAGTGGAAAGAAATAAAATAACACAAGCATGTGATCTCATTCATTCCAATTAATTCCTAAGGACAATCATACTAAATAAAGCCACTCAGAATAAATCAAAGTTTCTTTAATGTCATTTCATTTTGAGTTTGATTTGAGTTAAGGGAAGTGAAAGAAGTTTGCTGGTCCTAATCCCCATTCCCCATGTATAAATTAATTTGGTTTAATGAAGAAGTAATTAAGTCAATTTTATAATTTAGTTAGGTTAGGGTATAAATTAAATGGATTAATTAAACCTTACCTACATCACCTTAAATTAATTAACTAATTAATAATAAGCCAACATGGTATGCAACCACATGAAAAGTAGATTTGCAATACTCCTAAGAAATGAAAGGGCCTAATGTAATTGGCTCATGATTAGTAGTTAATTAAGCTTAAGGGATCTCATTTAACTACTTTTATGATTTTCTCACACATGTGAGCCAACCATAATTTCTTTATCTCTCCCTTTGGATTATTAAACACCCAAAGAGCTACCCAAGATTATATTAGAGAAATTAGGTTCAATTGGATTAATTAAGCTCATTAATTAGTTAATTAAATTTTAATTAATCTTAACGAACTCAAATGAGATGGGCTTAGAGAAAGAGACAAAGAAGACAGTCTAAGTCTCATTCCCTAAATCATTTTAATTAATTCATTGAAGTTCAAGTGTGATTTGGGTTTTGATTAATTTCGTTAATTAATTAATTAAGATGTGTTAATTAATTAATTATTTGAGGGATTAGAGAAGGTTTTAAGAAAAAATTATAAGAGGGAGTCCCAATCCATTTTCCTAGACTTCATCATCATTAATAGAGGTTAACAAGCTTGATTGATTGATTAATTTACTGTTCATTTGATTAATTATCACTAATTACATTAAGATGTGATTAAGGCTTAATCCATTGATTTTCCTAATTAAGCAATCAATAAAATCCCAAAAAATTGGGTAGGCAGAAGTCATCCCCCTAAATTACTCAAAAAGTTTGAGATTAATTGGATGGTTAATTAGAGAGTAATTAGGCTAATTACATTTTTAATAAAACCTTAATTAAGCCAAATTCACTATTTAAAATCAATTAATAATAATTTTCCTAGATTATATTCTGAAATATCTTTAAAATGAATCTAAGTTTGCATTTTTTTTTTTTGTGGGATTTTTCCATAATTAGTTATGAATTTAGGAAGTTTCGGGATTAAAAACCAGTTAATTAGCCCTAATTAAAGCCTTAATCTCGTCGGGCCATGAGCGGCTGATGCAGCGCACTTTCCACATGGCCCCACAAGATTTGCTATTTAAGTTATCACTTGGAGTGCTGACTTAGATGGCAAGCAGCATCTCCGTCGACTGTCTGATCTAAGATTGGACGGCCACGATCTATCTCGTGGTTCTGAAGGTAAAGAGGGGTTAAGCCCGATTTGACCGTGAATTCATCATCCCGATCATGGGCGATCCATGATCTATCTCCTTTTAAGTGACGGAGGATGGATATCGTCCATCAATAGCCACTCGATCCGAGCTCACCCAAGCTCGGATGGAGATGAAAACTATCCCACACCTTCAGGAAAGCAACAGAAACAAATTCAACGGTTGAAAACTCATGCCATGAAAATTCCTTTCACAAAAGATCAAAATAGTTTCATTCAAGGATCATGTTGACCTCACTTTTGGAGTGAGCTCTTAACCTCCTCTTCTTAGACTTAGGACTCTTCTAGACACTAAGAACTCCTTAGTCATAAGACACATCTAGTGATTAGGTGAACACTTAACCTAAGCCTAGAGACTTAGAAAGGTTAATCATAAGATTAGGTTAAGCCTTAGGGCTTAAAGAAATTACCTATCCTATAGCCTAAACCCAATCTAGATACACTTTCTCAAATCAAACCTAGATTCAAATCTCAAACTAAAACTCAAATTCAAATCCAAATTCCAAATCTATATCCCAAATTTGACTCCAAATGATTGAAATCCAAAATCAAGTTCAAACCCTAAGACCGAATCCAACATTAAACCAAAATCCAATTTATACCCTTTAAGCCAATTCTTTGGACTTAACTAAATTCTATCTAGATCAAGTCAAAACCAATGGATTTTCTCTTAAATCAATCATTTATTTAATTATCTATCCAAACATAAATGAAACCTACAATCAAATCAAATCGAAGCCAACCTAAGTCAAACCCAACCTAGCCCTTTTGATTTGAAAATTTCAAATAAGCCAAAATCCCTTAGACCACAAATTAATTATTGTTGAATTTATATTTCAATCTATAGCTCATATATAAGTTCAACTAAACTTGGATCAAAGAAAAACTAAACCAATTAACCCACTTAGGTTCACTTGACACAAAGTGACCTAAAAGACCCATTTGAGCCAACTTCCAATCCAACCCAAATTGGATTGAACCAAACTCACCAAAACCTTCTACCATGATTATTGATCAACTAGAATAATCAATGCAATCAATTGGGTCAAACTAACTCAACTTAGTCATTTGAATAAGTCAACCCTTAGCCCAAATGAACCAAAACTAACCAAAACTCATCCTACATCAAATTGATTGAAACCAATGATTTAAATCAACTTAAAATCAATATTTAAATATCACCTGACCACTAATTGAGCCAAACCAAGCTCAATTGGCCATTCAATCCAAGTTGACCCAAATTGGCCTAAAGGACCAAATTGGGTCAAATCATGATCTAACCCAAATTGATTGCAACCAATGGCTCATGTTCATTCCAATTTGATTATTGAACTTGACCAAAGCCATAATTAAACCAAATTTGATCAATCAAACCCAATTGAGCCATTTAGCCCAAATTAGCCTAAAGGGTCAATTTAGCCTAAATCCAAATTAAATCCAAATCCAAATTGATTCAAACCAAAGTCAACATTCATCTTCAATTAGCCAATTGAACATGAATCAACCCATAACCCAAGCCAATTTGGCCAATTTTCAGTCAAATTGGTCAACTTGGCCCATTTGACACATTTGATTCCAAATGAGCCAAAATAAATTCTAAGCTAAATTAAATTAAATTGATCATACCAAAATTCTTCAAATTATCATTTGAACCTAACCTAAGCCTTAGTTTGACCCAATTTGACCAATTTTTCAACCTAACCTGATATGAACCAATGTGACCCATATGACCCAAACTGAGCCAAATCCCTTGAAACAAAGCCATGAACCATTGGGGGCTGATCAAACCTGACCCAAACCCATTTAGGATCAGCCTAAAATCAACCTAACCCAATTAAATCTCTCATGGATCCTCCCTCAAATAAAATTCCACCCAACTTCATTTAATTATCCCCATCACATGCATTAAACTACCCCCTACCATGGCATTCAATGGAGCTGATCATATGGTAACAAAAGAGGATTTTGGTGCAAAAATCCAAAGTCCTCAATCAATCTATCATCCATCCCAACCACCACAAGCAAAATGACAACACTTTGGAACCAAAAAATTAAAAAAGAGAATTTTTTGCCACTATTAAAAGAGGGGGAAATGAGGCTTCATTCTTTTTTCTCCTATCACTATTCAGCCCCCAAGAGCTCCCCAAAATAAAAAAAAATTACCATTTTACCATCTCTCTTAGGCTAGAAACACCAAAATCGGGTTTGTTTTGGCAAGAAAACTGCAAGCATCGGAAGATACATCGTTCTGAAGTGAAGGCAAAGGTCTAGACTCGTTCCAAAGCTTCTTATTCTGCTCAAGAGCGTGCTCAGATCATCACTACCATAGGAAACCATCCTCGACGAGGTAATTTCATCAAACCGTAGATTTTAGAAATTTTCTTTAGATAAACCTTGCATTTTTTTTTATTTGATCCCAATAAGAAATAAAAAATTTTTCGGAGAAAACTGACGCAAAAATGAGCTCAATTGGATCTCATTTGGCTTTTTTGCAATTTTCCCGTCAGTTTCGCTATGGGTGAACAACATCCGTTCGGTCCCATGTTCAATGGATCGGTTCTGCATCGGTCACCCGCTTCCACCCCGAACACGCGTGATCCGCCGATCCTCGCGGATTGGATATGGACCGCTGATTCACAATCGGCTCTGGATCGAACCGCGTCGTTTTCCCCATATCTTTTTCTCGCCGATGCGTCCACGTCCAACCGTGTGGCACCACATACCATGCGACACCCCAAGCCTAATCGCATGGTGCCACATGGCACCACATCGCCATGTCAGCGCCGCGCACGGTGCTGATTGGGTTAAGTGGAAAAATCTTGATTTTTTGAGTTTGTAAATTATTTAAATCACTTGAAGCTTCAAAATTTCATAAAAAATAAACTACTTAACAAAAAAACACAAATAAGAGCTCAATGGATTCATCATTCTGAGAGGAATCCAAATAACCAAAAATTTCCAAATTCCATTGAATGGTTTGAGCTTAATTTAGGTTTTAGTGAAAATAAATTTTCATTAATTACTCTTAAAATATAAGTCGAATTGAGTTAAAAATTTTAGGGATTGAAATTAAAGTTAAAGCACACCTATAATAAAAATCTCAAGTAAAAAAGACTTCTCGATTGGGAGAAATTAAATTTTGAAGTTTAGATTGTCTATTTTATTAAAAAATCAAATAAAAATCCAGAAATTTACAAAAACTCTTCAAAATGGCTTAAATCACTTAAGTTAACATCTAAGATTCTAATAATAATAATAATAATAATAATAATAATAATAATAATAATAATAATAATAATAATAATATGATCTTCTGAAGCTTAATGAACCAACAATAAATATTTATGGTTAAAATTTAACAAATTAAGAAATTAATTAAAATAAAATTCATAATAATCTAAATAATAAATTTAAATCACAAATGAAATAACACTTAAGCAATCATTAATCAAACTTCAAATCAAAAAAATATCATATAATCCTCAGAGGAAATTAAATTAAATATGATTAAACCTATTTATTTTAATAAAACTCAATGAAATGATTAAATCTTAAATCAAACTCAAAATTAAACAAATTTAGGATACTTTAACATGGGTCAAACTAGTATAACTAAACTTGCACTAAGCATGAAATCTTAATCATATGAAACTCCTTAATGAATATAAATAAACTGAAACTAATTAGTCATTAAGTAAATTAAAAAGTTAAATTAATTATAAATCCAATACATCATAATCACTTTATATTAATCAAACCAAACCAAATGAAGCTAAACTGAACTTAATTAATTTAATATCTAAATTAATCCATTTGGAATAAGAGAGTTACTCAACCATTAAATATTTCAACCTAATAACTAAATCAAACATAATAAATGAATCAAATCAAATAAAACTCTAATCATAAATAATCAAACTTAATTGAAATAAAATAAAAAGTTAATTCACTTAATAAATGATGGTAATAATAATAATCCTTTAATCAAATCAAACTTAAGTAAAACACTTAACTCAAATCACATGTGGGAAATTAAGTCATTAATTAAATAAATCTTTGATTAATCCAATAATTCAAAATTTAATTATTTTTAATCAAACATTCTATTAATGCAAACTTAATGAATTAATCCATCATCTTAATGAATCAAATTAATTTAAATAAATTACATTAAAGCTAACTCTTAAATTAAGCTTAAATCAAACCCAATTAAATTTAATAATTAATACCCCACAGTAAACTAATTAAGTTAATCATTAATCATATTAAACCTATGCTTAAACATAAATGCAACAAATACCAACAAATCATAAATTAAACATAAATCATTAAGTCATTAATTACATCATTAATCTAAATAAATATAAAACTTAATTAAAAATTAAATAAATCTTTATTTAATTTAATAATTAACTTAAACACACTTCTTAATTAAACTAATTACCCTTAAGCTAATCCAATTGAATGAACATTAAATTAATGCAAACTTAATGAATTAATCCATCATATTAATGAATAAAATTAAATTTTTAAATAAAAAACAAATCAAACACTTAATTAATCTACTAATTAATTTGATTACACATCTTAAATAAACTAATTAAGCCAATCAAATTAATCATATTAAACTTAAACTTAATCAAACATAAATGCAATTAAATCCTAATCAAAACCTAATTAAACCTAAATTATTAAGTCATTAATTACATCATTATTCTAAGCAAATATGAAATCAAATTGAAAATTAAACAAATCTTTATATTTAACATAAATACACTTCTTAATTAAACTAATTACATAATCACATTGAACCTAAGAAAACCCATAGTCTAATAAAGCTAATCAAATTAAATTAAATCAAATCAAATTAAATTAAGAAAAACTCTCATCAATTTAATATGTAATCAAATCAAATCTTATTCAACCTACTAAAATAAGACGAACTAATTAACTATCTAATGTATGAAATGAAAATGCAAATACAAACCAAACTTTGATAAATATGACAAATGGATGAGATTAAAAATAAAATCCTAATTACAAAGAATCAAACTCAATTAAAATCAAAATAAAATCTCAATTAATCTAATCTGATCAAACTACAAAAAAATGAACCATAATCAAATCAAATAAACATAAAATTAAATCGCATAATCATAATTAAAGAAAAGAATTAGATATTAATTTAAAAGAATATTGAATTATCAAGATTTAATTAAACCAAAACATCTACTCTAAAATTAATCAATCAAAAGAACATGGATTTAAACAAACTTAAACTTCATTAGATATTAAGGATATTGAATTATTAAGATTTAGTTAAATCAAAACATTTAAAACAAATATAATCAATCAAATACATGAAGATTAAACAAATTCAAATTCTAAAACCTAAATCAAACCAAATGAATTACACAAATTCAAATGGGCTAAATAAGATACTTAAGGACCTTAGTTAGACTCTTTAGGAGTTAGGATGTAGAATAGGGTGAGTTCTGTTTACAAATGGAATTCATTCTACTATTCATTCTTGAAAACCTAAACATCATTTTAACCAAATAAAAGTGAAATAAAAATGAAAAATAAACCATTAAATCATTTAAATTAAAATCACCCAAAGGTAAAATTTAAACAAATTCAAACTCCAAATTGAAACTTAAACTAAAGAAGCCTAGTAAAGTCCAGCCACATAAGCCTTAAGCACACAAATTAGAATACTAAGTCACCACTTCTAGTGCTAAGTTAGGGCATTGTATGTATGATGTTATATTTTATTTTGTGATGTAATATTTTAGACTGGATGGTAGGGTGTATGCCTCATAGACTGGATGGTAGGCCATGATTATCCTAATCATATTTTTTGAAGGGGGTTGTGTTTAAGGGGTCGTTGTAGTAAAAAAAATATAAATGGTTTTCTGCACAGGTTGCTTAGACCCTAAGCATAACCCACGTTAGGACAGGTGGGCTTGGTTACCCATGTGTGAGGTGCTAAATCCAAATCATTCATATAACTACTTGGATTGTATAGTGTGTTTCACAAACATTTATTTTGCTGGTGTAGCTAGATTTACTTTTCCTATTTTTAATATAATTTTACATTAAGAATTAGGATTAGTATTATGGGGGATTAGGATGAGCAGTGGCTAGAAAGTTTAGTCCTTAGGATGCCCTATGATGCCTTTGGAGCAAATCAAATCAAAAGGAGAAGAAGGCAGAAATGAAGAAAAGAAGACCCCCATAGCATGCATCATTTTTGTAATCCAGGTTGTAAAAGGGTAGAGCTCGACTACCCATCTTTTTTTTCCTTTTCGGGGTGTACGGCGGAACCCAACCACAATGGCCTTTTATTCTCTTACGGTAGTCTATAAAATTATTTGATTTTGTGTTTAGATTGAGCACTAAAATAGCATGCTTTTCATAGTTTCTTTATGATTGATGTTTGAATGTGTCGACAGGATGCAGTAGGCTCTTAAGATAAAAATTAATTTTTCTACCCTAATTAATAACTCATAATTTAAATTTAAAACAACTCATAACCTCACATAAAAGCCTAATAATTAAATCAAGATAATAAAATTTTTAGCAACCCCTTAGCTGGATGATTGTATGTATAACATCATACATATCATATTCTTTCACTCTTGTTAAGAGGGGGCATCCATCTATGCCAGAGAATAAGGCTTAACTTGTGAGAGCCTTTGATGGAAGAACACCCCTTTCTCTCTTGATTTGGCCCATAATCAAGCTCTCATGCATTTAGGCATACAAAATCCCATAGCCTGTGTCAAAACAAAGAGTCCAAAAGAATCAAATAAATTTGATAAAGTTTGCATTAGATTAAGGCATGAATTCATACCACTCATGCTCTAGTATCTTTGAAAGTGAGTTTAAGGACTTAGTCTCCTTTCTAAATAAACAACGGCCTAGCCATCTTGCAAAGCATAAGACTTGCCTATATGAATTTAAAGTGTAAGAGGAATTAGCTGGCTGCCACTCCATGTGAGAATAAGTTCAACAGTCGGGTGATTCATTCTCTCTTGTGGAGACAAACCATATACCCATTTTCACCTTAGATTTAGGACGTGCTTGTGATTTTTACCAAAGCTCCCTAGCTTAGGATCCGAGGTAGTTGTTTCCTTTGGGCTGCTAGCATATATCCTCACCTCTTAAGCATTTTCACAATCTTATGTTGTGGGATTATAAGTCCTAGTATTCTAATAAAATGTCAACTCAAACAATTAACTCTCTTCAATTTTAAAAATATAAAGCCCAACCATAGGATGGATTGGATTGCTCACTAGGCTTCCTAGTATCATAAGCATTCCCTACTCATCTCCATTGGCTTCCAAAATAAGTCTCTCCTTTTGATCTATCCCATTTGATTTTCCAACATAGTCAATCCTTGAAGCCTTTAAAATTTAAAGATTTTATTCCTTAGGATGTAATTAACTATGGGGCTTTATAAAATTAAAATAAACCCTACTTTACTTTTCCATGTAAAGAAGGAGAAAGATCTATGGTATATTCGAAGACCCATCATGCCTTAGGAGTCCTTATTAGGTGATTAGGTCCATTATAAGGTGGTGAATTCTATCTTTCGAGATAGTGCATCATTCCTTATTTTCATACCCTATCACTTCAATAAGTACCCCGCTAAGATTTGTGTGGTGTCCCACATCTCCAAAAATAAACACCACAGATTTTTCTAGCGACTCCGCTAGGGAGGGTTCCTCTCTCCATCTATAGTAGACAACTATTGTCTCCAACCATTAATAGTGGACTTATATTTTATATAGGCCCGAGGCTATCATTCTTTCTATTGGAACTTAGCTTATTTCATACTTAAGCAAAGCTTGCCAACGTCCTTTAGGTTTAGGATCTCACTCCGTGTTGGTCTTAAAATCCTTATTGGGTTCCCCCAATAGGTAAAAATTAAATTTAATCAAATTGAAGATATGACCAAAATTAAGAACCTCTTCACCGTCCTGATGGTGAGGCAAGGTTTATCCCATGAATAATAAGAAAATAAAACTTTTTTGCAAAATAACATGTCTTTGCAAAAGCACTTTTTCAAAATCCACATATTAAGAGATCTTTACACAAAAACTTGTAAGAAATTTTAAAAAAAAGGCATGAAACACATATAACCAAACCTCGTTTAATAAATCTTATGATTGTTACATGGAGGTTCTTTTCAAAATCAAAATCAATCATTTTTAATGTCTTTTTCAAAAGCACATTTTCTTTGGAAATAGTTATCCCCATCCCACACACTCAAATTTGTTGGATGGAGATTCTATTTTTGAATAAAATCATGATATAAAATTGAAACTCCACTTAGCATATTTCACATGTGCTAGAGTTGAAGTTTTCCTCCTTTTTGAAAAGCAATAAATCATACATACACAAAAGAGAAGTCAAGACATATTTGAACCCCCCGCTTGACATATCCAAATTTGTTAAATGGGAGTTCCCCTTCCCTTGGAGAAGGTAAAGTAAATTGAATTCTATTTGACACCATTTGCATTTATCTAATAGAACTCCTTGCCAAAGTCTTGGACTTTAAGATACATTTGGAGCTCATTTGACATGTCCAAGTACATCAAATAAGAACTCCTCCCCCTTTTTGAAAATCATAAGAACAAATTGAACTCCATTTAACATACCTAAGTTTGTTAAATAAATTCTTTTCTTTCAAAAATCATAAGCACATTTGACTTTCACTTAAGATACCAAATTTGTTAAGTGAGAGTTTCATTTTCAAATCATAAACACATTTGACTTTCACTTAACATACCAAATTTGTTAAGTGATAGTTTCATTTTCAAAATCATAAACACATTTGACTTTCACTTAACATACCAAATTTGTTAAGTGAGAGTTTCACTTTCAAAAATCATAAACACATCTGACTTTCACTTAACATACCAAATTTGTTAAATGAGAGTTTCATCATCAAAATCATAAACACATTTGACTTTTAGTTAACATACCAAATTTGTTAAGTGAGAGTTTCATTTTCAAAAAATCATAAACACATTTGACTTTCACTTAACATACCAAATTTGTTAAGTGAGAGTTTCATTTTCAAAATCATAAATAACATTTGACTTTCACTTAACATACCAAATTTGTTAAGTGAGAGTTTCATTTTCAAAAATCATAAACACATTTGACTTTCACTTAACATACAAAATTTGTTAAGTGAGAGTTTCATTTTCAAAATCATAAACACATTTGACTTTCACTTAGCATACCGAATTTGTTAAGTGAGAGTTTCATTTTTAAAATTCATAAGCCAATTTGGCTTTCACTTACCCTACCAAATTTGTTAAGTGAGAGTTTCATTGTCAAAATCATAAACACATTTGACTTTCACTTAACATACCAAATTTGTTAAGTGAGGGAAACACACATTTGATCCCTATTTTAACATACCAAATTTATTAAATAAGGATCCAATTTTTCATATCAAATCACACTTGAGCTTTCACTTAACATACCAAATTTGTTATGTGAGAGTCTCATTCTCAAAGAAAAATAAATATATCTCAAACACATTTGAGGCTTTCACTTAACATACCAAATTTTTTTAAGTGGGACTCTCATCTTCAAAGAAAAGTAAATCTATCTCACAATCACATTTGACTTTCACTTAACATACCAAATTTGTTAAGTGAAATTCTCATCATCAAGCACAAATCAAACACATGTGGCCTCCACTTAACATACCAAATTTGTTAAGTAAGAAGCCCCATTTTCAAATCAAAATATCACACAATCAAATCTTAACAAGCAAACATATTTCAAATACACAATCACAACCTCTTCTTAGCATACCCAAATTTGCTAAGTAAAGGTCTTTCAAACTATGAATATTTTCAAACAAGATGCACAAAACACAAATATCTCCAAAAAAAATCTCTCCTCAAATTTTAAAATGCCACCCAACCTACATAAATCGATTGAGTATGGGTTCTAAATAGAAATCAAATGGAAAAAAATTCTCCTCAATATCCAAATCTCTCTAATGAACACCACTTAGCATATTTGAATTATTGAGTGTGGGTTCAAAACTCCAAACTTCTATTACTTGCGTGGAACAAATATCAAGGTAGAAATCTGATGCAAGTTATATTTCAACAAATGTAGACATACAGCTCAGATCAGCCAATGTAGTCTTTTTAGTTTTCAAACATGATAGCTCATAAGTACGTCTTTACTTTTCCTTTTGGGATCAATTTGTCCTTGGATCAGGCTAGCCTCCCACAGACTGACTTTGCCCACCTCATTCATTTTGACCAAGGTTTTGAGGGGGCTAGGATCACTTGTGAGGGGACCACCCTCACAACCATCAGCAGAAGTGTGGTGACCCGACAGAAGCCAGTCATCCAGGTTGAGATGTCGTCTAACTCAGAGTTTCCCTCATTGAAGAGGAAGGCTATGGTCATTCCCGTAGCAGTTGAAGTTTTAGTGCTAGTGCGCTCAGTAGTTCCCCTTTCTTACCCAGTATGGGCTAGCACCCACTCGTTGGCTCCTTCCAAGGGGAAGGCTACCCTAACTTTAGGGCTAGTCTCCCCCACCTATGAGGTTAGGTCTAGTTCTCGTGCTGCCTCTCCTAGCAGGACTCAATGCTGCAATCGATGCTGCAAGATCAAGAGGCATCATGACTACATAGCCAAGAAGCTAGAGGCAGTTTCCCAGTCTGCAGTAGAGGAGTTTCTTAGGATAGTGTCTCCTCTTATCACAGAGAACAAGTTTCACCCCCTCTTTGGTTTCGATGGAGAGGAAGACATTAGGAGGATCTCAGTATCACCTCCACATGTAGTTATTTCAGTCCCATCGGAGAGAAGATCATATGCTCTTAGATCACCTGCAGTTGGGGAGCTTACATCGAATCGGGGCTCAATTTGATTTATGTCATCTCTCACAAGCGACACACGCAGTAGGGGCTGTAGAATATCGCATGACACAAGAGTAGTATGCACGCCAAACCTCATGACTTTTTTGATGACGTTACCCATAAATAATGATCATACTTAGTTTCTATTGATGGGTACTACCCACCATTGGAGAGGAGCTCCTACCTAGAGAGAGCCGGCGTTGCCTCCACCACACCGTCCACTCCTTGCCCATAATCACCTGTTCAGGTCCTTCCATCCACCGTACCTACAAAGGCATAGAAGACAACATCCGGGGAGAAGAAAGCCCCATTAGTGATCCGACTATGGCTAAAAGATTCCACTTCATCTACTCCACCGACCGAGGAGGAAGTTCCCCACCGACCTCCTACTTCGCTTGAAGGAGTACACCCCATAGCATCACCACAACCACCACCATCAGAGGCAGTGACAGCAATAGCTGTAGAAGGGGAAGGGGATAATTTTGCAGTCCCCATGGTAGTGGATCTCCCTAAAGACACTACTCCACCCACTCCACCCATGAACAGCTACGAGCATGTCTCTTACAAAGTCATGACCTCCTGTGAGCTAACACTCTGATAGCAATAAGGTGCATCTCCATCTCAAGCCATCGAATCCAGGTATATTTATAACAACATGGCTAAATAGTTCCCTAGATGAGATTATGACATAGCACTTTACAGAGAAGAGAGAGCTTCTAGGGAGTGACCAATCGACATGAAGAGAAAGGTCACTTTGATGGATGAGGATGATTTCTGATTCAACCAGATCTACACATAGAGCTCCTCTTCATAGAGATCAGCATAGTCAAGAAGGTATTATGATTGAGGAAGATGATGATTCCATTCAACTCTACACCTCTATCAGCAGCTTAAATAAAAGGATGATCAGATCAACCGGATGGAGAAGAGGAAGGAAGACCTATTAGCATCCCTCCATGCACTTCAGAATCAAGCCTCAGTACTATAGCATATACCGATAAAGATAGATCATCCCAAGTTAGCACATGTTCTAGATCAACCCAAAAGTACTTCTCCAGTAGATCAGGATAGTGGTAGCTTGCATAGGAAGGTGGTGGATAGCACCTCCATGCAAGAGAAGGATATCAAGAAATTAGTGGAGCAACAGGTGAAGGATGTATTGGTGCAAGCCTGAGGTGGCTCATCTATTTCAAAGGGTAGACCCTGCCAAGAGGAATTTGATGGTGTCCAATATCCTCAAGGTTTTGCGCCGCCTTCCTTCAAAATTTTTACAAGGGAACCCCCGCACATAAAGACATTTAGGCGATGTTGTAATGGTAAATGCACTCTTATTCTGTCTCTTCATTAGTAGTTTGACAGGCATCACATTTGATTGGTACGCTGAACTACCTAATGGTTTAGTGAAGATATTTGCTGAGTTGGAGCAGCTCTTTACTAAGAGATTTGCCGGAGCTCAATAAAGGGTAAATGTGGGTGATCTCGTTGTAGCTCAATCACACTGGTGAGTCTCTTATTGATTACATTCTTAGGTGGCATAATTTAAATATGAAATGTGAACCACAGCTGTCTGAACAACATGCCATTAAAATTCTACTCAAGCATATTCATGGCTCGATCATCTTCAGGTTTAAAGGGTTCACTATTAAGACATTTGAGAAATTAATCAACAAGATGGTTAGTCTACAAGGAGAGGTCAAACAGTTACCTTTCCAAGATCAGTTAGCCAAGCCTAAACCATAGAAAGCATTTGAGAAAAAGCTAGGGGTAGTCATAGTAGTTGACAAAGGGAAGAGCGTGGTTCAAATGCAGACCTGAGCACAATAGCCTCTTCTACCACCTCCTTGCCACCATCCATCTTATCGCCACCTCGCCAAAGTGGCTCCACCACCGCAAGTATTTTCATCCACAAGATCCAGTAGATCCCCATCCAAAGCATCGAGCGACCTATCCACCACTAGGTAGCTACCATTTACCTACTCTTATCGATAAATTGAATAAGCCTTATTCATTCAAGAGGGAGGTAGTTAGGAAGATCTTTGAGAACCTCTTAAAGAAGCCTGATTTTCAGTTACCAGAGCCAAGGAGGTCGGAGGATGTGGGCAAGAGTCATGATCCAAACTTTTGCCCCTACCATCGTATGCTAGATCATGTCTTAGAAGATTACTTTACCTTTAAGGACTGGCTTGAGCGTAGCTACAAGACGAGTGTCATTATCATCCCTAAGAAATATTTACTAGAACAACCCTCCAATTATGTTAGGGTAATCCTTGGGGATACAAGCGATCTTCTCAAGACAGAGGAAGGTTGGGATATCTCCTTACCCGAACCTCTAAGAAAATCATCTCTATGATTAGAAAGTTACCCTTGCATGTGCTTGAAGCAGCTCAAACCTCCAACTCTAAGAAAGGTTTGCAAGTTGCTAAGGATAACTTGAAGGAGGTAGAAGCCCAGTAGTAGTAGCAGTAGCATCAATCCTCCTTACTTGTCTGGGATAGCATAGTGGCACAACCACCATCCAAGTCTAGCATTCCATCCAACGTTACAGCTACTACTTCTTTATAAATCATTTGGAGTATGATAGGTTCTTCTCAAATAATACTAACTCTTTAGAAACTTCATATGACCCAAATGAGCCTGAAGTTAGAGATGCACCGCTAGAGTTTGAAGAAGAGATCAGATCAACCATCGACGAACTCAAACAAATCAATTAGGGAACCAAAGACAATCCACATCTGACATACATCAGTTCCTTGTTAAATGAAGAAGAAACCAATAACTTAGGCTATTAGCTGAGTTTAAGGACTGCTTCACATGGAGTTATGAAAAATTGTCCAGTTTATCTCCTGATGTAGCAGTCCACAAACTAGTAATAGAACCTAATGATAACCCAATCAAGCAGGCTCCTAGACGCAAGCGATTAGACATTGAACAGCAGGTCACTTCTGAAATCAAGAAACTAATCAATGATGAATTTATTAGGGTAGAAAAATATCCTACCTGGTTGGCTAGTGTCATCCCAATTAAGAAAAAGAATGGCCAAATTCGCATGTGTCGATTTTAGGGATCTAAATAAGGCATGTCCTAAGGATGAATTTCCACTTGCTATATCGGAATTAATGATGGACATCGCCTCATCTCATGCAGTATTCTCCTATATTAATGGGCCATCTAGCTATAATCAAATCAAGATGGCTCCCGATGATGAAAGAAATATTGCCTTTCGAACCCTGATCAGAATTTATTATTATAAGGCCATGCCTTTCGGCCTTAAAAATGCCAGTGCCACATACCAATAGGCCATGACTTGAATCTTCGATGAACTCATTCATTATCAAGTTCAATGCTATGTCGATGATTTCATTATCAAAAGCAAAGAAAAGGAAGACCATCTCTTTGAATTGAGAGTAGCTTTCAAATGGTTAAGGCAATACCTCAAAATGAACCCCCTGAAGTGTGCATTCGAAGTAGCTTCTAGGAAATACCTTGGGTTTGTTGTCCAACATCAGGGAATAGAGATCGATCCAAAAAAGATCAAAATGGCCGCCCCCTAAAATTCTAACACAACTCAGATCATTCCTAGGGAGGTTGGTACATCTAAGACACTTCATATCCAACCTATCAAGAAGATGTCAACCATTATCAACACTTATCAAAAAGAATGCCAAGTTTAAGTGGGATGATAAGTGTCAGCGTGCTTTTGAAGATATCAAGCACTACTTAATGATACCACCAATTTTAGTAGCTCCTATCCCAGGCAAGCCATTGATCCTCTACACTGCTGCATTAGATGACTCCCTTGGTGCTTTGTTGGCTCAAACCAACGATGAAGGGAAAGAGAACGCTCTCTATTATCTTAGTCATTATATAATCCCTGCTGAGGTAAACTATCCACCTATTGAAAAGCACTACTTAGCTTTAATCTTTGCATCCCAAAAGCTACAACATTACATGCTTTCTCATGAGGTGAACTTGATCTCTAGAGTCAATCCACTATAATATCTCATGGCATGGCCGACCTTATCCGGGTGGTTGGTGTGTTGGTCCATGATTTTATCTCAGTTTGACATCACATTCATACCCCTCAATGTGGTGAAAGGACAGGCACTAACAAATTTCTTAGCAGCACACCCACTTCCTGCTGATTCCATGCTTAGTGATGACTTTCCTGATGAACAAATCATGAACTTAGGACACTAGCATTCACCACTGGGAGATGTATTTTGATGGTGTGAATTCCTCTTAAAGAGTAGAAAAATCATGATCTACTCTTCCAGGAAAGGCAGGGGTAGGAATAGTTCTCCTAACTCCAGACTGTAATGTGATGAGATTCTCATATCATCTGTCTAATCCACGCACTAACAACGAAGCTAAATATAAGGCTCTGATTGTTGTTCTAGAGTTAGTCATTACACTATGCGTCTAGAGTATCAATATCTTTAGAGATTCTCAGTTAGTCATCAATCAAATTGCTAGATTTTATAAGGCTCTGAAGCCTAAGCTCCATCATTACCACAAGTATACCATGGAGTTGTTGGCTTAAATCCTGGAAGTTGCCATCTACAAGAGTCCTCGAGGAGAGAACATAGTAGCAGACAAATTAGCCAAGCTTACTAAAGAGTTGACATGTTTGAAAGATGAGTCTATTCCATTAAGGGTCCAAAATAGATAAGTCTTATCCCTTATTGATGTTGAACTCATTGAGAGATTCTTTCTTGAAGGGGAGGTTTTCGTTGCCAAAAAGGATGGGGAGTCAGATTGGAAGCAACCATTCATAGATTATTTAAATATAGGCAAACTATCTCAAGAGAAATCACTAGCACACCAGGTGAAGCAGAGAGCCCTTTCCTATGCTCTCATGGATGGCACCTTATACCAGCGGTCATTCGATCATATGTGGCTACATTGCCTGGAAAAACATGAAGCCCATAGGATCATGACCAAGGTACACTCAAGTTTATGCAGAGCACGTCAATTCAATCTGAAGATAAAAGCCAAGATCAAGAGACTAGGAAACCACTGGCTTTTAATGATCACAGAATACATGGATGTAGCAGGAGATGCCACCAAATGTCAGGTACATAGTGTGGTTCTACATCAATCACCCAACATTCTACATCCTACATTAGCTTCATTGTCATTCGAGTGTTGGGGTACTGACATTGTGGGTCTGATCGATCCTTCTTCTTCCAAAGGTCATCGATTCATCATAGCTGCTACTGACTACTTTCCAAGTGGGAAAAAGCAATCCCACTTAGAGAGGTCATAGTTCATCATGTGCTCTAGTTTTTCAGGAATCATATCATATATAGGTTTGGGGTGCCTCGATAAATTATATCCTATAATGGTACTGCATTTAAGAGCACTAAAATCAACAGCTTTGCCCAGAGACATAGCATAGATTGGAGGTACTCTACCATCTACTATCCAAGGGAAAATGGGTTAACAGATGCCTTCCACAAAACTATCATTCAAATATTGAAGAAGATACTAGATGACAACAAACGATAATGGCATGAACAATTGGTTGAAGCCTTGTTGGCATACCGCACCACCTATAGAACTCCAACGCAATCCACCCATTTCTCCTTAGTGTTTTGATCCAAAGCCATCCTACCATTAACAGTCCAACTCCCATCACTAAGGATAGCTGTGAGTAGTAAAATCACAACGGAACAGAACACCAAGTTGCAGTTGGGAGATCTCAAAGGTTTGGAGGAGAGACTCCCCCGGGCATGCCAGAACCTCGAGTTATAAAAAGCTAAAATGATTCAAGCTCATAACAAGTTGCTCAGTCCTAGAGCTTTTCAAGTAGGAGAGCTTATTTTAGTTATAAGGAGACCAATTATTGTCCGTCAAAAGATGGGAGGTAAGTTTGAACCCACTTGGGAAGGCCCTTATGCCATAGAGAAGGCCTACCAAGGAAGATCTTATCAACTCGTAAATTATAAAGGAGAGCGCCCAATGCTTCCAATCAATGGGCTCTACCTAAACCTAAAGAAACACTATCCATAAATCTTGTTAGAAAATAATCATCAATAAACTTCTTTTCATATTAAATTCAATCTCTTATGTGTTAGAAATATCTTTTTCTCATGAATCCACTGCGACGTATTTAGGATAGGTGTAAGAGAACCCAAACGACATCCTATCCCTCCACAACACAAACACAAACTATAAACAATCCTCCAGTGCTACTAAGTTATGTGTAAGAGAATCCAAGAGGCATCTGATTTTGACTAGTACAACTAAGTTAGATATTAGAGAACCCAAGAGGCATCCTTTCTTGGTGGAGTCACATTTCTACGCATTTAGGGTAGGTGTAACAGAACACAAGCGACATTCTATTCCCTCTTTCACAACACAAGCGAACACATATCTTTTGTTTAAGGCTATTTTGATGTGGGAGTATGCCCCCCATGGTACTTACTCATTAGTTGCTCTAGGTCAGGCCGATATGCTACCTTTTAGTGTGTCACCCCAGTGGTCACTTGTTTGGCAGATGTGAGTCCCCGTGCTTTCTTCTTGACTTGACCATTGAAAATCAACGAGCACCTTGTCGGTTTGGTAGGCCTTACTGCACAGTCGGTAAGCTACCCCTTGTTGACTTCATTTAAGAAGAGGTAAGCGTACACATTTTCTTCTTGAAATAGCCATCATGCACTGAGTAGGTCAAATATATTTGAGGCTTAGGATAAGTCCCCCAGTGGCTCCTCTCCTCTTGCCTACTTCAAGCTTAGGCTTAGTCCTTATATAGGACTCCTTGCTTAGTAGTCGCCCTAGGTCGGATAGCCCCTGTCGAGCCAAAGACAGACTATCCCGTCGATCAGTTTTGCTTTAGAGAGAATACATGCCTTCTTTCTAGACTGATTATCGCAAACTGATGGGCACCTTAGGTTGGTTTGTTATCGCCATGCTGACGGTGACCCACCCAATGGATACACCACTCTTGGCAGATGTGAGTCCCCGTGCTTTTTCCTTGAGTTGGCCACCGAATACCTATAAGCTTTCTTTTACACAGTTTTGGATAATGCCCTTAATGGCACCTTCCCTATGGGCACTCTATTTAGATCACATTCTTAGCGACCCCATTTAAACACTACCTCAGTTACTTTTGGATTAGATAGTTCTTTTTTTTTCTAATAGCCACCCCTGTGGTTGAAGAATTTGTCTTACAGATATGCAGATTCTCTCTTGGTCCAGTAAGTCTAAGATATGACTAGGCTGATATGAGCTCCTTCTTAGTGTGGTCCCTCACAAACTAACAGGGTCCACACAAACAACAAATAAATAAAATATATCTTTGCTTGTGGATTAGGAATTCAAGCCTCCAGTGACCCCTTTCCCAAGCAGGCATCCTATCTTTAAGGCAGTGTCAGCAAAACTCCCAATAAGAATTATCTAACTGCTTTGAGTTAACATAAGTCCCCGGGTTGGTACTCTCTCAATAATTTCCCTTAAGTCGGGTTCAACTTGTTGTACACCACAAGTCACCCCTCGGCCGCCTCAAAGATATAAGTCTATTACGCATTCTTTTCTAGCATGATCGTATAAACTGAATGAAAGCCTTGTGCTTTTGATTTGTTGCACAAGTGATTGATCACCCTAGTGGTTCCTTATTTAGGAAGATGTGAGTCCCATGCTTTCTTCTTAACTTGACCATTGTAAACTGAAAGGCACCCCTTTGGTTGGTTAGTTCTACCCCACGACCGGTAGACTATCCCTTTGGATTTATAAATCTAAGACAAGCTTAGGCTAATATTAGCTCTTTCTTAGTGGATCCATCGCACATCAATAGGGTCCATCCCAAATTGAGTTAATTTTTACTATCCTTGAGTCGATGTGAGTCAACAATGGCATTTGCTTGAATAGTCGCCTTAAGTTGGGTTCAATTTATTGTGCTAGTAATCGATCGCCCCAGTGATTCCTTGTGTAAGAGGATGTGAGTACCCATGCTGTCTTCCTGATTTGACCATTGCAGATCGAAAGGTACCCCTTAGGTTGGATATTCCTACCTGATGGCTGGTAGACTACCCCTTTGAATTTGTAAATCTAAGACAGGTCTAGGCTGATATTAGTCCCTTCTTAGTGGATCCATCACACACCAACATGGTCCATCTCATCAAATCTATCATCCTCCCTCCAGTGGAGTCCAAACCAAACATATCTTATCCCCAATGGATCCAATCTCACATCTCTAGGATATGTGTCCTCAAAATCAAACCATATCCTCTCCCTAATGGAGCACCAAATCATAAATTAACAAATATAATCAAATTTCTCCCCAGCGAGACACAAATTAAATCAAACCCTCCATCCCTAGTGGATGACCTGAACCTGCTTCCCTAGTGGAAAGTTCATGCAATCATCCCCAACAGATCTTTTCCTTCTCATATCACATTAGACCAACTCAAACTCTTATCCTCCATCCCCAGTGGATAACCTGAACCTGCTTCCCTAGTGGAAGGTTCACATGCTTGATCCCTTAGTTGATCCCTTCTTCCTCCCTTTTGCCCCTGGCATAAGTGGAGTTACATTGCACTAAGATCTTAATTATGTCTACACCTCAGGTTTAGGGATAGATCATTTTTGTTAGTGTTTGTGACCCTTCAAACATTGTTGATCGTGTCGGTCAACACCAATATGTGCGGTGTGCCTTGTCAGTCATACCACACCTATTGGGCACCCTTTGTTGATCTCACTTTTTAAGTGAGCTCTCAAGTCTCTTATCATAGATCTAGGACTCTTATAGACACTAAGAGTTCTTTAGTATTAAGATACTTCTAGTGATTAGGTGAACATTTAACCTAACCCTAGAGACTTAGAAGAGTTAGTCATAGGAATAGGTTGTGCCTTAAGGATTTAGGAGGACTTGCCTACCCAATAGCTTGAACTCATTCCTTGTTTCCTTCTTTCAAACCAAACCTCAAACTCAAATCCAAATTCAAATTCAAATTCCAAATTCAATTCCAAATTAAATGATTGAAACCCATGATTAAATTCAAATCCCAAAATCTTTCCTAAGCCATTTGATTCCATCTTATGGACTTAGCCTTAACCAAATCCAAATTACCCCAAACTCAAGCGATTTTCTCATAACCAATTTATATCTTTATTTATATTCATAAATATAAATGAAGTATAAATTTAAATAGCCAAAACTAAACCCAAATCAAACTAAAATCTAATTTTATACCCTTTTAAGCCAAACCCTTGAACTTGGTCAAATCCTATCCAAACCAAATCAAAACCCAAGGATTCCTTCATGGTTCAATCATTGATCCAAATATAAACACAAACTATAATTTTTAAACCAAACCCAAGCTAACCCAAATCAAGCCCAGGTTAGCACTTTTTGACTTGGAATTGTCATATGAACCAAAACCCATTTGGCTCCAAACCACTTGCAATTGGATTTATATTTCAATCCTAGGCTCATGTGTGAGTTCAACTAAATTTGAATCAAGCCACTAGACCGATTTAGGCTCACTTGACCCAAAGTGGCCTAAAGGATAGTTTTGAGCTAAGTTCTAATCCAACCCAAATTGGATTGAACTAAACCCATCTAAACCTTAAAACATGATCAACAATCATATTAGGTTAATCAATTATCTTAAATTAGGTCAAACCAAGTCAACCTAGCCCATTGACTAAGTCAACACTTAACCCAAATGAAACCCAAACTAGCCAAAATCCACCATATGCCAAATTGATTGAAACATTTGATTTAAACCCACTTATGATCAATGATTGAACATGACCAAACCTTCACTTAAGCAAACCTAATTTCGACCAAGTGACCCAAAAAAAGCCAAAATGGGTCAAATCATGATTTGATTCAAATTGATTGCAACCAATGGCTCAAGTCCATCCTAAATTGATTATTGAACTTGACCAAAGCCATAATTGAGCCCAAGTTGACCAATTGGTCAACTTGACCCAACCTAGCCCAATTTGACCTAAAGGGTCACATTACCCAAAATCCAAATTGAATCTAAATTAAACCAAGCCAAAGCATACAATCATTTTCAATTAACTAATTGAACTTGACTCAACACCTAACCCAACTAAATTTGGTCAAATTGGTCAAATTGACCCATTTGACCTATATGAATCCAAATGAACCATAATCAAATCCAAAGCAAATTGAACCAAGCCAATGACACCAATACACTCCAATTGGTCATATGAACTTGACCCAACCCTTAGTTTGACCCAATTTGACCAATTGCTCAACTTAACCCAACCTAACCCATTTTGACCTAAATGGGTCAAATTAAGTTAAATCAAATCAAATAAACTCCAAACCACTTGAAATTTGGGCTAACCCACTTTTAATCCATTTTAAATCTGCCCAAATCAAACCCATAACCAAATGACCATTTTGCTCTTGGGTTTAGGGCATCCTATGAGATAAAATACATGCACATTATGTCATTTTCTCCTCTTAGCCAATTGGCAGCCCATCATAGGTCCACCTAACACCTTGGACCATGACTAACTAGACCCAATAGTGGTTGGGTCGGCCATGATCCATGGGGAGGTAAAATCACCTCCCTATCCTCATTGGAGCTTGTCAAACTGCCAAGGACAAACACCTCCCCTCTTAGCAGCTACTCTCACACCATCCTCCACTCAAGGGAAGCCAACACAGGTGATTCCTTGCCAAAATTAAGCTCCCATGGTGACCCCTTGATCAAAGAATCCAAATTAGTCATGGTCATCTAATCCAAGGAATGAGGGGGTAAACCTCCCTCATTCTCACTCAAACAAGGACTCTCACCTTCGATTGAACCCTAATAACTAGAGAGAGGAATCCTAGAGCCATTTCCAAGCATCCCCAAGTTACCCAAAATCTCCATTTTTGGATTTGTGTGAAACCAAAATAAGGGAGCAAACCAGTGATTCCCAACTCTTCATTTCAAAACCCAAGTACAATTAACTTTGCACACACCTTCCTTGGAGCAAGTCAAGCAAGAACAAATCCTTTCCCAAGCTTCCCAACGGCCGGAGGGTAGAGTTCGATCAAGCCCGATCACCTTCATCAAGCACCTTGGTCTCCCAAGCAAACCACATCAAACCAAAGCTCATGCGACTCAATAGGGCTTTGTTTCTACCAAATGAAGCTTCCTCGATCATTGAAACTGTCGGTCACAAGCTCTGGTGAGATATGTCATTGAAACTGATATGTGATATTTATTTTTGAAGATGTGGGACACCACGCAGATCTTAGGGGGATACTTATTGAAGTGATCGGGTACAACATTAAGGAATGATGTACTATCTCGAAAGATAGAAATCACCACCCTATAATGGACCTAATAATCTAACAAAGACTCCTAAGGTATGATGAGTCTTCGAATATACCAGAGATCTTTCCCTTACTTTACATGGAAAAGTAAAGTAGAGTTTATTTTAAGCTGGGTTCGTTAAGTTCTCTATGGAGGCAAGCCCCCATAGTTAATTATATCCTAAGGAATGGGAATTTCTTAAGAATACTCTTGATTAAAGTAGACAATCATAATCTCCAAAGATTTTAAGGTTAAGACTATCAAAGGATTGGCTATGTTAAAAAATCAAATAGGATAGATCAAAAGGAGAGACTTATTGAAGTCAAAGGAGATGAGTAGGGAATGCTTATGATATTAGGAAGCCCGGTGAGCAATCTAATCTATCATATGGTTAGGATTTATATTTTTGAAATTAAAGAGAATTAATTATTTGAGTTGATATTTTATTAGAATACTGAACTTATAATCTCACAATATAATATTGTGAAAATGCCTAAGAGGTGGGGATTTATGCTAGTAGCCCGAAGGAAACAGCTATCTCGGATCCTAAGATAGGGAGTTTTTGTACAAATCATAAGTATGTCCTAAATCCAAGGTGAAAATGGGTATATGATTTATCTTCACAAGAGAGAATAAACCACCCGATTGTTGGACTTATTATCGCCTAGAGTGGTAGCCAGCTAACTCCTCCTAAGCTTTAAATCCATGTAGGCAAGTCTTATGCTTTGCAAGATGGCTAGACCGTTGTTAATTTAGAAATAAGACTAAGTCCTTAAACTCACTCTTTAAGAGACTAGAGCATGAGTGGTATAAATTCATGACTTAATATAATGCAAACTCTTTCAAATTTATTTGATTCTTTTGGACTCTTTGTTTTGACACAGGCTATGAGATTTTGTATGCCTAAATGCATAAGAACTTAATTATGGGCCAAATCAAGAGAGAAATGGGTGTTCTTCTATCAAAGGCTCTCTCAAGTTAAGCCTTTATTCTCTAGCACAGATGGAAGCCCCCTCTTAACAAGAGTAGAAGAATATGATATGTATGATATTATACATACAATCATCCAACTAAGGGGTTGCTAAAAATTTTATTATCTTGATTTAATTTCTAGGCTTTTATGTGAGGTTATGAGTTATTTTAAATTTTAATTACGAGTTATTAATTGGGGTAGAAAAATTAATTTTTATCCTAAGAGCCTACTGCATCCAAGCCACGCATTCAAACATCAATCATAAAGAAACTATGAAAAGCATGTTATTTAAGTGGCAATCTAAACACAACATCAAACAATTTTATAGACTACCATAAAAGAATAAAAGGCCACTGCGGTTGAGTTCCGCCTTACACCCCGAAAAGAGAAAAAAAAGATGGGTAGCCGAGCTCTACCCTTATACAACCCAGATTACAAAAATAATACATGTTATGGGGGTCTTCTTTTCTTCATTTTTTCCTTCTTTTCATTTTGATTTCATTTGCTCCATAGGCATCACAGGGCACCCTAGGGACTAAGCTTTATGGCCACTGCTCATTCTAATCCCCCATAACACTAATCCTAATTCCTAATGCAAAATTATATTAAAAATAGCAAAAATAAATCTAGCTACACCTGCAAAATAAATGTCAGATAAATATATCATACAATCCAAGCAGTTATATGAATGATTTGTACTTAGCACCCCATACATGGGTAACCAAGCCCATCTGTCATAACATGGGTTATGCTTAGGGGCTAACCAACTTGCACAGCAAAAGCATTTATATATATTTTTTTTTATTACAGTGACCTCTTAAGCACAACCCCCGCAGAAAATATGATTAGGTTAATCACGGCCTACCATCCAGTCTATAAGGCATACACCCTAACATCCCGTCTAAAATATTACATCACAAAACAAAATCCAACATCATACATACAATGCCCTAACCTAGCACTAGAAGTGGTGACTTAGTATTCTAATGTGTGTGCTTAAGGCTTGTGTGGCAGGACTTTACTAGGCTTCTTTAGTTTAAGTTTCAATTTGGAGTTCAAATTTGTTTAAATTTTACATTTGGGTGATTTTAATTTAAATGATTTAATGATTTATTTTTCATTTTTATTTCACTTTTATTTGGTTAAAATGATGTTTAGGTTTTCAAGAATGAAGAGTAGAATGGATTTCATTTATAGACAGAACTCACCCTATTCTACATCCTAACTCCTAAAGAGTATAACTAAGATCCTTAAGTATCTTAATTAGCACATTTGAATTTGTGTAATTCATTTAATTTGATTTATTTATTTTGAAAAGAACCTCCATATTTGATTTTGATTTTGAAAAGAACCTCCATGTAACAATCATAGGATTTATTAAACGAGGTTTGATTAAATGTGTTTTGTGCCTTTTTGAAAATTTCTTACAAGTTTTTATGTAAAGATCTCTTAATATGTGGATTTTGAAAAAGTTATTTTAGAAAGACATGTTATTTTGCAGAAGAGTTTTATTTTCTTATTATTCATGGGATGAACATTGCCTTACCATCAGGATGGTGAAGAGGTTCTTAATTTTGGTCATCTCCTCTGTTTGATTAATTTTAATTTTTACCTATTGGGAAAACCTAATAGGGATTTTAAGACCTACATGGAGTAAGGTCCTAAAATCTAAAGGATGTTGACGAGCTTTGCTTATAGATGAAATAAGCTAAGTGCCAATGAAAAGAATGATAGTCTCGGGCCTATATAAAATATAAGTCCACTATCGATGCTTGGAGACAATAATTGTCTAGTGAAGATGGAGAGAGGAACCCTCCCCAGCAGAGTCACCAAAAAAATCTGTGATGTTTATTTTTGAAGATGTGGGACACCACGTAGATCTTAAGGGGGTACTTATTGAAGTGATTGGCTACTACATTAAGGAATGGTGTAATATCTTGAAAGATAGAAATCACTACCCTATAATGGACCTAATTACCTAATAAGGACTCCTAAGGCATGATGGGTCTTCGAATATACCAGAGGTAGGGTTTATTAAGTTCCTTATCGAGACAAGCCCTCATAGTTAATTACATCCTAAGGAATGAGAATTCCTTAAGAATACTCTCAATTAAAATAGACAATAATGATCTCCAAAGATTTCAAGGTTAAGACTATCAAAGGATTAGCTATGTTGGAAAATCAAATGGGATAGATCAAAAGGAGAGACTTATTTTGGAAGCCAAAGGAGATTAGTAGGGAATGGTTATGATATTAGGAAGCCTAATGAGCAATCCAATCTATCCTATGATTGGGCTTTATATTTTTGAAATTGAAGAGAGTTAATTGTTTGAATTGACATTTCATTAGAATACTATGACTTAAAATCCCACAACATAAGATTATGAAAATACCTAAGATGTGAGGATTTATGCTAGTAGCCCGAAGGAAACAACTACCTCGGATCCTAAGCTAGGGATCTTTGGTACAAATCACAAGCACGTCCTAAATCTAAGGCAAACATGAGTAAATAGTTTATCTCCACAAGAGAGAATAAACCACCCGACTGCTAGACTTATTACTGTCAGGAGTGGTAGCCAACTAACTTCTCGTATGCTTTAAATCCATGTAGGAAAGTCTTATGAATTGCAAGATGGCTAGGTCATTATTTATTTAAAAAGGAGACTAAGTTCTTAAACTCACATCCTAAGATACTAGAGCATGAGTGGTATGAATTCATGACTTAATCTAATGCAAAATTTATCAAATTTATTTGATTCTTTTGAAATATTTATGCTATGGGATTTTGTATGCCTAAATGCATGAGAACTTGATTATGGGCCAAATCAAGAGAAAAAAGGGTGTTCTTTTATCAAAGGCTCTCACAGGTTAAGCCTTTATTCTCTAGCACAGATGGAAGCCCCCTCTTAATAAGAGTGGAAGAATATGACATGTATGATGTTATACATACAATCATCCAGTTAAGGGATTGCTAAAAATTTTATTATCTTGATTTAATTCCTAGGTTTGTGAGGTTATGAGTTATTTTAAATTTTAATTGTGAGTTATTAATTGATGTTGAAAAATTAATTTTTATCCTAAGAGCCTACCGCATCTAGGCCATACATTCAAACATCAATCATAAAGAAACTATGAAAAGCATGTTGTTTCAGTGCGCAATCTAAAAATAACATCAAACAATTTTATAGACTACCGTAAAAGAATAAAAGGCCACTGAGGTCAGGTTCCGCCCTACACCCCAAAAAGAGATAAAAAGATGGGTAGTTGAGCCCTACCTTTATAAAACCCAGTTACAAAAATAATACATGTTATGGGGGCCTTCTTTTCTTCATTTCTTTCTTCTTTTTCTTTTGATTTGATTTGCTCCAAAGGCATCACAGGGCACCCCAAGGATTAAGCCTTCTAGCCACTGCTCATCTAATCCTCCATAAAACTAATCATAATTTTTAATGAAAAATTACATTAAAACTAGAAAAATTAAATCTAACTATACCTGCAAAATAAATGTTAGCTTAACACACCATACAATCCAGGCAGTTATATGAATGATTTGGACTTAGCACCACACATATGGGTAACCAAGCCCACCTATCCTAACGTGGGTTACGCTTATGGGCTAAGCAACCTGCACAGCAAAAGCATTTATAATTTTTTTATTACTGTGGCCCCTTAAGCACAACCCCCCGCAAAAAATATAACTAGGCTAATCACGACCTATCATCCAGCCTACAAGGTATACACCCTAACATTCATTCTAAAATATTACATCACAAAATAAAATACAACATCATACATACAATGCCTTAACTTAGCACTAGAAGTGATGACTTAGGATTATAATGTGTGTGCTTATGGCTTGTGTGGGAAGACTTTATTAGGCTTCTTTAGTTTAAGTTTCGATTTGGAGTTTGAATTTGTTTAAATTTTATCTTTGGGTGATTTTAATTTAAATGATTTAATGATTTATTTTTTATTTTTATTTCACTTTTATTTGGTTAAAATGATGTTTAGATTTTCAAGAATGAAGAGTAGAATGAATTTCATTTGTAGATAGAACTCACTCTATTCTACATCCTAACTCCTAAAGAGTCTAACTAAGATCCTTAAGTATCTTAATTATCCCATTTGAATTTGTGTAATTCATTTGATTTGATTTAGATTTTAGAATTTGAGTTTGTTTAATCTTTATGTATTTCATTGATTAATTTTGGATTGAATGTGTTGATTTAATTAAATCTTGATAATTCAATATCCTTAATATCTAATGAAGTTTAAGTTTGTTTAAATCTATGTGTTTTTGATTGATTAATTTTAGATTAGATGTTTTGGTTTAATTAAATCTTGATATTTCAATATCCTTTTAAATTAATATCTAATTCTTTTCTTTGATTATGGTTTTGTGACTTAATTTTATGTTTATTTGATTTGATTATGGTTCATTTATTTGTAGTTTGGTCGGATTAGATTAATTGAGATTTTATTTTGATTTTAATTGAGTTTGATTCTTTGTAATTAGGATTTTATTTTTAATCTCGTCCATTTGTCATGTTTATCAAAGTTTGGTTTGTATTTTGATTTCATATATTGGATGTTTAATTAGTTTATCTTATTTAAGTAGGTTGAATGAGATTTGATTTGATTACATATTAAATTAATGAGAGTCTTTCTTAATTTAATTTTATTTGATTTAATTTGATTTGATTAGCTTTATTAGTCTATGGGTTTGCTTAGGTTCAATATGATTATGTAATTAGTGTAATTAAGAAGCATATTTATGTTAATTATAAAGATTTGTTTAATTTTCAATTTGATTTTATATTTGTTTAGATTAATGATGTAATTAGTGACTTAATAATTTAGGTATAATTTAGGTTTTGATTAATATTTAATTGCATTTATATTTGATTAAGTTTTAATTTAATATGATTAATTTGATTGACTTAATTAGCTTATTTAAGATGTGTAATCAAATTAATTAGTGTATTAATTAAGTGTTTGATTTGAATTTGATTTAAAAAGTTAATTTGGTTCATAAAGATGATGGATTAATTCATTAAGTTTCCATTAATTAGGTGTTTATTCAATTGGATTAGCTTAAGGATAATTATTTTAATTAAGAAGTGTGTTTAAGTTAATTATTAAATTAAATAAAGATTTATTTAATTTTTAATTTGGTTTTATATTTATTTAGATTAATGATGTAATTAATGACTTGATGATTTATGTTTAATTTAGGATTTGATTGGTATTTAATTGCATTTATGTTTAATTAAGTTTTGGTTTAATATGATTAATTTGATTAACTTAATTAGTTTACTTGAGCGGTGTGATTAATTATTAAATTTAATTAGGGGTTTGATTTAAGCTTAATTTAAGAGCTTTTAATGTAATTTATTTAAATTAATTTGATTCATTAAGATGATGGATTAATTCATTAAGTTTGCATTAATTAGATGTTTGATTCATTTGATTTGATTAAAAATAATTAAATTTTGAATTATTGGATTAATCAAAGATTTATTTAATTAATGACTTAATTTCTCACATGTGAGTGATTTGATTTAGTCAAGTGTTTTACTTAAGTTTGATTTGATTAAAGGATTATTGTTATTACCATCATTGTTATTAAGTGAATTAACTGTTTACTTTATTTCAATTAAGTTTGATTATTTATAATTAGAATTTTATTTGATTTGATTCATTTATTATGTTTGTTTAATTTCATTAATATGTTTGATTTGGTTATTAGGTTGAAATATTTAATGGTTGAGTAACTCTCTTATTCCAAATGGATTGATTTAGATATTAAATTAATTAAGTTCAATTTAGCTTCATTTGATTTGGTTTGGTTTGATTAATATTAAGTGATTATGATGTATTGGATTTATAATTAATTTAACTTTTTAGTTTACTTAATGATTAATTAGTTTCAGTTTATTTATATTCATTAAGGAGTTTCATATGATTAAGATTCCATGCTTAGAACAAGTTTAGTTATACTAGTTCGACCCATGTTAAAGTTTCTTAGATTGGTTTAATTTTGAGTTTGATTAAAGGTTTAATCATTTAATTGAGTTTTATTAACTTAAATAGGTTTAATCATATTTAATTTAATTTTCTCTAAGGATTATATGATATTTTTCTGATTTGAGGTTTGATTAATGATTGCTTAAGTATTATTTCATTTCTGATTTTAATTTATTATTTAGATCATTATGAATTTTATTTTAATTAATTTATTAATTTGTTAAATTTTAACCCTAAATATTTATTGTAGGTTCATTAAACTTCAGAAGATCATACTATTATTATTATTATTATTATTATTATTATTATTTTAGGATCTTAGATGTTAACTGAAGTGATTTAGCCATTTTGAAGATTTTTTATAAATTTCTGGATTTAGGGTTTATTTATTTTATTAAAATAGATAATCTAAATTTCAAAATTTAATTTCTTTCAATCCAAAAGTCTTTTTTACTTGAGATTTTTATCATAGGTGTGCTTTAACTTTAATTTTAGTCCCTGGAAATTTTAACTAAATCCAACTTATATTTTTAGAGTAATTAATGAAAATTTATTTTCACTAAAACTTAAATTAAGATCACACCATTTAGTGGAATTTGAAAGTTTTTCGTTATTTGGATTCCTCTCGGAAAGACAAATCCAACGAGCCCTTATTTATACTTTTTTTGTTAAGTAGTTTATTTTTTATGAATTTTTGAAGTTTCAGGTGATTTAAATAATTTTTAAAATCAAAAAATCAGGATTTTCCCACTTAACCCAGTCAACACCACGCATGAGCGGCAACGCCACGCCATCACCACGCGCTCAGCGGCAGCGGCGCCACGCGGGCAGCGCGACATACGCATGCGAGCGTGAAAACACGGATGAAAAGCGGCGTGGTTCGATCCGAACCATCCGATAGTGGATCGGATGGTCTAGATCCGATCCGCGATCGAGAACGCGTGTTCGGGTTCAAAGATGCGTCCGACTATCCGAGTCCGACCATCAACGTGTTGACGGATGTTGTTCACCGACAATGAAACTGACGGACAAAAAGCAAAAAAATGCGAAATGAGGTCCAATTGAACTCATTTTTACATCGATTTTCTTCGAAAAAATTCCATTTTGTATTGGGATCAAATAAAAATAAAAAATGCAGGGTTTATCTAAGGAAAATTTCTAAAATCGTAACAAAATCATCACAAAAAGCAAGAAATCCTATGACCGGCTACAGTTTGATAAACTCGTTGGGGATGGTTTCTGGTGGCAGTGATGATTCGAGCATGCTCTTAAGCAGAAGAAGAATCTTTGGAATGAGCTTAGACCTTCGCCTTCACTTCAGAACGATGTATCTTCCAATGCTTGTCGTTTTCTCGCCGAAATCAACCCGATTTTGGTGTTTCTAGCCTAAGAGAGATGGGAAAATGGTTGTTAGTTAATTTGGGGAGCTCTTGGGGCCTGAATAGTGGTAGGAGAAAAATAAATGAAGCCTAATTTCTCCGTCATTTAATGGTGGCCAAAAATCCTCTATTTTTTGAATTTTTGGCTCCAAAGTATTGTCATTTTTCTTAGGGTGGTTGGGATGGATGATGGATTGATTGAAGACTTTAGATTTTTTGCTCCAAAGTCTTCTTTTGTTGCCATATAATTAGCTCCATTGAATACCATGGATGAGGGGTGGGGGGGAGTTGAATGCATGTGATGGGGAGAATTAAATGAAGTAGGGTGAAATCTTATGTGAGGGAGGATCCATGAGGGATTTAATTGAGTTGAGTTGATTTTGGGATGATCCCAAATGAGTTTGGGTCAGGTTTTATCATCCCTCAATGGGTCATAGCTTGGTTTCAAGGGATTTGGCTCAATTTGGGTCATATGGGTCACATTGGGTCATATCGGGTTAGATTGACCAATTGATCAAATTGGGTCAAACTAAGGCTTAGGTTAGGTTCAAATGATAATTTGAAGAGTTTTGGTATGATCAATTTGATTTATTTTGCTTAGAATTGATTTTGGATCATTTAGAATCAAATAGGTCAAATAGGTCAAGTTGACCAATTTGACCAAAATTGGCCAAATTGGCTTGATTTATGAGTTGATTCATGTTCAATTAGCTAATTGAAGATGAATGTGGTCTTTAGTTTGATTCAATTTAGATTTAATTTGGATTTAGGCTAAATTGACCATTTAGGCTAATTTGGGCTAAATTGCTCAATTGCATACGAGGGGGTATATATAATGTAAATTATAATATAAAATCATAATAAAGGGGAAATGACAAATTTTTTTAACATATTTAAAATTAAAACTTTTCATCAAGTATAGATCTTTTAAATTTTTAAATAGTTTAAAAAATAAAAATAAACATACTTAAAATAACTTTTTATGTTTGTTTATAATTTATTATTATAAATAATTCTTCAAGTTAATTAAAAAATAAAAATTTCTTTTTATAGAAATCATTTTACTTTTTTAAAAGAAGTAAAAATTAAAAATAAACTGAAATTGTGGACAATTTAATTGTTTACTATACTTCAAATGGACAAATTATTGATATTAAACCAGTAATGATGATTATTTATTTATTATTATTATTATTATTATTATTATTATTATTATTATTATTATTATTATTTGAAATTTTGCTCATCCTAAAAAAAATCATTTTTAAAATTTTTCTCACATTTTGAGGAAATATAAGTCAGTTAAATTAAAAATTAAAAAAAAAGTTAAGCAACTCTTTTCTTGTGGATATATTATTTAGTTCTACATTAAGGCCTCAATTGCTTGAGTTTCGATAGAAATTAATATTTCTTATAAAGCTTCATATATATAATTTGGATATCCTCTCAAGAGAGGAGTTTTTTAAAAGAGGGCTGAATTTTTGCTTTCATTATCATATGCTTGGGACATTCTTATTTGTATAAAATATTCTATAAGGGACACCCAAAAAGGACTACGTTTTAATATATACAATGTTGTGAAGAATCTGGAAATCATTTCAGGTCTCTAAATTGATATTTATAATTTGATTTGACCTTATTTTTAATGAGCCTTTAAAGTATCTTTCAAAGTATGACCAATAATGGCGAATTTAGTTTAATACATAATTGTTATTACAAATAATCATGACTAGCATTATCACTCAGGCAATGACCTTTGTTATTGGATCTAATTTTCCAAAAAATATAATCCATTTTCTTCCAAAAGATCTAAATAGGTCGATCATCTTCTATTCCAATGCCAATTTCTAACAAAATTTTCACTATATTGTCCAACTTGAAACTTGAAAGGGATGTAAGTGATGAGAATCTGAATGATTTTTGTGAACCATTTAGTTAAGGCACAGTTTTGTTAATCACAAAGTGAGTGTATTGTATATGGAATGTAGGGATTTTGAAAATTTACCACTACTCACTTGCCGCTACTACCATCATCGAATTTAGTTTCTTATATATTTACTATCACTATACCACCATTTATAATGACAACCATATTTTAGTTATTTTCTATTAATACCTAAGCTACCAATCATTATTACTAGAGCCAAACCATTTACTTGCCATAACTACGCTTAATGATATGTATTCTTTACACACCAACCACTACTAAAGAGTTAACACTGAATGTTTACCACCATTGACACTACCACTACGCCAAGTGATTTCCACTTCCGCCACTATCTTTCTTGTCAAATACATTATATTACATTCACTTTACCCACAAGAAAAAATAATTTATTGCATTTATAGGATTTTCAATCAAACAACTAGAAAATATTTAAAATACACTGTGTTTCATTTACAATGTATTTCTTTTTCAACCAATCAAATAGCTCCTAAAACAAAAGAATTAAAAAACATTTATCCTTCTCACCATATTTATTATTTTTACTAAACTAAGTAGAGTTGTGCCCACATATAATTATAAGAGGTGGACAAATCATTTTTGCTTCTACTTATTTCTACACTAACATATAAATATGCCCTTTCTAAGAAGAGAGGCTAATTCCACCCTTACAATAGAGCAAAACTTTGAACTATCCAACTTAACTATGTACCATGCCTTTGGTTGAAAGTTAAATGTAGATAAATTATTGCATATGTTGTGAGATTTCATACAAAAATCTCCAATTACCAATAATAGGACATAAGCTTTTCTCCATAAACTAAGTGTTATAGTTGGCTATTGTAAAATATGACCTCCAAAAAATCTCTGTGAGCATTTATATACATAGCACACAATTCTTATATAATTACATATCTAACATATAAACATAAATAGCATCCAAATATTTAATATTATTTACTATTATTAACTTTTTAAAATGGAATGCATCTTTTTATGCATAAAAAATGTACTATATCAAACATTAGCTGTTATGCATGTAAATGCATAAAATTAATGTGCTATATATGTAAATCTTCCTAGATTGTAATAACTAGCCAAGTATTAGTGATTACATGATAATAAACATCAACTCAAACAAATAAAATATAGTTATGCATTGTTCACTTAATATATTGTTTTACTCAAAATTTTACATAGAGCTAAATGACTTCTTATGTTGAATCACCTTTACCTAATGGTAGGGTAATAAATCAATCAAGTCAGCCTGAATATTATATGTGTTGTTCAAATTCACTTATCTATTTTGTTTTCCAACTAGTGTTGATATTAAATTCATTTGATTGTAGTTTCAAAATCTTTTATAAATTTATTTAATTTTTTTTTTAGTTTTAGTAGTCTAAATAATCACATATAAGATATTAATAATTCAAATAAATATTTTTTATCGCTAATAATAAATGTGTTCATTATCTTTTATAAAAATTTGACAATAATTAACTATTCCATATTTCATTGTCTAATGTCATTAATAAATAAAATTTGGAGTTTAATCCATCTAACAAATGAATAATTAATGTTTTTATTATCAAATGATAAAAGCAATAATCTTATATTTTTAAACAATACAATCAGCTATTTTAACTACACTGAATTTGAAGAAATTATTGTTGCATAGAGTTTCAAAATTCAGACAGTAAAATCACTATTATTAAGTATTATAAGTAGATAACTTATGTATAAAATATGTAAAGAACCATGAATACTTTATCATAATTTTTTAAGAGTTGTATTGTACCTCCATGAGATAATTTTAGAATGATAAATCATGCAATTTGAACATTAAAATAACTTAAAATTTGAACACATTAAAGTTAACACATAGTATCTTAATAGAATCAATTATTTATTTATAAAAAAAAATTAATTACGGCATATCAAAGTTAAAAATTGAAATACTAATTATTTTGCTTTGTTATATTTTTCTTCTTAATTTTGCTAATCTATTGACTTTGATGCAATTGCAATCAATTAAGTATTAATTGCGACTAACAATCTATGTGGTTGGCATACTTGAAGAATATTGAGTAAATGGATAAATATTTGGGCTTGACTTGTGAAGAAATTAATAGAGAGTAGTTTCTAAGAAAATAATAAAAATAAAAATAAAAATAATCAATTTCAAAGAACAAACTAATCATTAATTTTTCGGGATTTTCACCCAAAATATATATATTTACAATTAAACTATCCTCACGATCTTTTTGAATTGTTAGACCTATATATTTGCATGTGTCACGATGAAATCATTGAAAATTTTATAAAAATAAAAATATATAGGTTAAACTTTCATTATGAATTCCAACATTTGATTGTCTATTTGAATACTTAAGATTAAAGATGGTTGATTTATATATATAAAAGAATATGACAACTGTGTATGTAAAAATCCTCAACTTTTTAACTTAATTACTATTAAGGCTAAACTTTCCAAAAAAAAAATAGATAATACGTTGAAGAAAATTATGAAACAGGCTCTTTAGATTTTTTTCTGAGATACCTAAGCTTGTTGTAAAAAAACCATTGGCCTAACGTTTAATAAATAATTAAATATTTTAGGAAAAAATTTGAGGAAGTATTCTATTCTAAAATGAAATTTCTATTCATCAGATTTATTTTAAAATAAATAAATAAATACTAAATCAATTTTTATGTGTCACTTATCTCAAAATAAATTTATGAACTAAAAAATCACTATAATTGAATTTTAGTCAATATATCTTATCCAAATTTGTATCATTTGTCATTACTCATCAGTAGCATATATGAAAATCGAATTTTCGAAATTACTAAAGAGGGTTTGGGATCAATTTTATTTTATATGATATATATATATATATATATATATATATATATAAACATGTTTGTTTAAGAACTATTTGGGATCAAATTTCTTGTGTTTTTTAGTTTTTATTTTTATGTTATTTTAAAAACATGTTTATTAATGTATTTTTAAAATTTTTTATTTTTTATGTTAGAAAACAAATCACATTATTAAAAATAATTATCACCACAAAGAAAATTTTATTTCAAATATAACATAAATAAAATAAAATAGAAATTAAAAATAGAAAATAAAGATAAAAATAAATCACATTATTTTTAAAAATACTTAAAATAACTTTTATATACTTTGAATATTTTTAATCACATTATTTTTAAAAATACTTAAAATAACTTTTATATACTTTGAATATTTTTAAAAATAATTATGATCATCAAATATTGTTTATTTTCAATCAAAGTATAAATAAAATAATATAAAATAAAAAATAAAAAAATTATCCCAAATAGCCCTTAAATTTTGAGTTTCCTTAATTTAATTAGCAACGTTTTCATTGATCAATTATTAGTTTCAGACAAACAAATGACCCATAACCGAACCTGAAAAGGGATCAATTAACTACTGATCCCAGCATCTCAACTTAAAAGCTACAAAAGCTCTCTTGATTGAGATTACAAGAAGAAAAACTTTCAAGCATGAAAAGAAAAGCTACAAACTCACCTCAGTGAAAATACTTAAAGCCTCCTCCATTGTCTTGTTGCTGAGCACATCTAAAGCTGCTTCCTGTAATAAAAAAAAAAAAAAAAATCAACGTATTCAAACAATACATTTATCAAGCATGCATATAGAAGTAATTAATTGATAAAAAAACAGGAGAAGAGAATTATTAAGAAAAAGAAATTAACCCCAGAAAACTATACCCTCGCGCACTGTATCTGACCCAACGATAGAGTTCGGGGTTCTTTTTCTATTGAAGATTTGCTCTCAATTTTCATCTATGTACCCATTTAAAACACTATTAATTCTCCCTTTTAAATCCCAATAGAGAACAAAACCGATATAGAAGGAAGGGAAAGAGAGAAGCTTCAGATAACAATAAAAATAATAGTTGAAAGAGAAAAAAAAAAGCAAATCAATCCTGCTACTAAAAAAAGCTTTGATCTCAAATTTCTTGAATTCTCATTGTTTGGTACTGTGTTAACTTTTGAAGTGGAACTGTGAGTAGTTCGCAAACGCCTGCAGCAATGAAATATATAGAAAAATCTGCTACGGTGATTGAGTTTGAATGGTTGGAGCTAGTTTATAGTCTGAGCAAAAGCAAAGCAAACAAATACTGAAACAGAGGTTCCTCCGAGTCGATGCCCCGCGACCTAGGTTTTTTTCTCCTCCCACCGCTCTCCTATTTCCCTCTCCTCCTTCACCTTGTTTCCCTCTCTGCCGTTGTCTTCTGCTCTGCTCTTCCCTTCCTTCCCCATTTCTAACCTCCGGCCTTGGCCGGAGGTTGGATTGCTGCCCTCCATGGCTTCTATTGCAGCTAGCCTTTCTTCCAATATCTCTTTTCCCCACCTGTCCTCTTCCCCTAACTCCTCCCTCCTCGGGCAACCTCCTTCCTCCCAGGCCAGACCTAGTGTTTGGAAAGACCTTCTCCTTGCTCATAATGAGAAAAGCCAACAAATCCCCCTCTCTTTCATCCCACCAGACTCCCCGGTTGTCTTATTTTCTACTGATGAGCTATCTGAAGGGCAGAAAGAGTGGAATCTGTCACTGATTGGACATGCTATAGGTAAAAAGCCTTTCTATGGTTCCTTGCTTGCTGCAATCAGAAAAAAATGGAAGTTCAAAGGCAGTTTAGAGCTTCTTACTTTTAAAGGTGACTTTTTTATTTTTAAATTCACCTGTTTGGAGGATTACAATTTGGTTTGGGACAATGGACCCTGTTTCCTAAACGGCGGATCATTTGTGTTCCAAAAATGGGTGTGGAATTTTCGACCATCCAAAGAGCTTATTTCAGAACTTCCTATCTGGATCAAACTACCAAACTTCCCGCTCTGTTTGTGGAATGAAGCTGGTTTTTCAAAAGTTGCAAGCCATATTGGGATCCCTTTGGTTGTCGACAACCTCATGACCTCCAAATCTAGGATTACCTCCGCATGAATTTGTGTTCAAATAAACACCTCCTCACCCCTACCAGATTCCATTCCCATCAACCTTAACAGTATGGAATTCAATCAGGACATCCTTTATGACTGGAAATCATCTTCATGCTCCAAATGCTCTACTTTCTCTCATAATAGCTGCCCCTCTAACCCCACCTCTCATGTGACAAATCGTGGTAGGAGTTGGAGTCGTGCCCCTCCAAAAGGATCTAGACTTGCCTCGTCTACTACTAATCCCTATTCTCATAACCAAGATGTGTATGGCAATACCGATACTCCTAATCCTTCTCTGGATGTTCCTACTCCTCAGGAGACTATAGTGAAGGATGGAGCTGACATCCCCTCTTCATCCAAGACTATCATTGATCTTAACCACCCACCCATTCAATCCCCTCCAATTGATAACCAAACTGATCAGAATGAGGAAACCCCCCTCATTGTGGATCTCATTGCTCCTCCCCAGATTGATGTTATTGGAGGCTCTTCATCACTGAGTCACCACCGTCGGGCCGCTACCTCCCTTGTGGGAATCAACAATTATTGCTTGACAAAACCCCCAAAATGCCTGGTAAATCCACCTTAGAGGAGACCTCCACCAGATCCTCATCTAATCCAGCCCCTACTCCTGGTAAGGGGAACAAGAAGAAGGGAAAAAAGGCCCTCACAACCTCTTCTCAATGATTCAGCCTCTCTTGGGGTGTTGGAATGTAATGATCTTTCTCAAGGCGAAAACTCTTCGGTGTAATCAAGGAATCACAAATCGATCTTCTGTGTCTTCTGGAGACTAAACTCCATTGCCATTCTCCATATCCCTCCCCCTCCTTTCAGAACCTAGACCTATTCAAACCAAAGGCTAGTATATCCAATGTGCTTCTCGGTGAATATGGATTAAGCGGAATCTTGACAAGCTTACCTTGACCGATTGTAAGGAACCACCATCATTCATGGCATAGCGGTACAAGTATCTCATCCTTTTACCTCACTGTGTTTATGGATAACGATGCCAAAGTCAGGATTTCTTTGTGGAACTCTCAGAAATTGCCTAAATCATCCTTGGATCATTATGGGTGACTTCAATTGCCCCTTGTTCGGAACAGATAAAGTTGGAGGAATGCCTACCTCTCTTAACAACTCTCTGGACTTCAAGTCTTGCATCAACGACTGTGAACTTCTAGATTTACCTAGTACTGGTCTTTTCTTTACCTGGTTGAACCAACAGATTGAGAGACCCATTTCCTCTAAACTAGACAGAGTCCTGTGCAACTCAAATTGGCTTGATCTCTGCCCCTCTTCTCACTATAAAGTCCCCCCTCCTCTCTCATCAGACCACTCCCCCCTAGTGATTATTCCTCATTCTCCTTTTATTCCCTCTCACAGATTCCTTTTTAAGAACTTTTGGACGGAAGTTGCTGGTTTTAAGGATGCTATAAAGTTTGCTTGGGGTTGTTATACTCAAGGGGACCCCCCTTTTGTCCTCTCCTATAAACTTAAGCAAGTGAAATGGGCTCTAAAAGGTATGTTTAGAGAATCCACATCCCTTAAGCAGATCATCAACACTAGACACCGGAATTCATTACGTATAAGCTAGAATCACCACAGGAACCCCACCCTCCTTACGGATGCCAAAGATATTAGAATGAAATACCATGATCTACTTCATAAGAAGAGTTTATGGATCAAGCAAAGGGCCAAAGAGCATTGGTTAACTCACTGATGATGACACGAAATATCATACTACTCTATCAAAGAAAGAAAAAATTCCAACATCATTAGAGAAATCCAGACTTCAAATGGGATTGTATCTGAACAGAACCTGATTGTTGAGGAATTGTGTAAGTATTTCTCCTCTCTTTTTAATAGCAACAACTCTCTAATCCTCCCTATTCAGGAAATACCAAAGGGTGACTGCCTCTCTCCCTCTCAAGTAGCTGAGTTGTCTGTTGACATTAAAGATCAGGAGATCCTGGATGCTTTACACAACATCAGTGAGATCAAAACCCCTGGTCTTGATGGGTTCAACTCTAAGTTCTTTATTGAAACCCGGAATGTTACAGGAAACCTATTCCTAAAAGCTATTCATCACTTCATCAAAGCAAGCAAGATTCCTCAAAGATACAAACACACCTTGCTCACTTTAATTCCTAAGGTAAAACACTCAAATCTGATATCTGATTTCCGGCCTATCTCCCTATGCAACACTATCTATAAGGTAACTGCTAAGGTCTTAACAAATAGAATGAAGACCCTTCCCCGCTCATTAATCAAGCCCAGTCTACCTTTATTCAAGGAAGAGATATAGCTGAAAACCTCTCTATGGCATATGAGATTTGCAATGAATTCTCTTCACCTATGTGCAAAGGCTACTTTCTTGCCAAATTTGATCTCAGAAAAGCATTTGATAAGGTTAATAGACACTCCCTTGTGCATAGAATGATTGCCAAAGGCTTTCCTATCAGATTCACCAAATGGGTGGAGGCTTGTATTATGGATGTCCCATTTTCAATTGTTCTGAATGGATGCATTAAAGGCTACTTCACTTCTTCAAATGGATTGAGTGGCGCCCTCTCTCCCTTTCTCTTTACTATAGCTATGGACACTTTCTCTAGTCTCATTGAAAGGGAAGTTAATCTTCTCCACTATACTCCTTGCTCCTATGGAAGATGCAATATTTCTCACCTTCTTTTGCCAGATGATCTATTAGCAGTGAGAGTGGCCTCTCAGGATACCTTACACTTTCTCAAATCCTCTCTCAACACTCTTAAGCCTTATCTTGGGCTGGAGGTTAATTCAAAAAAATCCTCTATCTGTTTTTCCAAAAAATGTAAAAAATCTGGTGAATGCTCTCAAATTCTTGGTATTGGGCAAGGTTCCTTTCCTCTCAAGTATCTAGGCTTACCCTTAGTCACTGATACCATCAAGCTGGCTTACTTCAATGGACTCTTTGATAAATTGAAATCTTGGCTGCCTGGTTGGAAAGCAAGTTCCTTTCCTTGGGAGGTAGATTCCAACTCATTAGATCCTCCGTGAACTATTACCTAGCTTACTGGTTTCGGGCCATTGCCATTCCAAAAGGTATTATAAAACGTATTTGTTCATTCACGGCCAATTTCTTTTACCATGTCGGGGAGTCCAAGAAGCTACATACTATATCATGGGATCGCATGACTCTCCCTCGAGAGAAAGGTGGTGTTGGTCTCACCTCTGCCTCAGCTCTAAATGTAATCTGTAAACTTAAGATAACCTGAAAACTTTATCTGGGATGCTCCTTATTTGCTAAGTGGTGTCATTCCAAATATGGATCTGTCTGGCACCCACCTTTCTATAAAGCATCTCCCCTCTGGAAGTCTATTGTCAAAACCGCAATCAAATATAAGGATAAATTTCACCTGCAGATTGGCAATGGTAAGGAGTATTCCCTGTTTTATGACCCCTGGTGTGGTAATTCCTCTCTTATCAATTTATTGGGATCTAAGATCCTCCAATTGTTGGATATGTCGGCTAATGCTAGACTGAGCTCTATAATACAAAATGGATTATGGAACCTACCTCCCCAATTCACTGGTGCTTATCCCACTCTAACAAAAAAAAATTATCCGTTCCTATAAGGGGAGGAGAGGATGTCACTGCTTGGCATTTGAATAGCTCTCCTTCAAATAAGATCCTCAAGTTTGCTATTTTTGAACAACTCCCAAATATTTGTTGGTCAATGAACTATGGTTCAAGGGTCATGCTATTAATTATGCTCTTTACTGTTGGCTTGCACTCTTGGGTGAGCTTAAAACTTTTGACATCCTAGCTAAGCACGGTATTGGCTCTACTATTAACTGTTGTCTATGTAATTCATCCTCTGAATCTCACAACCACTTATTTTTTGAGTGCCCCATTGCAATGAAGTTGGTTAGATCACTTCTCCCAAGCGGTCATTTCTTCCTAATGCCGGCCTCTCCCACGTTCTCTCAGATAGAGGATGTTTCCTCTAGCAAGGTGATTACTAGATTGCATTACCTGATTACTGCTATCATGGTTTATTCGATTTGGAGAGAAAGGAACAACCGGTTATACAATTCTACTTGCTTGTCTTTTGAGGCTCTTATCTCTTTGATAAAGGAAAGGGTCTCGACAAAACTTCAAAGATGGAAATGGAAGGAAAAATGGCCTGGCCATGTTCTTGTCACGTTGAAAAAATGGAGGAACTTCGAACCTCCATAACCGTTTTAGTTTTTGTTATTTACGTCCTCTGTAGCTATTTTGGTTTTGATTGATAATGATGACCGAGGTATCTCATTTTGCTGTGAAGTCTGCTAGGAGGGCCTTCTCGGCAACCTGGACTATTTTGACTCCCTTGTGGCTTCAATGTTTCTCAATATGCACTTTTGAAGGTTCCACTGGATGGCCTTGAAGGCAACCGCAGACTCACTTTGCTCACCAACTTCATCTATGATGAAATCTGCTTGCTAGAAAATTCTAGTTTTGATGGTCCGAGTCCCCACCGGTTTTATTTCTTACTTTTCTTCTCCCTCTCTGTTAGGTTCTCGTTCGGACGCCTTTCATGTGTAAGTGCGTCCTTCCGATCGTCTGTAAGTGTTGTTAGCTACGGTCTCTGTTGACCAGCTGGCTTTTGATGTTTTGTTCTTTCTTTTCCAAGTTCACACTAGTATTTTATTACTCTTTTGGAATTAATATATGGGCAACGCCCTCAATCTTTCCAAAAAACAATCCTGCTACTAAACGTCGGTGGGGAGAGAAAGAGGAAGAAGAATAACGAAGAAGGCCGGCGACAGCCATGTGACATGGTATATATGGAGCTGTTGGTGAAATCGAAGGAATTTTGGGAACAAGTGTCAGAAGAGAGAGGTATCCCCACGTCCAAGATTGTGATATGTGGTACATGGCACCTGATCATTCCGATCAGAGCCTATCGCTTTCTACGGGGAGAATTCTTTTTGACACAGAGAAAGAGAGAGAGAGATAGAGAAGGCAAGGTTGGGACACGTTACATGAGAGTCACGAGCTCCGCTTTTCTTTTTTTGAAAAATTAAGGGTGTGAGCCCAATTTCATTTCAATAAGATGATTATAAAAGTAGCCTTATAGTAATTCCATTTGAGACTGAATCAAAAGCAAAATAGTAGGACAGTTTAAATAAAAACATAACAAATGGGAAAAAAAGCCAAAATAAGCAGATCGAACTCAAATCAAAGGGCTTCATCCACAACGAGGATTAACGGTAATAATTCGGGAGCCAATTCTTTGTAGCCACAGTTGCCATCCAAGGAGTCTGAGAGCAAAACTAGAGTCGCCTAAACAAAGATCATCATATAAATAACAGGCCTTGGTTGCAACAATGCCTGCCAAGTGAAAACTACAATTCAACCTCCAAAATTTCTAAAAAGATTGTTGGAGTAGATCATCATTGTCCAAAAAACTAGAGAGAGAGAGAGAGAGAAAGGGAGATGTCAAAATCCAAAAAAAAAATCGAAGAGAGCACTTCAAGAATTACCATAGAATTTTTAAGAGTGAAGAGTTCTAAGAACAAAGTCTGGCAATGATCTTTGAAAATCCAACGCCTTAATTTATGCACGACAATAATCTTGATTTGATTCTCCATCCCAGCAAGAGAATTTGCATCATGATTATGGAATCTTCGATTCATTTCCTTCCAAATGATGTAACAGAGACAAATGATTAAGTAGCAGAGCCTAGTAATAATCTTATTGCTAAGGTTACTCATATCACTCAACACCTGAGGGTGAGTAGCATGCAATAGAAAAAAATTACCATAAGGCAAAATTTTTTTGATTAGACTCATAGATTCGGTGCACTCGAAGAAGAGATGGGAGTGGGACTCCTGCTCAGATTTACAAAAGAAGCACGACATAGTATTTCCCAAACCTCTAGTATGAAATAAATCAGAAGTTTTAAGGCCTTTTAGATATGCCATCAAGCATAAAATAGCATAATTAAGAGCAAAGCCTTTGAACCAAATTTCACTGTGCCAATTAATCTTTGGTGTATGCTCAAAAATAGAACTGAGAATGAGTTTAGAAGAGAGCTTGTAGGATATGTCCCATAGAATAGCACCCGACGTCTGACGTTGATTGAGTTCGAATAAACCATCAAAATAGTTAGGAAATCGAGAGCGTAAGCGTCAGGGATGCTCACCAATCCATTGGTGATAATAGAGTTTAAAGTAACATCAATAGGTTTGTCAAAAAAAGAGAAACAATCACTACCAATGCTTTCAAATAAGGAGTATCCATTACACCATGGATTGAAAAAGAGTGATACAGAAGAACCAGCACCAGGTAAGATGGAGACTTTATCTCAAAATTGAGAAGCACATATTTTAAGTTCCCTCCAAAGAGGGGAAACACATGCTACATTTTTATTCCATAAGAAAATGTACTTGCCTTGGCACAAAGTAGCAAACTAGGAAGATTTGTTAAGGAATCTCCACATACATTTAATTTTTGATAACAAGTTAAGTGTGGTATTGGAATTCATTCCAATACCACCTCAATCGTTTGGGAGGGTTGTCTTAGCCCAAGAAATAAGATGCAATTTTTTAGCTTCATTGTTGTGAAAAAAGAAATTAGTCATAAGAGAGGAAATCTTCTTGAGAGTACATTTGGAAAAAGAGATAGATCTTAACCAATAAGAAAGAAATTTGGTAATAGTGGATCTGAGAAGTTGAAATGTACCTCCAAAAGAGAGTAAATTGCTTTTCCATCCAACAAGCCAAAGATAAAGCTTATCAAATAGAGAACTAAAATGATACGATTTAAGAGTACTTGTTGTAAGGGGAAGTCCCCAGTATTTGAAGGGGAAGCTACCATATTTGATATCAAGTAAGCGACAGTAAGAATAAGTAAAAGTACAAGATTTAGAAAGTATATCAAGAACTTCTCCTCATTAATCTCCAACCCCATGTAATAAGCCTAAGTTTTAAAGGCTCCTTTCAATGAATTGATGGAATTGAAACACGCATTACCCATCACCAGAAGATCATTCATGAATAATAGATAAGATACAGAGCAGCCACCCATAGTGGCAAGAGAAAAGTTCTTCAATGTCACTTGTTCTTCCAATAGACAAGAAAACAAGTCCATAGCAATAATGAAAAAAAAGGAGAAAGGGGACAGCCTTGTCTGAGTCCATTGGACGAGCCGAAAAACTTTTTAATTTCTCCATTGATAATAATAGAGAAGGGGATATCACAGATGCAAGCTTTGATCCATTTAACAAAATGCACATGAAAACCTTTTTGAGTCATTCTATGAAACTGAACAGGCCTATTGATTAGATCAAAAGCCTTACGGAGATCAAACTTTGCCAAGAAGAAATCTTTATAATTTTTATTTGAGAGTACAAAACTTATTTCATGGGCAAGTGAAATATTATCCGATATATCTCTACCTTGAATGAAAGTAGATTGAGCCTGATGAATGATTGAAGGAAGCACTCTTTTGAATCTATTTCCAATCACCTTAGCCACCACCTTATAAAAGGTATTGCATAAGAAGATGAGTCTATAGTCAGAGAGAGAGTTAGAGTGCTTAACATTAGGAATCAGAGTGATAAGAGTGTGTTTAAATGATTGTGGAAGTTTCTCAGATTTAAAGAAGTGATGTGCAGCCAGCAGAAATTATTACCCAATTATATCCCAGCTTGTTGTAAAGAATTTTGTATTTAGCCCATCGGAGCTAGGAGAATTGTCGTCACTGAAACTAAGTAGAGCATCAATAATTTCCCGGTCAGTGATATCGAGCGCTATCTCTGAAGCTTGGAGTGGGGAAATACAGTTACCAACAACTAAGTTAAAAGTTGAGGGATCAAGCACTCCTGTGATTGAAGAGAGAAGAAAAATAGCTACAAATTTCATCTAATATAGAATTAGGATCCGAGATGTGTCCACTAGAAGTTTGAAGGATTCTAATATGATTGGAGCTTTGCATTTTTTTTTATAAAATAGTATAAAAATTTTAGATCGTCATTCGAGTGACTAATCCAATGGGCTAAGGCTCGTTGGGCAACCCAAAGACTTTCATATCTAATAAGGTTTGAATATCTCGTTTTGATGTCAATCGACTCCATCAAGATATTGTTATTTAAAGGATCTCTTTCAAGACAAAGGAGATTATCTTCTTGATCTTTTTTTAGAGCTAAGATATGTTGATTGAGGGAGGAAAATGTTCAATCCTTTTTCTTAAGAAGATCTTTAGAAAGCTAAAGCTTTTTTTAAAAACACAAAAAGAGGATCACCATGAACAAAGGTTTTCCAATCAGACTTAATAACATCAAGAAAATCATCAAAATTGATTCAGTAATTCCTGAACATAAACTTTGAGGGGGAGGTAGGAAGATTTTTCATAAAAGTAATAAGTGGGCTGTAATCAGAGGACAAGGGGGTCGTGGTTTTATAGATGGAGGAAGGAAAGTGCTCAATCCAATACGAGTGCATAAAACTCTATCAATCTTTGTGAATATAGGATTATCCAATTACTGATTGGACAAGGTATAAAATAAGCCATAGTTAGGAAGATCCAATAAACCACTATCTTGAATACATTCTCTGAAATCCAGCATGTTACTCCCCCCCCCGCCCCCCCGCCCCCCAGAAATAAGAGCACCTAGGGCATGTCTAAGGCTCGCAATCATATATTATCTCTTGTTGGAACTTACGCCCGTTCAAGTTTAAGAAATCACATCCGACAGTGGAGAGGAGGGAAATGAACCAGGAAACACCACCAAGAGCTGAAGAAACAAGGGAAGAAAGAGCAAAACCCTAGCCGCCTTCAATCGTGCACCACTTCCATGAGCTCCGCCTTAAGTTGCTCCTACGATTCTCCACATTGTTGGCTCTCGTTGGACTTCTGTGAAGTTGATAACAATACATTTAGGACATTTTTAATTCAAAACTCGTGAGATGTTTTTCTTTTTAGTTAAAGTTTGAGCAATTTTTTAGATTATAATTTATTTATTTTATTATTTAACAATATAATAGGTAAAATTATTTTTTTTAAAGTTAGATTAGCCCTCAACTTCAACACTTTAAAATTCTATGCATTATTTTAAAAAAAGCTCTGACATGTGATATGTATAACAATTAGTTATCTAGTTCTCACATTTTTTTTAATGTTTTGACAAATTAATAAATCTCTAATATTAATCTTAGATTTTTTTTTTGTGAAATTTTCATGAAATACTATTAAACATTAATATTGATTATCTATTCTGATTTTGCTAGCGCAAGCCATCAATGATAATAGTAACTATCTCATTATATTTTTTTTTTTTTTAGTTTTAGGATTGTTGCGTGCTAACAAATCAGTTGCGGTAGAATAAAAGTTTACGCCTTAATTTTGTTATGGAATCCAGCACACACACAGATGTTTAAAGAATGAATAAGAAAACTCCCGAATTTTTACGTGGGAAAACCCCTGAATAGGGGAAAAAAAATGAAGCTGCTTGCGTAAAATCTTCCTATATATATTTAGTCAAAGTTTTTAGATAATGAGATTACAAAATTGTATATGAAGAGGCGTGATGAGAATTGAGAATCGTGATATGATTATCAGGCCGTGGTTAGGTAGCGATTGTTGGTGACAATTGATGATGGTGAACAGCAGGGATCAGCGACCGATGGTGACGATCGGCGGTGGTGATCTAGTTGCACTTTTCCATAATATGAGAAGATGAGATTATAAAATATAGATTACTTAATTGGCCTCTTGTGATTGTAGAAGTAGTAGGCATTAATGACAATAATGATGATTAGAAGATTGAGATTGGTTTACAGTAGTTGGATGATGAGTTACTTGGACACGACATTTTCTTCTTCTTCTTCTTCTCTTTTTTTGATATGCCAGTAATAGTCTCATCTTCACAAATATCATTTTGATTATTGATAAGTGTTTTACATTAAGAAAAAAAAACCAAAAAGAAATGCTGATAAGTAAAATTGTAGTAGTGAAGTTAAAATTTCCCAACCTTGCTCCCTTTATTCCATAGTACAATACCCTAAAGGTTATACATAGATCTGCAGATTCACTAAAAAGAGTACATACAATCAGCATGCCCAAAACTTGTCTAACTATAGCAACATATTTACACATGATATTTGTATGATTTATTTATATAAATCACCAAATGTTTCAAACTTTCAAATTAATCTTGTTAGAATTACTAGAGCTATTATATTTAAAATGTCATCATAGCAATATTATTACATATTATTAATATTTATAATTATTTTAATATATAGTTATTATTTTTATTTTTATATAGACAATTTTGTACTATCATTATGATTGATCAAGTAAAGATATCACCTACTATAATTTTCAAAATATACTTAACAGTGAAAATATATCATAATATTAATATTAATATTGATATGATAACTTTTAGTAACTCTAGTAATTCTAACAAGTATTAATTAGAAAGGGGCTGAACCAATGTCGCGGAATCCTTCAAGCAGTAGAAAACTGTCATGCTCCCCAATGAGGTCTGAAAAATCTGTATCGTCCAAATCCATCTCGCCATTGCTAATTTTGAGCACCGGCTGCAAACCCTTTTCAAAAAAAATATTAAAAATTTATTAAGATTATATTGACGATTTATGATTGCAATTACGAGTATTAGCAATTGGTAAGATAATAAGAATTCAGGATAAAAAAGACATTTATATTATTTTTTATGAGCTTCTAAAGTTTTTTTTTCCAATTTATTAACAAATATTGATAAAAATTAATGTTGGAATTTAAAAATAAATTAATACAACTTGTTTTTCGTTCAATAATTTCATCGAATTTATGATATTATATAAATAAAATTTTAAATGAATATAATGTATGGAGATTAATATAATAAATATAGAATAAGTAATAAATGAATAAACCAATCCTTAGCTAAATTATTTTATTGAGGTACTAAGGAATACTGCAATACTCATATTTATTCACTTATAGCAAAAGTATCTATATTTAGGGGATGAACAAATTATTATATAAATAAAATAATATTAAATTTTTAAAAACTAATATAAAAATCTAAAATAAAATCTTATATCTCAGTATAATTGATGAATTAAATATTAATTAGAAGCTACAACTTATTTCATATTTTCCTATAATGATAAGTTAAACAATTATTTCTCTTAATATTAGGCAATCGGTAAGATAGAAACATTATAAAAATATGACATTTCATTCAACAAATAACTTCATCTATTATCTCTCATCATTAATCATCGATACTTCTATATTTACACTAATCTCATTACATTTTCTATTCTTTACAATAATTGTGATAATTAATTTATAATCTTTAAAATATTAATCATTAATACATTGAAAAAATAAAATCAAATGTAGCAATAAGATGAATAACATTAAAAAAAAATCACAAAAAATGATTTATTTCACTAAATCAAACCCTATAGTCTATATATCAAATAATCAAAATAAAAGTGAAGTGTAAACATTTAATTAATAATTTAGAAAATAATTAGATTAATTAATTTTTCTAAAATTTATAACCATAGTTACACTTAAATAATCGGGGATTGCAAATGCTAAAAATGAAAATAAAAAGAATTGCAATTATTAGAAATGAATCACAATCTTAGTTAAATAATGGTAAATAGTTAACGTTCCAATTAAGACTGGAGTTAGCGCAATAAATAGTTATTAGCAAATTAAACAAATATAAGAACTTTCATTAGTTAGGCAAATATAATTGAAATTTTCATAATAAAATTAACTACTAAAATTGGTGAAAAATGTTATAATTTTAAACAAATTAGTATTTTCTCGACATCTTGCAATCATAATTAACAGATTTGCAAAGCAATAATTCATAACTCTCTAAACTTTTTTTTCTGCACCACAATCATTCCCACAGCATAATCATTTCCAACCAGTTGCCTAACTTTTCAAACTGAACAGATGAAGAAATAAAATAAAAATCATAGCACAAAAGCAAATCATAAAGCAAATAAACATTACTACTTCGACTAACTCAAGCTTAAAAAAAAATGAAAATAAAAGTTGGGGCAGCGAGCAGTTTAAGCGTCAAGCATCGACATCTGGCACTCGGATAAGCAGACGAGAGAGATGAGAGACTAATGCGACAATGGTGGCGGTGACTTCGTGCGCCAAAAGTGCGGAAGAGAGACTTAAAAATATATTTGAAATAATTTTTTGATTATTTTATTTTTTTAAAAAATAGTCAAAAAATAAAATAATTTTATTTAATTATCAACTTTTTAACTATTTTTTAAAAAATTTTATAATAAAAAAATTATTTTAAAAATCAAAACTGTTAAAATATAATAATCTTTTAAAAAACTATTTTTTATTTTTTTATTTATAACATACAATAATTTTATAATTAATATTTTAAAAAATTACAGTTATTCTAAACAGATCCTAAAAGTGAGAGAGTGAGAGAGAGAGAGTTTTTTTTTAATTCCCGGGGGGGGGGGGGGGGGGGGGTTAGGGGAATTTACAAAATCAGTGTTAATTATATCTAAATTTTTTTTAGCAAATTGCCCACCCTGATCATAATGGGGTTCCGCCCCTGAAATAATCTTTTTCTTATTTAAAACACTTATTATTACTAATATAGGATATGAATTGCAATTAAAGGTATAAATGAGTCGAGTAAAATCGAATTTTAACTTAATTGAAATTTGTTTAATCCCTATTGAGCTCAATTACCAAGCTTAAGTTCTACTCGATTTAAAAAAATCAATCTCGAGCTCAACTCGAATGCTCGAGCTAATTTAAAAAGCTTAAACTCATTTAAAAAGCCCTAAATACTATCAAACCGATAATATGATAAACAATAATTACAATTCTAATGAATCGGCTCGATAAACTACCAAGTCAAATTAGGCAGGAACTCGAGCTTGATTATCAGCTCGAACTTGTGGCTCGATAAGCTTGACACACGAGCTCGTTAACAAGTTGAGCTCCAATTAACTTGTGAGACAGCTTGACTCACTTTGATATAATAATATATCATACGTTATTTTCTAAGCTCATTTTGAAGATAACTTATCCCTATTTTCTGCTTATTAATCATCATCAACTTCGATTATTAAAAGAAAATGAAAAATTAAAGTGTGAAATTCCTTAATTTTTAACTTACACTTTTTCAGCTGTGTTAATTTTGAAGCGCTCATTTCGAATCAATTTTATTTTTTTATTTTTAATTTTACTTTTTATATTATTTTAAGGAACATATATATTTTATGCATTTTTATCTATATTAAAAATACTGAATACTTTTTTAATAATTTGAGTATTTTTTAAAAACACCAATCACAACTTAACATATTTTATTTCAACTGAAACATTAACATAAAATACTAACTAAAAAAATAAAAATTAAAGGATAAAAGTATCACAAATGGCCTCTAAACTTCACACAAACATCTCTGCAAAAAAAAAAAAAAAAGAGCTCTGTGAAAATACTAAAGGGATGTATTAGGTTCACCATACCTTAAAGCTACAAAGCCTGTCTCTTAATTACAAGAAGTATAAATTTCAAGGCTGAAAGGAAAAGCTACAAACTCACCTCAGTGAAAATACTTAAAGCCTCCTCCATTGTCTTGGTACAGACACACATAAAGCTGCTTCCTGTCATAAAAACCAAATTAATTATCCAATGCATCGACCAAACATGCATATAAAAGTAATATAATAATTAAAGAAGAACGTCAAAAAGAACTAAATGGAAGAAGAAATTAACCACAAGATGTCATACCCTGGCGCACTGTATCTGATCAAAAAACAGAGTTCGGGGCTCTTTCTCTATGGAAGATTTCCTCTCAATCTTCATTTCTGTACCCATACCAGTCAATACCTATTATTCAGCTTTCGGAAAAGAAGAACAAATGGAGAAGAGATTGAGAGAGAGAGAGAGAGATGTTTCAAAGTAAATTCAGCTTGAAAACGCTGAAGAAGATGAAGAGGAACAAGAATGAATTTTTTACGGCCGATAACCATGCGGTTGTCTTCAGATATTTATGTATGAAATGGTAGGTGAGAGAGAAGGCATCATTGGGACCAAGTGTCGACGAAGAGAAAGTGACGTCCTCACACGTGGCAGAAGTCGTCCTCCAAGCGTGGCTCGTGATCTTTCCCGGGAGATATTAGAGCGAGACAGAGAGAGAGAGAGAGAGAGAGACCAGACGTTGCATTAATGGTTGCTGGCGCCACAGCTGGCTCAGTGAAATGTAAAAAAATCTAGCATTTATATATTTCATATTTAAATTTTAATTTTTATTTAAATAATATTTAAATTTTTATTATTATATTAAAAATATCATTTTAATTATTTTTTAAATAAAATATATCTTTTTCTGTATAAAGAAAGTACTAATTTTATAAATATTTAAATTTGAATGTAAAATATATAAATACATAAGAATTTCGTAATATGTATATAAATTTTCCAAAAATCTATTTAGGATATTTTAAGTCGAGATTCCTGAGATATTTCTGAGATTATTACAATTAATTCGGTATTTATAATGTTGAAAAATAACTTGTAAAATCAAAAATATCTGTTGAAATTTGCAATTAGGTATAAAATTCTCATTTTTTTTAAAATTTTGTTACGAGATATTTGACAAATTTTATTAATATTAATATAATTTTAATGACGAATGAGTAGATGTAAGTTTTTGTTGACTATCCTATTGCTGGCCGCAGCCATCGATAAAAATATCAACTCAAATTAATCAGCTAATTAAATTGATCATGCATTAATCCTGAGTACATCTCCCAACTAGCCCAATAAATATAAATTAAATATTAGTTTAGTAAAATTTTTATCACACACTCAAATAAAATTAATATGAGATAGTAATATTTTTTCGGTAAAAAATCACAATAGGAGAGAAAATCACAGAGCCTAATCTAACTAAAATAATCCACTAATAATCTCAGATGATATGCTAATTTTTAAATAATATATCGATCATAATTTAGATACCCCTTCTACGACTTTCTCTAGATATCTCTTCATGAAAATTTCAGTGGAGATAGATATGGCTCAATTGTTCTATATCTTAAAAAATATTAATTCTAAAATGTATTATTGTTATTAAATAATGATTCTTAAAAAGATTATTTGAACTTTAATTTTAATAAATTTATAATCAACTTGAATATCTCGATGAGACGAATTCATTGACATAAAGATTGGATGGATCTTAATTCAAATGAGTATAAATCAAGCTTTTGAAGTATGTTTGAAAACTTTGAAGCATTCATTAAGAGATCAAATGATTTCTTAATTTATCTTGCTTATAATGCAATCGAGCAGCTCAATTAAAAGAATCTAGCGAATTCAAGATCGCTTAAGTTTTAAGATTTTTTAGACACTTTAATGATAAAAAAAAATGATTTATGATTGAGAGAATTAATATAAACCTTTTGATGAAATGTTTTGAGATTTTTTAATAATTTTTTTTTAAAAAAATACTTCTCTCAAAACTTTATAAATAAAATCTTAGTTTTACGTGGGAGAAGGAAAAAAAAAACTAAGAGAATAAGTTTAAGAATTAAAAGTTAGTCATCACTAATAATCATCATTAATAGACGATACATCTTGACCACCATCATATATGACTATTATAGCCTTATTTTTTTTAGCTATTATTGCATAACTTTTGTAAGACAGAGGGACAAATAAACATCGCAAATATGACAATCTCATCTTCTTCGAATAATGAGATGAGTAAAATTTATAATTATATATATATATATATATATATATATATATATATATATATATATAGAGAGAGAGAGAGAGAGAGAGAGAGAGGAAGGTGGCAAGGCTATACAAGTAACGTGAATAGAGGCGGAACTAGTTTATATTTTGAAAATGGGCAAATTTATTATATAAATAAAATAATTTTATAAATATAAAAAAAGAGAAAATTCAAATCAAAATATTATATTTTAATATGATTAATGAGTTAAACTTTAATTATAAGAAGAGAATTAAATAAAAATTAGCTAATTAGAATAAATTTAATGTTGATTTAAGCAATCTAAAAAAATACAGTGAATTGAATTTTTATAAATCAAGAATAGAATTTAATAAAAGTTTATTTTAGTGAAAATAATAAAAGTAAAATAAATTAGATAAATATATTTAAATAAAATGAATTCTAGCCAAATGATGATGAAAATAGATTTCAAAAAAAAAAAAAATAGCCTAATATTTTTTTTATATGAATACCTTATAATTGCATTTCTACAATTTCTTTTTATTTGTTATATTACAAAATCCTTTTTTAATATTACAATTCTGCTATTTGTGCTGAGCGTGACTACAAAGAAGAAGAGAAATCCAATAAATCTTAAGTCTTTTTTGTGGCAAATAATATAATGAGAGATAGGGGCAAATTACAGAATTAATTTTTATAATTAAAAAAATGAATTTTCAAGGTTGACAATTATCCACCCTCATCAAAACGTGGATCCGCCCAGGAATGTGAATAAATAATTTTTTTTAAATTTATATATAATTAGAATTTAAAATGATAAAATAATTTTAAAAAATTTTATTAATTAAGCTAACCACTGGCCACGTATACCCTCCCATCAATGTTTATAAAATAAATCAATAAATAAATCTACGCTATAAATAGTAAACTTTGTTAGTGGGTCAATAAAACCTTATCCAATTCCCCGCGTGGGGGCTTCGATTGGGCCTCATTTGGCTAACAACTGAAAGTGATTGCCAGAAATCAAAAGTAATACGGGAGAATGACGTGCATTTGTGACCCGATTTAGTTTGGTGGGCACTCTGAATGAATGAAAAACATATGTCAGGAATTCCTATGTAACCTTACATTACCTGTAACGGACTCCTTCGTATCTGCAATATATTACAAAATGTGAATAACCAATGACTTAGGGGCTATTATATTTAGAATGTAAAATAAATTGGATACAGTTTAAAAGTATTATTTTAACATATCCGGTTAAAAACTTTATAAATATATAATTTTTTTTTTTGTTGGACAAAATAAATATAATAAAAAATATTTTTAAAAGTATCAGCAGCAATGATATCCGACGACCGATGGGCTGGCCGATGGTGGGCGGTAGTCGGCAGCGGTGGTGGTTGGAGGCGGCGATGGTCGACGGCGATTGATGGTTGTGGCGGTCGACGACCGGCGGCGGTAGGCGGGGGCGACCATTGGCCAACGGTGGTCGGTGATGAGGGCGGCGGGCGGCGGTGGACGGCGATGGAGAACACTTTACACTGACCGGTGCATTTAGAATTTACCCAAATTGAACCAATTACAAACACACCCAAAATGACAATTTTATTGCATTTCAAACACACTACAAATACATTAAAATTTTACTCTGCACCATACTAAATACTCAAAAAACTAAATTCCCTATATTTCATTTAATTTACGCTCTAAATATAGGCAACCAAATAACCCCTTAGTCATTTAGAGTTTTAATTTTTTTTATATCCTCGAATTTTCTATTTTATGTCTAATATTCTTTAAAATAAATATCTTAAAATTAATTAATTAATAACATTATATTACAGCTATTTGAGTTTTCTCCTGTGAATTAATTTGGACACCTAATCAAATTTGCATTTTACCTTGAACTGCTTGTTTCTTGTTAAAAAAATCAAGGAGATTTACATCACACAATTCTTATTTATATATCTAATACCTAAAATTAGAGATATAATTATCTAACATTTTTTATACTTAAAAAAGGTATATTTTACTTTTAAAAAATATGTGATGATGATATTCATGATGTGATATTAAATATTATAATATTATATATATATATATATATATAAAATCAAAATTTAAATATTAAATATGTAAATTTCTTATTGTGAGATATCCCTACAAAATTAATTCTTTAATTTGGTATTATATAAAATTTATGTAGGCACAAATAAAAGAAACTTATAAGAGGTTAAATAATTTTTATAAATAAAATCTAAAAATAATAATAAAGCCATGCCTAAGGAAGATTAAAAAAATACTCTTCCACCTACCTAAGAAAGATTGAAATACAAGATTTAATTCTAGACTTCTCTTGATAGTGTTGGAGAAATAATAAGAGATGATAATTATCAACATCAATTAATGATCAAGAATATCTATTAGACAATGGAAGTAATCAATCGATTAGGAGCTTGGTGCGGATGCTAGAGTCGATTGATGAAAGGCAATGATAGTCTAACGTCATTGGCCGTCAATGTTGATTTATGGCAAGAAAGCAACAATAATCAACAACCATTAAGTGATGATCATGAGTGTTTGTTGGTTGGCAAAGTTTTAGGGTTCTTCAAATTTAAGAATTTTTTACATTCAATATCGTTTTAGGTGTGAAATGAAAGTTTATTTAACAAAATTTTCTTAAATATTTATTATTTTTGAATATTTAATTATCTTAATGACTTCATAATCTTGATGCTAGACATTAAACCCAGCTGCTTTGAAAGCATATTTAACTATAAAATTATTAAAAATATAACATGGATAATGATTTTAAAATTTTATAATTTGAATACTTCAAGCAATATCACTGCTTTTATCGCCAGCAACAACTGATCAAATGATTATATCAGCAAGCAGGTCGTTTAAGCGAGTTGTTTAATCAGCTAATTAACGGTCATTAAGAACAAAAGAATAAACTTACGTGAGCGTAAGAACAAATAAAAGCCGCCGCGCATTAATTCACGGGCTTGACCGAAGAATCGGGAACTCCTATATGAGCAGCCATGAGGAAAACTCTGATTCGTTCTGCTGATGACTCAATAGAAAGACGAGGCAGTTTTTGTTTGTTCTGATGACTAACGGTACCAATTTCAATAATTAATTATTAATAATATACGTACGATGGCCTGATATAATGAAGTTATAATGAAATTTTTAAGTAGGTTTAATCATGCACTAATCTGTATGATTAACGGATATATTATTTGGTTAACGTTTAATGCACGTAAATGATGATGGCAGGTTTTTTTTCTTATTTGTTTATATAAATAATGTTAAATTTTAAATAGAGTTCATTTAAAGTTCAAAATTAAAAATCTTTTCATAGAACTTTTAATAAATTATTAAATATCATATCAAAAACATTAGCTACTAATTGCTCCTAACCTAAAGAGCCCTACATAAATGAGGATAATTTTTCATTGGAGATTATTCTTATTCCCCCTTCGCATTTTCTAAAAAGGGAAAATCAAAGTCTATTAGAAATCATGTATCCATGATTAGTAATACCTTTATGTTTAATGTCTTAAACATCCAATCATTTTATAATTTCATCTCAATTATATTAGAATAGAAGATAATGTTTTTATGTACTTCGATTGTTTTAAGGCGTTTTTTTGTTCGATGAAGTAAAAGCATGATGAAATAGTACAAGAAATCTCCTACTAGTTTCAATTATTCTTAAAGAACAATAGAGCATCTGAATGATAAATTAATTATAATTATCCTCTCCCTATCTTTAGGCAAGGCATGTCATCCGTATCACATTAATATATATTTTTTATTGTAGTTTTATTATAACTTTTTCTTAGGGACTAAATATACTCATTTTATTAAACTACACTTGACTCTCATAGGAGGTACATAAGAAACTTATCATCTACCAATGAGATATTGTAATTTTTAATTTTGATCAATAAAAGTTTAGGTAGTCCACAACCAACGTATGGCTTGAATAGTCGACTTGCCGATCTCAAGTCCGGATGCAAAAAGTGAAGGATTGCGTTAGGTAGTCGACAACCAGCGTAAAATTTATCGAAATAATCATGACATGAATCCTTTAAATCATTATGCTAATGCTAGGGCGTCCACGAACGGCGGATGGCGAATACAATAAAAATGTCTAGAAGCTACATTAGGCAGTGCGATGTTAAATAAGCAAGGGTTCCCATATTATGGACGGATGCGGGCAAAGAAGTTAGTTCATGAAACTAAAATTAGGTTAAGATCTTAAAATATAAGTACTCTTATAAGTAAATTAATGAAATTAATAGATATTATGGTTCATAGAAAAATAAATATTTTATGTGTTCAAGAAACTAAATGGGTTGATGAGAAGGCCAAGGAGATTGATAGTTTAGGTTTTAAACTTTTGGTATTGGTAAAGTCGAACTAAAAATGGTGTATGTGATTATAGATAAAAGTTTGAAGGAATAATATTATAAATATTAATAGATGTGGAGATAGAATTATAGCTTTAAAGATTATAATTGATCTAAGATTATCAATATTATAAGTGTCTATGCTCCTCAATAGGTTTGGAGGTAAGCTCAAGAAAAATTTTGAATGAATTAGAGGGATTAATACAAAAGATACCTCTTGAAGAAAAATATTTATTGGAGAGATTTAAATGGACATGTTGGTAGAGTGGTAGAAGATTTTAAAAGTATTCGTGGTGGTTATGAATTTGGAGTGATTAATGAAAAAATGTAAAGTATATTTTTCTTGAAACATAATTTTGTAGTTCTTAATATTTTATTTAAGAAAAAAAAGATGATATATTATTACTTATAAAAATGGATTTAGTAAAACCTGATGATTATTTTCGATAAGAAAAATAGATCGTTTAAGATTTGTAAGGTCATTCCAAGTGAAATTTTAAGTACAACGACTCTTAGTATTAGATTTTAAGATGAAAGGTTGTAAGAGAAAAATAAACTAAATTATTATCCAGGATTAGATGGGGACTTAAAGAACACAAATAAAATATTTTTAAAGCAAACTGAAATTAGAATTTGGGATGTTAAGGAAAATTGCGTTATGTGAAAAAAAATCAAGTGAAATTAAGTTCTTAAAAATATCTTGGAGAATCAAAGGAAAAAACTTCTTTTAATAAGAATAGTTGGTGGTGGAGTCGAGTGTCGAAAAGATAAGAAATAAAACATTATTATAAAACTTGGTTTAGATGTAAAACTTCGGAGAATTGGAAAAGATATAAAGTGGCAGAGATTCTAAAGCGATATATGATCAAAAATTTAGCTTTTAGTGATTTATATAGATTAGATATCAAAGAAGGTGAAAAAATATATGTATAAATTAGCCAAAAAGAGATAGGAGAAGTAAAGACATGGTTCAAGTGAGGGTATTAAGGATGAAAATAATAAAATGCTTTTCTTAGAAAAAAAGATATTGAAAATAGGTGGATAATGAGGTATTTTGATAAACTTTTCAATGAAGGATCGAAAGTACGATTGATTTTAGCAATACCCTAAACAAAAAATAGAATTTCATTTTTTTTCGTCGTATTAGTAAATTTGAAGTTAGTGAAGCTTTAAAGAAAATGAAATGTGGAAAAGCGATGGACAGAATAATATTCCAATAGATGTGTGGAAATGTTTAGGAGATCGAGGAATTTTTCTTACAAATCTTTTTAATATTATTTTAAAACTAAAAGATGCGGATGAGTGGAGAAAGAGTTTGTTGGTTCTATATTTAAGAATAAAGGTGATGCAGAGTGCTCAAATTATAGAGGAATTAAGTTAATGTGCCATACATTAAAATTATGGGAGAGAGAGTAATTGAGCATAGGTTATGATGTGATCTGAAGTTTTTCACAATCAGTTTGGTTTCATGCGGTAGATCTACTATGGATGCTATACATTTGTTAAGAGGTTTGATGGAAGCATAGAAAGTAAGAAGGATCTACATATGATATTTATTGATTTAGAGAAAGCTTATGATAAAGTCTCGAGAGATATTCTTTGGAGAGTTCTAGAACATAAAAGAGTTAATATTGGTTATATTCAAGTCATTAAAGATATGTATACTAGAACATTACTTGTGTCCAAACACAAGGATGATTGACAAAATATTTTCCTATTTGGTTGGATTACATCAAGGATCAACATTAAGCCCTTATCTTTTTTACTTTAGTTATGGATGTTCTTACAAGGCATTTATAAGAAGATGTACCTTGGTGTATGCTTTTTGCTAATGACATTCTTCTTGTTGATAAGACTAGAGAGTCCAACATAAACTTGAATTATGGAGGTCAACTTTAGAGTCTAAAGATTTTTAGTTTAAGTAGATCTAAAGCGAATATATAGAGTGTAATTTTAGTTGTAGAAGTTTTAGTGGTAGTGTTGTGACTTTAGGTGATCAAGTCATTAATAAGAGTGGCGATTGAGATATTTAGGCTCTATTGTTCAAAATGATGGTGAAATAGATGGAGATATTATTAGTAGAATTCAAGTTGGATGGTTGAAGTGGAGGAATGCATCGGCTATTATGTGATAGAAAAGTTCCACTTAAACTTAAGGAAAAAATAAGATGGTGGTAAGGACATGATGACTTATGGTGCAGAATATTAGCCAATAAATGAGAAGCATAAGACTAAGTTAAGTGTTACGAAGATGAGGATGCTCAGGTGGATGAGTGGCTTTACTCTTAGAGATAGAATACAAAATGAGTATGTTCGAGAAAAAGTTGGAGTAGCTCCAATGATATATAAGATTAAGGAGAGTTGCCTTAGATGGTTTGGCCACATAAAGCGTCGTCATGATGATTAGGAGAGTAGATGCATTAGATTTGCTTATGTTAAAAAGGTAGAGATAGACCAAAAGACTTGGTTAAGATGTATAAAAATGATCTTAGTATACTTGAATTAAATAATTTGACACATAATAGGACACAATGGAGACGAAGGATTCATGTAGCTGACCCCACCTAATGGGATTAAGGCTTGTTGTTGTTGTTGTTGTTGTTGATCAATAAAAAATATATTTTGCTTTAAAAGAAATGTCAGAAATCTACATATATCTTCAAAGCCATTCAGATCACATGAAGTGCTCCTTCATGTTAACTTAATGCCCTCTCAATAAATTCTATACAAAGACTCATCAACTAGCACACTAATGATCCATGATATTGTGATAGCTTACAAAACATCTCCATAACTATGTAAGACACCTTAGCTTAGAAATTAAGAGCTTTAATTTTCAACCAAAAGATCTTGAATTTAAATTCTTACACATACATCATGTGTATGAATTTAAACTTAAATTCGTTCAAATGTCTCAAAAATATCTCCATAACTTTCTATCCTATAAACTATTCTAAAACTCGATAAAATTTGTAGGCAACAATGAACTAGGCATACAACTTTTAACTAGGCTTCCTCTAAATTCTAATTTTGAATTCATATTAGTTAGTTGTAATTCAGATATACCATTCTACGTGGCAATCATTGATAATTCAAATATACCATTCCCACAACAACCAATTTATTGTTTAAGATTTTTAATAAAGCCATTCCAACAATCTCATCAGCTTCACAAGCCTTGAAAAGAGTGGTCAAAAGCTACTAATCTTAATTCCAAAACATGTTCAATGACATAAATGCATATAATAATTCATATTCATTGATTAGCTGACTTATTATAGATTTCTGATTTAACCCATAATATCCCAATATCTTGTTTATACCCACAATCCTTAAACATTATAGCTAGACTCAATGAGTATGATTAATATTTCTTGATTCTATTTATCTTTCCAATACATATACAACTTTGATATAATAACTAACTTAACCAAGTCTCTAGGATATCATAATGTGCAAATCATATTATCATGTAAGAAATCCTTAGGGGTTATATAATATAATTGCTAAATTATATTGAGTTTGATCCTCTAGTGTCAAATATCATCTTTCTAGATAGACATGTATGCAATCTTGATGATGCAATGACTCTTTATTTTAATATAAATTGTCGAGATATCATGAACATTAATGAGGCAATCAACAAGACTGGCCTAATGATTGCTAATAAGACTTAATTAGTCTAGATGGTTCATCAAATATATAAATTCTCATGTCTTAAGCAAATACAAAAATCTAGGCAGTGCTAAGATAAAATAATCCTGCTTGAGAAAAAGACATTGTTCCACTCATAGCAAAGCGATTAAGTGAAGTTCCAGTAACTATATCAACAATAATTATCTTAAGAAAGGAGCTTCACAGCTGGACTGAGCAATGAATCATCATTGCCCAAAAACAAAAAATCAGAACTGAAACATCCCAAAATAACCATCATTTCTATAAATTGATCGAGCGCAAAATCAAATTTTGTTTGTGCAACCCAACCCTACATTCATGTATAAACAATAGATAATCCAATCAGCAAGAATGAAGCGCCCAGCAAAACCGAGGATAAAAGCTATGAGTACATTAAAGGGTGTCAAACAGAAACAATGTGTTTAACATTTGGAAGACTTACATAGATACCACACAATTCTTCTCCATTTATATATCTAACATTTATAAAATTTAATATTTACACATATATACTTTTCCTATACATGAAAAGAATATTTCACTTTAAAAAATTAGTGATAATAATTTCTGATATGATATTAAAAATTTAAATATTATTTATGTAAACATTAGAATTCAGTTATTAAATATATAAATATATAAGAATTATGTAGTAGCATGCAAATCCCTTAAAACATTTTTAGGTATCCCATAGTTAACAAATATCCGCCTGCCATTGATGATTTTTCTTCGATCTATTGATTTTTTTTTCTCCATGATATTTGATTTTAAATAGGAGTGCGACAACTCATGAAGTCTATCATTTTCCCCCCTATAATATCAAATAATATAATTTGTTAGTCGTGAAATGGTTGTTACTTAAGTATCCTAGCATTTGCAGCAAATAAACTCTCGAAGAAAAAAACAAATTGATTTTTATTTGTACCATTACACAGAAGGAAGATGTTGTATAGATTTAAACCACTTTTCAAACCTGCATCAGCGATCAATAAGACCACAATTTACAGCCAATCATGCATAAAACAAGTATTTAAGAGAGTTTCCATTAAAGTGCACCTGTTTAATATGACCACGTGACAATTGTAATATCTAAAAATAACGCTCTCTTAGCTGCTGATAAAGTAAAATGATCTTTCCCCATCCACAAAATGAATTAGGTCAATTAAAAATAACCACAGAGATAAGCGAGTTGAGGCCAATACTTGGAAGCACTGCAATAGAGGTATGGCCCTTTCCTGAAAAGAATTGGTTTTGCAGGAAGGCTAAGGGTGAGGTGAACATTAAAACGATAAATCTCTCTCAGAGATACGTCCATTGAGCCAAAGATCAAAAATGAGAGAAAGAGAGACGCCATTTCCAATAATAACGGTAATCCAGCATCTCATTTTGGAGGCAATAAGAAAAAAAGTTCTTTCCGTGATTAAGTTGTCAGAATATCTGAATAATGATGCTTATTTTCCTTATTAAGTACTCCATGGCCAACATAATATTCAAGAACAGTAAAATATATGACCTGAGAAGTACTAGCTCAGGGCTTAGTTATCTTTATGTTGGCAAGTAATGGATTTGAAAACATCTAGAGGTAAAAAATACATCAAAACATTGCTTGTTGATGAGGTAAAATGGGATGACTACATAGGACATCATCATCGGGTCTAGAGGGTTGCCAATTGTGGGTAATAAGTAGCTAAGATGGTTTAGAACCTCGCTAATGAAGTTTGGCATTCTATTGTAAATTCTAGAAAAATACTTTGCCTCTTTCTTTTTTTCTTTCCTGTATTTACGACAACAATTAGGACTAGAGAATTCATAGACAAAACTGAGGTCTTTATCGTGGAGGTTTGGGATTTTGTAGTGTAAAAGATTATACAAGAAAAGTTATTATGTGCAGATGGTGGACGCAAAGTTGTGTCCTCCATCTAATAATGTAAACACTTCCTGTGAGTCTCGTGTATATAAATTTTACACCTATTTAGTTATGTCATGTACATGGGGAGGTAGTATGTGACTATTATTAACACCTCATAATTTATCCTTTTACTAAATGCAAAAAAATTATGAAAGATTATTATCATAAGATAAAAAAGGGTCATTTTATAAATGATCCCACCACTTCATAAAATATTATAGTACAAAATATTTGCATGCATCCTCAGACACATGAAATGCGAATGAACATGAATTATTTAGGAAACAAAATATTTCAACCATTGGCTATCATTGAATGGTCCGGTTATGCATATAGAGGAAGAAAAGGTTGGTGAAATACATAATAAGAACGGTAAAAGGTTAGTGAAAATTTATGGGTTTTAGAAAGTCAATGATTTACTAATAAATTGACAAGAAAGTATCAAACACACAAATCCTATAAAAGAGATTGTGAATTGGAGAGAAATACAACACCTTTTTTTACATATGAGAGGGAAAACTATCAACAACAATGGTAGGTAGTAGGTAAGAACACATGAAGCGAGAGAATATATGGTACTTGTTAAATGAGAACAAGCACATCAATAAAAAAAAACTAGGGTGTACCAATAAAAATAACTATGGATCCAAAAAAAGAGACCATATAAGAATTTCATTTTTATGATTATTGCAGTAGTCAATCATAAGAAGTAATATATGTCTGAAATAGAAAATGCCACTAGTGGTGGGAGCTAGACTAGATGTCAAAGTATGGTGACCAGTAAAAAGATAACTAAATCTCTCAAAGCACCTATTTAAAGGATGTTTAATGTGACTCCGATCAAGACAAGGGAAAAATGTACCACAACCAACATAGTCTTTTCACATCAAACATGACTCCTAACACATAAAGACAGACACCAGAGTTAAATGATCAAGAACCTTAGATTGAGGACTTGAGAGCTTAAAGACAACTGGAAGAAAGTAAGTATAATATCAGGTATCTAGAAGTTATCCAGATATTCACATCACAAAGTTTAATATGGTTAGTAGAGAGAACTGAATTTCTCCAAGCACCATTTAGAAGGATGTTTAATGTGACTCCAATAAAGGGACAATTTACCACAACTACCATTACTCCTTTCATATGACCTAATAAGGACCATCACAAGGCTTGAATATCTGGATGTTGACAAGTAATGGATTTGAAAAATACTTGGTGGTAAAAAAACATCAAAGCATTGCTTGTCGATGAGGCGAAATGGGATGACTACATAGAACATCATTGTCATCTAAATTTCCACATTTACAGGGGCACAAAAATTAGGATTTGAGAATCCATAGACAAAACTGAGATCTTTATAGTGGAGGTTTGAGATTTTGTTATAATAAACATTTTATAAGAAGAGTTAATATGTGCAGATGATGGACACAAAGTTGTGTCCTCCATCCAATTATAAAATACTTTGTGCTAAGTCTTGTGTACATAAATTTTACAACTCTTATGAATCGATGAGTGAGGCAGCTTCGCAAACATCATTGTTGACCTCCTTTACTAAATGCTAGAAAAATATGGAAGATTCTTCTCATAAGATAAGCATCCTTTTCTAAATGAGCCACCTTTTCATAAAATATTAAAAGTACAGAACATTCGATGCATGCATCCTCAAATACATGAAATGTTAAATTGAATAATTAGCTAATGAACATTAATTATTTCGGTAAACAAAATATTTCAGCCTTTGGCTATTATTGAATGCTCCGATTAAACATAGAGTGGCGAAAGGTTGGTGAAATACATAATGAAATAGGTAAATGGTTGGTGAAAACTTATGGACTTTGTGCTTGGGTCTTAGCATTGAGGCCTTTTCTATCTTCTAGTACAAACGGATCGACATCATTGCGAGACCTTGCCCTTTTTGGCTTTGAACTTGAGTCCTCACCGAGGCGTTGCATCTCTAGCGCCGAAGTGTTACACATCAAAGAAAAAAATATTCAACTGGCACGAAGGACAAGTGGCAAAGTTGACACTACATTTAGGGTTGATTGATAAAATCAAGCTCGAGAAAATAACAATTTCCCACTTTGATACTGATTGCAATCAATCCTATTCCACCAAATCAACAACATCCATCATAGTCCAAGGCTGTGGTATGGTTCACCCCTATCTTAGCCTTCTTAAACACCAGTTGAAACCAAACACAACTTCAATTTTTCAATTGTAACAACCTTAATCAACATATCCACAAGATTCTAAGCAATATGTATCTTCTCCAAAGATAATTGATCATCTTCTAGGAGTTTATGTTCAGTTGGATGTGCTTTGTCCTGACATGAAAAGTGGCATTTCTGGCTAGATAAATAGCAATCATTCTATCACTATAAAGCATGTCATTTCTTTGCTCCTTGCTTAACTCTGTCGAAAAACTTTGTAGCTAAATCATCACTTTACTAGCCTCAAACATAGCAACATACTCAGCTTCTGTGGTTGAGAGCTCAACTATCTTCTACAACCTGAAAACCCAACTCACATCTATGCTTTCTAATGTGAAGATATATCATGTTGTACTACTCCTCCCATTCAAATCTCTTGCTAAATCCGAATTTACAAAACATTGTAGTTCAATCCTTGCACCTCCAAAACAAAATGTATTGTAGATTGATCCTCTCAGGTATCTTAGAATCCACTTCACTGCCTACCAATGTTGCTTGTCTGGATTACTCATGTATTTGCTGACCATTCTCTCAATATATACAATATCTAGTCTGATACATATCATGACATACATCAAACTTCACATAGCTGAAGCATATGAGATTCTCCTCATGTGTTATTGCTCCGCTTTAATTTTAGGAGATTATTCATTGGATAATTTAAAGTGACTATCCAAAGGAGCGCAAACTGCAAACTAGCTTTGCCTCATTCATATTGAACCTCTGAAAGACATTTTTAACATATTCTACCTAAGATAACTTCAATGTACCTGCACTCCTATCCCTGCTGATTCTCATATCGAACATTTTCTTGGCCATACCTAAATCCTTCATTTCAAACACCCTTGTAAACCGCTCTTTCAGATCATTGATTTTCTCCATGTCTAATCATGCAATCACATATCAACTACATATAGGAGAAGAATAATGTAGTAGTTTCCATGCCTTTTGAAATAGGAGTAGTAATCAACCTGACACCTCATGTACCCATTGTCTGACCTAAATCTATCAAATCTCCTGTACCACTATCTTGATGCCTGCTTCAAGACAAACAATCTCTCCTTAAGCCAACACATTATAACTTCTTTCTCTGAAACCACGTATCCTTGCAGTTGCTCCATGTACAACTCTTCTTCCAAGTCCCTATGCATAAAAGCTATCTGTAATAAACGAATAAATAAATAAATAAATAAAATATTTTCAAAACCATCACGACAATTGGCCGCATAAGTGAAATAAATCGATTGGGGCAAAAGCACGAGAGAGGGAGAAGGAAAGGGGGAAGACGGCCTCATGCGTGCGTGTGTGCCATAACTGAGTGAGGCGGCTTCACCAACACCGAGCCGCGGAGGCCTTCAGTGCGGCGACAACCGAGAGAGGAGAGGCTATCGTGACAGGAGGGAGAGAAAGTTGTCAGCGTCTGCGACTCGAGCGGATGACGCAGTCTTTGGGCAAACCAGAGAAGGCGGTAAGTACTATATATATATATATATATATATATATATATAAAATTAAAAAATCTGATTTTATTATTACTTCAATTTTGATTTAAGATGCTATAAGTTCAACAAAAATTTAATTGAAAATATTTTATTTGATTTATCCTATAAATTTATAATGAAATCTATATTTTAATATATTTCAAATGTATTTTATTTTACTATTAAGAAGAAACAAGAGGTGACGAAATTGACTTATTGAAATTATAGGTTCAATTTTTTTCCATGTAAAAATTTATCTTAAATTTAATGAAATATAATGATATAGACTTATAATCGCAAAATTTATGAAAACATAATTAATGTTAATTTTCACAACCTCTAATTAAATTTAAAATTTATGTTAGATTAGTAAGAATAATTATCAATGGAACTTAAAATTTAATTTATGTATATTAAGCCACTTCAAAGCTTAACATATCTTTTAAGGAAAAAATAATAAGATTTAAAAAGTCTTATATGGCATATTATATATGTATAAACATTATATATTAAACTAAGTAAATGTTAAATGAAAAGAATTAATAAAATATTAAAATATAATTAAAATAAGGAGAGTAAGTATTAATTTAAAATAAATGGTAGATATTATGTATGTTACATAAATTAATAGTTAAATCAAATAAATATAATAATCAATATTATTATTAATTATAAAGTTAACTTAATTTGGAAAATAAGGAATGAGATTTTGAAGAATGTAAGCGTTAAATAACGAAACACATAATAATATCATAGACAAGAAAATGAATAAAATAAATAATTTTCTTTCAAATATTGATCAAATCAAGATTTTTTTCTATAGGTACTCAAAATAAGGAAAAAAGTTTTAAAGTGAAGGAGATTCAAAAAAAAATTTCACACTAAAGTGGGTAATTATATTCTTACATTTTTGGTAAAAGCTTACTTATTTTTCATATGATGGAATGCATTTGTACATGGTTATAAATTATTTCTGTACTTTAAATTGAAATTTATTTTCTCACTTTCTCCATATTAAATGAATAACAATATTAGTGTTATTCTTATATTATCGACAAACTTAACGATGCTTAAACTAATATGGATAAGTAATTTTATGTTATGCGCGACGCCGAAAATGAAGTTCAGCCATACATTTGGACGGGTACGAAAAAAAAAGGTAAAAGGAAAATGATAGATGAAAATGGTTACTTATCCCTTGGATGAGTTTGAAAAGAATTTCTTTTGGAAAAATTTTTTAGACGGTGACTGAAATGATTGATAAATTAGAAAATAAAATTTCTAAGAAATGTTCATTTGCAACTACCTCTTATATGTTGGGTTGTTTAAAACCCTTTTTACATAATATTCATGTTATAACAAAACTTATCATGCATACTATTTCTGCCTTCTTGTTTCACTATAATGTAAAACATAATTTATCCACTAAAAATTTTATTCAATTACAAGTTGTTTATATATATATTTTTCAAATAACATTCCTGACTATATAGAGGATAGAAGGGAAGATTATATTTACCGTCATAGAGAGAGTTCAAGAGATAGGTATTATGTTGATTTATATTTTAGATTGTGTTTTATATGCCTTATGTTGGTGGATATTTTATATGTGTAGACAAATTTGTTAAATGTGATTTGGATTTATAGTGACTCTTATATGATTTGAAAAAATATTGTGTAGTTTTTATTTCTATTAGAGATGTTAAGTAAAGTTTTTCTTTTTTATCCGTCCAACCATCCGTTCCCATCTTATTCCAAGCTTCTGGGCCAGGTTGTGACAAGATCTTCACACACATCAAATCCAAATGTAAATTGTCACAACCCGAATGGGAAGCTTAAATACCAAGACGAAAATGAACGATCGAACGGATAAGAAAAACTTTACTTGAACACATCCAATAGAATATAACTACACAATACTTTTCAAGTTTATAAGAGTCACTACAAATCTAAATCACATTTAATAAATTTATCTACAAGTACAAATTATCCATCAATTGAAGTCAGATAAAACATAATCTAAAACATAAAATAAAATAATACCTATCTCTTAAATTCTCTCTACGATTGTAAATATAATATTTCCTTCTATTTTTATTTAATTTCAAAAGTTACCTAAAAAATATAAAACAACTTGTAATTAAATATTATTGTGTGTAAATTATATTTCTAAACTATAATAAAACAAGATTATAGAATTAATATGCATGATAAATCCACCATAAATATGAACAGTATGCAAAGTGCGTTTAAACAATCCAATATACAAGAGATAGATGAAATAAATATTTCTTATAAATTTTATTTTCTAATTTATAAAACATTACAAGAGTCACTGTCTAAGAACCTTCTACAGAAAGAAACCTTTTTCCAAAACTCATCTAAATGACAAGTAATCATTTTCATTTATTTTTATGTGCAAGAGTACATTGTGTAGCCAGTCAATACCATAATGGTGTGAACTCCATTCTAAGGTATACACATTCAAAACATAGAATTTATGAAGCTATCCATATTAACTCAAAATAATAAATTAGTTAATTATATACAAAAACATAAGTAACAGTATGATCTAACATTTAGATTATTCATTCAATATGAAGTAGATAAGAAAATAAATCACAAATTATATTACAGAGACAATTTCTAATTATATACCAATACATTCAATCACATAAAATAAGTAAACTTTTACAATAAATGTACGCACATAATTATTCACTTAGTGTGAAACTCCTTAAATCTCCTTCCCTTTAAAACTTATTTCTTTAATTTGAGTACCTATAAAAAAATACTGATTTGATCAATATTTAAAAATAAATTATTTTATTCTATTCATTTTTTCTCTATATTATTAGTGCATATCTTTTATTATTTGACGCTCACACTCATCAAAATTTTATTGTTTATTTTTCAATCAAGTAAATTTCGTAATTAATAATAATATTAATTATCATATTTATTAACTATTGATTTATTTAACATACACAACACTTTCTATTTATTTTAAAACAATACCGACTCTTCATATTTTAATTTAAGTTAAAGATTTTCATAATTCTTTTCATTTTATATTTGCTTCATTTAATATAATGATATTTATACATGTACAAAATGTCATATAATACTCTCTAAATCCTATTTATTTTCTTAATATAAAAAATGTTAGGTGTTAAAGTGACTAAATATAAATAAACTTAATTTACTTTCATTTAATATTTATCATTCCTCTTAAAATGAATCATAATTAATTAACGGTATTATAAATTAGCATAGGTTTAAGGTTTCATTTATTTTGCAATTATAATTCTATGATAATTAAACTAAAAATATGGTTGGCATGGTGCATAAATCAAACTACTCATTGTTCTACAAACTCATAAATTTTTATCATATTTAATATGAGTAAACATACATCATATAAAATTTAAAATCATCGAATCAGACCTATAAATTTGAAAGGTTCATCAATCGCCTTTGAATCTCTCGCCTTCACTTCAATCTCGAATATTTTTAATAATCATTATTTAAGATTGAATAAAGATTTCATAATTTATAATTAATTCAAAATTCAAAAATCAAAATTTCAATTTAAAATTACTAAATTCTTACCTTATAAAATGACTATTCTCAATTTACCCTATAAAACAAACTATAATTTCTTTTTCTATCGTGTGTTGGGAGTTCAGTTTCGATAAAGACCGAAGCCGCATGCCCCTTTGATTATTCTAATTGCGGCCAACCGACGCACCGATCCAAGAATAAAATTTTTTCTGGTTATTACATAAATCCTCCACTGCTATTATGCTTAACACAATCTTGGTGATTGTCATCTTGACTACGAGAGAGAAAATATGTGTAATCGACTCCTTCTATTGAAATCCCTTCACAATAAGCCTTGTCTTGTACTTATACCATCAGGTAGCTTTGCTAAATCACATATCTAATTTGACATGAGAGACAACATCTCGTCATCCATGGCACGCTCCCACTAATTTGAGTCTTTTACTTGGATGGCTTACTCATAGCACTATAATTCACCACCATCAATCAATAATAAATGGTACAAGGAAGAAGAGTACCTTTGTGTCGATCATGAGATTCTGTTGGATCTCCTGACTTCAATGACAAGTATCTAAAGTGCTCCCTGTGCTTCTTCAACCTGAGCACAGCTCTTTCTTTTGTCATCCTACTCATCAACATCTTCCATGTCAAAATATTTGGTAGATTCTTCTAGGGTGACTGAAGAATCACCATAAGTTCCATTTTTGTCCATGTACATCTCCATTTCATTGAAAGTGGCATCCCTACTCCTAATAAACTTCTGATTCTGATAGACTAAAAATTTGTACCCAAATTCATTTAAACCATATCCAACAAATGTACACTTGACAGACTTCAAATCAAGCTTACTCTTGGACTCTACATAAACATGAGCATATGATGAATAACCAAATACTTTTAAGTGAGATAAATCTACCTCTTTGCCACTTTAGGTTTCCTTAAGTAAGCCTTCATTCAAACGTATTGAAGGACCTTGATTGATCAGATAAACAATAGTATTCACAATTTTCGCTCATAATGGCTTGGGCAACCCTGCATGTAACCTCATGCTCCTGGCACGCTCTGTGATAGTTCTATTCTTGCGCTTTGCCACACCATTCTGCTGCGGTGTTCTTGGCATAGTAAAACATATTTGATCCCTTTTGAAGCACAATAGTCCATAAACCTCTTATTATGATACTCGTCACTATATGATCTAAAACACTTCAACTTCAAGTCTATTTTATTATCAACCATAGTCTTCTATTTCTGAAACACTTCAAATACATTAGATTTATGTTTCAAGAAATACACTCATACCTTCTTGGTATGATAGTCAATAAAGGTGACAAAGTATGAACCTCCAATAAACTAAACTGAAGTAGGAACACATACATCTATATGCAGTAACTCTAGCTTCCTAGACTTCAACTATGAGCCACTTCTAGAAAAGCTAACTCTCTTTCACTTGCCATACACACAATCTTCACAAAAATCTAAATCTATATATTTTAAATCTTGAAGTTTGTTCTTAGAAAGGAGGGACTTCATATCTTTCTCGCTCAAATGGCCACAAAACTACATCGCTTTCTTTTCCAACAACTACAATGAATTTCGACGCAACATCCCATCAATATTGCCCTGAGCCATCGCCAATGCAACTTTGGTCACCTTCCACGAATCCTTTGTGACAGCGATCACCAACCCTGACTATGCAAGCTGATTCACTGAAATTAGTTTTCTATTCAAGCATGAAACATGTCTGACATCCTTCAGCTTCCAGACTGATCCATTTGACAATTTGATGTCCACATCACCCTTGCCAATAATGATGCAATCCTTATTGTCTCTCAAGTATATCTTCTCTAAATCACCTTGAGTATGATTTCTAAATACCCCTTATTCAAACTAGTATAAAAAGAGGCACCTGAATTGACGATTCATGATTCAATACTATCTAGAGTCACCTTAGGTTTCATCTGTAGAGATATTTGTAGATTGACTCCTACTTTGTCCTCCACCACCTAACTTCTTATGAGCCTTACACTCTTTGAAGAGACCTTTCTTCCCACAATTCTAGTACTCCACTTTGCCCTTTTCTCTTCATGGCTTGGATTTTCCTCTCCTTCACTTAGACTAGCTCCTGCTTTTGTTTTTGTCTAAACTTCTCCCCCTGATTTCAAAATCCAAGGCATCATTTGAAGTTCCCCACTCACATTCTTGCGAACTTCTTCATTCAACATCAACCCCACAATATTATCAAAGTTTAATTTCATATTACCAGAGGAGTTGCTCACCATAGTGACTAATCCATCCCAACTGTCTGGCAATGAAAACAAAAGTAATAGTTTCCTTACCACATCAGCAAACTTGCCAAATGAACACAACTAGTTTGCCATATTGTTGAAGTTATTCAAATGTTCAGCAACTAAACTTTCATTAACCATCTTCATATTAAAGAGCTTCTTTATCAAGAAAATTTTATTGGAAGCTAATAGCTTACATTCTTGTTAGTGCAGCCATAAGATCCATAATGGTCTTCTCATTAACAATGTTGAAAGCAATAGAAGAGAAATATGAGTCAAATTAAACCTGGTGTCATTCAATCGAGTACTTCCCATTCTTCTATAATTATCGATTCTAGTTTCTTGGCAACTTCATCCAGTAGCAAATAAAGTCTCTTTTGGTACAACAAATCCTCTACTTGCATCTTCCAGAAAAAGAAATTCGTCCCAATGAACTTCTAAATCTTAAATTTTGAATTATTGGCCATTGCTCTCAGTCAAACCAAACTTTCAAAACTTCAGGCTCTGATACCAGTTGTTGGGAGATAAAGATAAAACGTGAAAAATCAGTTCGAATGTTTTAAAGCATAAACAAAACAAATGAAATAAAAGTAAAAGCAATCACACAGAGGAACACTAGATTTATCATAGAAAAATTCAAAAAACAAGAAGAAAATCATAAAATCACATCACCAAGAAATCTACTATGAAAGAAAAATAGAGAATTGTACAAATTACACTGCACTCAAGCCACTCAATCACTCTAGGACACATCACTTTACTCTCACTCACAAGAGAATAGAGAAATGTTGAGAAAAACTGCAGAAAACTACCTAACTACGAAGTCTCCTATCTCGTAGCATCGCAACGCCACGATCCTAATGATTAGGCGGTGGCGCCGCTATCTTCCAAGTTTTTCTACATAGGTTTAAGTGTCACGGCACTACTCCTACAGCACGGAGGCACTGGCCTCTCTATCTCATCTTTACATAGTGCCCGGGTCCTAATGCGAAGGGATTGGCGTCTCTGTCTTCCTGGTGCAAATCCATGAATCTAATGTCGTGGTGCAGTCCTCTTGGTGTCGAGACGTTGCATTTTCTATCCTTCAAGTTGAGTCGTCTTGTTATTGCACCGAGGCACTTCATCTACAGCTCGACTAACACGGAGGATAATGGGCTAAGTTGACATTACATCTCGAGTTGATTGATAAAATTAGGCTCCATAAAATAACAAGAATAAGTGCATGAATAAAAAAAATCTAAGGTGTTCAATAAAAAAAATCTAAGGATAAAAAAAAATCATATATGAGTAGAATATTTATGATTATTGAAGTAGTCTATCATAAGAAGTAATATTTGATATAAGCAATGAAAGACCTCAAGGGGTAGGAGTTAGATTGGTTGTCAAAGTACGGTGAATAGTAAAAAGAGAACTATCTAAATTTCTCCAAGCACTGTTTAAAAAGATGTTCAATGTGACTTCAATCAGATAAAAGAAAAATATACCGCCCCAACCACAATTAGTCTCACATATTTCCCCTAAGACCTATAGAGGCACATATCAAAGTTGAGTGATCAAGAACCTTAATTGAAGAAATGAGGGTTTTAAGACAACAAAAAACTGGAAGAGAGTAGGCACAATATTAGGCATCTTGAAGTTATCCCAATATTCTAATTACAAAGTTTAATATGGTGAGTAGTAGAGAGATAACAGAATTTCTTCAAGCACTATTTAGAAGAATGATTAATGTAACTCCAACAAGGGGAAAAGGTACAACAACCATCATTAGTCCTTCCATATTGACCATGATTACCCCCAACACCTCTAGAGGCAGCCACCAAAATTGAGTGAACAAGAACCTTACGTTAAAGAGCGGAGTGTTTAGTGACAAAAAGAAATTAATGAAGGGGCTATAATCTAAGCCGAAGGCATCGAACCTTTCCTCTTCCAACAAACATAGAAATTACTGCTGCTTGCAAAGTTACAATGATACTTGGTAATGTTTAATGTGACTGCATCATAACAAATATGCATCTTCATTAAAGGATAACAACATGCATATGCATAACAGCCAAGAAGATATTGTTTTCTATCATGCACTCACTCTGTTGGAAAGTTGTAAAACTTTCTCACAAGAAAATTGCTCCTGTTGTTCCCCATTAAACTACAATTTGTATTCTGTCACATTGAATACTACACGAGGTCAAAATGTGGAAAAAAGTCATTTTTAAGCTCATTAAAAATAATTCTAAAGCTTCTCAAAGCTATAAATACCAAATTCTGCAGGATATATTTAGTTCATTAAAGCGAAATGGACATATTTTCATAAGAAATGGACAGAAGGTATGAATAAATAATAGGGGCAAACGACAAGAAAGTACTTTAAAAACCAAGTCTCTACTGAAAAAAAAAAAGAAACTGCAGCAACAAAGATTTCAAGGTTATGTACTTGCAGTGCAGACTTTCTGCTAAATATTCTAAAAAAATGGCCGTATGGAGCACACAACTTAATAGATGAGCCATTAAATGATCAACTTTGCAGGCGTAGAAGCTTTGTTACAACATGTAAACAACATATTAACTTGAATTCCTTAACAGAGTTATTATGAAAATAAAAAAAAAGGAAAAAGCATAGTAGAAGTGATTCCATTTATACAGGACACAAAATTCCAGAAAGTCACGCTTCAAGATAAATACCATGTATATTTGGAAGTTCTTGTGAAGATTGTTTGCTTTTGGCTATTCCGAGTGTCATGCCAACAGAGACTAGAGTCTCCAGAGATCTTTCACTATTTGCAATAAGATCCTCATCTAACTCTATGGAATCCTGCAAACAGGAACAAGGAAACATTAATTTGCAGAGTAAGTTTGACCTTGAATGCTTGAAATTCAAGAATATAAAGTTCAAAAGTATCCTCAAACCAGGCTTTCATCACATTAAAAAAAAATGTTTCTTTACATCTCTTCTATTTCTCATTAAATTTCGAATAAATGGGACGAATGTGATGATGCGGTCTTATCTCTGGCCCCCCAAAATGGGAAGAATTATACGATTGTATATTTGTTATGAAAAAAAACAATCTTATATCATAGCATTGCAGCAATTAGCATGATTCCCACGGTTACTAACAGATAAATAGTGTAAGAGACAACAAACACAGTAACCATCAAAATATGAGCGAATGAAAAATACCCTGAGGTTAAACGTTCTCATATGCTTCAAAATGTGGGAAGGAGCAGCCATGAAAAGTGTCATGCAATCGGAGTCTGAAACTACAAACTGAGATCGGGAAAGGAAGTGGTTTTGATATGCAAAGAGGCACTTTAAGAAATCTTGTTTATGCTTAGCATTGTTTCCCCTGTGCTGAAAACTGTTCAGGGTCCTCCAAGAAGTTACTCTAGCCTATGGCATCATTTACAGATTTTTTTTTGTGTGTTGGCGGCTGAAATAAAAAAAAAGGAGAGGGAGAAAGACAGCTCTAACCGCCACGTATGCTCCTCACACGTCACCGAAACCGCTCTAAGAACAGGAACAGTCGGACCTCGTTTGCCCATAAGAAGAGTAGAGGAGAATGTCGACTGGAGGCTAATACGCATACACCGACTGCTCCACACACGCACCCGAGCTGATAGGAAGAGTGAGAGGTCGAGGTAGAGGAACCTAGCCGAGAGCCTTTGCCGCTCGATTGACACCACCGATCATCCCTAGCCAACCCTAGAAACCGATCATCTTCTCCTTTGGGAATAGCCAAAGCACTAGGAGCCGAATTCCTTCCTTTGTCGTGCGTGAACCCCTAGTCGAGCCGACATTCCCGTGCTCGTATAAGAGAGCCGGCCGAACTCCCGCATCTCGCGTGTGCAGGAGCCCTAGCCGCCTGGTTCCTCACTCGGCCGGCTTGTCCACCGAACTCCTAGGCCTTAAAAAGAATAAAGGGACTAATCCCCAAACTACCCTCCCCTCATTAGCCTTAAATAAGTATAAGTGAGGGTATTTTTTTATCCGACGGCCAAAAAAATGATTTTGGAGATACAATTTCAAATAAAATTTAAAATAAAATTTATTATGATTAAACCTCTTACTCTACACGTCAAATCGAAGACCTTCATCGACCATCTTGAATTCGATGTAAGATAAAAATTCTTTCTCTATTGATCTTAGATTCAGAGCAAGGATCACAAAATAGAATACTTCTAAGCCTCCATCTTATTGAATTTAAAAAAAAATAACCCAAATTTAAATTATTTGAAATTTACTAAAATATAAATCCTAAATTTTGAAAACCTACGTCCGTTCTTAAATACGATTGAAAATTTTACGAAGACCTTCACCGTTGATTTTAGATCTGATGTGAGATGAAAATCTTCTCTCTGTTAATCTTAGATCTAAAGTTAAGGAAAAAAGTCTGCATCACATTAAAATTTTGTGAACATAGTACTGCAAGCTATTATACAATTGAAATTTCATAAATATTTTGTGCTTAATGATTTTTAATAGAAATAAAAAAATATCAAAAAATTCATAAATAAATAATTTAATCTGATTCATTAATCCACTTAATGAATTTAAGCATATCAGTAAATTCAAGATTATGCCATTCACATAAGAATTGATAAAAACTTTCCAAAATACATAAATCTAATTTTAAGAATAAAATGGCCACATAAATGCATAGATATATATAATTATAACCATTCGGTTAATCAAACATAATGTGTTAAGGATTGAATGCAATCTAATGATTAATATGATAATCAAAAGTGTCCATACCAATTGACATTCCAATAGATGTAAGTCTAACTCACATAGGCATTAAAAAAAAATACAAGTCCAATCCAACGATATTCCAATTGATGTAAACCTAGTTATTATTCGCTAGGCGAACTACACATATTAAATGCATGATCTTCTAATAGATATAAGTTCAACTTATATTTGCTATACAAACATTATATATATCAATCACATATTCAACACTAGCATTCCAATGGATGTAAGCCTAGTGTGAACCTCAATCCATATGACATTCCAAAGGGATGTAAATTTAGCATAGATTCATAAATTGAATCCAACCCAAATTGGCACTCAAAGGGACGTAAGTCCAATCACTAGTTCATCATACAAACTTCTCTAAAACATGACATTCCAATGGATGTAAGCTCAATCACGTGTTTGCATTACGAACACTTATCCAAACATTTAGCATTTTAATGAAAGTAAGCCCAACCGAACTTATGTTTGCCATGCAAACATAACCTCAACCCAACATTAGCATTTCAAAGGAATGTAAGTCTAATCCTATATGACATTTTAATAGATGTAAGCCTTACATACGTCATCAATACAAACTTTATAAAATTGAACTATTGGATAAACTTATAAATTAAGTTTAGCTTAAATAATCCAATAAACTCTTGCACAATAAAACCTACAACAACTCTAATCTATTTGAGATATCTGAGACAAAGCAACCCATGAATACTAATCAAACTCACTAGATATTACGACTAATAACCCTCTGATGTTAGTAGACTAAAATAATGACAGTCCCGAAATGACAGAAGCATGGGATCTTGGTCGAGACTACCCTCCTTTTTTTCTTTTAAACAGTTATCCATACAACACCACTAAACACTGATTGCTATCAAAAATTTATGTTTATTTCTAACCTTAATTAAGAGTTTCCTCCTACTATAATAAGAGTAATTAACTATGAATTCTTGCATTCAAAAGAAATAGAACTCATATCTAAATAAACTCTAACATAAAATTGGAGGAAAACTAATTGAAAATAAATCAATCTGCCTCACAAAGAACGAACTCCCTAATATCCTATAAGATACCAGAGATTTTAAAGGTGTTTTTCCTGAGCCATCATTTAGGAAAAATCCCGATTGATCAGGTGAATTGATAAGGTAAAATTCAACTACTTTAACCCAAAAAAATAAAAATAAAAATAACTTTTTATAAGCCATCCAAAAGAAGCTAAACCAAACCAATTTTCAAATATTTAACTATGGCAAAATTCATTCATATTTTTATTTTATTAATTATTGGATTAACTTTATACTCTATGGAATACTATATTTGAATTTGAATGTTTTATTTAGATTCCATTTCATTTTGGATTGGATTATATTTGATTTAAAAATTTGAACCTTGTAAGATTATATTTGTAAATAAAAATTAATGACTTGTATTCTTGACTATCTATTATTGATATCTAATAAACAAAATTATTTGTGAGGCCAATTTAGCACTTTTCTAATCCAAATTGTGTGCGCAGCTAACTTCAACTGATGTAAACGAAACTTTTACATGCCTTCATCTTGATTTTATCTCATCATGCACAGAGTTATATTACAATGTACACAGCAGTAAAGCAACTTGTACTCAGAAATCTTATGATCATTATTTAGATAAGCTGCAAAGAAGTCATCATCAGCTGTAGAAAATAGAAGCTACAACATCAGCATTTAGATTATGAAAAAACATACCTTTTCAAACATGCATATTACAGGTGCTTCCTCCAAATGAGAAATATCCAAACTGACAAAAAACAAGAAAGAAATTTGGTTAGAACCGAATAGAGAAATCAAAGTCATAAGTTCATTACTAAGCAAGCGTAAGAGCGTAAAAACAAATACCTCATCTCCTTTGTGGACATAATCACCCTTCTTCTTTAAGAAAGTGATGCTTCCTACCATTGTAGCTCCAATTGCAATAAATGCTACCTATACCCAAAACCAAAATCTTGAAACTGCGGAATAGGAAACGGAACTACAAATAACTACCTATAATTTGATTAGGAAATGTTTGACACGTTTTCGGTTAATGTGAGCCCACCTGTAAATACAATATGCTACAAACTAGGAAAAATGTGAACTAATTGAACACCAGCATATGGTGGTAGGTACTGAGTTTAAAAAAAAATTGTTTAGAACCCTAACATACACACAACCATGCATGGAACTAGAAGCACATTTCGCAAATGATGTGCCACATGAATGCGTACAAGCAGAGAAACGGGAGGGTTAGCCAGCAAACATTTGTAATAAGTTGAATATGAGATATTTGGACAAACAATAATGATATAGACACATCTGCGCTGTAAACATGTGCAGCTAGTACTGGAAAAAAAGAAAATGAAGCCACACTAGCAAACGCAGAAAAATAGCTCAGATAGGTACAGATTGAAAATATAGTTTCTGTCAGCAAGCATTTCTGCATGGCGGAAATTGGGAGAATTGAAGGTTTTAAATCCTATCTGTCAAGTAGGATATGTATAAGAAAAAAAAAATTGTCCCCATTACTCGAGATTTACCAAGCTTCAATTAAGATTTTGCAAATGAGTTTTATTTTATGAAAGTAGAATTAGGTTAGGATCTTGAAATATAAGTACTCTTATAAGTAAATTAATGAAATTAATAGATATTATGGTTCATAGAAAAATAAATATTTTATGTGTTCAAAAAATTAAAAGAAGATTGATATTTAAGTTTTAAACTTTGGTAATAAATGAAAATGGTGTAATTATAGATAAAAGTTTGAAGGATATATATAATAATGTGGAGATAGAATTATACTTTGAAGATTATAAGATTATCGTTATTATCATCAAGTAGGTTTGGATGTAAAGAAAAAAAAATTTTGGATTAATTATAAAAGATTCCTCTTGAAAAAAAATTATTTATTGGAGGAGATTTAAATGGACATGTTGGTAGAGTAATAGAATATTTTAAAAGTGTTATGGTGGTTATGGATTTGGAGTAATGAAGGTAGGACTATTTTAGATTTTGCCTTAAATTTTATGATTTTATAGTTCTAATACTTTATTTAAGAAAAGAGAAACATATTATTACTTATAAAATGGATCTAAGAAAAACACAGATTAATTATTTTCTAATAGAGAAAATAGATCATTTAGATCAGAAAGATTGGGTCATTCAGTGAAAGTTTAAGTCAACATCGATTGTTAGTTTTAGATTTTAAGATGAAAGATTGTAAGAGGAAAATAAAATAAATTATTATCCCAGGATTAGATGACACTTAAAGAACACAAATAAAAAAAATATCTTTAAGAGCAAGTTACAAGAGCTTAATTTGGGATGTTAATAAGTTTAATATTATGTGAGAAAAATAAGAAGTGAAATTAAGCAAAGTTGTTAAAATGTGTTTGAAAATCAAAAGGAAAAACTTCTTTAATAAAATAGTTGGAGTGAGTGAAAGATAAGAAATAAGAAGCATTATTATAAAATTTGGTTTAGATGTAAAAACTTGGAGAATTAGGAAAGATATAAAGTGGCTTGCAAAAATTCTAAGAAAACAATATATTATGCAAAAAAAATTTAGCTTTTAGTGATTTATACAATAAATTACATACCAAAGAAGGTGAAAGATGTATGTATAAGTTAGCCAACCAAAGAGAGGAGAAGTAAAGACAGAAGGGTATATTAATGGATGAAGATAATAAAGTCTTTTCTTAGAAAAGATATCGAAAATAGATGGATGAGATATTTTGATAAACTTTCAATGAAAGATCTGAATGACGATTGATTTTAGCAACCTTAATACCAGAAACAAAAAAATAGAATTTTATTTTTATCGTCAGATTAGTAAATGGTTAGAAGCTTTAAAGAAAGCGAGACATGATATTCAATGTGTGAAAATGTTTAGGAGATCAAGGAATTTCTTCTTACAGATCTTTTAATATTATTTTAAAGACTAAAAGATGTCGGATGAGTGGAGAAAGAGTTTGTTGGTTCTATATTTAAGAATAAAGGTGATGCACAAGAGTGTGCAAATTATAGAGGAATTAAGTTAATGTGTCATACATTAAAATTATGGGAGAGAGTAATTGAGCATAGGTTACGATGTGATATAAAAGTTTCTCACAATCACATTAAAATTGGTTTCATGCCAGGTAGATCTACTATGGATGCTATACATTTGTTAAGAGGTTTGATGGAGAAGTATAGAGAAAGTAAGGAGGATTTACATATGATATTTATTGATTTAGAGAAAGCTTATAATAAAGTTTCAAGAGATGTTCTTTGGAGAGTTCTAGAACATAAACGAGTTAATATTGGTTATATTCAAGTCATTAAGGATATGTATACTAGAGCATTTGTGTCCAAACACAAGGAGGATTGACAAAATATTTTCCCATTTCAATTGGATTACATCAAGGATCTTTTAAGCCCTTATCTTTTGCTTTAGTGAGATTGATATTTAGGCTCTATTGTCCAAAATGATGGTGAAATAGATGGAGATGTTATTAGTAGAATTCAAGTTGGATGGTTGAAGTGTGAATGCATCCGCCTATTATGTGTGAAAAGTTCCACTTAAACTTAAAAAATTTTATAAGATGGTGGTAAGACGCAATGACTTATGGTGAATGTTGGCCAATAAAGAGAAGTATAAGACTAAGTTAAGAGAGATGAGGATGCTTAGGTGGATGAGTGGCTTTACTCTTAGAGATAGAATGCAAAATGAGTATAGGAAAAAGTTGGAGTAGCTCTAGATAAGATTAGGGAGAGTCGCTTGAGATGGTTTGGCCACATAAAGCGTCGACCATCAGATTGGAGAGTAGATGCATTAGATTTGTTTATGTTAAGAAAGGTAGAGACCTAAAAAGACTTGGTTAAGATGTATAAATAATGATCTTAGTATACTTGAATTAGATGAGAATACATAATGGGACACAATGGAGAGAAGGATTCATAGCCGACCACCTAGTGGGATTAAGGCTTGTTGTTGTTGTTGTTGTTTGGATGTTCTTAAGGCATTTACAAGAAGATGTACCTTAGTGTATGCTTTTTGCTGATAACATTCTTCTTGTTGATAAGACTAGAGAGGGAGAGGGAGTCCAAGAGAAACTTGAATTATGGAGATCAACATTAGACTCTAAAGGTTTTTGTTTAAGTAGATCTAAAACTGAATATATGGAGTATAATTTAGTTGTAGAGGTTCTAGTGGTAGTGTTGTGACATTAGGTGAACAAGTCATTAATAAGAGTGAGTGATTCAGATATTTAGGCTCTATTGTTCAAAATGATGGTGAAATTGATGGAGATGTTATTAGTAGAATTCAAGTTGGATGGTTGAAGTGGAGGAATGCATCGGCTGTGTGTGATAGAAAGTGCCACTTAAACTTAAGGGAAAAATTGATAAGATGGGTAAGACCTGCAATGACTTATGGTGAATGTTGGCCAATAAAAGAGAAGCAAAGACTAAGTTAAGTGTTACGAGATGAGGATGCTTAAGTGGATGAGTGGCTTTACTCTTAGAGATAAAATGCGAAATGAGTATGTTCGGGAAAAAGTTGGAGTAGCTCCGATGGCAGATAAGATTAGAGAGAGTCGCCTTAGATGGTTTGGACACTTCAAATCCAATTCTAAGTTTCCTATAAATGCAAGTACCTATAATTAATTACATCTCCCAGAGAGACTTTCAATGAAGACTAGTCGTTAGATCAGTAATAACAAATTAAGTTTAAAACTTAAAAAAATTATTATTATTAACTTAAAGCAAGTGATGCGAAAATGGTGTAGAGCCCAATCAAATTCTCATAGTTACGTCATCCCAAACTATCGTGGTCCTTGATATACTTAGTCAAAAAAAGTAATTGACCCAATCTAACTGAAGGATCCTTATCAGTAGCCATATATCGCATCATCTAAGGAGACTTTATAAACCTGATGCAAATATTTGTTTAAGAGACCAAATATAAGTCAACCTTAGCTAACAGAGCTTTGTACCCTATCAAGTATAAGACTAAAGCCATTGGAGAACTTTTGAACTACAATCATGATCGTAATTAAATGATGTTATTTTTACAACAAACCACACTATCAAAGGGATTTGGTAGTAAATATTATTTATATAGTGTCATTTGATAGTAAAATCACACAAACAAAGGATAGACTATGCCATTACTAGTGTGAGGTGGTTTGAGTGAGACCATAAACATGCACTTGATATGACATTGACTCTTCGTGAGCATAAGATAATATTTATAATTGTCACCCTCTGCAAGCTATTGCGAAAGGTGAACTAATTTTTGCTCTAAGTGATAAATTTCTTTTGAACATTTTGAATTTTAGAATGTTCTTAAAGGCTTTTATATTTTTATCTTCACGTAAAATAATTTAAAAATAGACTTATGAGCATCCCCTCCAATTGATATTTGCTTTCAACATGGCCATCATTGGGGCGATGATTTCATTTTATCATTTTAAACCCTATCAACTTTGCATACTTGCTGGCAAAAAATTAATTTTATAACTTGCATTACATATTAATTTATTTTAACATTCATTGCACCACAAACTTTATCAAACTCTATATTGCATGTAGATGATTAAGTTTGAAAATTAAAATTATGATTAAATTTCATAAATATAACATTAAGAATTTAGACTTAAAATCATCATTTTATTGTAATTCATTTGAAATTTTATTGTAAAACATCTTTTATAAGATTAAAGTTTTATCAACTCTAATTCTTACAAAGAGGAGAATTGAATTGATTAAGTGAGATTTACAATTATGCCTTATAAACAATATCTCATTCACAAACATGTTCAATACAATAGCCATTGAGTTTAATTTCGAAAGAGAGTTTGTAATTTTAAAATAATTGTAGTCATTTTAAAATATCTACATATTTTTCAAAGAGCAATTTGAATTTAGAATTTATCGCAAGTCACAACATGCTCAGATCATATATTTAATCATTTTAACACAAAAGTCGGAGTACATGTGGGTATTCTATCTGTTAATACACCTACACTAGTTGACTTTCTTATGTAGTATACTTACACAACTTTCAATATATCTATGCATTGCATATATTAGCTTTTCAATGCTAATTACAATGCACTTGAACATCTCTCAATTCATTTATATTATATAAACACACACTTCTCTAAAGTATGTGCACTATGCACTTGAATTAATTCCAGTGTGTTTATACCATCTTGTTTGTGCAAACTCTTCAACATAATTATATAATATATCTATGCACTTCTTTTTATAATACTTGTATTTGAGACAATGTATTTGAGTTGGAGAATATATCGCAAAACTTATGTATGACTTGAAATCATCCAGAAAATTATGATAATTACATAAATATTTTATCATTAGGATATAAATGATATTTAATTTTATGATCTTTGAAAAATTTTCTTTCGAGCATTTCCACAAAGTGTTGTTGATCTCATAATAACATAGATTCGCATTATACATTTAAGAAGAATATTCATCCTTCTCATTTAATTCACATTTTATTAAACTTTGAACATTTTACTAAATTCTAACTCATGAGTATTGATGAGCTTTCACAATAAGTCCCCTTCCAATTATTTCTTATTTCTATTCAATTCATTTAAAGTGATGTAAAGTGTCATTTAATTGCTCATTAGAAGGAATTAATTGTGTTCATTAACAAACTTGAAAGTATCTGCTATTATATGTATAATTGAACTTCTAAACCCATTGCAAGTCTTATTTGCATTCAATTTTATCTTTTTAATGCGTTGTACTTGATTATTGATCTTTTTTTTAATTATATCTTGCATTTTATTTTTTCATTTCATTACATTTATGCTCAACAAATGCTTATTTAAATGTTCCAAATGAGTTCGTTCAATGTTCCTTTCAAATGATATTTTGACAAAATTTTGGTAGGATTTCGATACCAACTCAATGCAATCCATGTGTACGCGGGAATGCTAAAAGCCTACCCGTTACACAAACTTATACATGACAGTCGGTGTATTGAGACACTGTAACTATGTCTTCAAAACAGTCTATGCTAGCTTAAGCACAATGAGGTCTTCAAATACCTACACAAATAACAATGAATTGGGAAGGGTTTGGTAAGAGTGGACTCCTGAGGCTTGCGTGTGAATAACGAAAAAAGGGTAAGGAGCTCCGCTTTATGCGATGGAGAAGACAAATCAAGGATAGCAAGAGATGGCCTGGGGAAGTCATTGAATGGTGAGGTAGATGTCAGAAAGAGGGAAGTAATGTGATTAGGCTATGCATGTTGTGGTCGACGATAGTGGAAGAGTGAAGAAACGGGAACGGGGGTTGCAGTCTAGAAGTGAGGTCAATGCCAAGTCGTGCAAATGAGTGGGCCGGAGGATCAAGCAGCCAGAAGGAGGAAAGATGATGTGTTGTGCGGCTCAAGTCCTGGGTGTTAAGCAGAGAAGCGAAGGCCATCGAGGTCAATGGCTTCTTGAATCTTGATAATAGGGAGATTAGAGTGTGTGGCTTTGTGTGCGACAAGAGGGAGGCGAGATTGTAGTTTTTCCTTGTTCACATGGAGAGGAACAAGAATAGGAGAGTAATGTTAAGGCTAGGTCAGAGGGAGAGCGGGATCATGGTCTACTGCTGGGTGTTCAATTGAAGGAGACGGACTACTGGGGGCACACGAGTAAGGAAGATGGTTCTATCAAACGAAGGAGAAGGGGAGAGCGAGATCAAAAGAATAAAAAGGAGGTAGGCACCAATTCATGTGTGTCATTTTGTGAAGGAGTGGAGATCGTGTGAGTTCATAGGGTGATGAGGGCTAGGACGTGGATTTCTCATATGCAGGTAAAAAAATTCTCTCATCTTTGTTTATTTGCCGTGTCAATATATGCAACCACAAAGATTTAGCCATTGCAGTGCAGGTCCAGAAAATTCCTAAGCACCAAAGTAAATGAGTCAAAGTCTTTAACTCACCCCATCAAAGCTTCAGACCTTCGTTAACTGTAATGTTTAGACAAGGGAAACGTCTTGACTCCAATCCATTCACTCATTATGTTCAAACTTGAAATTTATAAAAATAAACTCTAGGTTAATTTTAACACTGGTCTCCATCTCATTAACAAAGAAATTTCGACTTAAATCTCAAACCAACGAACACTTCTGCATGAGGAGTTTTCCTGGCAGCTCTAACTAACCAAAGTCTTAAGCATTCATGTCTTTTCTTTCCACCCCAAATTTATAATTTATGTCATATTATATTCAAGTGAATGGTACTGCATGTTTTCGAAAGGCATGGAAGAATACTAACTAGTAGCAAGAATTTGAGTTTTAGAACAGTAAATAGGTTCAAGTATTTATATGTTGTAAAATTTTGAAAAACAATGGACTACTCTAGTATCTACAAAAATTTAGGTTCCCTCAATGTGATGTGTCTACCTAACACTAGAGGAGCAAAGCACCATCCTAAGCACTCACTTGAGTGAAGTAAAATGTTACGTTTGGTCACAGATAATAAGGACGAGTGAAGATAAATGACGATTCAATGACTCTAGAAAATGCATGATTGAGAAAGGGTGAAAGGTAACAACAAAGTGGTCTATTCTTCAATTTGATAGTCTGATACTATCCAAGAAGTACATGAAAATACATGGAAATACAAGTGTTAACCTCCATATAAATTCTATAAATTGAAGCAGATACTGCAAAATTGATAAACAATGTACATGACGTCATGAAGATCAACTTTGAAATACCTCGATAGTCAAACAGACTGTCGATGCTTTCTAAACATCAAAATTGTGTAAAAAGAACCTTTTGCGATCGATCTGATTGCAGAAATCAATGAAGTACGAATGCGGCATCACATGAATTTTGATCAAAACATTCTGACCAACATCAAAATTATAACCTCTATTTGTGAAACAAATAGCTCTAATGCATCTGAGACGTTGAAAATAGCTAGAAGAGACACTCAATATTATCCACGAAAATTGATTAGGTCGTTGCACAAGAAAAATTCACAAAAATTATCCACGTGTGAGGCAATGACATGTATTTCGAGGAACACAAATATACACACACACCTTTCCATCTCTAAAATTCTATTAATCCCACCAGCCAAATCCTTATTGCACCATCCAAATTGCATCAAGCCCATACCCCAGCCAATGCTCTACATTCCCAGTCGCCCCATTTTATTAAAAAAAAAAAAAATTCTGAAGTAGTGCAGTCCTCACCCTCACATGCAAAAAACATCCTTAGCTATCATTTTCATCCTCATTTTTTCTAAACAAAGAAAAATATTGATTAATAAGCAAAATGAATACAAAGTCTAAAACCTACAAGAGAGAGGCTAAAATAAATCCTTCAATGTTAAAATCCACAAGCATCCAAGTCTTTTTGATTTCTTATAACTTACAAAGGCCAATCCCTCTACATTTTTTTTCACTCTAGTTTCATCAAACATCAATCCAAACTTACTCATGCGAGACCTTACCTCTCCAAACTAAATCCTTAACTCATTCTCCTCATTCTCATTCTCTGTCTCCTATTATTCGACTTTTCTCCTCTAAGTCACACCCAACACCACATATCTCTCCTCCCTCCTTCTCATCTGTGAAAACTCTTGCCTAATCTCCCATAATCAACATTTGGTGATGCTAACACCTATAACAGCCTTCACCAACTTCACCTCGACCTCCATCTCCACCTCACCCTCTTTCTCTTCTGAACATAGAGAAAAATCTCTTCCTCTCTCTCTCTCTCTCCCCCTCCCCCCCCTTTATTTCCTCTCTAAACAAAGAAATTCCACTCATTCATCCCTCTCTCTATCTAAAAACTCACCTCTCCTCTCCAACTCTCTCTCTCTCTAGAAAGAGACCAAACAACATATATTTACCTCGCAAAATCATCGATCTTGTCGGCATGACATCATCCCTAGTATGCAAAAGTAAAAATATAAAAAAATTCACAAATTTTTAATAAATTGCACGTTGTTACAATATGATTGTTGACCTCACTTTTAGAATGAGTTCTCAACTTCCTCATCATAGATTTAGGACTCTTATAGACACTAAGAGTTCCTTAATCTTAAAACGCTTTTAGTTATTAAGTGAACACTTAACCTAAACCTAGAGACTTAGAAGAATTAGCTACTAAAATAAGTTGTGTTAGGAACTTAGGAAGACTTGCCTACCCCTATAGCCTAAACCCCATCCATATTTTCCTTCTCAAACCAAACCTCAAATTCATACCAAACCAAAACTAAATTTCCAAAACTCATAATCAATCTCATGATCAAATTCAAATTTAAAATCCTTCCTAAGCTCTTTAATTTCATCATATGGACCTAGCCTTAAACAAATCAAAATCAATCCCAATTCATTTGATTTTCTCAAATATCAATTCAATCTGTCAATCAAACTATCAAATTCCAATTCAAATCAAACTTTAAATGATTTAATCCCATGATCAAATCTAAACTCAACCAAATTTCCTTCTAAACCCTTTTAACCTGCTCCCATGAACTTAGTCAAATTTGCTTCCAAATCACTCCAAACTCAAGTGATTTTCTCATGAATCATTTATATCTTCATTTATATTCTCAAATATAAATGAAATATAAATTCAAATAGCCAAAACCAAATCTAAAATCAAATCAAAATCCAATTTATACCCTTTAAAGCAATACCTTGAACTTGGTCAAATCCTATCCAAATCAAATCAAAACCAATGAATTTTCTCTTGAATCAATCATTCATTTAATCATCTATTCAAATATAAATGAAACTTATAATCATTAAGCCAAATCAAAATCAACTCAAGTCAAACCCAACCTAGCCAATTTGATTTGAAATATTCAAATAAGCCAAAACTCATTTGAATCCAAACCAATTGCAATTGAATTTATATATCAATCTCAAATCCATATATAAACTCAGTTAAATCAAACTGAAGTCAAAATCAAGCCAACTAAACCCAATTGGCTCACTTGACCTACATGAACCATAATTCAATTCAATTCAAATCAAAATGAATTAAGCCAATCCAAACTTCATGTCATGATTGTTGATCATCCTAGGTTAATCAATTATCATGAATTGGGTCAAACCAAGTCAACCTAGCCTGTTGAAAAAATCAACCCTTTAACCTATATGAACCCAAACTAGCCAAATTGCAACATAAACCAAATTAATTGTAACCAATGGCTCAAGTTCTTTCTAAATTAATTATTGGACTTGACTAAAGCTTTAATTTGAATAGTAATTAAGGCTTAATTTGGGTTTCATTGAAAACTTAATTAGTTTAATTACTCCCTAACTACCCAAGTAATTAATCTCAAATTTTCTAAAGTTGATTAATGGGAATACCCCTGCCTCCCATAATTTTCTTGAGATTTATTGCTTAATTACTTAAGAAAATTGCTTGTCTTAGCCCTAATTACTTTCTTAATTAATTAGATGATTAATTAATATTCTAAATAGCAAGAAACCATTAATTAATCTTGCTAATCATTGTGGAACAGTAAATAGGCATGAGGAATGAGATTATGATCTCTTTCCCATTCTTTTCCCTAAGTTCATTTCACTTGACTTGAAACTAATTAATTTGGGACTAATTAATGATTTAATTCATTAATTAAAATGACTTAATTAATCAAATTAAAATCATAATCATTCCAGAACTCATCTAATTAAGTTTTTTGGGTAGATCTTTAAGTAGTTTAATAACATAAAGCTATTTAAGAAAATTATGACTAACCAACATGTGTGGAGAAGCCATAAAAGTATTTAATTAAGTTCTTTAACCTAATTAATTATTAATTATGAGCTAATTGCATTAGGCCCTTTCATTTCTTAGGATCATTGCAAGCTATTTTCCATGCATATCATGTTGGCTCATAATTATTTAATTAATTACCTTAAGGTAACATAGATAAGGATTTAATTAATTGATTTAATCCATGCTTAACTTAATCAATCCATAAAATCAATCTAATTACTTTTTATTAAATCAAATTAACTCACACATATGGGAGATGTGATTAGGATTAGCAAATCTTTCTCATATTTCTTAAATCAAATTAAACTTAAAATCTAAGAAACTTTAGTTTATTTTAAATAAGCTTAATCAATGTGATTATCTTTAGGAATTAGTAGGATTGAATGAAATTACATGCTTGTGTTTTTTTATTTCTTTCTAATCATATTAAAATGTTTATGCCACTTGTAGTCATGCATTCATTTCTTTCAAAAATCAACTAAAATAAATGATTTCCTTTATGTCAAATTTATATGTGTTGACTTAATTAAAAATATGTGTGACTATTATCAATATTAAATAGAAAATTATTTTAAAAGTATATAAATCAACTATAACACAAAGAGTAATGATAATTATGAGTATTTATAAGCTTGTATATGCTTACATCTTAGAACATGTGATATGAAGTTCTCTTTTCTTTAATCTTCATGAATTTACATAAAGATATGAATATTAACAAGTGTATAGTTCATTTAAAAAAAAACACAACACTTCCTTGGGTTTATTCTTACGTATATCCATGTTAGAATTTTAGCTCACATGTATAAATAAATCAAGATACAATTCTTGCATGGTTTACATTATTATAGTTGTTTGTACACACATGAGTATTTAAGAATAGCGGATATATCTAGTCTGGATACCCGGGGACGGACAGCTTTAAGTAGCCCCAAGGAGGTTCCTATCTTGTTCTCCTGGTCAAACAGTGATGAAGTATTTGCTTATAACTTTTATACACGGCATTGCATTAAATGAATGAAAACCTCACCTTATTCCATATGCATAATTCAAAACAAAAATATAATTTTTGCATGATTTCCATTCTTATAGTTTTTTATACATCCACATGTATTTAAGAATAGCGGGTATATCTAGTCTGGACACCTGGGGACGCACGACCTTAAGTATCCCAAGGAGGTTCCTATCTCGCTCTCCTGGTCAAACAATAGCGAAGTACTTGCTTAGAATTTTCATACATTTGAATGTATATTTAGCTAATGAATGAGAATCCTCTTTTTCTATAAAAATCATTCATGCATCCTGCATTTAAGTGTGCCAAAAATATATTGTATGCATAGATATGTTTAAGACTAAATCATATGCATGCTACATATGATGAAAAAAAATGAACAAACATGTGTTGTGTGATAGTAATTTACTCCAATTAATCTTAAGATGTCTTTCTTATTGAATGAGATTATTTAAAGTGAATCTAAACCTAAGATTAATTAAAAATATATAGAAGTCATTCATTAAAGAGAATTCATTTAATTAATTTGCTTTATATGTGACTTAAGATAGGGATAAAAGAGAGTGATCATCTATTTTCTTCTCTTTATAAAAATTAGTTGTTGAGTGTAAACTAAGTAAAACAAAAGAAAATATTAAGTAAAATTTACAAATCAATTAAGCTACTTAAAGTGAAATCATCCTTTATAATTAAATCTTTCTTTACTTAGAAAATTATAACAAAGCCTACTTAAGGCATACCACACAAGCCTTAATACACACACCTTAGATTAAGTCACTACTTCTAGCTTTATGTTAGGGCAGTGCATGGTTTGATGTATGTTTTGTTTTGTGATGTATTATTTTAGACTGGATGTTAGGGTGCATATTTCATAAACTGGATGTTAGGTCACTATTAGCCTAATCATGTTTTCTAAAGGAGATTATGTTTAAGGGGTCGTTGAAAAATAAATATAAATGCCCTCTTTGCAGGTTGCTTAAGCCCCTAAGTATAATCCAAGTTAGGACATGTGGGCTTGGTTACTCATGTGCAGAGTGCTAAGTTCAAATTATAAATATAATTGCTTGGGTGGAATGTATGTTTAGCTAACCTCTATTTTACATGTAGTTAGATTTATTCTATCCATTTAAATGTAATTTTACAATTAGGAATTAAGATTAGTGCTATGGAGGAATTAGAATGAACATTGGCTAGAAGACTATGTCTTATGTGCCATGTGATGCCTTGAAGTGAGTCAAATCAAAGAAGCAAAGAGGAGGAAAGAAGACATGAAAATTTGAAGAATATGAAAACCCCCATAACATGTATTCATCTTTAATTGTGATTATTCTTTTGTAATCTGGGTTGTATAAGGATAGAGCTCGGCTACCCATTTTTTTCTTTTTATTGTTTATGACACTGAGACCGACCTTTATTCTTTTGCGATAACTATAAAATGTTTGATGTTATGTTTAGCTTGCGCATTAAAAATGACATGCCTTTTCAAAATTTTTTTATGATTGGTGATTTAATGTGTAGCCTGGATCCGATTAGGCTCTTAGAGAAAAAATATTTTTTTCTTACCCCAACTACAACTCATAACTAAATTTTATAAATAATTCATAACTTCACATAAAGCCTAGACATTAAATCAAGATAATTAAAAGATTTAGCAATCCCTTAGCTGTATGATTATATGTCTAATATCATACATGCATCTTCTACCACTCTTGTAAAAATGAGGGCCTCCGTTCTTACACGCATGGGAACCGCTTGACCTATGAGAGCAACTCCTACTGACGAAATTTCACCCTCTTCTCTCTTGATTTGATCCATAACTCATTTCAACATGCATTTAGGCATAAAAATCCTATAGCCTTTGTTAAAATGAAGAGTCTAAAATCAAATAAAAATTGAAAAAATTTGTATTAGACTAAGTCATTGTCATACAATTCATGCTCTAGTCTCTTAAGAAGTGAGTTTAAGGACCTTAATTTTCTTTCTAATAATAACAACCTAACCATCTTGCAAAATATATGACTTGACCACATGATTTTAAAGCATAGGAGTTAGCTAGCTGCCATTCCAGGCGGTTATAAATCTAGCAATCAGGTGGTTTACCCTCTCTTGCAAAATATTGAAACCAACAAACTTTTTTTCCACTCATTTGACATCTTTTTAGTCTTTAAAATAACATTAAAAAGATTTGTAAGCTAAGAAATTCCTTGATCTCCTAAACATTTTCACACTTCTATTGGAATATCATCAGATCCTACTATTTTTCACATTTCATTTTCTTTAAAGCTTTTGTAATAGCTGATTACTAATATGACGATAAAAATAAATTCTATTTTTGTTTAGGGTATTAAGGTTCTTAAAATCAATCGTCTTTCAATCCTTTATTAAAAGTTTATCAAAATACAATCCACCTATTTTCAATATCATTTTCTAAGAAAAACACTTTATTATTTTCATCCTTACATCTCACTTGACTAGATCTTTACTTCTCCCATCTTTGGTTGTGGCTTATACATACATCTTTCACATTCTTTGGTATCTAATATATTGTATAAATCACTAAAAGTTAAATTTTTTGCACAAATCAGAAGTTTGGAAAAATTTCGACAACCATCCGACATCGTCCCCACTTAGAATGATACATCAGGAGATCTGAGCCTACCCACCACGCTTATAAGAAATGTGTATGGTCAGTGTCTTGCAACATTACGGCCTAAAGTCTTCGTACCTACCGTACTTATAAAAAGCGATGCATAGGCCTTCAAGTGCATATGTAGAGCTTGATTTTTCAATTGAATTTGAATTTTAAGTTTAAGTTCATTATATTTAAATTTAGTTTAAGTTCCCTGTCAGTGTGAAGGTCCTGCTAGAATTTCAATAGTCTTCGGCGTCGTCCCCGCATAATGAGCTACATCGAGCCACACTTATAAGAAGCATGCATAATCTGTGTCTTGCGACACCGAGACCGAGAGCTCTTTATGCCCACCGTCTTATAAGAAGTGATGAATAGGCCATCAGGTATCTGCATGAAAGAAGATGCAATTTTCCTTGCCGAAATAGAATAATACACACGAGTACTTAATTTGCAAGTTTCTCCTTTACATTGGAACAACGTGCGCATGTACTTAATTAATTTTGGTATTTATACCTTCGCATGAATTTCAATGCAGAATATGACATGGAATTTGAAGCAAGCACAGATTTCGAGGCAAGGGTGAGATAGATGGGGAAGGAGTTCTCTCTCTCTCTCTCTCTACCTTTTTCTTTTGGACAGATTTTTTAGAAAGAGAAAGAGTAGAGAAATGGATATGTAGTGGGAGAAGGAGAGGGATTTGGAGGGTGGAAGAGAGATTGAAGAGGGAAATCTCTCTCTGTTTAGAGAGAGAAATCTCTCTTGGTTAAAGAGAGAAATAGGGAGTGTGAGAGAGATTGGTGAGTTAGGATTGTTGGTTTGAATTGGTGATGTGTTTTGGCACTTGGATAGATATAAAGAGATGAAGAGAAGCTTGTCGGTATGAAGTTGGGGTTTTGGAGAAGATGGCAGCAGCTTCGGAGGATGGGTAAGCCATGAAAAGGGCTGAGAGAGGAGAGTACAGTTTTGGGTGCTCGATTAGGTTGTTGGGGGGTTTGAGAAGGAAGGGTGAGTTAGTTCTGTGAGCAAAGATGAGGTAGGCGTTGTTGGAAGTTGTATGAGATGGAGAAGGAGAATATTGGAGCTGCTAATGTGCGTTGAGGAGGGGATTAAGGAGTTAGACTAGGTATGAAATTGGGCAACAGGGAGGAGAATTACGGGAGTGCCGGAGTTTGGCTTCATGCGAGGAACAGGTTACTGTGATGGCTTGCTAACAAGGTAGCTGAGAGGAAGCACGGGCAGGGAGACGAAGGAGAGCTACAGCTTCGACATGCTGAGATTAGGAATGGACGGACGGTAGCTTGTTCGTCGGTATGAGGGTTGGGCTGCTGTGATGGCGTGCAAAGAGGAAAGATGGGGAGTTCGGAGGCGACTTTGGGGAGAATCGGGATGAGAGCGGAGGAGATGGGAGGTAAATCGAGACTGAGAAGAGAATAGGAGTGGAGTGGGGAAGAGCGAGACAACTACGTGAATCGGATATGGAGGGAGTTGTGCATGGATTTGACGAGAATGGAGGGTAGATAAGCGTGGTATGGGCAGCCATTTAATGGGGCCGGACTGGTGGAGGAGATATTAAATGAGGATTAAATGGAGATTAAGCTAATTATCTCGAAACTAGTGCCGATTGTACTAAAATTCATCATGCAATGCCCCGTGCAATATGAGTATCGATTTTAGATAATTTCAACGTTTTGGATGCATCGATGCTGCCCATTTCGGATTTGGAGGTCGTTTGGTCTATTTTTATAACCAATTGGGTCAATTTTGACTTAAAATATGAGTTGTTACATCCACTTGCACAGTCTCAACCGAATTGATCATAGACAGTCTCAGTTGATAGGTTTTGATATTTGGTGACGGTCAATTTCACAAACAAATGTTTTATCGATTTCGTCATCGAATTGGATCAATTTCAGATCGAAATATATGTTGTCACATCTGCTTGCTCGACCCTCACACAAACACGTCTGATAGTTTCATTTGATAGGTTCTGATGTTTCGAAGAAAACACCGCGGTCAATTTCGTGAACAGATGTTGTTTGGATGCTATCAAGGCCTCGACTGCATGTGTGTGTTAGTGCGATCAGGTCAGTTTGAGCTTTATATTTTGATCTATTTTGACATTTTGGAAGCATTGGCGAAGTTCGTTTTGCAATCGAATCATTTTGATTGATTTTAATGACGATCAAGGTATTTCACCTTCGATTTGTGTGATATCGCGTCTATAGTCCATTGAATTCGTCGTGCTCATTCGATTTGACTTGTGTAATTTATGTGGAGATCAACATTATCACCCAGACTATTGTACCTATACCAAATATCCTCATTCAAGCCAGCACCTCCCTTGTTGTACAATCACCATCTAGCCCATGAACCCATCCAAACTTCATCCTGTAGCAATCTTGTTTGCACTTTTTATACCTAGTCTACCCAAGAACATTCACATTAAAATATCCTAATGATAATTGTGTTGACTAAAAATTACAATCAGAGGGAATTCTATCATAAAAATGCTCCTAAATTTCAAAACAAATTATTATTCAGTTTAAAACCAAATAAAATATAAAAAATTCAAAATAAAAAAAACCTAACTTTTCAAGTGAATTTACCTCCCAAAGCTTAAAGCAACAATTCATCCATTGTCAAATGTGACAAATTGAAAATTAACCTCAACTCACAATGCACATCTTCATTATCACTCTCAAAGATCTCATGCTAACAAGGATGTAATATATATCATATAACCATGTGGCTTTATCACCTAAAAACACTAAAAAAAATCATTATGAGTTTGGCCACCCAAATGATATGCCACAAAATGACATTACTAAGGTCATGGCCAAAGCCTATAAGTTCTTCAATGGTCCAAATCCATCGAGTGACAAACTATAATATGCACTAAATAGAACCCTATGCTAGCTAAGACTATATAAACAACTATCCCAAGTTTACAAAATCCCCCTGGATAAGATAATCCATAGATACTAATAGAAATCATTCAATTAGATTAGATCAACTACATCCTTTAACAAAGAATTTGACATGGTGATGACACCATAGAATCGTGATCAAATTCATCATCATTCCCTCCATTATCCACTCCAAGCTAAAGGCAGTATTGTTTTTTAAACAATTGCAACTACTATCTGCTAAGTATTTAGCGCCTAATGACTAGCCTTAATCGAAAGTTCTCTTTATCTCTAGGAACAAAAATTAACTATTAGGGCTGGCATTTATGAGAAACCTCGAATAAGAACATAAAGTCTTCACAAAATAAAAGAGAAATCTCTAAACAGTGTCATATTTAAAATCTAATTTTCCCTCTAAAAATTTCAAACTCGAATATAAAATATTCTTTAAAAAAAATCGGACATGATTTTTCAAAACCTACAAAGTTAACATCATTAGCCTTAACCCAAATAATTGGAGTCAAATTTATGAATCATAATTCTCTACATATTCTTATTTATTTTACCATTAACCATTTTGTACTTCATCCATATGAGATTTGATTTACCCATTCTTCCTTCTCAAACCTTCAAGATTCATTTTATATAACCATCTTATTAGTCATTTTTTAGAGAATGCACATATACAATTAACATCTATCTATCGTCCTCACACCAAAAAGTATCAAAGATTGACATACAATTGAGTATTCATGTGCCCATCTTTTCTTCATTGTTGCTCAAATTCAATGTTCTATTATAGAAGTATGTGATGTTGGAAAATGATAAAGTTTGGCTAAAGATTTTGCATTCTCACTCACCTGATGTACACCCCTTTTCTATTTTAGATTTTTCTCTTCTTTATTGTACATGCCCAAACAAAAAATTATTTATTGATATCCCATTTTCAATAAATGCTACTCCAATCATCTCTTCAATATAATCATTCATAAATCCATTCATATAAGTTTTAGTACATATTCATCTTAATATTGCCTATAAAACCCTTTTAATTTTTCAAGTCAAGTTCGAGTTGATCTGTCAACCCAAAATTAATCCAATAATGGCCCGCCAACTTGAATTTGACCCAATCTTAACCGGTCAACTCGAGATTAACCCGAATTTGACAAGCGAACTTGAATTTAACTCCATTTTTTACGTGAATTTGACCCAAAATGCATGCCTAAATAGATCAATCGGGTCAATTGGTTCTAGTCAATCAAGTTAGTGTCGGGGTTTTCAACCCGTATAATATTTGGGTCAGGTTCAAATCAAGCAATTTTGAGCCAGACCAATATCAATCAATGAACTCAAATTGACACCCCTACTATTAGTGAGATTTTTATTGCCTAAAATTCTACTTTTATAGAATAGCCAGCCTAATACTTATTCTATAAAATTTAACTTTAATATATATATATATATATATATATATATATATATATATATATATATATATATATATATATATTCCCATTATTTAGTATCATAGACCAAAAATTTCTTAAAACTATTACACATGTATATCATTTTATTTTATAATATTGATTGATCATTATTAATATAACACCTACTAAAATTGTATATCATATCCTAAGTCTTCATTCAACCAAAATGAATTTTTTTATCTTCACAATATTTTTCCATTATTATAGCTTTTTACTTACTTCAATAAGTGTCTTACTAGCTAGAACTATACATCTATGAAAAACATATGCTAATGCACCTCATTTTGCACATCTTTTGTGAGCATAACAAATACGAAAGTTATGAACTTAATATTGATCTTTGATGTAAAAATAATAATGTTATTACTTACTGTAACACAAAACATGAAAGTATTGTGATCGCAAAAGAAAAACACCTTTGAAAATCTTTGGCATCTTTATAAGATGTTTAGGGAGTTTGTTCTTCGTGAGGCAGATTGATTTATATTCAATCAAATTTTCCCTAACATTATGTTAGAGTTTGTTCAGATATAGGTTCTACTTCCTATAAATACAAACATTCATAGTTAATTACCCCTCTTACCGCAGTAACAGAGCACTCTCGATTAAGATTAAAAATAAATATAAATCTTTAATATAAATCGGTGTCTAGTGGTGTGGTGTTGATGAATATCTAAAAGGAAAAAAGAGGGTAGTCCCGATCAAGATCCTATATTTTTGTCATCCCGAGACTGGCATTATTCCAATATACCAACAATAAAAGGTTATTAGCCGTAATGTCTAAGGAGACTGGTTAGCAGTCATGGGTTGCCTTGTCTCATATATCCTAAGTAGACTAGAGTAGTTGTGTAGATTTTGTTATGCAAATGTTTATTAAATTATTTAAGCTGAACTTAATTATAAGTTTACCAAATAATTCAATTTCATGAGTTTACATTGCAAACATACATAGGGCTTCATCTACAGGAATGCCATAATTTGATTGATTAATAATCTGCATTACAAACAAACATAAGGCTTAAATCTATTAGAATGTCGTGTTTAATAAGATTGAAGTCTGCATTGTAGACATACATAAGACTTATATTCATTGAAATGCCATTTAAGATTGATGTTTACATTACAAACATAGATTGGGCTTACATCTATTGGAATGTCAAAATTTTATAGAAATTTGCATGACGAATAAGTGACTGAGCTTACATCTATTGGAATGCCAAAATTTCATAAAAGTTTGCATGGCAAACAAGTGACTGGGCTTACATCTATTGGATAGCCAGGTAGGATTAAAGTTATGTTTGCATGACAAACATACGTTAGGTTGGGGTTACATCTATTGAAATGCCATATGTTTAATATATAGAGTTCGCCTTGCGAACAAGTAGCTGGGCTTACATCCATTGGAATGCCACCTTGAAGTATACATTGCAAACAAGCATATGACTTATATCCATTGAAATGCCATATTAACTGGACTTACATCCCTTTGGAATGGCAGAGTTTTATAGAAGTTCACATGGTAAACAAGTGACTAAGCTTACATCCATTGGAATGACATATTAGTTTAATGTTCATATTACAAACAAGTGATTGAGTTTGCATCCATTGAAATGTCATGTTGGGTTTAAGATAGTTCAGAGGATGAACATATGACTGAACTTACATTCCTTTGGAATGCTAGAGTTTTAAGAAAGTTCATTATAATGTTCAATTGAATTTGTGATCACTTTATAATTAAAATAACCTCATGTTATTAGGTTATTTATTTATATTTGGATGCGTGATGTGTTGTGCTTAGTCCATTAATGATCATAGGGTTTAATCAATGATCATTAATTTCATAGGAATTGTCACGTGAGTGAATTATGCCAAATCCCTTTAGAGTGTCAACCACTTAAGTTTAAGTCTTCAAATACTTGAGTTTAATTTTTTTCACTTAGACTATTATTTTAATGTGAGAATAGTAAGGCTTAGATAGCTATGCTTAATTTTAATCTGGAAATTGAAAGTTAATTTTATTCAATAATTCAAAATCCTTTTTTATCTCAATTTTATGCAAAATATTAAGATTTTAAATTCAATAATTTTCGCAAAATTTCGGCAACATAATGACTTAACAGTGCTATAATCGCAAAATTTTAGTGTGATATGTACTCTTCTTCTTTGCTACGGATCCAAGATCAACAAAAGGAGGACTTTCATCTCGCACTGAATCTAAGATCGATAGCGGAAGTCTTCGTAAAAATTCCTAGTCGGATCCAAGATCAACGGACGTGGGTCTTCAAAATTTAAACATGTGGTTTATTTAATATCAAATAATTTAGATTTTTTGAGTTAATTATTCTTTATTTGGACAAAATGATGCTTTAATGGTATTGCATTTTTGCAAAGTAACATGTTCGTACTTTCTCCCATATTCTCAATTAAAGATTGACAGATGGAGGTAATTTCATCTCACACCGAACCCAAGATCAACGATGGAGGTAATTTCATCTCACACTGGACCCAAGATCGACGATGGAGGCCTTCAATTTGACCTGTGTAGTAAGAAATTAATTGTAACAAATTTTATTTCAAAATTCACTTGAAATCAGCACTTTAGAAGTCACTTTTTCCACTATTGGATGAAAATGCCCATAATTGACTTTTCTTAACACTTGAGGAAGAGGGGGTATTTTTGAAATAGGGCTTTTCACTCTCTTAAAATGAAGGAGGTTCGGCTAGGGCATATCACACACGATATAGGGGTGTTCAGCCTAGCTCGTTCAAGAGGGGGCGTCAAGCTTACCTTACACGTGATCGAGAAGTCGGCGGCCTGGATTGTGCCTACCAAGGATGATGGCAACTTCGGCTTCAAGCAAGGTAGACAGTGGCAGATAGGGGGTTCAATCAACTAGGACTGTCGAGCGGCTAGGCTTCAATCGAACACTAAGAGGTAGGTTTCTCCTTCTCTTCCTCTTGCTGTCACTATTGACACACATGGTCTTCACCTTGGACCGATACCAACTCCCTCTTTTATAAAGGAGAAAGTTGTAACTGTTCGCGCCTCTCCCCCTAAGCGGTTTTACAGACGTGGAATTGACGATTAGGATTATTTATTTCTCTTTTTTTTTTCCGTGAACACAGGAAGATGTACCTTAGTGTATGCTTTTTGCTGATGACATTCTTCTTATTGATAAGACTAGAGAGGGAGTCCAAGAGAAACTTGAATTATGGAGGTCAACCTTAGAGTCTAAAGGTTTTTGTTTAAGTAGATCTAAAACTGAATATATGGAGTGTAATTTTAGTTGTAGAAATTCTAATGGTAGTGTTGTGACATTAGGTGAACAAGTCATTAAACAGAGTGAGCGATTCAGATATTTAGGCTCTATTAATGATAGTGAAATAGATGGAGATGTTATTAGTAGAATTCAAGTTGGATGGTTGAAGTGGAGGAATGCATCTGACCTGTTGTGTGATAGAAAAGTACCGCTTAAACTTAAGGAAAAATTTTATAAGATGGTGATAAAGACCTACAATGATTTATGGTGTAGAATGTTGGCCAATAAAAGTGAATCATAAGACTAAGTTAAGTGTTGCAAAGATGAGGATGCTCAGGTGGATGAGTGGCTTTACTCTTAGAGATAAAATGCGAAATGAGTTCGGGAAAAAGTTGGAGTAGCTCTAGTGGCAGATAAGATTAGAGAGAGTCGTCTTAGATGGTTTGGCCACATAAAGCGTCGACCGTCCGATGGCCTGATTAGGAGAGTAGATGCATTAGATTTGCCTTATGTTAAGAAAGATAGAGGTAGACCTAAAAAGACTTGGTTAAGATGTATAAAAAATGATCTTAGTATACTTGAATTAAATGAGAATTTGACACATAATAGGATACAATGAAGACGAAGGATTCATGTAGCCGACCCAACTTAGTGAGATAAAGGCTTCTTGTTGTTGTTGTTGCCGTGAACACATTGATGAAACTGTGTATGTTAAGAGATTAGAATACAGCAAAAATGCTAATTTAATCTATGCAAACTTTAACAGGGCATTCAATGAGCATCCAGCTCATTCAAATCAAAAGCAACAATAAGACAAGAATAATTTATAAGAAAACCCAAATAGTTGAATTGTGACAATTTTCAAGTTTTGCTGTAGGAGTTTCGATAGAAAGAGGCATAACTATTCATTGTAAAAAAGATGAATGTAAATTTAACAGGCCAGAAACTGCCTACCTTTCCAAATTTAGATGTCGAAATGATCGAAAGAACCCGTTTATTTTCAGTGAAGACGTTGCAGTACTTACTGTTCACTGCTATAGGATTCACCTGGCAATGCAGAAATAACCAATAAAAGGAATAACAATCATTAAATTGTAAAGGGAATTCTTTTACAATTAGATGCAAATGAAAAAATACCGTATACAAAGAGCCTGGAATATCCACAAAAGCCTCAATAACTCCAGAAACTGGAACATGGAAACGATGGTAATCCTTTGGCCATACAACAGAAGATAAGTTAGGAAAGGCGTTTTACAATCTACAAGTAAGCAATCAAATTAGAGGAGACAACACCTGTGGAGCTAATCTAAATATCACCAAAGACCCTTCAATAAATTTATTGGAGCATAGTTCAGCTCCTAAGAGTCCTTGAACTGAAAATTTGCGACCCTGGAAATTGAAAAAGAAGCTAGAAAATTAAAAAAATTATTACATTACTTATCTGTGCACAAAAGCTTGCAGAAACTTAAAACTCCTTGGACTCAAGTTGATGAGCCTCCCTTAGGTATACTTTTGCAGAAGTAAAGAACATATTAGAAAAAAAACAAAAAATGCAGCCATACCATGGAATTTGGTTGAACTGCATGTGTAAGCACATACGCAAGCAAATTTGTGCAATTAATGGCACAAGAACACAAGGACATAGAATAATCATAAAAATTAGGACACAACACTCGATGGAACCAATATTCTTTTCATAAATTATTAAATATAAAATGTGAAATCAAAGTACTTAATGTTTAAATTTTCAATCAAAAAGTATTAGAAAATGAAACATAATATCATATGTTTCACAAGATTAAGGACAAAAAAATATTAGTTTGATTACAATTATATTTTAATATTTTATCAAATGTGTTTTATTTTAGTAAGCGCACATAAATGTTAATAACACATCAACGTAAGTATTACTCATTAGGTTTGACTTTGACAATATCAATATTATATTACCTACATAAAATGCCCAAATTAAAAAAATAGAGTATATTATTCAAACTTTCCAAAGAACATGAACACATTGACATATTACTAATTAAGCAAACGCACTACCCTCAATAAAAAAGGAATTTACCAACATAGCTCAATAGCTCACAAAAAAAAAACACAGCTCATCATTATTAAGTGCTCAGACTATGTATAAGTGTGTCTCGAACATGTTGGGGAAGTCTTATTCTAATTTTGGAAGAAAAAATATATCAAACATCATTTGCAATGTCAAACATATGTATAGCCATGTCAAAGACATTGAAGTGCATGTGCTTCCTAATGTGCAATTTATATGGGAAGTAAAGTCCATATGCAATAAAAAGAATAACGAAAAGTAAGAGTGCCTTCTCCAAAAATAATTCAAATGAGAAAAATATCAAAATGGTTACTGGACTATTTATGGGGGTCATTTTAATCCCATACTATCTAATGTGTTAAATTTACACCATTAACTACTCAAATGTCTCATGTATTAGAGTTGTTTATCCCACTAAGCTTTTAGTTCATCAAATATTACATTAGATACTAATTCAAGCAAGAGAAAGGAGCATGTGAAGCCTTAGTCAGGTGATCCAATTTTGTCATGCATCCTAAAGTTTAATAAACAGTTTGGAATATATGATAATGGAAAAGATATTTATGATGTAAATTGAAGACTACATCTAATATGTGTAAATTTATAAAGTTTATCAAAAGCTTTGTAACTCATTCTAATGATGTAAAATATGCACACTTTCATATTAATAATTATAATAAAATTATTTGGATAATCATGAGAATATAAGAAATGTATTGTCATAATGTAGGTAACCAATTCTACCCACATAATCCTGATATGAGAAGTCATGACAGGTGTTGATGAGAAAGTTTGATTAGATTGTCCGTCTCTATTATATCTCACGCTTGACTGATAGGGGAGGGGGTTTCTATTTAATTAATCATGTGTTCTCTATTATTATGGGTGGTCCTATTTTATTTTCCATTGATCATATCTCCACAATCCTCTTCATCTTATTCTTAGAGTCATTGCTCGTGTTTACTTTATTCATACTCCTCACTGAGGACATGATAAACTCTCACCTAAAGTAATTTAATGCATTTTTAGCATCATGCTTACACTCAAAAGCAATTGGTGTTACAATCCTCTACACAATGACTATATGTATCCACCAATGATACCTTTTATCAAACTAATTTTTACTTTTCTCACCCTTCATCTCCTATAAAAACAGATAAAAACTCCTGCATCTATTTTCCTACCAGTCAAAGTAAAGGTGTTTACTCCCCCTCCTTTATAAGATTATTATGTTCACTAGATAAGACTACTTCCCATTGGAGCACCTATTTCCATCTCATCAATTATCAAGCAACCACTTAAAACTAAGATCTTGGATTTACCTCTTCCTATCACTTTACAAAAAGGTAAACCATAAAAGCTAGTTTAAAAACATATTTGATATCTAAAATGTGGTCACACTGGCAAATCTACTGGCAAAAAAAATCTATCAAGATTACTAGCAGAATTTTTGACATTTTTTTCTTTCGAAAATTTGTCCAACATTTACTAACAATAATTTGCAAACAACTTAGTTGGATTCAAATGCAAATTTTAAGTTGAAAATCTACCGATTAGTCCAAATACATATCTGAGCATTCAAGCCTCTAATCTCCAATTCCTCATTTCTACCCAAGCCATAAGACAAAACCTCTTGAACATTACCCATTCCAATGCCACTTCTCACCCTAATTCAGCTCTCAAAGATCTCCTAGACACATCTCCTTCTTAGATTGGAAGGTTGAGCGAGTCCTACACCAACAAAGAAGGTTTACTTTGTCTGAGAATCCACCCCTCCAAAAACTTCTCTCATTTTTATTTTAAGTTTATTTTTTAAAATTTCTTATTTGATTAGTTAGATTTTAGGTTTGTTTATTTAAATAAAAGTATATTTGTTATTTTACTTCTTTTCATGTTAAATATGTTGTGCAACCATAGATAATCTAATTTAAAATGAGTGATATATATATCATTCAAATTATATTGTAAGCTCCAAAAATTCGTGCCCAACCCCTCGATGAAAGAAAATTTTTATTTATGTCAAGTCAAATTTTTAGAAGGCAGATGAATTTGTAAATAAGACATTATCCAGAGATTTCGCCCCTATTTTGTGAAGACTTTAGATATGGTTCTAAGTTTTCTATAGGCGCAAAAACCTATAATTAATTATCACTCCCTACGGTGAGAAAACTTTTGATTAAGGCTAATTATTAAGTTTTTAATTGCTTAACATATAGTAGTAGTAAACTTAAATTAAAATTTATGAAATTCATCATTATTGACTTAAGGTGTATGACCCAATCTAGATCCCATGTTTCCATCATCATAAATTGTCATGACCCCTAATCTACTTAGTCGAAGAGGTAGTCGACCCAACTTGATAAAAGGATAATTGCCATGGATTGCTTCATTCAAAAAAATCTTGTGGACCTAGATTGGTGTTTGTATCAAGAGACAACTTTAAGTCTACCTTAATTAACAAAAGATTTTTTGCCCTATCAAGTGCATTATATAATTCACGACTCAAATAGTAGAATAATTAGGGAACTTATAGGTTAGAATAGTGACAATAATTTAGTAGGGCCATTATGGGATCAAATCACCCGGTTAAAAAGCTCAAGTCGTAACCCCTATTTTTTGTGGTGTCATTTAGAGGTAAAACCACGCGAATAGAGGACAGGTCATGTCCTTTCTTACATAAAATTTATAGTGAACATAGCAATATATTTAACTTGATATTAATTATTTTGTGAGCTAACATTTTCCTAAATTTTCAACCCAATCAAACAATTGCTAGTGGATGAGTTTTGCTTTAAGTTTTAGATTATAAATTTCATTTTATTGTATTCTTTTAATTGAGATCTTTCTTAAACTTTAGATCATTGAACATTAAGGTTTCAAAGATCTTGAAATTAATAACCCCTTCGATTAAAATCTACGATCAACGCGATCATTATCGATGATAAATCTTATCAATCTAGCTTGAACGTAGAGGATCGAGTCCGTAATTAGAATATGTGATCGTATTTTCAATTTTCAAATAGAGGATTTATGATTTTTAATATGAAAGTTTTTTTATTAAAGCCTTTGACAGGTGAATACATGTGAAAGTAAAATTCATCTTTTAAAGATTGAATTCTTAATTTACATCCAATCGTGTCAACTATTCTTCGTGTAAGAAGAAAGACGATTGGAATAATTAAGTGGAATTATAACTCCGTCGTATAGGCAAAGCGGCTCATTCGACAGCATGCGTGTGCTTCAATTTTAGTATTGCGATTTTTAAAATAGCATATATTCCTTTAAAATAATTATCAATTTATCGATAGATCAGCACGCTCCTCAAAGCAATGTTAATTTAGGTCAATTACTATTTTAGCCCACATAATATCCTCAAATACTACAATTAAGCATTTGGCATATGTGTTGAAGCCCATTCAGGTGATTTAAACTTAAATACGTAACTTTCAGTGCACTTACGTTGTATGATTGCATAAATTTTGGTGCATTGATATTATGAACTCACATAATATTCTTTGTATTTAAATACCACATTGCAACAAATCTTGGTGTGACTGTATCGTGCACTAGTATACGATGATTTACAATGCACTTATGTAACATATTTGCATGTGTTTCAGTATATGTGTTATGTACTTGCACGTTTCTTAGCATAACTTACACAACTTTCAATGTAAATATTTGAATTAAACAATTATCTTGTGAAACCCCTGCAAATTTTAAACTTACTCAAATTTGGTCATTCATACAGAGACTTTATCATTAAAGTGCAAATGAAGTCTCCTTCTTGAAGTTTCAAAGTAAATGCCTTCTGTCCACTGTATGTACTAAATTGCAAATCCGATGATGTGGGGCATTCTAGGCTTATGTTACAGCTCAAAATGTTGCATATCGTTCATATTCATTCTTGAATTTATTGAGTTCTTGTTGTTCAAAGAAACCCATTCTTATATTCTTTGATAAGCTTTCATATTCATTGTATGTCTTGTATAAGCTCTTTGACCTTCTTCAACTTATTTGAAGTGAATTGTAGTATGGTCCAATGTTTATCCAAAAATCTCACTTATGCTTAATGATGAATTATTAAGTTTGTTATGAGTCCCTTTGATTCAATTCTATATTTCAATTCCTTCGACATGAGACATAGCAATCTAAATTTCATTGAGAGATCAGTCACATTCATCAGCAAGAAATCAAATCCCTTGATTTTGTAACTTTTTTTTATTTTTACATCTTATCCAATCATTAATTCATTCACTTTAATCACTTTTTGTCATTCGCATATATCAGTCATTTTGTCTGTTTAAATCATATATTAGTCCAAAATCTAATAAAACATCAGTAACATCTCGACGTTGTCCCCACATAAAACTGCATCGAGAGTACTAAAATCTTCTCACTACGTTTATACGAAGCATGCATAGTTAGTATCTTGCGATACTACAAATGGATGGTCTTCACACATACCGCATTTATGAGAAGTATCACATAGACCTTCAAAACCTACAAGTAAAAGCACAATCTATTTTTTTCTCCTTGCATTAAAGTAACATAAATGAATACTTAAAATTTAACAAATTTCTCCATCGTGTTGAAACAACACGAACGAGTACTTAATATTTTTTTATATTTCATATATTTTTTACATTTGCATGCAAATAGAGGTGGTGTCGAGATAGTGAATTTATTAGTGCAATATAATGTAGGGAAGAGAAAGAGAGGATGTGAGCTCGATTTGAGAGAAGAAGAGAGTTTGGGGGAGAATGGGAGCAAAGTTAGTGGTATGGACTTTAGGGACAAAAGATAGACTCTCAAGTTTACCTAAGTTGGGTTGCTCTTGCGCCGAAATTACAGAGGAAGGGGAGCTCGGAAAGCAGTTGGTTGACTAAGAGAATGGTCAACTAGCATGTTGGTGGTTGGGTGTGCAGGTGGCCGACATTGGGCTGGTTGTGATCGGAAGAAAACCAGGATGGATGTCGGACTTGTGCGCATGAACAGCAAGGAGATTGGCCTGTGTGGGAGAGAGGTTGTCATGATGAGTACTATGTGTATGGCTTTAAGGAGGATGGAGTGGCCCGCATGCTCTCATGAAATCGAGGTGAGGGTACCGGATTGGAGTGGTGAAAATGGAGAAGAAAAAGAGGAGCAGCACAGGACAGAGAAAGCTAAGATGTCCAGTGGGCTGGGCTCGAGCCACAAGAAGGAGAGATGAGGGTGAGCTAAGAGTCCACTCGGGTGTGGGTTCGACGGCAAGGACGCTGACAAGAAAGAGGTTATGAAGGGCTTGACAGCTTGAAGTGGCTACATGTGTGTATAGGAAGGAGTGAGCGAGCTAGAGGTTCACTAGCTTCGAGAGTCTTGTGCGGTGAGGGTCACGAGATGAAGTTGGAATTGAGAGGCAAGGCTTGAGTTGGTCGGCTAGCAAGGGGTCTAAGAGCAGGAGAGAAAAGGAAGTGAAGTGTTGAAGCGAGAAAAGGAGGAATAAAGGGATTGCAACGCATGAATCATTGGGGGGGAGTTAGGGTTAAGTGTTAATATTGAGAAATTAAATAAGATTTGATTGATTTTTTATCTAAATATTATTGGTGTAATAACATTACTATTATGTTAATTTTATATGAAAAAAATGCTTTTTTAGAAATAGGTTATCCATACATATTGATCCCTTGTATACTCTTATTTATCACACTCGTCTCAAAAAACCTGCAAATTTAGTAAAGTTTTCCCATGCAAAACAAACAATATAGGTGTCATTTCTAGAGAAATTCGAAGTTTCGAAAACAATGTCATTGTCTGTTTTGCAATTTGAGGTCATGTGAGTAACTTCAACGACCATCAAAGTAACTTTGGTTCGATCTACGTGACGTCGCATCTATTAATCATCATTTGCAATATACTTTATCAAATTAATTGTGAGGGATTTTATTTAAATTTTTATTATTATTATTTTTTTTTTTATGTTTCAAAGGCATTGGTATAGTCTGTTTTTAGACGAAGCCCATTTGGATGATATCAAGACCCTACGACTTTAGCATGTGTGAAGACAAACCTACGACTTGTCTTCTTCATCAGGTGGCCATTAAACAATGCGAGAAACTTCTATTAGGTAATTTTAGCATTTCTAATACTTCAATGTAATCTATTTTGCAACCAAACAACACTTCAAATAATTTTGGTAGTCATTGAGATATTTCAAACTCAATTTCTATGATGTCATGTTCATTCATAATCGAGCTCACCATATACAATCGATTCAGTTTATGGAAGTTATCTATAGGTCAACGATATTTTCTTTTTATTTTGATCATTTATTTTGTATATCACTAGATATTTTTTAAAAATATTTTAGTAAAGTTTGAGATCTAATCTATGTTTTCTTCATTATCTCCTTTAAAAATGTATTCTTTTATTTATATGATATTTAGACTATTTTTCTTAAGTGTAATTTATTTAGTAAAATTAGTTAGTGTAACCACTTATTTTATTTAAATACAATGTTATCTATGATCATCAACAAAAAATGTAAAAAATCTTCGTAGATTTATGGTGAAATTTCCATGATCCGAAAAGTGTTTCTAATGCCAGTTTTACCAGTGGACAAGAATCCACCAAAAAAACAATTGAAAAATCCAATCACCAACAAATTTTGGATATTTTCAAATATATTTTTCTATTAGAAAACCAATTTTTTCTGGTAGTTATACTCATTCTCCTACTATAATAAATAAGGGCCCTCATGTAAATAAGATACACTAAAATACAAAAATCTATATATTCTCTTTGAATGAGATCTTTGTCTTGACACTAGAAATATTTATATGGATGAAAATTCAATTTACTATAATGTCAAACTTCTAAGAAAATCATTCAGTAAAATAAGTTTCAAGCCCCTAAGTATTCTGCCCTTGGCTTACTACTCTTATGATTGTAGTTTATTGTGTTATCAACGAGTGATACCAGAACCTAACCCTCTTATAGGCTACAAATCTTAGAAAGGACCCATGACACACCCAATTGATATGAATAGTAATTTTTATGAAGCTTTTTCAATTTACCAATCACCTTTGTTTGAGAATTTCATTTTTGTTATTGGAAAGAATGCATATGTATTTTCATTCAAAGCATAGATTTATTATTTAGAAATATGGACAATAAAAATTCAATCCGTATGTAAGCGTTTAAGGGAAAGAACACAGTAAAGTCATCCATGGAGCTCAATATTGATGAGAAGGCATAACAAAATGATATGGCCTTAAAGTCGCATTCATTATAGATCATTTTCTAGTGTATTCAACCATATTTGTCATCTTAAAATGATACATAAGGTATGGGTGATACTTGATGTCACCTATGAGGGGCAAACCAAATTAAGGAGTCAAATATTAATTTCTTAAACATAACTACCAGCCTTTTAAGATGAAACACAATTAAGCCATCTAGGACATGTTACCCAATCTACCAAGATTACTAAGGACTTGATCTCTCTTAAATTTTTTTTCCTAGTAACAAGGAGCCTAAAAAATGAACATAGGCTTCAGGTATAACCAAAACCACTATAGAACCTCTTTTTTTGGGGATATATTTTTTCAATTCATTAACGCTTTGATTTTATGTGCTTTCATCTATGAATTTTGTATCACCTAATTCACCCCATCTTAGGTGTGTAACAGGACAAGCATTTGACTTGCATGCACCCTTTAAATAAAAACTAAAATATAATAAATAAACAAATAACAATCTTAAATAAAAGTAAAACAAAAAAATTTGTAAATATTAGACAACATGACCCAACAACCATAGATATTACTAATTTGTCTAGATTATGCCTATGTATCCTAGCACCCTCTAAGATTATTCCTACAAGTTACTACATCAATAAATCAAGAAACAAAAACAAAATCAATATCACTTTTAACACTTTACATAGGAGAAATTTCAACAAGAAATTCTTCTATGATCCATATATTAAGGTGTTCAAGTGATTTAGTAGTTTCATTGAATGTAAGGTACCTAAATTCAATATCACCCTTGAATTAATGCATTGCAAAATGTCGAATAAGGTTTAAACTTTCTTAACAATAGGGTATAATATTGCTGCATAGAATCACAAGAGCTATAATACAATAGATTATAAGGCAAATACATCAAAAGATAAAATTTCAATAAAAAAATAATATATTAAATTTAAGCAAATATAATGTTGTATAATAACATTTTGCGTACAATCACAACAACTGTAACACAATACACAGAAAATTTTAATACAACTGAATACAATAACATAAATAAGACAGCTACATCGCTATATAGATTTAATATTACTACATTTATATTACTATAAAATGTGTTCTTGAAGATCATCAAGATTGAAATCATTTTCCAAGAGATAACAAGTGTATTTTCAATTTATAACTGAGTTCAATCCATCAAGCTTTGCATTGATCTTCAGTAGCACATCCACTGAAAACATTGCAATGCCTCTGTACAAGTATTAGCCTCAAATAGTTCAAATCGATAACAATTTTCTCCATCATACCCTAAGCTCTATTACTAACCCAAGCATACATGCAATGCACAGTAAGACATCTCAAATGCGCCAATTCCAAAAGAGATAGAGACCAAAACAATGCATTCAAACTTTACTCAAAATTGTATCAAACATTGATTGAACCCTAATAAAAGTTTGACCAGTGTTCCAATATTGATTTAAACTTCTACGGACCATGGTTGAATCATTGATCGAAGCTTATTCAACTATTGTTTGATTTGAGCTTCAAAATACAAACAAGCTTAGAATAAGCTTTGAAAAATATTTGAACATGAGCTGAACATGTTTTAATCAAGCTTAGAATTAGTTTCAAGCAATGTACGAACCTAATAATCATATGTACAATGTCTTCTAAGTTTAGGATTCAAAGAGTAAACATGAAACATTATCGGAGACAACTTTAGAGTGTATTTCCTCGAGAAATGAAACGTGGACATATTTTCTATTTTTGAGCTTATGGCACATATAAAGTCAAATTTTCTAATTAAAAATAGTATATAGAAAACTAAAAAAATCATATTAAGAACACAATAAAACTTTAAAAAATAATAGTACATTAAAAACATTTAAACAAATAGTGGAAAAATTTATAAAAAAAAATATAAGACTTAAAAATCAAATGTACAATGCAAATAAAATTTGTTTAGGGAAAATGATGAAAAAAATCATTTGAAAGAATTTAATTTAATTTTCTAGAAGAAAAGAAAAACTTTACACAATAACAATAACAACCTCACAATCCTCCCCAATCGCATGCAAACCGCTCACAATTACAAATAGTTGACTGCTTGCAGGCAAATGCAACCCTTCTCCCTCATATGTAGTCACAACCCTCCCATGCGCCTCATGTCCCTTGCAATCTTCTAGCTTGCTTCCTACTACTCAAACCGTAGCCTCCTCTCTCTTAATTGACTTTTACTGCATATAAACTAAAAAATTTAAATCAAATATATCTTAATGGTTTTTTTAATTTTCTATTAGTTAATAATTTGAGATGTCCCTCAAAAGCCTTGAAGCATAAAATCTCAAGGAATAGCCTTGATCAAAAAAGGCGTAAACATCACATAGAATATAAAAATACAAGAATTGAAGCGGTTGCTAAGCACCTCATCCTAAGGGACGACATAAGGCATACGCTTTAAACACCTTTTTAAATCATGCTTCTCAACCAACCTGACAAAGATAGAATATTAATTTAAATACCTGTCACATTCAATTATGGATAAACTCAATAACTTTGAAATTAGGCAAGGTGGATCTTTAGACATCAGTTAGTTATCTAGCAATTGCATCTACCTAAGACAATGTTTAGTGAAAAAAAGGCTAAATGAATAAATCACCCATCAACACAAAGTCATTCTAGATTGATGTACATAGCCTTACCTTTACAATTGCAAGATGGTTATTTATGTCACCCAAAACCATAATCAATAAATCACAATTAAAGCAACCTAATCAATGCTCCAAGCCCACACTTTAGAACAAGATTGTCAGTGAACAGTGAAATAAAGGATATAACCTTTTATTAAGTTTCACATTCATACATAATTTTAACTAGAGGGATCACAAAACAAAGCCAATATATATATATATATATATATATATATATATATATATATATATATATATATATATATATATATATATATATATATATAGAGAGAGAGAGAGAGAGAGAGAGAGAGAGAGATATTGGGACAAAAAATGACAATACAACATTAAATGTCAATCTTTTGTTACATCAATCAATTTAACAAAAGAAAAGTGATTTTTACACCCCTCAAGGAAATATGTTTTAAACAACACTCCTTATATGCAATATAACATTAACAAATCTAATATTGGTCCATTATTTTGTCCTATAACGTGCTCCTCTTATATATATATATATATATATATATATATATATATAGAAACACACACATACATGCATCCATCCATACATACATGTATATATATATATATATATATATATATATATATATGTGTGTGTGTGTGTTATACACAAGGTGAGTTAATGTACGCGCTAATCGGGATATGTATTGACTTAGAAACATAAGATCATAAGATTAGTATTTCATATAAATTGTTGCCGTAAGAAAATTGTTATAAAAGCATAAAACATTAGAAGGAAAACATAAGATGAAAAAATGAAGGTACAAGATCAAATGTCATCATTTTTAGAAAAAAGTTAACACTATTAAAACAATTACAAAAGAGAGTTTACCATAAGATTTTTTTTTCTCATATAAACAGTTTCCCTATGAAAATTGCCATAAAAACTAGACCATATAATCTTCAATCAATAGTCTAAACCAATAGAAATAAATGATCACCTTAATCCAGAATCTTAAGCTGTCATCAACTGATTTAAATGCCATCAGACGGCAGTCAGCTGCACAAATAGCAAAGTCATCACGTTCCTTATAGGCAATCGGTCTTGCTTCAGGCTTTAGCTCTCTTATGAAGAATTCATTAAATGTCTGTATATAATAAAAAAAACACAGAAACCTTAAAAGAACGTAAAAAAAACATGCAATTTATGAGGAATGTGAAATGCTTCATCAAATATGCAACTGTTTTGATATCATGAAGACTAAATATTGAGCAGAATAACAAAGGCAAGAAGAATCCCTCAGAAAAGTGGTTTTCCAAAGAAGATTGCCACAAAATAAGGTATAAACTAAAAGGACTACATTTGTTGAAAAAACAAATATTTTCCAATGATAAGAACATTTAAATGCTTTGAAGTGCAGACTTATAAATGATACAGTGACAAAAATGTATAAGTTTATGCTCCTTGGAAAACGAGATATGAGTGTTGGACAAGCATTACATTCTGAGTTATGATGTTGCTCTAATTGCATTATTTTATTTTATTTTTTTTCTAATTTATCTTGATGTCACATGCATATGAGAACAGGATGTGATCATTGTTATTCAAATTAACTTGGTAGTGTTTAATTTATTGTTGAAACTATTTTGATTTAGCTCTCTCCTTGAATTCTCTAATTCATTACATGTTACCAATAACCTCCACCTCCACATTCATTCCATAAATCAAATCGAGCAAGCATGGAGAAATTGAATGATGATGATCATGATATCATACAGATGAAGTTCGAAAAAACTTAACTGTGATCGAAGTCGTGAAAACATGATTCGTTCACAAAATAAACTTCATCAATGCACCTAGTGCATCAAAATTATCAAAGAAGATTACCTACAATCGATTCAAAAAACATGATGAAGGCAAAGAACAATGTCATGTAACTCAAAGTCAAAATGATTCAATCACTGTCGAGACTACTCAAACGACGTCCGCATATGTGTGTGTGTGTGTAAAAAAAATCCCTAGACACCTCCAAAACTGCCTCTCTTATGTAGAGTCCAACCAAAAACCTTTCCCTCTCCCTTTTGATCTCCTCTACACTCCCAATGTAACCCACACCTCTCTACTCATGCGCAAGCTTCCCATTCCCACTTGTCCCCTCACGCAACACTGATGCAAGCTCCCTTCTCCATTTCACGTAAGAGTCGAAGCCTCCCCTTAGTCCTCCTCCCATCAAAGCCCATCGCTCAGGTCCCTCTCACTTCCGCTCACAAGACAACCTTGCTGGACGACTTTATCATCGACACCTAACCTCCTCCATTTCTCCTCTATAACTCCCTTCTCCTTGTTACCCACTGATTAAACCCCACTTACACTCAAGCCAATCATACACCAATCCTACTCTCTCACTCCACATGTAACCCTCTTTTCCTCACATCCCAATTATTTTCCTCCTTAGTATCCTATTTTTCTGACTCAACCTCCAAAGCCAAACACATCCTTCCTCACCATCCTGTCGCTAATTCACACCTCTTTTAGAGGGAATACTTCCTCTCATTACCTCTCCCTTCCCATCTCTCTCTCTCTCTCTAAAAAAGAGAGAACTCACTCACTCTCCTCTCCTATCCCTTTCTCTCTTTACACAGAGAGAGAAAGCTTTCTTTTTCTCTATAAAATCACATTTTCTATAAAAAAGAGAAAATTCCATATTTCTCCAATTCCCTCTCCCTCACTTCTCTCTCTAGAAAGATACTCAAAAAATATTTAATAAATATTCACCACACACAAATAGTTGCTTTGTTATCTCGATAGCCACCTCGCGCAAAGCTAAAATGCAAGAAACTTTTAAATACCCATTCACATCATTCCAACACAGTGAGAAAATTTACCAGAAATCTAAGCACTCATTCATATTTTTCCAATGTGATGAGAAAAACCTAGGTTGCACTTTTCTATAGTAAGTTTTGAAGTCCTATGCTCACTTTTTTAGCATGGTGGGACGAAAACTCTCAGCCATAGTGTCTCACAACACTAACCATGCATCTTTTTAAATGTAATGAGAAGACCCACCACTCTCATTATAGCTCCTTATACAGGGAAGATGCCATGATGCTGCCAAAACACTGTTGAACATCACAGTTATATGAGACTACAACAAGACCAAATAAAATCACCTATAAACTTGAATTAAAATTAAAGCTAAATATGAAAGTTCTAAAGTCCGTATATAAAAGTAAACTTGCAAGAATTAAACCCAAAATGACACTTAAAAAAGACTTCAAATGAACTTGAAAACTCACACTTAAACGATGAACAGAATTTCCCCGCACTCAAAACTTTCAAACCACAATGAACTAAATAAAACTTGAATAAAATGAACTAAATGAATCCTTTTATTTATAGTTGAAGCAAGATGCCTTGTGGGGCCCATCAAATAATATATAAATCATATAAAAATAAATCTAGCTGTTTTCAAAAAATAAAAAAGTGAGACATCACTGAATTTATACAAATGCCAATGAATTTACAACACAATTATATGAGCTAACAAAAAGGCAATTATTTTGAAAGTTCAAAGGGGTGATCTAAAATGAATTGTGTTGTCTCGAGATTCATGCAAAAACTTTAAAGCTTAAGCAAATAATCAAAGTAAATCATTTTCATGTCGTGCGAGAAACACAAGAGAACTCCAAGTTCGACCATTGTCTCAAAAAACGTGCAATTGCATCACATAAGAATATTGAAAGGCGTGCTAATGCACCACATAATAGCACCAAAATTCATATAAAAGTGTTATATAGACGCATCGAAAATTGTGTAATGTTAGCGTACCAAATTTTGTGCAATCATACAATGCAAGTGCACCAAAAATTATGTAACAAACTTGAAAAACTTGCATGTGTCCGCCACAAGTGCTAAAAGCCTAAATCTGTTGTTTGAGAATATGCAAGTTAAAAGTGAAATTGATCCAAACTTCTTGCATTGGAAAGCTAGCAAATATTTTGAAATATCAACAATCATTATAAAAATATTAATGTCCTTTAAATTTTAAAATTAATACATATGCATGCTCTCTAGTGAGCCACTTAGTCTATACGATGGAGTTGTAAGTCCCGCCTGATCAATCAATCCTCCCACCTATAGGAATCGGAGTAAAAAAAAAAAAAACTAGTATCCTTGAACAATGCCTCAACTAATAAACTGCAATGAAATAAGAAATAAAAATTGATTTGAACTCCTTAACTTAATTACATCACTCCTGTCTTTCATTTGGATAAAACCTTCAATGGCTTTATGAAAGAAATTTCATAGTGAATTTGCAAACTCCTAGTCTTGAGATTACAAAGAACAATTATGAATTTTAATTCATGGACTTAATCCTCTACTTACAAAAGTCAAATCAATAGGGTCTGTGATATGATAAATTTTCAAATTTTGCTAATCATATGCAAGTTGATAGCAAGCAAAGATGATAAAATGATGGTCGATGATAGCCGCGTTGACAAAAGATCTTAATCAGAGAGGTTTATTATTATCAAAATTTCTTAAAATTTTATTGTTCAATTATTCCCAATTTAAATTTCAATTAATTATAAAATAATTAAAAAAATCTTAATTAAATGATATTATTTGAATGAAATTTACCATTTGAAAACTTAATGCTAAATTGTTGTCATGACTGTAGCAACCAAGCTCTCTAATGATTTTGCTTCTTGAGTAATGAGGCATAAAATACATTTGATGGGGCAAAAAATCCTCTATTAGTTAAGGTCAACTTAAAATTTTCCCTCAAGCCAAATCCATTCTAAGTATATAAGGTCTTCTTGGACAAAGCAACCTATGATTGCCAACAAAAATCTTTCGATTAGATTGAGTAGACTACCACTTCTAACTAAATAAACTAGAAATCATAACAGTCAAAGATGATGTAACCATAGGATCTTGATGAAGCTCGTCACCATTTCCCTTGTCATCAACACTTTAAGACCAAGAATCATAATAGCCCAGGGATGTAACCATGGAATCTTGATCAAGCTCATCACTATTTCTCTTATCATCTACTTTAACTTAAAAGCAATGAATTTCAAAATCTCAAAACATACTATTAGTAGTATGCGTTGAGTTATCATCAGCCGTAACTACTAGAATTAAGTAAAAGTTCTCGCTCATCACTGGGAACATGAAACTAGATCTAAAGTCCTCACAAAATAGAGAAGAAATCTCTGGGTAGTGTCTTATCTGCAAAATAATCTGCCATCCTAATTTAAATGAGAGGCCAGGTGCAAATATTTGGAACTCATAATTACAATCCCTACTTCAAAGATCCACTATTTGCAATCTTAGATCTCGATACTATAAGCAATGCCACTTGTTGAGATCACTTGTTGACACACATATTGACGCACCATTCCTTTGGAAGAATTGCCACTAATTCAGAAAGACCATCGGATTCATTGAATCACCTGATGTGGATACTCTCTGTTCATCTTTGGTAAGTGCTACTACTTGGAAGATAAAACTTATGCGTTGGATCTCTTTAATTCTTGCACGATTAAATCTATGATTGAACCAAATATATATATATAATTACACTATACATGAATGGAAATTTTTTTTACCAAATTTTGAGAGATTCAAATCCTTTAGCCATCAAATCCTCAACAAGCTTTTGCAAGTGCTCATAATCGACTAGTCGCATCTGATAGGTTGATCGATTGAGAAGCAATGATCAATGGATGAGATCTATGGAAGCATATTGATAAATTGTTAGTCAATAACTCAAAATATCCTAAAACCATTGTTTAAAAAAGCATTCGAGATGTATGCCTCCAAGCACACCTCAAATTGAGGCGCATGAATAGCGCCTCAAGGCTTAAGCCTCACTTGGTCCAGAGAGGCTTACGCCTTGTTTAAGTAAGGCGTATGCCTTGAAGTGCTTGGAAGCGGTGCCTCACTTTATTTTTTATAATAATAATTATAATTATTTTTTTATAATTTTAATTTATTTTATAAATTATTATACCTATTTACCTATTTATCTATGTATCTCACCATCTTAATGAATTCTTAATTTTATACGATCTATCTCTCTCAGATTATGCAAATTAGTGTTAATTTTCTTTTCCAAGTAGCATGAGCTAGAATATTTCGCAATGACACATCTCTAAGACGCACGAGCTAGATTAATACCTCTATTTTTAATCTATTACTTTATTTAAAATTATATTAAATACATTATTAATTGTTATAGGGACTAAGAAGAAAATTGTGGTAATTTAATAAGATTTTGAATATGATGAAATATATTCTGAAGATGATAGTAACATATAATATTTTTATTAAAAATGATAAAATGATGATGATATTTCTGTAGATCTTGATTCTTATGATGCATTTAAATTTTAAGCGAGTGTTTATATGAAATATTATTTCAATTTATGTTTTATATTAATATTTGCAATTATGATTTATGATTTATTTCTTTATGATAATAAACTACAAGAATATATTGATAGTTTGTCATTTTTCTGATTTTTATTTTATTTATGATTTTTTCTTTTTCCAAGGCTTATGCCTCGCCTCACTACAACAAAATGCCTCAGTTCCTAATTTCATCTTTTTAAACATTTCCTAAAACACCTTCAAAAGAAGTTGCACTACATCAAGTATTAACTCCACTATCTCACTTCCTTCTAACACCACAAATGTCAGTCCCACTAGTGACCCACTAATGACCTGTAAAAAGGTGGCATGTAGTACCATGGCATCAATCTCTGACTAATCACTCGTTAGCTCGGACTTATTCTAAGGTATAATAAGTTTTCCATCTTTGGTGAATGAGTTGGTGTTCTTGTAATCATCATGAAATATTTTTCTTGTCATACTACTAAGGTCGGCCTAAAGAAATATGACAAGCATCTATAAGCACATTATGCCACACTTTCTCCTAAAACATATCACTAATAGAAGACTCCACCAAACACCTCTTTTCAACACTGATCTCATTCGCCTTCTTCATCCAAGTTAGAAAATATGACTGGAAATGCCTCAGAGTTAAGAGACAATCTATCCATTATTTAAGTAAACACAATATTTTCACAACTGCCTCAATCAATGATGAGGCTGCATACCTTTCCCTTCACGATGCAACAAGTACAGAAAAGGTTATGTCAAAGCCACTATTGCTCCCTTTGGGCATAGTTAAAGAAGTTATAGAATCACAAACATCTCCCCATCATCTGCAAGAAATTGATAATTATCTTCATTCACATCTTTCCTGAAATATTTCTTATCTGCATCCTCTGCTGCTCTTTGCCCAGTGAAAGAAATCATTATTCTATTTAGACAATTAGAGGTACAGTGTCCATTATTCTTCCCTTCATGGGCTGATTTAGTCTCACATGAGGTAGAATTTGAACCACCAGAAGGTGTTCCCTTACTACCCAACTCCATAATTGAACTTTGCTTGGAGGGTGGAGTGGACTTGTTGCTTTTGTGTTGTCTCTCCAACTTTAGGGCTAGGGTTTATACATACTGCAAAGACTAATATAGTTGTAACTACACGTTGCTAATATATGGCTTCAAACCTCTAAGATACCATACCACTTTGTTCTCCTCTAGCTACACCAATTCACATTTCAGCATAAGTTGTTTAAATTCAGTAATGTACTCCTACATGGACAAGTCTTTTGTTGTAGATTAAGGATCTTCAAGAAGCCATCATGTCGACGGTATGATTGAAGGTACTCACACCACATCTCTCTTTTTATTTTTAACCATTGAGTGATCTTGCTTCTCCCTTCACATTGCTTATACACTTCAAATTCACCCACCACAAAAGATGCGTTCCTTTTTAGTCTAATAATTGTCAACTTGACTCTTCTATCTTATGGAATGTATTTGTACTCAAAATATGTTCAACTGCTTGGAACCATGCAATGAACTCATTCGGATTTTTATGACCTTCAAAATCTAGTAACTCAATCTTCAACCCAAAATCATAGTCTCTTCTCCCATACTCAATGATACTCAATGACAAATCAGTGAAGAATTGATTATTCATCACTTGAGACTTCTTGGTGCAAAAGATTTTTTCATCTTCTCTTTATGGTTGGTTATCATTATGAATATTGGTAACTTCCCCTTTTTATCTCCTTTCAAATTCAGAAAGTCGACACTGTAATTGGAGAATTTCTCATTTTATATCTTCTATGTTAAGCTCCTCGAAACCCCTCTTTAATGATTCCTCCTTGGTGGCATCTAAGTGAGGAATTGGTGTATAAGGGTTTGGTTGAAGGTGTGGGATTTTGATTTTGAGTGGACAATGGGATTTATGAGTAGATAGAAAAGTGAGGTCAAATGGGTTTGGATTTCAAATGGAAAGAAGAGAATTGCCAAGAAGATCTAATATTGGATCCCAATTTGTTCTTCAATGATATCAAACCTTACTAGTGAAACTAGCATTGTGAGCTAGAGAGAAAGGGAAAAAAATAGGTATCGAACACTTGAGTATAGATGTTTGCAATTGAAATAAAATCAAAAAAGGGAAAAAAAACCCTAGAACCGGCTATATCTCACACTCCTCTCTGCGCCATCATAACCACAACATACGCTCCTCCACATCATCATAACCGTACGAGGAGAGGAAGAGAAGGAGAGCGTGAGTAGTTCGAGGCTTGTCTTCTATAAAAAGAGGGCTCGACCCCTAAGAGAAGGAAGCTAGATTTATCTTACGCACACAGACATACAAGAGAAACCGAAACCTACCTCAACAGCCCTAACCGATCCTCCTTGCGTGCTTGGCCGAAACTGGTTCCCTCTTCTTCGTCGTGTGGAGATGCCATCAAGCCCTAGCCAACCTCTCAACCACGCGTGAAACGAAACCCAACGTCGCTCCCCTCTCCCCCATTCTCATGTGAAAACCGAGCCAAGCCCTTGTTGATCTCCTTATTTCAAAAGAGATTATAATCCAAATTCCCAAATTACCCCTCCTTCATAAATCTAAGCTAAGAATAGGCAAGGGCATTTTCATCCAACGATAGAGAAAAAGGCTTTTAAAGTGACAATTTTAGGTAAAGTTCGAAACGAAATTTTAATATAATTAATTCCTTACCCCACAGGTCAAATCGAAGGCCTCCACCATCGATTTTGAATCAAGTACAAGATGAAATTATTTTCTTCCATCAATCTTAGAATCGAAGCAAAGGATAAGAGAGAGAGTTTGAATTTTTTTGCAAAATGCAACATTGTTAGACCCTCATTCTATTGAAATTAAAAATAATTAATCCAAATCTAAATTATTTGAAATTAAATAAATTACAACCCTTAAAATTGGAAGACTCGTGTATGTTGATTTCAGATATAGCAAGGAATTTTATAAAAATCTCTACTGTAGATCTTATATCCAATTCGAGATAAAATTATCTCCATCTATCAATCTTGGATCTGGAGCAAGGGAAAAGAGTGTGCATCTCACTAAATTTTATAAATATAGCATTGATAAGTCGTTACATTGCCGAAATTTATTAAAAATAATTAAACTTAAAATATTAAAATTTCACAAAAAAATGGAAATTAAAATAAAAAGAAATGATCAAACTTTGAATCATAAAATAAATATAACTTATAATTTTCAATGATTATAATTCGACCAAACTTAATGAAATTTAGGGATTTAAAATTAAATCATTAAATCAATTGGTGAGTTTGAACATATTGACACATTAAAGATAGCTTTCTAATAAGTATAAGTCTAATCTATGTATACAAAGCAAACATCCTCCACACATCAAACATAGCATTCCAAAGGGACCCAACCTATGTCTGCAATGCAAACATCACTTCAAATCTGGCATTCCAAAAAGATATTAAGTCTAATCATTTGTTTGTCATGCAAACATCACCTCATCCAAGTTGGCATTCTAATGGATGTAAGCCTAATCTATGTTTGTAATGCAAACATTAAACATTCCAAAAGGATGTAAGTCCAATCCAATATGACATTCCAAAAGGATATAAATCTAATTCAAATCTAGCTTTCTAAAGGGATGTAAGTCCAATCTAATAACATTCTAATAGATATAAGTCCAATCTATATTAGTCATGCAAACATTACATCATCAAAAAATGGCATTTCAAAGGGATGTAATTCCAATCTACTGACATTTCAATGGATGTAAGTTCAATCACTTGTTTGTCATACGAACTTCCCTAAAATTATAGCATTACAATGAATGTAAGTCATATGCATGTTTGCAATGCAGACTTCAATCACTCAGATCATAGTATTCCAATAAATGTAAGCCCTACATACATTTACAATGCAGACTTCATAAATTTAAATTATTGGGTAAACTTATAAGTTTAGCTTAAATAATTTAATAAACATTTGCACAACAAAACCTACACCACAACTCCAATCTACTCAAGACCTTTGAAGCGAGGCAACCCATGACTACTAATTAGACTCCCTGGGCATTATGGCTAATAACCCTATATGATTAGGACTATCCTCTTTTTTCATTTTAGACAGACATCCACACCACACCACTAACCATTGATTTATACTAGGGATTAATATATATTTCCAACCTTAATCGAGAGTACTCTCCTACTATAGTATGAAAGATAATTGACTATGGATGCTTGCATTCATAGAAAGTAGAATCCATATCAAAATAAATCCTAACATAAATCAATATGCCTCATAAAGAACAAACTTCCAAACATCCTAAGATGGCAGAGATTTTGAGGTGTTTTTCTTGAGCGATCAAGAGAGATAAATGAGGGACCTAAAAGAAATTTATTAAAATCTCTAAGAGAAAACAAAATATGAGCAAAATGTGAATCAACTAGAGAGATCTAGTAAAATCCTTCAAAAAGATTTCTCTCCCTAAAAAGTTCCTAAATGTGCCTCCTAACCCTTTATTTATAAGATTGGAGAGTTATAGGAAAGGCTACAACTACAAATTAAAAATATCAAAATCTATATGTACCAAGTTCTATATAGTACTCAACATTCTCATCATTCATGTTAGTGTTGGAGCTTCTTTGATCGATGATGTTCAAGCTTTTTTCTTTGTAGGTGGCATCGACCCTCCAATCTACCCCATGAACCTAGAGGTACTTACCTTCTTAAGCAAGTCACCTCCCAAATCTCCATAAGCTAATGAGGCTACAATCCCTATTGTACCACTTCCTACGGTGGCGCTAGTGTAGGTGTCATTAGGCTATACACCAACTAAATAAGCAAGCCCCTCAAAGCTGTGAGAGAAGGCAGCTCGCCCAATTTAAAAGGCTGCTAAGGTTTAGCCACTATAGAGGCAAAAAAAAAAAACATAAAGAGAAAGTCATTAACATCGAGTCCTCAAATAACAAAAAGAAAAAATGAAGACAATGAGGTCAGCTTCTCACATTGAAGCAATGGGTTCTTATACACCATGATGGTCGTTCCTTCCAGGATGCGTTCAGCATGAGCGATTGCATAAACTCATCAATAATCTAAAAGCAACTGGAATCAACTCCCTTATCAAAATATAATGCTTTTGAAAAAGAATGAAAAAGTCTGACTTTGCATGTTTCTTCTCTAAAAGATTAAAGTAATGAGTTAAAAAATTTTAAAAAATCTTTGTATATTGAGAAATCGAAAAAGAGAAGATATCTTATTAAATGAAAGATTGAATATATGCTTGAATTCACATACTCATGCTTCATCTGTAGAGTTAAAATATTTCATGCATCTCGGTAATAAAAAAAGCCATATATCATTTGAATGTTACGCTCATAGAGCACAAGCATTTTCAAAATCTATATTTATTTGGATACCAAAAGTCACAAATAAAGCACAAACTAATAGCATAAATCATATAATTCTTTTATAGAAGGTGAACCCAAACATGTTTATGTTCCAAAAAGTTAACATATAATTTTATTTTTGCAGGAATGCCTTTAAAGTGTCTATGCTCCTCAAGTAGGTTTGGAGGTAAGCTAAAAAAAAATTTTGAATGAATTGATGACTACAAAAAGATACCCTCTTGAAGAGTATTTATTGAGGAAGACTTAAATGGATATTTAGAGAGTGGTAAGATTTTAAAGATTCATACAGAATGGATTTGATGAATTAAAAAAGATAGGACTATATTAAATTTTGCCTAAATTTTACGATTTTGTAGAATGCTAACACTTTATTTAAAAAAGAGATAACATATTATTACTTATAAAAATGGATCTAAGAAAACACGATTGATTATTTTCCGATAAGAAAAAATAAATCGTTAGATCAGAAAGATCAGAAGGCCATTCCAGTGAAATTTTAAGCAACATCAACTATTAATTTTAGATTTTAAGATATAAAGTTGTAAGAGAAAAAATAAATTAAATTATCATTCTGTGATTAGATGGAGACACTTAACACAAATAAAAATATTTTAAGCTACAAGAAATTAGAATTGGGATGTTCATAGGAAGTTAACGTTAGGAAAATATAAATTAAGTTAAAATAAAGATGCCAGAATCAAATGTCTTTAATAAGAAATAGATGGATAAAGACGAAAAAAAGATAAATAAGAAGTTATATAAAACTTTATATGTAAAACCGAGAATTGAAAAGATATAAAGTGACCAGAGATTCTAAGAAAGAAGAATATACGATGAAAAAATTTAAATTTTTAGTGATTTATACAATGATTAAATACCAGCATGTGAAAAGATGACAAGAAATAACCAAAGAGATAGTGAGAGAAAGACATACAAGTGAGGTTATTAAGGATGAAAATAATAAAGTCTTTTCTAGAAAAGATATTGAAAATAGATTTATGAGATTTTGATAAACTTTTCAACAAGACTGAAAGACGACGATTGAACCTTAATACCCTAAACAAAAATAGAGAATTTCATTTTATCGTCAGATTAGTAAGAAAGTCTTTAAAGAAAATGAAATGTGGAAAAGCAAGAGGACCTGATAATATTCCAATAGATGTGGAAATGTTTGGAGATCAAAGAATTTCTTGCTTACAAATCTTTTAATGTTATTTTAAAGACTAAAAGACGATGATGAAGAAAGAAAGAGTTTTTATATATTTAAGAATAAAGATGATGCACAAGAGTGCAAATTATGAGAATTAAGTTAATGTGCCACACATTAAAATTATGGGAGAGAGTAATTGAGCATAAGTTACGATGTGATACAAAAGTTTCCCACAATCAGTTTGGTTTCATGCCAGGTAGATCTACTATGGATGCTATACATTTGTTAAGAGCTTTGATGGAGAAGCATAGAGAAAGTAAGAAGGATCTACATATGATATTTATTGATTTAGAGAAAGCTTATGATAAAGTCTCTAGAGATGTTCTTTGGAAAGTTCTAGAACGAGGAGTTAATATTGGTTATATTCAAGTCATTAAGGATATGTATACTGAGTGTACTTGTGTCCAAACACAAGGAGGATTGACAAACTATTTTCCTATTTCAGCTTGGATTACATCAAGGATCAACATTAAGCCCTTATCTTTTACTTTAGTTATGGATGTTCTTATGAGGCATTTACAAGAAGATGTACCTTGGTGTATGCTTGATGACATTCTTCTGTTGATAAGACTAGAGGGAGTCCAACGTAAACTTGAATTATGGAGGTCAACTTTAAGTCTAAAGGTTTTCGCTTAAGTAGATCTAAACCGAATATATGGAGTGTAATTTTAGTTGTAGAAGTTTTAGTAGTGTTGTGGTGATCAAGTCATTAATAAGAGTGAGCATCTGGGATATTTAGGTTTTATTGTTCAAAATGATGGTGAAATAGATGAAGATGTTATTATTTGAATTCAAGTTGGATGGTTGAAGTGGAGGAATGCATCCGGCCTATTATGTGAAAAGTTATATTTAAACTTAAGGAAAATTTTATAAGATGGTTGTAAGACCGCAATGACTTATGGTGTAATGTAATAAAAAAGAGAAGCATAAGACTAAGTTAAGTACAGATGAGGATGCTCGTGGATGAGTGGCTTTACTCAGAGATAGAATGCAAAATGAGTATGTTCGGGAAAAGTTGGAGTAGCAGTGGGAGATAAGATTAGGAGAATCACCTTAGATGGTTTGGCCACATAAAGCGTCCGTCCGATGACGATTAGAGAGTGATGCATTAGATTTGCCTTATGTTAAGAAAGTAGACCTAAAAGACTTGGTTAAGATAAAAAATGATCTTAGTATACTTGAATTAAACGAGAATTTGACACATAATGACACAATGGAGAAAGGATTCATAAAATACCCCACCTAGTGGGTTTAAGGCTTGTTGTTGTTGTTGTTGTTGTTGCCTTTAAAGTAAAATCAAAAAAAGCATTTAGTACTAAGCAATGAATGTTTAAGACATGACTGATGATAGAACAAGTTTACTACTGCAGAGTCAAAGAAGATGGATTTGTTGTTTATAAGGAATGATGCTAAAGGCAAAATCATCGACATTAGATCCATAAGTAGAAATTTTATAACTTTAGATAAAGTTTTTTCTTATAGAAGGATTGAAACACAACCAACTATGTAATAAATGCTTAAATGTTGCATTTCATATATCATAATGTATTATTAAAGATAAAAAAAATATTTTGTTAATTGATCATAGAAACAAAAATATTTACTAGATTAATTTGTAAAACTCATGCGAAGCAATTTAAATTTATTTTATTTTAAAAGCAGTTCTGATGGTATTTGATTATGGCACAAGAGATTATGTCATATTAATATACATACTTTCAATAAGATTGTTAAACTTGGCTTAGTCGATGATTTCCTAAATTTAAATTCTATTATAATTATCTTTGCAATGCATGTATTCATGATAAGTATTCTTTCAGAAATAAAACTATTATTTCTACATTAAAATCATTAGAACTTCTGCATATGGATTTATTTAATCTTGTTAGCACTACTAGTTTAGATGAAAAATTTTATTGTTTTGTGATTATGGATGATTTCTTCATATATACTTTGGTGATGTATTTAAAAAATAAGAATAGTGCTTTAAGGTTTTCAAAAAATTGTCAAATATATTTGAAGAGATTGAGATTATTTGATTAGTAGAATTTAAAATGATCATGAAGGTGAATTTGAAAATAAATCAATTGAAGATTTTAATGATGAAAATGATATTAGGCATAATTTTCCTGCTCCCATTACTCAGCAAAATGGAGTTGTTGAAATGAAGAATAAATTTTAAGTAAATCAAATAGAACCATGTTGGACGATTATAAATTACCAAAATATTTATTGGCTTAAGTTGTGAATATATGACGACCAGAATTTATTTAAGACCAATTTTAAATAAGACCACCTGTGAATTATTTTTTGGGAAAAAACTTAAGATTGTCCTTCATGTTTTTGAACGTAAGTATTTCATTTTAAATAATGAAAAAGAATACTTAGGCAAATTTAACTGCAAATCTAATGATAGAATGTTTTTACGATATTTTATTTTTGGAAGACCATAAGGAGTTTTTACTAAAAGAAGATTGAATGTAGAAGAATCATTGCATGTTATCTCTGATGAAAACTTTGTCAATCCTATTAGACATGGTATTGTTAATGATGAGATTAATAATATTAAGAAAATAAATTTGAAAGAAAAAGTTGATGATTCATTGCCTAAGGAAAGAAAGTGTAATAAGAATCATTCTAAAGATTTAATTATCAGAGATTCATCCCAAGAAGTTGTGACTAGAAGATATTTTAAAGATATAATTAATCATTCAGATTTTCTATCTGAGATTAAACTGAAAAATGTTGACAAAGTTTTAAAAGAACATTATTTGATTATTGATATGGAAGAAGAGTTAAATTAGTTTGTAAAAAAATGATATTTGAAATTTAGTCCCTAAACTCCAAAATCAGAATGTTATTAGAATTAAATGGATTCTAAAAAAAAAACTAAATGACTTAAGTTATATTGTTAGAAATAAAGCTAAGTTAGTTGTACAAGAGTAGAAGTTGAGAGGATGGATTTTAAGAAGTCCTTTGCACTCGTAGCAATACTAAAGATCATTAGATTGCTCCTTGCTTATAATTATTATAAAGATTTTTTTATTCAACAACAACAACAACAACAAGCCTTTATCCCACTAAGTAGGGTCGGCTATATGAATCATTCACCTCAGTGTCCTATTATGTGTCAAATTCTCATTTAATTCAAGTATACTGGTCATTTTTATACATCTTAACCAAGTCTTTTAGGTCTACCTCTACCTTTCTTAACATAAAGAAATCTAATGCATCTACTCTCCTAACCGGTCATCTGACGAGACGCTTTATGTGGCCAAACCATCTAAGCGACTCTCTAATCTTATCCACCGAGCTACTCCAACTTTTTCCAACATACTCATTTCAGATTTTATCTCTAAGAGTAAAGCCACTCATCCACTGAGCATCCTCATCTCTGTAACACTTAATTTAGTCTTATGCTTATCTTTTATTGGCCAACATTCTACACCATAAGTCATTGCAGGTCTTACCACCATCTTATAAAATTCTCCCTTAAGTTCAAGTGGAAATTTTCTATTACACAACAGGTCAGATGCATTCTTCCACTTCAACCATCCAACTTGAATTCTACTAATAACATCTCCATCTATTTCATCATCATTTTGAACAATAGAGCATAAATATCAATCGCCACTTATTAATGACTTGTTCACATAATGTCACAACACTACCACTAGAACTTCTACAACTAAAATTACACTCCATATATTCGCTTTAGATCTACTTAAATGAAAACCTTTAGACTCTAATGTTGACATCCATAATTCAAGTTTCTCTTGGACTCCTCTATAGTCTTATCAACAAGAAGAATGAAAGCATACACCAAGGTACATCTTCCGTAAATGCCTAAGAACATCCATAACTAAAACAAAAAAGATAAGGGCTTAAAGTCGATCCTTGATGTAATCCAATTGAAATGGAAAAATATTTTGTCAATCCTCCTTGTGTTTGGACACAACTCTAGTATATATATATCCTTAATGACTTGAATATAACTAATATTAACTCATTTCTATTCTAGAACTCTCCAAAGAACACCTTTTGAAATTTTATCATAAGCTTTCTCTAAATCAATAAATATCATATGTAAATCCTCCTTACTTTCTCTATACTTCTCCGTCAAACCTCTTAACAAATGTATATCATCCATAGTAGATCTACCCGGCATGAAACCAAACTCAGGAGAAACTTTTGTATCACATCGTAACCTATGCTCAATTACTCTCCCATAATTTTAATGTATGACACATTTAATTCTCTATAATTTGCACACTCTTGTGCATCACCTTTATTCTTAAATATAGAACCAACAAATTCTTTCTCCACCATCCGCATCTTTTAATCTTTAAAATAACATTAAAAGATTTGTAAGCCAAGAAATTCCTTGATCTCCTAAACATTTCCACACTTCCATTGAATATCATCGCCCTATTGCTTTTCCACATTTCATTTTCTTTAAAGCTTCTCTAACTTCAAATTTACTAATAATGACGATAAAATAAAATTCTCTATTTTTGTTTAGTATTAAGATTGATAAAATCAATCGACATTCAGATCCTTCATTGAAAGTTTATCAAAATATCTCATTCACCTATTTTCAATATCCTTTTCTAAGAAAACACTTTATTATCTTCATCTTTAATACACCTCACTAACCATCTTTACTTCTACGTCTCTTAACTTATACATACATCTTTTCACCTTCTTGCAGATCTAATATATCAGTATAAATCACTAAAAGTTTAAATTTTTGATAATATATTACTTACTTAGAATATCTACCACTTTTATATCTTTTCCCAGCTTTTACATCTAAACCAAATTTTATAACAATACTTCTTATTTTTTATATTTTCTGACACTCGACTCCACCATTAACTATTTTAAAAAGAAACTTTTCCTTTTGATTCTCCAAGACATTTTTTAAGAACTGCTTAATTTCAATTTGCCACTTTTTCCCACATAATATTAGCATGAATATCCCAAATTCTAAGACTCAGTTTCTTAAAAATATTTTTATTTGTTCTTTAAGTATCCCCATCTAATCCTATGATAATAATTTGATTTATTTTTCCTTTTATAATCTTTCATCTTAAAATCTAAAACTAACAATTGATATTGGGTACTTAAACTTTCACTTGGAATAACTTTACAATCTTTAAAATCTAAACGATCTATTTTTCTCATTAGAAAATAATCAATCTGTGTTTTACTAGATCCATTTTTATAAGTAATAATATGTTCATCTCTTTTCTTAAATAAAATATATGCAACTACAAAATCATGAAGAAAATCTATTATACCCCTACCTTCTTCATTAATCACTCCAAATCCATAACCACCACAACACTTTTAAAATCTTCTACCACTCTACCAACACGCCAATTTAAATCTCCTCCAATAAATACTTTTCTTTAAGAGATATCTTTCAGATTAATCCTCTAATTCATTCCAAAATTTTTCTTTTGAGCTTACATCCAAACCTACTTGAGAGCAAAAACACCGATAATATTGATAATCTTAAGATCAACAATAATCTTTAAAGTTTATAATTTTATCTCCACATCTATTAATATTTATAACATTATCCTTCAAACCTTTATCTATAATCACACATACACCATTTCTAGTTCGAATTCTACCCAATAATAAAATTTAAAACCTAAACTATCAATCTCCCTTTCTCCCCAACCCATTTAGTTTCTTGAACACATAAAATATTTATTTTTCTATGAACCATAATATCTATTAATTCCATTAATTTACCTGTAAGAGTACATATATTCCAAGATCCTAACATTTTAGTTACTGGACTAACTTCTTTGCCCGAACCGTCCATAATGGGAACCTTGCTTATTTAACATGCACTCGCATGCAGCGGTTCTGACATTTTTCATCAGATTCGATACAAAACCGCTCTGGGACGACCCAAAGATAACATAATGATTTAAAGGATTCATGTCATGATTATTTTACAAATTTGCCGACTACCTATCGCAACCCTCCACTTTTCACATCCGGACTTACGACTGGCAATGATATAAAGATTTTTTATTATTATAATTATTATTATAAAGATTTTTTTTATTATAATTATTATAAAGATTTTAAACTCTTTCAGATGGATGTTAAGGGTGCATTCCTAAATGAGTTTATTGACTAAGATGTCTTTGTAGGGCAACCCCTTTATTTTAATAACCTAAATTTTTTTTATCATGTTTTTAAATTGACGAAAGCTTTATATGATTTGAAACAGGCTTCTTGAACATGGAATGATAGGTTAAGCAATTTTTTGACAAACTATGGATTTAAAAGGGTAGAATAGATACTATCGTATTCCTCAAAAGTATAAGAGATGATATGATTATTGTACAAGCATATATGGATGATATTTTATTTATAAACAATAAAGAATCTTTATGTCATGAGTTCGAATCTTTGAAATCTAAAAAGTCTGAAATAAGTATAATGAGATACCTCAATTGTCCTTTTGGGTCTTCAAATAAGGTGATAAGAAAAGAGCATATATTTTGTTAAACTAAGTACACAAACGAATTGATTAAAAGGTTTAACATGAAGAAATTCAAGTCTAGTAAAACTTCTATAAGCCCCTCTAAATGAATCAGGCAAATATGTTGATAAGAAGCTTTACAAGAGTATGATAAGTTCACTTTTATATCTTACTGCTAGTTGGCCTGTATACTCACTTTCAAGTCAATCCTAAAAAATCTCATTTAACAACAATCAAACATATATTTAGTTATTTTATAGGAATTTTTATATTAAGCTTGTAGTATCCTAAAAATTATTTATCATGTGATTTGATTGCTTATTCTGTTGTTGATTTTGTAGGTCACAAAATAAATAAGAAAAGCACATGAAACACATGTCAATGTTTATGATCATCATTTGTGTCTTGATCCACTAGAAAATAGAACTATTTTATTCTATCTACTGCTGAAACTGAGTACATAACTACAGAAAGTTGTGTTGATCAGGCTATTTGTTTAAAACAATGGTTAGAAAACTTTGGCACTAAGTTAAAATACATTCATATTAGATGTTACAATACTAGTGTTATATGTTTAACTAAAGATCCTACTCATCCCTCACAAACCAAACATATTGAGATTCAACACTATTTCATTAAAGATAATGGGTGTGAAAGTGAATTCAATATTGAATTTATTAGCACTGATTCACAAATTATATATATTTTTATTAAACATTTACTTGAAAAATATTTAGCAATTTAAGAAGCATGCTTGACATATTAAATCCATCCATTTAGTTTCATGAATTTTACTTTTCATATGCTTACACATGTTCATTTCATTTTGAAGTTGCCCAAAGGGGAGAAGTAGATTGGTAGCTTGGTTGCTATTTTTTTACATACATACATTAAGGGGATCTACATGATTTATTTTGGTACGATTCACTTTATTATATGATTTATTTAACTACATGCAACATTATTTTAATAAGGTTGATGTAAGATCATTTTATACCTTTATCCTTATACACTATTAATATGACTTTGTCATCATAAAAAAAAAAAAGAGAGAGAGATTGTTAATTTCATGAGCCCCGTTACTCATTTATTTGCCCCGTTACTCATTTATTTGATTATAATGATAACAAACATATGATCGGATATTACTAATATTTTATTTTAAGTATTTCAGAAAATATTTATTAAACCCAACTTGATCGGTCTACTCAGGAAGATCAATTCAACTTGGACTTAGGTTTATTGAAAATTTTCTTAGGAATTACATAAAATGTCAATTTTTGGAACATCTCTTGTTAAATTATTTGCATTATTTTCAAAAAATCACAAAATTATCTTTTTTGAATAATTCAGTCACTTGAATTCACTAATTACTTATCAATTCCATCTTAAACTTGGTTCATTCAATGTTATATTAATTAATCTTCATACTTCATTTATTAAATTATCCCTTTAATTTAAACATGTGATATGAATTATTCTATTAAATAATGCAATTATGCTTTCTCTCTAAATAAATCTTTTTCTCTCCCTAATTATTCTTGCATTTATTTTAAAAATTCCATCATGATTTGGCCGAAATTTACATGAGTTTATTTCCATAATATGTTGATTTAAATTTATTGAATTATTGCATTAATTATTTTTATTGTTATATAATTTCAATTTCAAATTCTTTTGAATAATGCATTGATTTATTTCCAAAATCACTGTCTCCTCTAATGGAATTGTTTGGTCAGCCCCTCCTTATTCAAATTTAACTTTATTTGATGTGATTCAAATTGATTTAATTCAAACTTGAAATTGTTTAAGTTGGTATCTTTCATTTTTCCTAAATTCTATTTTTGGTAATACCTTGGTTAGCCCCCTCTTAATTTAAATTAAATTCTATTTGATTTGTTTTAACTTAGTTCAATCCTAATCAAATTAGATTCTATTTGATTTGTTTTGGTTGGCACCTCCTTATGTGATTTGTTTTAACTTAATTCAATTCAAGTTCAAATTTGACTGACAATAATCAAAACTCTCTTCAACAAGAGGCCGAGCGAAAATTTTTAAAGCCCACAATACCTTGAATGTACATCTAAGGTTCGTATGACTATGATGCCCAATAACTCTAATCTTGAGATCCAGAATAGTGGCAATGGATCAAAGGTGAAAGTTTGATTATAAGGAGGTGTGATTAGAGAAAAATATGAAACAAAAGTAATTATATGACCTAAGGAAGGAAGAGGCACTGTCAGACGGCAGTTTGGAAGTAGGGATAGCAATTTGTGGGAGATAGTACATGAGCAATAAGAGGGATCCATTACATGTGCTCGATCAAAATACAACTAAAGCACCACTTTCAAGAAAGAGAATAAAAAAGCACTCTAATAGAAGAAAAACAAAAAATAGCTCTCAAAGTGGAATAAACACAAGCTAAAAATGTCTACAACAAGTCTCAAGTAAATACTTATACTAGAAAGAATAAAAAAAACAACCTTGCTTTGAACCTAAACTAAGTAAATAGAAGCCCTTGAGGATGGGCTAGACAAGGTGAACCAAATCAAGGGGCCAAAATTAGATAGCATACGCCACCACCTACCCTGGGCAAGTAATAATGGTGGATCGAGCCCTCCCCCATCTCCCCCAAGAAAAGTTAAAATCTTTTTTTAACATTTAATTAATTTGTGCTACTTTAAAATTCAAGCAATATTTTTATGAAGTGACAATTTTACAAACAATTTTTAAAAAATCAAAAGAGGCATCACTGCTAGTTTATCTTGCAATAATTTGTCCAATTAGATTATTATGATCAACTAAATTGCTGACAATTTCTAGTTGGTTTTTAATCCGTTGTTTTATTTATTAATTTAGTTTATATTTAAAAAAAAAAAAAGAAATTTATTTCAATTTAAAAACAAATCTTATAAATTTTATGTGTTAATTTGAAGAGTTCAGGTTTGAAGGATTAATTTAGTAATAGATTGTAAAACTATCATTAACAACTGCTTTAAGTTTTTCCCAAAAAAATAAACAACTGTTTTAAGTATATTCTTTTTTTTTTTTTTTTTTGATTCTATTAAAATGTCAAAAGATCGGTTATTGGTAAAAAAAATTTGGTGAGATAAAATTTTACATATGTTAAAAAAATTTATCTCTTCCTCGTTATTATATTTTAAATTATATTCTAATGATACATATTGCATAATTTTAAAATAAAAAAAATGTATAAATAAAGTTATTAAAATTAAATTAATTACCAAGTTTAGATAGTACAAATGAAAGAAATGAACTAAAAATTTAAAATAAAGCCATGTTTGTGCCCCTGCCAATAAAAAAATTCTAACTCCGCCAATGGCATCTGACACCCTATTTCAATGGTGAGCCCATAAAACATTTGTCCCGGGATCAAGCCCTAGCATTAGTAGTTGAAAAACATAGAAGACAAAAACTTTGATTTATTATATCTAGAGGTTCAAACAAGTACAAAATTTGAAAGAAATACAAAATTCAATTTGAAGATATTATATACAAAAAAATAAATAAAAAGATGTATTAACTGGAAATCCAGAATATGAATTGTAGACTTTATTCTACTCCATATGGATTGTGTGGTGGCTGAACAAAAGATCTCAATTTGAATTGGAATGGAAATTTCCATAATTGGAAATTTCAATGTGATTGCAACAGGTATCACTTGATATTCCATTTGTGCATGGAGTAAAAATGGCAACAATAACAACAAGCCTTTATCCCACTATGAGGTCAACTACATGAATCATTCTTCTTCATTGTGTCCTATTATGTGTCAAATTATCATTTAATTCAAGTATACTAAAGTCATTTTTTATACATCTTAACCAAGTCTTTTTAGATCTACCTTTACCTTTCTTAACATAAAGCAAATCTAATGCATCTACTCTCTTAGCTGGGTCATCGAATGGCCGACGCTTTATGTGGCCAAACCATCCAAGGCGACTCTCTCTAATCTTATCTGCCACTGGAGCTACTCCAACTTTTCCCCTAACATACTCATTTCACATTTTATCTCTAAGAGTAAAGCCACTCATCCACCTGAGCATCCTCATCTCTGCAACACTTAGTCTTACGCTTCTCTTTTATTGACCAACATTATGCACTATAAATCATTGCAGGTCTTACCACCATCTTATAAAATTTTCTCTTAGAGCGGTACTTTTCTATCACACAACAGACCAAATGCATTACTCCACTTCAACGATCCAACTTGAATTCTACTAATAACATCTCCATCTATTTCACCATAATTTTGAACAATAGAGCCTAGATATCTGAATCGCTCACTCTTTTTAATGGCTTGTTCACTAATGTCGCAACACTACCACTAGAACTTCCACAACTAAAATTACACTCCATATATTCAGTTTTAGATCTACTTAAACGAAAACCTTTAGACTCTAAAGTTGACATCCATAATTCAAGTTTCTCTCTCTAATCTTATCAACAAGAAGAATGTCATCGAAAAGCATACACCAAAGTACATCTTCCTGTAAATGCCTAGTAAGAACATCCATAACTAAAGCAAAAAAGATAAGGGCTTAAAGCTGATCCTTGATGTAATCCAACTAAAATAGAAAAATATTTTGTCAATCCTCTTTGTGTTTGGACACAAGTAATAGCTCTAGTATACATATCCTTAATGACTTGAATATAACCAATATTAACCCCTTTTCTTTTCTAGAACTCTCCAAAGAACATCTCTTGAAACTTTATCATAAGCTTTCTCTAAATCAACAAACATTATATGTAGATCCTCCTTACTTTCTCTATACTTCTCCGTCAAACATCTTAACAAATGTATAGCAATCATAGTTGATCTACCTGGCAAATGGTGTAGAAATGACAAGGAGTTTAATTTGATTGTTGTTGAGATCTCGTGGGTGGCAGAGATAATGCAAGTCTTCTTCTCTAGACCTTTATACATGACTAAATTGATGAACATCAAGCATGACATCAAGTGAACCATGTATGAAAACACTTTAATTGAGATTGAAGTGGCTCAAACATTACACATGCACGAGGTAGATTTCATCAACACACCTTGAGCATCAAAATTAACAAAAGAGAGTGCCTCAAATGATCCAATAAATAATGAAGAAGGCAATAAACAATGTGTCATAAATCCGAGTCAAGATGGTTTGATCACCATCAAAACTACCTAAACATCATCCAGTCATGAAACAGACTTTGCCAAAACGTCCGGAGCATTAGAATTTACCAAGAGAAACATACCACATTCAATTGGATCAAACAAAACAACATCATGCTAATCAACCCAAAATTACTTCAACTGCTATCGAGATCACTCAAATGATGTTCATTTGTAAAATAGACTATATCGATACATCCAAAATATCAAAATTGACAAGAAATGGCACCCACTTTGCCTGAATACCCGCACAAAAGTTTAAAAATTGCCTACATGAGAGGTCGAGACACAAAGTTTGATATTTACAAATGACAAGATGTTGCGAGTGAAAAATTGATACAATTTAAATAAAATTTTAATCTAAAATTAAGATCAAAAGTAAATTAAAGTCAAAATAATTAAAATTAAATAAATTTAACAATTATTATTAATCATAATATATGCATAACAATATTAATATATTTAATTAAATTAACATTAATTAGATTTTAAGTTAATTAAAGTTATAACATATATTATCTTCTTTAAATAATTTTAAAAAAATAAACTCATTAAAAATAATAAATTAAAATTTTGTTTTATCTTCTCAGTTATACCTGCTCTTTAATTCCTCACTCCCCATCCAATATTTGCGGCAAATAGACAAAATAAAAAAGCAAGGCTAAGCTACCCATCCTTCACACCCACACAACTCTCCCCCCTTCGTCTCTCTTATTCATGCACAATTCAACCCATTCCTCTCCTCTTCTCTCATCTCTCCCTTGCGAACAGAGAGCTGCACCCTGAGCTACTTGCGTATGCTCCCCTACACGACCCGTCCAACATCCCATTCACACACACCCTATCTCCCTAATTTCTCTCAGCTCTGCTCCCTCAATCTTGACTACCATTCACATGCCCACTCCAGCTTTTGTCTCAGCTCTCTGACACGACCAACCGGTGAGTTAACTGTTGCAATAAACCACACATCACCATGGACCGTAGTACCTACTATTTTGAACACCATAGCTCGCCTCTCCCCCACTTGGCCCTCTGTTCACCATCTCCTTTCCAAACCAAACTCAAACCCAGCTCCTTGCATGCACCTCTCCACAGCAACTCTCCCAATCTTCTCCTCTTTGTCAAAGTCACGCATCTCGTCCTCCCTCTATCATTCTAGTGATTGCACAACCTCAACACTCCATTCAAACCCTTCCCTCTACCCAACCACCCTACAGCAGCCACTCTCCCGATTGCCACCCATCTCCTCAACATCCCATGTAGCCTCCATCTCTCTTTCATTCTCACCAAACACCTCCGCTCAATCTTCTGTCCCCAACCTGACTCCAACAAGCCACGACCACATATTTTTTTGTTTCAAGCAACAGCTCATCCTCCCTTTTCTCTCTCTAAGCCAAAGTAAATTGATCATTGTCAACCATGCTACAAAAATATAATGCTAAAACCTAAAATTAAGTACCCGCACATGCGTATGTGGGGAAACTTGTGCTTTTCAAGGCCCTATCACACTGAAAAGATCATAATAGGTTTGAATACCATGATACACTCAGAAGAGTGGCAAGTTTGAAGATCAGGTTGTGGCATCGCAAAATACCAATCACTACACTCAGAAAAGTGTGGCTGGTAGGCCAATTACTCCTAAGGTAGCCACCTATGCAGGGATGATGTTGAGAGGCTAACGGAACTCAAATTAATAGAACTGGACAAAATAAATTAAAATAAACATAAATTTCAGATGTAAATAATAAAAAAATAGTAAATATAAATATAAAATAAGCACCCACATGCCTATGTGTGGAGAAACTTGAACTCTTTTTAGTGCAGATGCTTAAAGACACTACTTTAAGAGCATAATAGTTGAACTTGAGAATACACCAATCACTACGCTCAAAAAAGCATGACGGATAAGTCAGCAACCCCGATACGACCCCTACATAAGGATGACACCAGAATGTCGCCAAATTTTTTATTATACAAGACTTAAAAGGGAACTAAAATGACTCAAATAGAACATAATAAATAATTTAAACTGAAAAAATAAGCATAACGAACTCATAAAATAAATATGAAAATGCAAATACCAAACTTGAAAAAGGACTTACAGGGAAATAGGGAAATAAAAAACTAAAAAGACTCGCTTAAAACATGAACAGAACCTCTTTACTGCAAAAACGCACATGATCCTTGGAATCTCTTCAAACTCACATAAGAACCTAAATGAAGTGTGAAAAGAATAGCCTCCTAGCCCCTTGTTTTAAAAAGGGAAAAGTAAATCTCTTGCAGGTACATCATATTAATTATCAAGCATATAAGAACATAAAAAAAAATTCACTTTTGAAGCATTTGAAACATTCAACTTCATTTAAAAATTTCAATTTGTAACATATAATCCACATAAATATCTGAAATTTCGAGTAATTTCAAAATTTACATGCCATACAAGGCAATTTTTAAGTTCAATTATAATGCCTCAAAAGGAGTGTAAATGTTTAGAAATATGTGCAGGCATGTAGTGCAAATGCACCAAAAGAACTCATGCAAGCATGTCGTACGAGTGCATCAAAAAGTGTGATACACACTATATAATTGCATCGAAATTACACACAAGTGCATCATGCAAGTACATCGAAGTACATGTGAACCATCCAAATTAAATAACTCTGCACGTGCTCCAACCCATATGTTGATTGCTAAAACAAACGATCTGAAAATATTGCGCTAGCTGAAATGAAACCAACATGAGATTTTTGCATTAAAATTATTTGAAAATATGTTGCAATCCTATAGTTTCATTTTAAATTTAAATTCATTTTGAAAATAAAATAGCTACAAATTCCTTGACACAGTGCTAAACTCTTAAATCTAGTGTCTAATAATGCTATGAGAGTCAAAATTAAATTTAAAATTTTACGGTGAAAAGCATGCAGATGTTTTCAAAGATCAACCATCATTTTAAAAATACTAATATTATCTGAAATGCAAAGAACCATTAATTACAAAATTATAAAGAACAATTACAAGTTCTAAACAACGAACTTCGTCCTCTACTTGAAAGATTAGAATTGACATGATCTGTTGCATAATAAACTTTAAAAATTTACTAATCACATGTAAACATCAGACCTTATCCTATAAACATGCAATGGAGTCAACAAGATCTATAATTTGATCTATTCTTAAATCAACTCCATTTACATTTAAAGAAATATCACAAACCCAATCCTCTGCTAATAATCAAATATAGTTGACAAGGTCTAAAGCCATGAAATAAATTCAATCAACTATATACATTAATGATGACCGTGTTGAAGATCTCAATCTGAGGGGTTCAATCTCAAAATAAAATTTTATAAATTACAATATAAATACTCAAATAAATCACACCCCAATGATAGACATGTCAATTGAAGAATGAAAATTACAACCAGATGAGTTATTATTATCAAAACTTACAAAACATTAATGTCGAATAATTACTCAAATGATGTTCATAATCTACAAAAAATAAAAATTACACAATCACCTTCCACAATTATTTGCATAGTTTGGAAAAATTTATCTCATAAAAGAGCTAATATCAAGTCATGTGACTTGTCATATTCACTCTTATAAAATCTCATACCAGTAAAAATGTGACATATGTCATATCTGCTTAGTTTTACCCCTAAATAGTACCACAAAAGTAGTTGTTATGATCAGAGCCTTGTGAGCAGATGATTTGACTCAAAATAACATCATTTTATTATGATCACAACTGCACCTTATATATTCTCCAATGTCTTTGTTCCTTGTTCTAAACTACAAAGTGCAACAAATATAGCAAAAAATCCTCTGTTAATTAAGATGAACTTAAAGTTATCTTTAAACAAATAATAACCCCAAGTCTATAAGACATTCTTTGACAAAGCAAACTACGGCAGTGACACAGATCCCTCAATCAGGTTGAGTTGACTATCTCATCTGACTAAGTAGACCAATGCCCATGTTAGCCCAAGGAGATGAAACTATGGGATCTTCATCGAGCTCATCATTGTTTCCCTTACCATCCACTTTAAACTAAGAATGGTGAATTTCATTAATCCTAAACCTAATCAACTACTATTACATGCTAAACATTTAGCGACCGAATAACTAGCCTTGATTGAAAGTTCTCTCTCATCATTGGGAAGATTAATTAACCATAAATGTTGCACTTATGGGAAACCTACAATCAAATCTAAATCCTCACAAAATGGGAATGAAATCTCTGAATAGTGTCTTATCTATAAATTCATATGCCTTCTGAAAATTTGACCAGTACATAAAATTAACGAGAGGTAGTGAAACATGATTGGGAGAGCAAATACTAGGCTACCAGCTACAAAAAGTATCCATGAATAACAGGGAAACAAACCGCAATTTGTATGTCCTTGAATGGACCCTGAAATTGAGAAAATCAGGCTACCACCTTTTTTATTTTTTTTTAATAATTAGGCTACTAATTATCAGAAATAGAGACAAGATTTCCACAACAAGAATATTGCTTTCTATTAATCAAAACAAGAAATCCATGAGATGACCTTACGAGCCATTCTTTTTTACTCTAAGAATTAATCTAGACATATAGGACCCGTGCAAGAAAAAAAAAATGTTATGCACAGCGAAGTCAATAAAAAAAATTTAATGAGGGCATATAAATTAATTTAAATATTTAAAAGGGACACAAATAGAATGTTCGTCATTGAAAATATTAAATAACAGCAGCATGTTAATATATATTTATTATATATAAAGAATATAATAAAAACTTATAGAAAGCAAATATCTTCACATTCCCCCCACTAAAGTCGCCCTTCTTTATACAGATTGAATGCAATTAGATAAAGTACAACACTAACTAACCCATATGTAATTTCAAGCCCATAAACGGTAGAGTAATTCCATAAATGAAATATAGTTGTCATTGGGTAAGAACCTTGAAAGAGTCAATGGGATGCTTGATCTCATCAATATTAATTTGATCCTGCTTGAAAAGAAAAAAAAAATGTTAAAGGAATTAATCAATAGCAGCAAATTAAAAAAAAAATAAAACAATCTAAGCAAAGGGTTTATTATTAAAGATGGACTTTGTTGAAAGTGTGGTAAACTAAATTAGTTCAGATTTCTGCCAAAAATGCTCCTTTGAAATTTCCAGGTGGCTAAAAGTAGTTTTGAGAGAAATAAAAGAAAGACAAAGTCCAGTCCAAATGCACCGTCATGAAAATAACACCACAATTAAAAACTTCGACCGACTGAGCAATAAGGACTTCTTGACCACCACAATACAAGGAACTTAATCAATCTTAAGCAAATCATTTCTTTCAAAAAATACAAAGACAAACTGATAGTATTGTGAAGGCTATAAACAAACTAGAAAGTTTAAAACTTTCAAGCTAACATTAGAAACTCATCATTAAACATAAAAGGCATTTATCAACTTATAATTGGAAATTTGTTCTGAATACCACCTTTCTTCGGTTCCTGTGCCAGATAAAAAACTTGGCCAGAACTAGCTTATACTAAGGAAAAGCCGTTTAAAAATCCAATATTAACATCTTAGTCATTCAATAATCCAACATTACATAAATCATTAATTGTCATTAATTGAATTTAGACATTCAATTGTAAAGCTATTGGAAATTCCTAATAACATTAAAAAAATTTAAAGATTTAATTAAAATGCAACCTGACAATTAATCACAACCATAGTAAAAGTTTCAATCAAAAAGAAGTCAACCAAAAATCTACGAACAAAATTTTAACAATCCATTAAAAAGTCATGCTAGTAATTAATCACAAGAAGTTCAACTTAAGATTATTAAGAAATATATAACAGCAAAACCTATAGTTGTACTATTATTAGAAAGTAAATTTGTGTTGTTTTAACTACATTTTTTAAGTTAGCCTGACTAAAAAACATGCATTATTAGCAAGAATTACACCACACATCACAAAAACTATATTTAAGAGTAAATTGATTGATTCAAAAAATAAAATAGTATAAAGTGAAAGTAATATATTTGGTTGAAAATACAACAAATATAAGAGTTTAATTTTTATTGGTTGGTAAAATAAAGTAATGCAAAGTAATAGTGACGGCGGCTACGACAATGGCCAATGACGCCTACAGTGATTGTTGGAGGCCAACGGTGGGGAACGTGGCAAAAGCATATTTGTCAATAGCGAATATCGCACTATAGCACAAAGCTCTGCGAGGAGCTATGGCGCGGCACGTGCCATTTTAAATATGTGTTAATATCATATGTATGCATATGTATGCATGTCTACATATATATGTATATATGTATATATATGCACATATATATGTGTGTAGACACATCATCATCAATAACACACATATATCTATATGTATATATATGTATATGTATATATATGTATATATATATATATATATATATATATATATATATATATATATATATATATATTATATATATATATATATATATGTATATATATATATATATAATATATATACATATATATATATAATATGTATATAAATGTATATAGATACATTATTTTCATATCAAACTTCAAAATATTAACTTGGCATGCGTCGTTGCACATGCACGGTGCAAATAACGCATGTCATTTTGATGGGTCGAAATCTAATTTGATGGGGAAGAAGCAAGGAATGATGGGCTACGATAAGCAGTTGCGGGCTAACAACAAGCGACGGTGGGTGGAGACAAATGATAAGCAATGGCGAGCACAAAGGCGGGCGAATGGCAAGTGACGGCGTGAGGCGAAAGCGAGCAAGGATCTGAGACTAAACAACAAGCTAATGCAAACGAATATTAATAAGAGGCCAACAACGGGCAACCAGTAGTGGCCAACATGCTGTAGTAGTGGAAGGAGGGCAAATGGTAGTGCCGGAAGTGAGTGTCCGGCGAGTAGACGGTAGAGGCAACCGCAGCGGGCAACCCACAGCACTAGTGACAACGATGGATGACAACGAAAATAAAAAATTTGCAATGTATCTGAAAATCACTCAATTTAAATGAATTTCAAATACATCAAAAAAGAACTATATGATGAATTTAGAATTCATTGATGAAATGCAATACATTTAATTCCAGCGGACCAAATACTTGTCATTCCAAAATGCTTGAATTTTCATTATTTTACACCACAAATGCAACCAATCAAAATGCCACAAATATGAGATTTATACTATAGAGTTTTAATAAAATTCATTTTTTATTATTATATTCAACTATGATTGTTGTAGTAAAAGTATATTGTAATTACTTATTACTACTTATTTAAACGAGACATTTCGTATTAAATAAACCAAACAATGTACATTGGTGTAGATACATTATAGCTAGTAAAATGAAACTACTCAAAAATATTAAATCGAATTATTAGTATACCTTACAAGGCTCTTAAAAAAATAATAAAAAAAAAATGAGCTAACAAGAATATTTGTTGTTGTTAATGACAATTATAATCACATCTATATTCTCATCTATAGTTATAAAGTATCTCAAAATGAGCTAACCAAAATAGATTAAATCTCAAAATAATCATCCAACTATTTGTGTGTGGCCAATTTAAAGCTAGAGATATAATGCATCTGATATCTAAAAAGAGATGATATATTAAGGGACACATTAACACTACTTTCTTCCCAAATTTGCAAATGGTGTATATAAGAATAATTTTATTTATTCAATTTCTAATGAATTTAAGTTTTTCTTAAGAAAAAATGTTGATATTTTTACTGCTCACAAAGGAGGGATCTTTAGCGAAAATTGCTCTCCCGATGTCTCTTTTGACTTTCCAAGCTCTACTACAATAATGATCCATCTATTTATGAAGGACTGGGTTATCCTTAACAAAATTGATGAGGTTATCTTCTTCATTGGTAGTAGCAAATCTCCTGAGTCTCATGCATTTTCTATAAAATTTATCTAAACCATGTGGCATATCAACCACTCTGACCTATAACTTATATATAAAATGACTAATTTCAACAAAACTTCTCTAGCTAGACTAAGTGCTGCCACAATTGTCTTTTTCCCGAAAAGGAGCATAATAAATTTCTAAGCAAAGTTTAAGCCCATTACCCTCTTGAGTGGTGTACTCACAAATCTTTATTAAAACTACCTCCAATAGGCTTAAATCTCTTTATTAAAACCACCTTCATTCATGATAAATTACCCCTCTTACTGCAATAGGAGAGCTCTCTCGATTAAGGTTGGATGTAGATATTAATCTCTGACGTGAATCAGTGCTTAGTGATATTTTGTGGATAACTATCTGAGATAAAGGAATGTAATCCCGATCAAGATTTCATAATTCTATCATCCCGGGATCAATATTAGTTCAGCATACCAACATCAGAAAACTATTAGCTATAATGTCTAGGGAATCTAATTAGGAGCTATGGGTTGCCTCATCTTAGGAATCCTAAATAGACTAGAATTGTCATACAGATGTTTATTCAATTATTTAAGCTAAACTTAGTTTATAAGCTTACCCGACTATTTTATCTTATGACTTCATCTTTTAGATAAGATGATTTAAGAAATTTTAAGACATAAGTAGGGTTTGTCATTATTAATGTACCCTTTTGACAGGACTTACCAGATTTAGGAAAGTCCTAGATTGAAATAGGATTTGTTTTACAAACATACATTAAACTTATATCCATTAGAAGGCCTTAGAGTGAAGTTTGTCTAGCAAACATACTTTGAGCTCACATCCATTAGAATGTAGTATTAAATATGAGGTTCGCTTTATGAACATAAATCGGTGCTCATACCCATTGGAAGGTTGTGGATGTAAAAGAAGTTTGTTCATATTACTTATATCAATTAGAAAGCCAAAGTTAAAAGGTAGATTTTATTTTTATAAACATGAGTCAATCTTACATCGATTGGAACGCCTAAGCTAAATTAATGATCTTCTTTGAATAATGATTAGGTTTACATCCATTGGAATGTCAATGTCACAAGTGAATTCTGTCATAAGACATTAGATTAGATTTGTGTTTATTATAAGACTGATGTTAGGCAGGAGATCCGTCTTGTAGACAAATTTTGGGCTTACATTTATTGGAAGCCAAATTGTAAATATGGAGTCCGCTTTGTGGACAATGACTAGGCTTACAACTATTGGAATGTCAGTTATTAAATGTGTGATCTACTTTATAGATAATGAATGGTCTTACATCTATTGGAATGTCGTAAATGTGAACTTTCATTTTATGTAGCTATATTGGGCTTATATCCATTAGAATGCCAATTATTAAAGTGGGATTTGTTTTACAAATATAGGTTGACTTACATCCCTTGGAATGCCATTTACTAAGTGTGGTTTAATCTCACTTTATATTTGAGATAAACTTTAATTTTGTTTGGAATTGATTGTGATGCACTTAGACTCTCGACATATTGTGCCAAGCCAATTGAGCAAATAATAATTGTTCGTAATTGTGTTTGCATGAATATTCTTATCCCAAAAGTCAAATTTTACATTTTTGGTGGATTTTATAAAAGCGGTATATGAGTGAGATAATTCTTAATTCATCCATATGTTTAATTTTACCAAGTAATTAAATAATTTGGATTTAAGCCCTCAATCTAAAACTTTGGTTATATTACATTATTTTAATGTGCAAGAGGAAAAGGTCGAACATTTGTGGGTAATTTGACTCAAATTATTAGAGGTTGTAAATCGGCTACAGTTAATAATTCCAATTTGACAATTTTTAATTTTAATTTTAATGTTAATTTCACATGAATGATTTTTGTAACATCATAAAGTTCCATCTCCTCATTTTATGATTTCTATTAAAAAAATTACATTCAATAATTTTAACGAAATTTCGATAATATAACTACTTAGCAATATTACATTTAGTGAAATTTAGTGCGATTGCGCACTAATCTCCCCTGTTCCGAACTCAAGATCAATAGAATGAGGTTTTCAACTTTTGTTGGACCCAAAATTGGCATACACGGTTTGCATTTTAATTGATTTTCTTATGTGATTTAGATTTCTGCGATTTATAAAAAAATTTCAGCAATGTTGCATTCGTGAAATTTAGTGTAATTGTGCACACCTTTCCCTTACTCAAAACCCAAGATCAACGGAGAGAGGTTTCCATGTATTGCCAGACCCAATATCGACAGCAAAGGTCTTCGCAATTTTTCCAACAGAACCCAAGATCAACGTGCACAGGTCTTCAAGTTTTTGAACCTACAAATAAAATTTTCTTCAACTTTTATGAGATTAAAAAGCCATAATACTTAAAGAGGAGCTTTAAAATTCCTAAAATAGCCTAAATTTCCATTAAAGCCCTCGGATTAGGGCTTATTCACGTGATTTCTCACATGAAGGCTTGGTTCGGCTTCTTCACGTGATGAACGGAGTGCTCGTTCTCTTTCACATGATTAGGAGGGACAGCTAAGGCTCCTCTCCTGATTCTCTCAATCTCTCTCACAGCTCTCTTTTTATAGTGAATCAAACCTCCTTAAGTCATGCCTAGACATTTTTAGAGATCAAGGTTGTGTGTGGAGAAGCGGTCGAGTTGGTACAAGCGAAGCGTGCTCGTCGTGGAATCGTGGGGTGTGCATGAGGTATGGCCAAATTTAGAGTTTTGCTTTTTCCCACTTCTATTTCTTTAGTTCGGTTGCAAACAGAAGGTGGTTATCATTAAATCTTCTCTTCAAAAAAATACTGTACGATAACTCATGTAAGCATCAACCAGGGTTTAAAGTACATGCATCATGTTGTGCATCCTTTTTCTTAACCAAAATGTGTTAATTACTATTGATTGTAAGAAGATGTTTATACCTTGAAAAATTCAATGAACTTGGGTATTTCTTTAGCAGATTCAGTTGAATTCATCCGTGTTCCTTGCTTCTCAGATATACTCTGCAAGAGATCTTTGGCCCCTGCACAAAAGAGAGGATGAGAAAGAGCCTATCACTTCAAATTGCTAAGATAATACCACAAATTCTAGAAAATCAAAAACAAATTTGTTCTGCTTGTTAATCAAGTTACATCATAAATTTCAAGCATAATTCATATTTTGTCCATTTGCCTTTTCTCACTACGTGATGGTAGATACATTAATCATCGAAAGAAGGCTATCAAATGAGAATGTAAAAATATATATATATAATTCCAAATTTGGACTAACCATATAATTAGAATTCATGCACAGTTGCAAAGTTTGACTTGTCAATAAAAAACAGATAATTCGAGGAAGACTTCATCTGTTATTGTCTTCTTGTGAAAAGTCTTGATATGTGCAATTCAACAGTATGCATACTTTTTTATATATTGAAAAGTTGGGTGAATTCTCTTCATTAAAATGAAAGAGAATTTACTAATAAGAAAAAGAGATTAGATAGAATATCAACAAAAACTGAGAGCAAGAAATCATAGAGATTAAAATAGCTCTAGATAGTTGATCTTTCCATAATTTTGCTGATAATTATTTATTTTCCCTTTGCATCATTGATCCAAAAATAGGCTAGGTTGAGCACTTCAAACCAAAGGATATCTTGTCACAAATGCATCTGTAGCATTCCTTTCAATTACAAATGATACTGATGAAAGAGAAGAAGAAAACATCCCAAAGCCCTCCAAAATCTATCTTGACAAATTCATTCCTTTTAACTGAAATATCTATTGTTGAAGCAACCTTCGTAACATTTTAAGTATTTTTTCCCCCGTTGACAACTTGGACTCAATTTTTTTTCAGGTTGGACTCATTTTAGGTAATTAGAAGTAACACCCAAGAGCAATATATGAAAATCATCTTCCAATTTTTTCTTACATTAGTCATAAGTTATTGTTTGGATAATACATTTGTAAAGTACCGAAATATTGCTAGGAACTTTCCTCGTGCATTTAATCCAACCAAGCAACACAGTTTTAAGATGAATAATAGATCTCCAAATCCAATATGCAGTGGAATTATGAGGACGACCATCCATTTGGAAAGAGTAGAAGAATTGGACTAAACACATAGCATTGGTTGAGAAAAAGCAAAATACTAATTTTCTGGCCATTCTCAGAAGCAATTAATTGATGAGAATAGAAAAAATTCATCCTAACTTTTAAATGACGAGAAATAATTTCTTTCCGAAAAATATGCCAATGGAATAAATCAAAATAATAGCAAAAGCGTAGAGATCATTGAATTCAGTTGGGAACTCAGTAGCAAGGGAGAAATCATTAATCTACTTATCCTTCCAAAAGTTGATACTTCTACCATTGTGAACTCTCAAAGGATTCTTGAATATAGCTATACTAATAGTTTTAATAAAGTTGAATCTGAAGAGTTTATGTTACGGTAATACTTATCCCAGTAGAGAAAGATTAGTTTTTTTGGCTGAGATGATCATCAATTCCATTTGCTAAGAAGAGAAATAAATATTACATTAGTCTTTACAATCACCATTAGCCTATTCCTCCACTTACAAGCTTCATACAACCATCTTCTTATTTTCCTTTTCAAAAAAAAGTTCCTTAAAATGGCATTAGCCTTTTTTATAAGCCAATTCGGAAACCAAAAGATTGAAATAATAAAGATGAATCAAAGAAAATACTCAGTTAATAAGAATTCACTCCAAACCTTTCAGTAAGAGAAAAAATAAACCTTCCAAGAAGAATGTTAGCAAAAAGAGCACCCTCACTAAGATAGTTTCTAGGTAGATCAAGAATAGTTAATTATGAAACCAGAGATTATTCAAAGAGGATCAAGATGTTCATGAGAATATCGGCTCGGAAGAAAGAAGCGCCACAAAAAAAAACATGAATGTATTATTAACAAATAAAAGACTATTAATTGGGGTATGCCATTATTAACATAGCATGCATCAATCCAACCATCCATAGAAACAGAATAACTCATCATATGAATGATATCTATAGCAATTATAAATATAAGGGAAAGAGCATATCTCCTTGTCCATGTTGACCACCATATTGATGAACATGCCACTTGAGCAGATGCAATGACAATGGTGGAAGACAAGCATAATTTCATGAGAAAACACTCATAACGTCCTAAATTCATATCCTATTTCCACATATGGATACCCCAACTAGGAGTGTAAACAAGCCAAACCAAACATGCATGAAACATCAACATGAGAAAACAATTTACAGGCAACAATGATAATACATACTAGCACGCAAACGCGCACGCGCCCTCACGCACGCACAAATGCATGAGCACAAACACATACATACAGTTTCAAACCCCTATGATGAGCATAGTTATTGAATATAATAATTAAAGGGTTATCAAAATCATTGAAGCTCCTTGCTTAAAAGAAAAATCTAAAGATTCCAAGTTCTCTATCACTAGCAAAGATCATTTGAAGAGTATAACATCCATACAAGCCTCAAAGGCTTAAAATGTGAAACCTTGCATGTTAATCTCTTCAAATGTTCAAAACGCTTTAAAAAATTAAAAGAAGAATTCTAAAGCTCGCAAAGTCTTAATCAACCAAGTTAAAAAAGTGAATGAATAATAATTTACAAACCTAAGACCAAGTGGGATAAAAATGGCTAGGCTTTTGAAGCTACAAAATATCTTCCACACCATTTAAAAATATGATCATGCAAAATAACCCCACTAAAGCGATTCAAGAAATCTATAGTTTGACAAGATTTTAACCAAACAATTTCTCAACTTTCAAATCTGAGGTTCAAACCTCACCACAACAATAAGTTCAATTATGAGAAAATCATATCGGAAGGAATTCATATTACCAACATAATAAATGCTCCTAAGTTGCAAAGATAAGCATAGAAGCTCCAAATCCCCAATAATACGTTCAATTATCAAAATATTATAACCAAAGGAATGCTTATTAAAAATGCCCTTTCGGTTTCTAAAGAACCTACTTTTCAAGCTCTATCTCCCTATGATAGGCATAATCAAATCAAATTCATAATCAAAGGGAACTCATCTAAGTCTAGCCCCCCATAAAAAATATAAAAAATTATATTTAAAAAAAAGTTTAAGCAAAATAACTAGTTGCTTCAAGAACAACAAAATTATGTTCAATCACCTCATAAAAAGGTAATGTCATATCAAAACAGACATAAGATCACACTCCAAGTTCTCAAACAAATATGGACAAGACATAGCTGATACTTAAAAATATAAAAAGAAATTATCAAAAATTTTATTAAAAGTAATACGACAAATTTTCACATCTCAAAAATGATAAGAAATTTTTTTTTGTAATATATATATATACACATATACATATATAAGGATTTATAAAATTAATTTACCAAATTAATTAATAACCTAAGTCCATTTAATTTCACTATTCATTTAAATAATATTATTGAAAAAAGGATTATTGTATTGAAGCAAATTCCTCTTCTCCACCTTCAATGTCGTGCATAGACTGATAAAATATTTTAATGCTTGTAATAGTTTTTGAATATTAAGAATATAAATTTTTTTAATATTATTAATTACTTTATATTAATATAATCCCATGTAATAAGCATTAACCCTAAACTTCACCATTCATGTTTGTGAGAAGTGAAGAAACAAAAGCTACAGTAGGGCTAAATCCAAAGAAATAAGGAGAAAGGAGAAAGTTATACCTAGAAATTTAGAAAAAAATCCTGTTTTTTTGCATTTCTGACGAATTAATTTGGGAAACGTAGAAAAGCTTAAAGACTTACGTGAAAAAAAACCTTTAATCATTCATGATAAAAATGTTATTTTGAGATTAAATGATATAGATATATTATTAAGCATAAATTGGAATAAATTGAAAATATTGTCATTTTAATAGATTGTTTACAAAAGAACAAATGAGAATTTGACACATAATAGGACACAATGGAGACCAAGGATTCATGTAGCCGACCCCACCTAGTGGGATTAAGGCTTGTTGTTGTTGTTGTTTACAAAAAGAACAAATCCAAAGACAATAAAAATCAAGAGATCTGTTTTTAAAAAAATCAAGGATTTGTGGAGAGATGCTTAACTTCTGACATATGAATCAAATTATTTATAGGCCTAATGTTCAACAATTTCAAAAATTGCATGGAGTTGTTATGAGTAATGTCGCTAGAATTTCTCTACCATGCATATTAATGACAACTCAAGAAGCCTCCTACTTTGTATATGATTACTTTCAAGATTGTTGTGCCCATAGAATTCATGTGTATTGATTGCCAAACAATTTATTTTGCACATTTAAGTGTTTAAATGTTAGTTTTTTGCATGTTAAGTTATACATTGGATGCATATTAAAACAGGTTGATGATAGCATGTGCATAAAATGTTTAAAATATTCAAAAAACTTACAATAATGATGTTAATTATAAAGTCTCTTAAAAATCATGTTATGTGAGAATGATTTACAAATGATGATGATCTACACAGAGAGGGGTAAAATTTCTTTTAAGACCAGCCTCAATAGAGGCAAGAATGGCTTCTCAATTCTAAATAACTAGCAAACACCTCTGATAAGCCGCATGCTTAACTAGGTGGGATCAAAATGGGCATGACAACAAGTCCTTGTGATCGGTAATTATACTATGATGGAACCATGATATTACAAGTATAGCTTAAGCATGGATATTTCCCAATGACTAAGCTCATGAATTGTGATGTATAAGGTGCACTCAATTGAGATGAAGCCCTTTTTAGCCTTGGTCAACTTAAAATTAGCTCCTCAATAAAGTTTAATTATACGTCTCCAAGATTTCCTTGGATGATGCAACTTATATTACTGATAAGAGGATAAGTCAAGTTGTTTGACTACATCCATTGACTAATTATATTATGGTCCATAATAACTCGAGATGATAGAACCATAAGATCTTAATTGAGTTTGCTATCATTACTCTACCATCCACTCTTAGCCTATAGTGGTATATTCCCTTCTCCAATTCAAATTATTTATACTAAAATAAAATATCGTATAGCATAAAGAGTAGCTCTATTTGAAATTCCTCTCTCACAATTGATAGGAGTAATTAACCATAAATACTTGCACTCATAAAAAACCAAAAAACTAATCATAAAATCCTCACAAAACGATAAAATCTTCAAGTAGGGATTTCACTAAATATTCAATTTATCTTCCAAAAAATTAACCCATAGCCAATTATGGTAACAGTTGAGTGCAAATTTTCAAAACCCACATTCTGAGATAGTTGAAGCATTTGAATTGACTGTGCTGTTCTCCATTGACAATAACTCGAGAAATACATGAGTGATAGATTGCAAAATCCTAGTAAATCTGAGAGGGAAAATGCCATTTAAGGGTGCTAATAAAAAGGTTTAATTGCAACTATCAAAGACCATTTCAAAATCTACTTCGAAAATAAATTTTTCCATCTTTTGACTGAGGGTAGACTGAATTAATTCATAAACAACAATTTAATCAACAAGACCTCATCTAACAATAAAAGCACCTTTGGAAGCAGTAAACAAATTGTCAAAAAGAGTCTTTTATAAGGACTTCAGTGAAAATTTAAAAAGCACAATAAAGTAATCTGATGAGTCTTAATCCGTTAAGAGCTTCTCATCTTTCTTAATTATGTGACAACTATCAATAGAGCTTAAAAGTAATAAGAGAAACTTTAGCTAAGTAGAGATTCATAAACATAACAACAAAATATGAAAGAGTGATATCCTGCATTTCTTAAACATCTTAACTAGAGAAATCAACGGGAACATAACATTTAGAGATGCTGAGAGAAAAACCAACATTTCTAATTTCAATAAAAGAAATAAAGAAATATAATCAAGCAAAAGATCAGGACCATCGAAATGCTACAGCTTGCAGAAAACAATAGTAGAGTTGGAGGTCAAAACCTTACCGCTAAAAAGCTCATTATAGTAAAAAATAAATAAAGTTTGGACAAAAATTCCTTGGGCGATGAGGACTAGGGCTTTCAAAAAAATTCGTTCTTCCTGAACAGCTCGTTTTGGCTCGTTAAGCAGCTCATGTTCGAATCGTTCATTGAGAAAACGAGCTAAACACAAACATATATTTTAAGCTCGATTTATATATATAATGCAATATATATACTGTAGCAAATATGACAAAGTAATTTTGTAGAGTGGAGCTGAAGGTTTTGAAATGGCATAGGTTTGAATCCTGCTCCAAACATTTTATAGCTCATTTTAGTTGGTTTTGTTCGACAAATCGAGCCAAACATGAGCCAATTCTAACAAATTGAACAATATCGAGTCAAAAATGAACAAACTTTTTACGAGCCTAATTCGAACATGAGCTAATATAAACGAGCCGAACATGAACAAAGCTTTAGCTCGCTCAAGCTCGGCTCATTTACACCCCTAATGATGACTTTACTATCCAATTTAATAAGACAATTAAGTTTTATTTTCTTCACTAATAAAATGTTATTGTCCCCCATAACTAAATCAATTAACTTTAGACCTTTGATATCAACCATTCTCCTCTTCCATTTTTTATAAAGCAAAATCTCTCCTTATTCATAATTTTCAAAATCCTAAATCGAGTTCAAACAAAATTAAGTTGTAGTTTCAATTTCTTCAAACTTGCCAAGCCCTAATATATTCTTACCTAGATATAAATGTGATGTTGCCTTTTTCAAGTCTTATAGAAATCAAACATTTAAAACCATCAACATGAATAGTAAACCCTTTCTGCTAAAGAAAAATCATATCTTTGAACTAGCAACATTAAAGTAATAATTTATTAATCTAAATAACCATGTTTTGATATTACAACTAAGGACAGAATTTAAGTTGACTAAGCAATAGTCAAAAAACGAAGTATCAAATCAAACCAATTAACATGCATTTATGCATGAAAGTATACATGTACATGTAAACATATAAAAACACACAACACATGCCTACATATGTCAATATACAAGTGTACACAAGCATAAACGCATTTATTTTTATGTATGTGAATGTAGGTCCGCATTCATAAATGCATTAATATTTACACACATGGATGCATAAGCATGCATAGAACCTTGCATGAACATTGGTGGGCACCAATAGTCCAGTTCGTAAGGGTCTTGAAAGTTGTTGTCAAAGTCTTGAATTTGAATCTCTCCTACACTAATAAAGTCCCACCTCACAAATTTGGCTGGACAAAAAAGCTTGCATGAACCTTGTTTGTATGCATGAGCAAATACTATTGATGCACCATGAATAGTACAAATGTTTGTGCCTATGAACAATCTTAGAACATATTATGACTGAAAAGATATAAGTGTTACAATAATGGTAACAACAGAAATATCTTTGAACTAAACCATTCAAAGTCTTATAGAAATCAAACATTTAAAGCCATCAACATGAATAGTAAACCCTTTCTACTAAAGAAAAATCATATCTTTGAACTAACATTGAAGTAATAATTTTTTAATCTAAATAACCTTTTTTTTATTATAAGGACAGAATTTAAGTTGACTAAGCAATAGTCAAAAAAAGAGGCATCAAATTAAACCAATTAACATGCATTATGCATGAAAGTATACATGTACATGTAAACGTATAAACACACACAACACATGCCTACATATGTCAACATACAAGTGTACACAAGCATAACCGCACTTATTTTTATGTATGTCAATGTAAATACAAGTCCGTATCATAAATGCATTAATATTTACACACATGGATGCATAAGCATGCATAGAACCTTGAATGAACATTAGTGGGCACCAATAGTCCAGTTCGTAAGGGCCTTGGAAGTTGTTGTCAAGATCTTGAATTTGAATCTCGCCGACACTATAATAAAGTCCCACCTCACAAATTTGGGTGGACAAAAAAAACTTGCATGAACCTTGTGTGTATGCATGAACAAATACTATTGCTGCATCATGAATAGTACAAACGTTTGTGCCCATGAACAATCTTCCAACATATTATGACTAAAAAGATATAATTGTTAACAATAATGGTAACAACAGAAATATTTAAACAATAGATACATCTTAGTTTCAAAGAACTTGTACCTTTGTCAATGAGTTTTAGTCCTACTTTTGATTGATATATAGCTCTCATTGATAAAACAATCTTTTCATCTATGATTTCTTCCACTAGCCTTCTTGTTCTTCGATCAAACACCTGCATAATAAAAATTCGTGTGTGATTTCAAAAATGAAAACAACTAAATGTCAACCTTCACATTATCAATACAAGAGTCTTAAAAAGAATGAGAAATCAAACTATTTGGCAAATGAAAATGTATGATAAATAGTTGCCATTGCATAACCAAATTGACTAAGAACCTCTCGTTGGTAAAAGTTATCATTAAGAAGCTAATTGTTAAATCACAAAGAGTAAAATAATTTGAGTGACAAAGTATACAAAAGAATACAATATCGAGCAGCACAAAAGCATATTCATGCATAAAAAAATTTGCACTTAATTTCCTCATCATAAAAATTGCGTTTCACAGCTAACAATCAAAAAACTCAAACCAGCAGGATCACATCTTGGTAGAGATAATTGTTTTTTGTTTAGCACTTTTCTTTTGTTTTATGTTTTTTAAAAAAACACCTAAAGTAAAGAAATGTAAACAATTTAGATTGGAGTTGTAAAAGGATATGAAATATTCCGTAGCATATTTAATGCCTTTGTAGAGACAATTCCTTAATATTGCAAGATTACAACCATTTAATATTGTGCATCAATTGCTTCTACAGTCAATGGCCGAAACAGCACCTCGACAGTAGCCATGTGCATATACGATGACAAGGGACTCCTCTCTAAATAGGGCTGTAAAAAAGCTCGTTGTTTGTGACAAATAAACGAGACGAACACAAAAAAAATATTTATTTTAAGCTCGATTTATAAATAAGCTAAACACGTACAATCCTCTATTCGATCGTGTTCGGCTCTTTAAGCTCGAAATAAAAAATTTATATTTATATTTACTTGATAATATATTATATATTTGTATATATGGCATAGGTCAACAATTCCATCCGTGGCATACAGAGTTTTTCAAAAAAGTTTCGTGCAGACTCGAATCTCCCCTCCTGCCACTGATTTGATTTTTCTAATAAAAAAATTATTATTTATTTTTTAATTATATTGTGCATTTTAGTCCCACATAGCAAAGAGAAAGTGTGTTAAAAGCTTAATATACATAAATATCTCCCTCTAAGTTTAAATATTATTTGAACATTTAAGTTCAACAACAAATTAAATCTAAGGTGAGCTTAATCTGAACACGATTTGGCTTGGAATGAATCAATTCGAATGAACACGGACTGAAAATGAACATGAATAATCTTTCGAGTCGAACTCGAACAGACTATTCACAAGCTTATTTTGAATACAAGCCTTTTTCAAACAAATAAAATTTTAAATGAGCCGAACACGAACATGTGCTTGGCTCGCTCGAGCTCGGCTCGTTTATGTTGATCTCCATACATGCGTCATAAGTCGAGTCGAGCTCACAAGATAAAATCGATCGACTTCGGATGCAACAGCTCCTAAATTGGGGCTGAAATGCTCTGAACATCACCAAAATCAGTCGAAACGATCTCCAATCGATGAACAAATTTCGCCATCGCGTTCAAAACGTCAAAATTGATCAGAATATACATCCTGCACAATTCGGCGATCGACCGATCAAGAAGAAAATCCGTCAACACGCCTACGCACATATCGAGGTCGGGAAATCGCGATAATTCCCAAACGACCTTCGTTCGTGAAATTGATTGCGTTGTTAGCGTCAAAACATCGAAACCTTTCGAATGAGAATGTTTGCACTCAATTCGGACAAGTTAATGTCGAAAATGCCGAATTTGACGACAATTTACCAAATTGACCATTCGACGCCGACATGAACCGAACTCCCCGATCATTAAACGCGGCGCGCTGGAATATCAAAATAACCTACAATCGACATATATATTGCTCATATAGCAATGTCAGTGCCAAAATCCGAATTATGATTAATTAAACACTTAAATGAAAATCCTATAAATACCTCTCTTATTCCTTAACCCTAACTACCCACAACCGTAAAATCCCAAAAGACGATATTCCTCGCCTCGAGCCTCATGGATGATCAACGCCACCTCGTCCCGCCTCCCTCGAGTGCCGTGACTGCGCCTCACGTGTCGCCGCCTGAGCTCTCTTTGTCCGTCCGCTCAGCTCAAGTACTGACATCCTTCCCGTCGCGACAACCTCCCATTAGCCGACAACGCGAGAGCACATCGCCGGCTTCCCACGCTGATCTCCAGTGGAGCCTGCTTCCGCTCGGGCGCCATCTCCCACCTCGCGCCGCTCGTGATGACGATTCATCGCGTGGGCCCCGCGTCGTGCCACACCCGTCAGCGCTACGCCTGCTTCCTTTCCCACAAGTATAAAATTGCTTGTGTGTATAAGTACCGCGACACGCCTTTTCGGCAAGGAAATCTGAGTTTTGTGGCACGTACCCGAAGAGCCTATGGGCATCTTTTTAGACAAGTTGGGAGACTTAAGCGGTGTTGTAAAACACCACATATGCGCATCTTTTTAGATGGGTGGACAAGCCTAGTTTCGGTGGAAATCTCCCGACTATGGGAGATGCTGTCAAAATTTTGTCAAAATCCAAAGTGCCAAAGAACAACAAGAAAAGGGTGTTTGAAATTTAGGTTGCTTGCAGGTATATAAGACTGCATTACATCTATCTGGAAAAATATGTGTTTCACGCAGATACTCGTTTCATATGTCTTTCGGCATAGTGGATGAATCTACCGCAGATTTATACCACTCATACATATTTTTCTTGGCATGGTGGGCAAAACCAACATACCCGAGGTGCGTGTATAAGAGGACGAGGACAACACCGGAATGCTGCCAAATTTTACACGCGAGACCTAAGAACTCGAGATATAAAATTATTCTGAAAGCTAAATTAATATTTAAGCGGCATTCTGAGTGTATAAGTATCATTACATGCCTTTCTTGGCGTGGCGGAAAAATCCCATGTTCTGTCAGTCTTCCATGAGACCATCGTGTATTTCTTTGCGTAGTGGGATGACATGCACATCTGACCAAGTGATGTTTACACCCATTACATGTCTCTTTCTTGGCATGGTGGGCGGGCCGGAACCCTGTTGTAGCCATATCTGGGGATGAGGGAGGAGGCTATAGAAATGTTGTCAAAATTTTATCTAAAATCCTAAACTTTCAATGAAACTCAGTCAAAATAAGTAATATTATTCAAATTCCATAAACTTAAATCAATATTGAATTTAATACACTCGCATGGGCCCCGACACTACGCTGAATGCTTAAACTTAGTGTCGAGGATCTTTACGGGTTGGTCCTTAGTCTTGGGGCCGGTGCAGGTTAACAAAACTTAAAAATCTAGTAATAATATTATATAAATTTCAACTTAAGTAAATATTCGATAAAATTTAATTATCGTATAATGATAGATCACGTCTTATTATTAAATTAATAAAGTCGATGGGATCTGGAACATCAAACTTATATACCCCGAGGATAGCTGTGTTGAATGAAGATTTCAACCGGAGGGATACTACCATCAACATATGTTTAAAATTTCAAATCAAGTTAATATAAATCAAGTATCAATACAAATATAAAACCAAATAAATTACCAAGTTCAAAATGACTAAATGAAAATTATCAACCTAAAAATTTAAAGCAAAATTCAATTCATCCACCTTCCTTAATTGTCTGTCGTAGGTGGCAAATTAAAACTTAGCTTCACAAAGGAGTTAAATCAAATGTTAATATGTTGTCTCAAATAAACTCATGTATGGGATATTTATGCTGTCCGGTATGATTTAAAGAGGCTCTACGTATGATCGATTCTGACAGGAATTTCCGATAGGGTGGTTGTCTAAATGACACCATTATATTACGATCATGATAGTTCATTTGTTTTCAATGGCTTCGCTTGAGTTGTGTATAGGGTGCACTGATAGCAAAAGCTCTGTCAAGGTAGACTTAAACTGTTTCTTAGACAAACATCAATCCAGGTCTACAAGGTCTCCTGGATGGCAACCATGGTGAGGATCATTCATTCGGGTTGGGTCATTCTACTCTAAATAGGGTACCACGACAACCCAAAATGATGAAACCGTGGGATCCTGATCGAGCGCGTCATCATTCCCCCAACCATCCTCTTTAAGTTAATATAATGAATTTCATAAGCTTAAATTTCAAAACTTCACATGTTGCTAATATACGTTACGCATTAAACGATCTAACGACTAGCCTTAATCGAAAATTTTCTCTCAATATTGGGAGGGGTAATTAACTATAGGTGCTTGCGCCTACAGAAACCTAAAACCAAATCTAAAGTCCTCACAAATGAGGGGAATCATTGAGTGTCTTACTTATTCCATCTTAAAAGTTTGTGGACATTTAATCTACTCTCTTAATTAAGAGATCGGTGGCGAATTTTCGAAGCCCACGGTTTACACCCCTATCTCTAAATGACCTAACCATTGTTACACGCTTTCCACCTTCCAATCAAGTATTAAATGCTCTTAATTTAGGCAAAATTTTAAAATAAGCACGATTAAAACCTTAATTAACGGATTAGGCACATTTTAAAAAAATTTAAAATAGAATCGCTTAGCAGGCTTCATAAATATTTTTTTTAAAAGTCGAATCGAGAGATCGGACACCTAATCCAGATCTCGGCTCTCCTCCCACAGTGACGAACCCCTGTGCCTACCACGGCCGATTGATCGTAGCCACTGTGGCCGCCTACTCATACCCGGATCCCACTTTGTGAGAAAGAATGTATATTTTGCCATTTTTTTAAAATAAGTGAGTAATATGTGAATGTGACATATATGTTGTATTTTATGATGTTTGTAGGCAAACTTAATGTGGATTTGGAGTGTGTAGCAAATTTGGGTTTTCTTTAGGTATAGTGTGACATGCTTTTCTTTGTGAATGTGATGTAATATCCAAAATTTCAAAAAAAAAAAATCTAATTAATCAATCGTAGAATATTATCAGCATATAGGCATCACGGATTAAGAATTCGCCACGTATGGTGGGATCTATCGAAAGGTATACCCGTTCCTTTTATTTCATTTCCTTTCATAGCCGCGGCCTCAGTTCCTTCGCAGATCGAGTTCGTCTCCTCCAAGCCCGGCTGATCCTTTCCCTGCCCTCGGCGTCGGCATCGACAGGGATTGCCGCTCCCGTGATGCAGAACGCACGAGCCGTGGAATCCCGCGTCGGCTTCGCCTGGAACCGCCGCCCTTGCCGTCGACTTCGCTGACCCGCCGATTTCGCCTTCGGTTTTGCCTGGAACCGTCGCACCCGTAAGACAAATGGCACGGGTTGGGAGTTCCCGTGAACCGATCGGCTCGGATAGGAGATTTCCTATTCCTGGCCGATCGGGGGATGCCTATGGGATTTTGTGACTTGCTGAATTTCTTTCCCTATTCCTTTTCTTACCTCTTGGTGTTGAAATCGTGATTATGGAGTTCAAATCTATTTTGTACATTAGGTGAGTTCTATTATTGTGTAATAGAATAATTTGTATTGGCATTTTGTTAACTTTATTATCTTGATTTAATCGGGTAATTAGCATAAACATTAGTAAATTACTTTGGAGTGCTCACATGTTTGAGATTATATGAGGAGACATCAATTTGGTAAGAATGCTTTAATGGTGATCTTACTACTTAAATGTATTTATGAGTTTCATGTATTGACGAGTAATTCAATTATAGGTTGTGTCTTCGAGGCGTCGAGCATCACGACCTTTGGCGCACTTTGAGGTGAGACATAATTCTTAATTTAAATTCAGTTTATAGTCCTGCGTATGCTTCTTGATCTTATAAATTGTATGAATAACATAGATATTTACATCATTGTATCGATTATAAATGCTTCATTTGACTGTATGATGATTATTGGTTAATTTTCTTTAATAACATATGATTTTGTTGGGCATATGAAAATGCTTTAAAGCATGCATTATTAATTGTTAAATGCAGTAATGTGATAAACAGAGAAATGTCAGAAAAAATTGTGATAGGAAGACTATGTTATAGATATCTGCTGAGATAGAAAAGTTCGAGGAGATTCGTGAAGCGGATCTTAGCATCCCTCGACATTGAGGTTGGAGCCGTTAGTCACCGTGTCAAAATAGGTAAGTAGATTCCTACCGCTTTACCTTCACTTTTAGGCCAATTCGGTGTGACCTTTGTTATGAAGTCAAAACCTGCGATTATAAATGATATTTAAAAAATGATTTGATATAGAACCAAATTGCTTCCATTAAATAACCGAATAAATAAACGACGACTCTGAAAACAAATTATTATCGATACATTACTACTTCTACCGTATTGTTGATTCATTTCTATACATAATTACCACTCTTACTTTTATAAATTTTAAATATATACGCGATTGTTTAATCTTTGTTCGAGCTACTTTAGATATTGATTTCACAAACTTTAACATACTACCGATTAATAATTTGACGACGAGGTGGGTAGAAGCTAATCCGTTTTATTGATTTGTACAATTTTGGGTGTATAATTTTGGGAAGATTAAAAGCTTTTTGGGTAAGTACAAAACTTTAATAATGATACCTTTAGTTCTTTCAGTATTTATATAGCTTAAAGATTTTCATCTTAAATTTTGGTGATATGAATTAATTGTATATGAATTTTAAATTTTGTGATGATTTGATTATATACAAATTTCACACTTTCGTTAGAACCAGGTTGGAAGTGTAATGGAATCTATCCCAATATCATCTATTATTACAGATTGACTGCGTAAGGGTATGGGGTCATCAGGTGTGACAGAAAGTGGTATCAAAGCAATAAGATTGGGAGCAATAACATTGATGAGCAATATGATGAGCATGATTTGGATTTAGAATAAGTCTTTGAATTGATCAATACAGAGCTATAGGATGATTAATTTTGAGTTAGAAATCCATATGTTCTTAACTTCATGCATGTATGATATTTAATAAATAAGTATCAAATAAATAATTCATGTAATTACAGATTAATTTGCCTAAAGAAATGCCAGAAAGGTTAGATGGTCGATCTTCCGATAGCAGACCTACACGCCTGAGATAATTTAACGAGTGAAATACAACCTGGCAGTGGTGAAGGTAGATCGATGAATTCGAGGTAGTTCGGTGATTACCGTAGTTGAAATAATTTAGCATCTATGAAAAAATCTACACTAGTAAGGCAGTCTGAGTTTAGTTGAAGTGGATCTTTGAGGATATTTGTCGTTCAAACCATTCAAGGGAGTGATCCCATAAGCGGAAGATTGGCGCTTAAAATTGGAAAATTGCTGGATGGGATGATTTGCCCTGAAAACAGAAGAGTAGTACTAGCTACTTTTGTATTTAGAAGGGGAAGCAGAAAGGTGGTGGCAGGCTCAACACGGGGAAAAATTTGAAATGATACCGATTACATAGATCAAATGTGATGAATTTGTCAAAGTGTTCAAAGATTGGTTTATTCCACCATCAGCCAGACTTGCCTTACAAGACAAATTTTTCAATCTAATTCAAGGATCAAAAACTATAATGCAGTATGAAGCCGAATTCACTTCTTTTTCTATATATGCTTATATCGATACCGCGAAGACAAATGTCATGATTTTTGTGACCGGATCAATTAAGGTTGGCCTAACACCCTTTGATATCGGTGAGTTCTCGTGTTAGTTGAAAGAGCTGGGAATTGAAAATGAGTTGAACTTTTCCAAACAACATTAGGATTATGGTAGTAAAGCTTTGAGCAAGCAAGATTTCATTCGAACTTGTCTAACAAAATAGACCGTTGAAGAAAACATATTTAGTAATAATGATTACATTAGAGGTTGTCAACCCAAGAATGGGATGAAGAACTAAACTTTGATGGCCTCAACAAATTCTGTTTTATAAGATAATTTCATTTACACTAAATGAAGGAATGTGTTTCCATGACAAGAGCACCTTAAATTTCATCCGGGTTGATCAATAACAAATAATGTGGAATATATAACAAGATTCTAATAAAATAAAATTCGCGTCACTTTATTCATACTTGTCATTACAGCCATGTGGTGGCAATACCTTTCAAATTTAGCACACATGTACTCATTTAAATATATTGCAAAAGCTTAAAATTATAGTCGCGTCAAATTTGCGTAAATTTAACATATAGCATGATGCGCGAAAAGGCTATACAAGTTATATTTGGCGGGAGGAGTCATATTATGGATCACTTCATGATTGTTGTATGTTGATTATGTCTGCGCATGTATCGCATCGATCAGCTCACGGCCATTTTCGCATTTTAAGGCATTTAGACCATCTATGTCGGGTTGGCAATTCAGACCGGTCCCTGTCTTGATGGCACTTTCCTCCGGGAAAGTATAGATGTACTCTTGCTTGTTGTTGGTATTGATCTTAATAATGATTTATTCTTTCGTTTGCAATTGTAGAAGCGAATCTGATGTCTGATTTGGTTTATCATGGCATTGCGGAGTTGGTTCCATTTATATGCAGCGCGATTTATGCATTATATCTCGGCCGTCATTCGGATTAGTGCATGGATGCCGTGAAATGTTATCTTGGGCAGCCATCTTGTTTCCATCTCGGGAAAACTTCAAGAAGGCATGCAGATCGATGGGAATTCCTGATATTGAGTTTGTGTGCCAGAAAATGTATGTGGCTGACAATACAACTGACATTCACACATTCACACGCTACATTACAGACATAAAAAATATTAAACCAGAGGCTGTTGAGTGGCTAATAGCAAGAGATGTGGCGAAGTGGGCATTGTGTCATGATGGTGGAATGCAGATTCGGCCTGATACTGCGTCGAATGTTTCAACGGTGTCTAAAGCGGGCATGTGCACCAATTCGAGCTTTAATAACATCAATTTTTACAACCTTGTTGTCGTCTCAACAAACGACTAGAGACTTCTCACTTTATCCGGATGAATTATTCGATTTTCGCTCCGCGTGTGAAAGCTCAGTTGCAATGATGGCGTGACGAAGATGCTCGATCCTACAAGAATAAACGTCAATTCCGTGTTTTCACAATATCCTCCATGTCATTCAAGGTTGAATTGCAAGACTAAGCTCGTTGCACTTGTACATGCAGACAACCCCAGTTACTGCACATTACATGTCCACATGTCATTGATGTAATGGGGCAACGCCATGTAAATCATTCAGAATATATTTCCCCATACTACACTCTACAAATGTATCACAGCACGTACGAAGCTCATTTTCATGTCATTCCCGATCGGACTGATTGGCCAATGTATTTATATGGTCATCGTCGCAATTGAACTCACCACCAAATGTTAGAAGGCGCACTTGCCGGGCTGGACACGGCGATATGCAAACACAATGGATGAGAACGTTCAGCGGTCCAACAACAGAATTTGTGGACTATGCAAAAATTCTGGGTATAATATACACCCTGACAAAGCACAGTGTTGTTGTTTAGTTAATGTTTATTTCTTTTAGACTTATGTACATGAAGTGTATCATTATTTTTCTCGGTTATGTACTTGAAATGTATTATGGGTATTAGTGTTTCTTTACCAATATATGACCTTTATGGATATAATCATGTATCTTTGGAATGTTTTCCTATTTTCCGCATTTATGTGAGATTACATTATCGGCGTCATCATTATTATTCATGATGCTTAATTGTTAGTGTTATCGTAGATAAACTTACGTAATGTATAATTAATTGCACTATGTCTCGGACTTAGTGTTAACTAAAAGAAATCAAGAAAAAATCAATCAGAATGTATAATTAATTGCAGGACTATATATGTGAATTTGCCAAATAAGATAAATTCGTCTTTTTTATGCACCATGTCAAATTTTTTGTAAATTTAGTGCACTTATAAATTTGTAATGCCACATTCTTGACATCCAATCCCAAATATTGTTTACAATGCTGGTGACATGGCGGCGGAGGAAGGAGGAGCTACTGACGTCGGCGTAGATCGCCGCGATGATCCCGTCGATTATGGCGGCACCCTCAGGTTCACCGGCATAGGTGTGCGTGAGGATCGCATCCGTCTGTATGTTTTACTATATTTGTTGTAATATTTATGTCTTAATTCATTTGTTGTAATATTAGTACCTCAGACGTCATTTTGATCAAATAAATAATGTCTTATGCAGGCGACCATTTTAGAGGCTGCGTCGCATCTACTTATGTTCAGAGAATGGCCAGTTCATTGCCCACGGTTTATGGATGGACTACGAGATGCTGGGTTGGACTGCGTTTCACGCGGATCTCGACTTGATCACCACTTGCTCACAGCCTTAGTTGAGCTTGGACACACAAGATATTTTCACTTATTTTGGGAGAGATATGAATACCGATTTTCAACATTCAATCAATACTTATGAGGAGATATGCAGAAACTATAGAGGAACATGCACATATCATATAGCAGATATAGAGATTCAGATGATGCCAGCTTCTTACGCAACACCGTCTTCCTGCCACATCTTGTAGGATTTGGCAGTCCATTGATACCAGATGTCGGTCAATATAGTTACCCATATGGCACACCTACTCCGTACCACTTATCGAGCTATGTTTGTTCCATGGCGGCAGGCGAGCTCTCCTACGTATCCTCACCCACCGGCCTACATGCCGATACACGCGTGTACCCATCCCCTTTCGGACATGACTATCACGAGATACCGATGTTACACTCGATGACTGAGGACGCCAGTGAGATGAAGTGCGGCATCAGCAGCACCATCTGTGAGACCGTCCTCGACGACCTCGCACCTGAGTCAGAGTGATGCACTTCCACCATGGAGCACCGTCGTTAGATGCTTAGTTGTCCTTGGTTGTCATCTGGTTGTAGATCATCGATAGCTTGATGTCACTCTTCTGTCATTGTTTTATATTTTTTACATGTATGCGTATCGCTTATCTATGTTACATATTTCCGGTTTAGGTGAATTGTATTTTTTTAAGTATTAGATATATTTTTTGATATTGAATCCTTTTTAAAAATTTTGGAGAATTAGATAAGTTTGGGAAAATATTTTACATAAGTAAATATATAACTTTAGATGTTAGATATGTAAATACATAAGAATGTGTGTGATATGTATGTAAATTCCTTTTTTTAAAAAAAGGAAATATTTTATGCTGTGATGTTACTTATGTAAATACATAAGAATTGTCTGATATGTATGTAATTTCCACTTTTAAAAAAAAATATTTTTTTTAAGCGTTTAGACGACAACTGATCGGTCGTCAGCCCTAAACACTATTAATTACGATTTAAAAGGTGTTTAGTTTAAAAATTTTGCCCTTAATTTATCCAACCGATGCTCTGTTAATTGTTGAGTCAACAATTCCGAATAAAATTGTGATAGATTTATATATATATATATATATCACTAAAAAAATTATAACAAAACAATAAAATTTAGAAAAAATGAATTGCTACAATAATAAATAAACAAATCCAAAATTTAAAAAATTACTAAATCATATTTGAATTATATATATATATATATATATATATATATATATATATATATATATATATATATATATATATATATATATATATTCTATTTTAGAACTAATGTTTTAAAAAAAATTATGGCTTTAGAAAACTAACAAAAAACATGAAAATTTTTTCTAAATTAAAAAAAAAATCATTCTCCATGAATGATTTTGAATAGATTCTAAAGTTAGTCATGTAATATCATTAGATAACCTTCAAATATGCAATGCATTTTTTTAAATATTAAAATTCAAAGGAATACATATATTTTCAAAAAACAATCCAAGGATTGTTAGATATTTTCAATAATTTAGACAAATCTACTTTTAAATTTCTAAATTAAATTTGGGAGTGTTCAATGGTAAAGGGCTGATAGTAAAAAGATCATCCCATTTCTCTTTCAAAGTGTTATAGCACTCAAAAAATTATTTGTCATTCTGCATGTTAGGGAAGATATCATCCTAAAAGTAACATAAAAAAGAAAAAAATTTCTCACTCTTTTGACAATCTCCAAAAACTTGATGGTAGAAGCAATAATGGAGTCGAAGCATTTGAGCATCCATGTAAGAACAATATCGTCAAAAGTTAGTCATATAACGCATTTGGTGTTGTCTGTTTGTTAGGGAGATAAAGAGTCCAAATGCCTAAGTTTCTTATGAGATCCGACAAGAAAAAGGGAGGTCCGTGGATGGTCCAAGACCACAACAAATAGGTAGTTCCTTGAATTTAATAAATGTATGAGACAAAGGTACAGGTGAACACTGCCAAGAAAAGAGGAGAGTATGAAAAGGATTTAATTCATCATATCAAGTTCAATGCAAGGTGGAGAGATGAGCTAACAAGAACAGATGTAAGTACATATGTTGGTTCAACAGGCAAGCGAGGCGATTGTAAAGAGAGATCATAGCAAGCATGTGAGAGACATGATACACACTACAAAACAAATAAATTGTTCATACAATTGTTTAGCAAAAAATGGAACAGTAAAATCACACAAGAATTACAGCTGAATTTTCAGGTTAAGCTTGCATTACAGCTGAATCTTCAAGTTCAGTTTACGTTACAGCTGAATTTTCAGTCTATAAGCACTGCTCTAAAATACATGAAAACATGGAACAGCAGGCCCCACTATATCAGCAACCTCAATTTTATGAATTCAAATTGAAGTTTTAGACATATTAGCAGCGACCAAAAGGTCAGTCAATTATATGTGAAGGCCATTAATAGATTAATACAAAGCATTACCATAGCACGCTTTTCTATTAATAATAGGATGGCACCTATTTGACAGAAAAGAACATACCACTATATGTGAGGCGCTTGATCCAGATTTCAGGCCAACACCATAAGATGAGTAATGCGCCCATTCACTTAGTTTAAAAATCCACCTATAGAAGTCAAAGGAAAAAAATGAGTAAAGTTTTACTTAATATTCAGTACATAGCTCTGAACATCCAACAAATACATGGCAAACCATCTCCAAAAGAACAGTAATGCATCAAAATAATCTGAGATCGATGATAGTATCTGAAGAAAATGAAATCTCACCCATAAGAAGCCTGGATGTCTGTTAGAAATCCCCCAGTCATGATCTGATTTCCAGTTCCCTCATCAAAGCATAAAGTCAAGTGAATCACATCATTCATCCTATTATATTTGCCAAGAGTCTCGCCACATACAGGGCAATTGCTGATGAGTGATTCTCTGAAGTAGAAAATGCAATTGCACTTCAGAAAGACTAACACCATATAAGCGAGAAAATTATAAAGACTAAGGCAAAATACTACATAAACATCTAGGAAACATAAAACATTAAAAAGAAAAAAAAAATCAACACAGCAGGACAGCTCACACATGCAATTTAGTGTTTCTCATTCTTCTTTTGTTCATAAAATTTCTCAAAGACTTAAACACCTTCAAAAAAATCCTGCAGGACAACTTATGCAACCAAGTATATATTAAAATGAGATGATTCTAGGTTATCACTCGCTCTCCCTGTCTATAATTTATTTCCTCATGATACCTTTGTCCCTTACATACTTCTATCTTATGCTTGGCAATACAAAAAAAACTTCAGATATGTATTTGTATTAATAAACATTGAAATTCCTTAGTTGAGTTTTTATCTCATATTTTTCCAATATTTTGAAAGTCACATCCATGCCTCAGAGAGTATTAACAATGAAGATGATCCTCCATTTTTCAAAGAAACTAATCTAAAAGTGGAAAACTATTAGATCATTACTCTTCTTGTTCAATAGCCAGAAGAGTTGTCAATTCATCCATATCCACAACACCGTCTCCGTTACTGTCTGCCAACTTGAATAGCTCGTCTTTCTAAAATCCATTAAACAGCATAAGATGTGCACATGACAAAGCATTTTATGTATGCAATAATAACTGCCCAAACCTTGGATGCGGCTACTTGATTGCCGAATACTTTGACTAATGTGCTAAACTCATCATACGTAAGCTTTCCATCTTCATTATAGTCCTGCTTTCATAAATCACATGATATATAAAGTGATACCTCAAAAAATTTGTAACCACAAAAAAAACAAGAGAAACATGATAAAAAAAAAGTATGCTATAGCAAATAAACTAGCATTCTAGAAGACTACTGATGAAGTGAAGATGAAGTGCGGATAAAAATGAGAAAACGATCAAAATGCTCCCCCACTTATTGGTTACGGACCATTTTATTCCCAAACTATAGAAGGCCTGATATAATCCCTAGACTTTTCAAATATGAACCAAAAGAGTCCTACATTAAAAGTAACAAAAAATTAAAAGCTAAAGTTAGCAAATAGTGTTAAAAATAAACATAATTTAAAATTTTATATTTTGAAATTTTTACAATATCTAACAAATGACTTTTAAGCTTAGGATGTCTTGTAAGATTACAATAATAATTGCTAAAATTTATAAATTTAATCAGCATTAATTTTATCACAGAGTATTTAAAAATGAAGTAAAAGATATTGGAAATATTATCAATAGATTATATCCCAAACAAGGTTGGTAGGACATTAGATTTTGTAAGAAAATTTTAAGGCATTAATTATTTAAATACCCTCATTTTTCACACCATCAGTTAACTTTAATTTTAATTTATGTTATTTTAACATCAAGATCATTTTGGCTTATATTTTAAGAGTATACGAACTAAATTGAACTTTGATATAATATGGGACTTAAATTGCCCCCCTCTCCATAAATAGTAGAGAGACCATTTTGGTCCTTTTCTCACATAAAAATTGATGAGAGGAGCATGCATGGATATTAGTAGCCATTATAGAATTTGGAACAAATGGAAAGGATCGTGAGCTTCTAGGACTCTCTTTGCTAAGATTTTACTTTGATTTATATTTATTTATTTTGAGTACTCTTAACAGGTCAGGTAAGCTCACTTTCCAAACAGTCTTATAGTTATCACATGTTCCTCTTATATGTTATGTTTGTTGGAGAAGAGTGCTAGAGGATGCTGAAATTTCCATTTTGTTTCTAAAAAGGTCATTGCCAGTAACTTAGTATTAAGCAGTTAGGTGAAAGAAAATGGAAGAAAATGATTTCAAAAAAAAAGGTTGAAAAACCACAAGTCTTGCTAACACAGATTTGAAGTTAAACATTTGAAATCGTACATTCCAACTAGTATTACACAATCACACCTTTAGATAGTGGCCAACAATAGAAAACCTGATATAGAAGGAAAGTGGAAGGAGGAGAATGTGGAACAAATGAATGAACATTTCAAACGAAGGGAAACATAAGGTAGAAAGAAGCAAAAGATAGCCTTATGGCCAAGAAGACAAGGAACTGAATCCCCAAAGGGAGACCACAAAGAAAAGATTTCTTCAATTTGTGAGCATCACACGCTCTCATTACTGAATTACAAGCTACTAGACCCTATAGAGAAATAAGATTTATTTAAAATTTACAAAATCACCCTTGAAATGATGGAAAACACTAATTTAATCCTATCTAACTTATAACATACAAATACAACAACAAACAACAACAACAAGCCTTAATCCCTACATGAATCCTGCATTGATCCTATTATGTGTCAAAAACTTATAACATACTAATAATAAATTTAAATATAAATAAAGGCAAACACAAAACAAACTCATAACCAAAGAATGCCCTTCATCCATTCCACTAGTTTACAATATGAAACAATTTGTTTGGAAAAAAAATTGAACAGGTAATCAATCCAATGGACGAACTAATTGTTGAAAGGAGAGAGGGAGAGGGGGGGAGAAGAGAGAGGAGAGACAAATCATACAGCTACTGAGTAAAAAGCCAAGGAAAGGGTTTGGAGTGTGAACAATTTATTTTCTTTCCTTCATCATTTTGAATTAAAGTAAGGATAAAATAAATTAGGAGGATTTACATACATACCACACAATTCTTATATATTTACATATCTAATACCTAAATTTTAATTTTTACATATATAACATCCCAATCTTCAATATCACATCAAAAGTATCAACATCACTTACTTTTTAAAAGTAAAATACACCTTTTAAAGCATAAGAAAGTGTTAGATAAGTAAATATCCAACTTTAGATGTTAGATATGTAAATACATAAGATTTGTGTATATATGTAAATCTTCCAATAAATTATTTTGACTTCCTTTTACAAACTTGATTGGAAAACCTAACTATAGTTGTTAAATTATTTTATGAAATTTTGTTTAAGGCTTTATATGAGAAAAAAAAAACAAAACTCATGAAGATTGGGAAGAAGAAAAATCTAGGCATGAAATTTTCATTCAATGAAATCTGACATTTGCAAAAAAAAATATTAAAGATGTAACTTTATTTAGAGCTCTATGTAAAAATGAGAACAAATATTTGCCAAGTAAAGAATTAAATTAAACAATCATTCAAAAAAATTACAATGCCATAATTATAATTTTGCCTATGAAAGTTGACTTCCTTTGCATGAATGAAGATTTGGATAAATAACATGTCACTAATATAAATAAATGCATTTAGTTAAATATCCAAATATATATGTACTATGATTATAAAATTTATCAAAGATAGTGCATACATATGATTATAAAATAATTTCTAAGAGAATAGCTAGATGAATATGCTAACGTACAAGTGCAGATCATTATATTGTTCAGTTGTAGGTTCCATTTATAAACTTATCAGAATGTTTAGTTTATCAATTGAATCAAGGTAGAATAGGGATGTCAAGTTTAAGGAAAGCAAATTTTATTATCTTAAAGTCAAAATCGTAAGGTAATTCTAAGATAAATATTTTTATTTCTATCTTATAGTAATTTACAATTCTTATCTCAAGTTTAATGATTCATTGACATGATCCGTTTACATATACAACAGATACCATTTTTGATAAAGCTTGTCATCAGCAAATGATTAAAAGAATGTTCTCTTTTACTTACATAAATATCTTCATATTGTTAAAACGTTATATAAAAATGCATCATATCTCAATCTCATGTATTGCCTAGTTTATTAGTATATATATGATAAAGATGAATAAAATAATAATAAGAAAATATATGTACATGTTAACTAATGGAGTTCAACAACTTGTTACTAGTCAGAGATGCTTGTACCACACATAAAACAATTACCTATTCATAAGTTTGAAAGGCTTGAAAATGGAATGAAAATGGATAAGCCTTTAGTAGTACAAATTTAAATGGTACTCATGTGATGGGTGCATTTATTAAAAGGTAAGGTATATCACGGTATGATTTTTTTTTTTTTTACAAATATCAAATTATAAATTGATACTTAGTCTTTTCTCTTATTGAATAAATTACAAAAGTGCACTTTTCAACTCCTATTAAAAATGAGAAGTTAATGCTTAATTGTGATGAGCCACATGCATATAATTTTTATACTAGAAATTACTATAACATAGAACTATAATTATCCATTGAGTTATTGTATTAATATTTCATTTTAAGAAAGAATCCTTCAAGTTACATGGCCAAAAAATAAATTTGGCATAAAAAAATAGAAACCAATGATAAGTATCAAAGAAAATATGTATTGATGTGTTTCTTATTTTAGATGTTTTGATTTCAAGCATATAAGACATAAGTGATTTATACGCTAATCTAAAACGAATAAAGTTGTGTAGTTTAGTGGATCTTTAAAAGTTTGGAAGATATGATTGTTGGACGATTTATAATATTGAGAAAAGGCTCAAAATTGTCCCTCTATTAGCAAGCAAAGGCCAAATTAGTCCTAGAGTTTTAAATTATGCTTTTTTAGTCCCGAACTATTGGAAAATAATCCAATTTAGTCCTGAACTGTTTAAATTAACATAAAGGTTACTTCTTATTCCCCCATTTACATGATTGAACAAAATTTGGAAGACCAAAAATGCTATCATCCTAAACAACTAAAATGATATATAGATTCTCCTTACAGTCATACAAAAATTACCAATTAATTTTTGATTTTTTTTTTGGCTTCCACACTTACTGAAATCATGCTAAATCACACAAGTAATAAATTTAATAAATTATTGAATGAACTTTTAAGCAACTTACCATTAAGGGTAATTTCAATGCAAATTTCCTTATAAAAAAATAATATTACACTTGTAAGCATCTAATGTGCAAAAGAAATTATTGAATGGACAATTTATCTGATAATTATAAAATTAATAGATTGCAAGTTTATGTTCATATTAAAATATTAAAAGTTAAAAATTATAATAAATATACTTATTTGATTGTAGTTAAAGATTAAAGATGTTCAGTCTTAATTTATATGAACTTCAAAATAATCAATTTCTTTTCAGAAATTTATATAAACTCAAGTACCTATTAGAAAAAATGACAAATTTACTTTTGAAACTAAAAGTTTTATAATTAAATATAATAAGCAATCCTATAAAATTTTAAGCAAAGAAACTAAGACCGTAATAATATTAATAAACTTTAATAGCACTTCCTTAAATGGAAAACCGCCTTTATTAAGTGTGACTCATAAAACTTTCAAAGGAGTATTCAAATTTGCTGGCAACCGATACAAGCAGTTTGCATCTAAATTCCTGAACTAATCATAATTCATAAAATGGACTTTCACAATAGAAAGAGTCGCCACATCGATCACTCAAATACCCAATTCCTTGAGGTCATCATTGTTGCTAACACGAGAGAAAGATTCATCACTATCAATGGCATCGACGTCATTGTCATGCCCCCAAATCACGCTCGCCACTCGACCCGTTTGGTCGCTCTACTTAGGATTTGGGTAAAAGGAGTGTATACATTTTTAATTAAAAAATACCCTTAATGGGGAATAAAAAGTAACCCTTTGGTTAATTTCTCTTGTCGAAATAATCATGACATTTAAAACATTTAAAACATCAGATATCATTTGTAAGGCCCCAATCGACGGTTAAATAAGCAGGTTCCCACATTATGAACGGATAAAAGAAGTTAGTCCATGAAACTAGAATTAGGTTAGAATTTGGAATATAAGTACTCTTACGTAAATTAATAGAATTAATATATATTATGGTTCATGAAAGATAAATATTTTATATGTTCAAGAAACTAAATGGGTTGGGAAGGCTAAAAGAGTGATAGTTTAGGTTTTAAACTTTGATATTTAGGTAGGTCGAATTACAAATAGTGTAGATGTGATTATAGATAAAAGTTTGAAGAATAATGTTATAAATATTAATAGATGTGGAGATAGAATTATAGTTTTAAAGATTATTATCGATACTAAGATTATCAATATTATAAGTATTTATGCCCCTCAAGTAGGTTTGGATGTAAGTCAAAAGAAAATTTTGGAATAAATTAGAGGATTAATACAAAGATACATCTCAAGAAAAAATATTTATTGGAGGAGATTTAAATGTATCTTTTAGAGATAAAAGATTTTAAAAATATTCACTATGAATTTAAGAATAATAAAGTAGACTATAATAGATTTTGCTTTAATGATTTTGTAGTTCTAATATTTTATTTAAGAAAAGAGAAAAGAATATTATCACTTATAAAAATGGATCTAGTAAAACACAGATAGATTATTTTCACTCGATAAAAAAATAGATCATTTAAATTGTAAAGATTGTAAGGTCATTCCAAGTGAAAGTATAAGAACCCAACATCGATTGTTAATTTTAAATTTTAAGATAAAAGATTGGATGATAAAAAATAAATCAAATTATTGTGAAGAAGACACTCAAAAACACTAATAAAATATTTTTAAGAAGATACAAAGAGCTTAGAATTTGGGATCAGTTAAGCTAATGAAAAAAAAAGAAGTAAAATTAAGCAGTCAAAAATACTTGGAGAATCAAAAGGAAAAACTTTTAATAACATAGTTGGTGGAAATAAAATGTGCAAAGATAAGAAATAAAGAAGATTATTATAAAACTTAATTTAGATGTAAAAGTCGAAGGATTAGGAAAGATATCAAAGTGGCCAGAGATTAAGATCAATATATTATACAAAAAAATTTAGGTGATTTATACAATATATTAAATACCAAAGAAGGTGAAAGATGTATGTATAAGTTACCAAAAGAGATAGGAGAAGTAAAGATCTAGTTTCAAGTGAGAAGGATGAATATCATAAAAGACTTTTCTTAGAAAATGATATTGAAAATAGATAGATAAGATATTTTGATAAACTTTTCAACGGAAGGATCCAAAAATGATTGATTTTAAGAACCTTAATATCCTAAACAAAAATAGAGAATTTTATTTTTATCGTCGTATTAGTAAATCTGAAGTTAGAGAAGCTTTAAAGAAAATGAAATATGGAAAAATAGTAAGAGTTGATAATATTCCAAAGGAAGTGTAGAATTTTTTAGAAGATCAAAGAATTTCTTAGTTTATAAATCTTTTTAATGTTATTTTAAAGAATAAAAAGATGTCAGGTGAGTTGAGAAAGAGTTTGTTGGTTCCTATAATTTAGAATAAAGGTGATGCACAAGAGTGCGCAAATTATAGAGGAATTAAGTTAATGTATCATACATTAAAATTATGGAGAGAGCATAGGTTATAATGTGATACAAAATTTCTCACAATCAATTTGATTTCATGCCGTAGATCTACTATGGATGATATACATTTGTTAAGTGGTTTGATAAAGAAGTATAGAAAGTTAAGAGGATCTACATATGATATTTATTGATTTAAAGAAAGTTTATGATAAAGTTTCAAGAGATGTCCTTTGGAGAGTTCTAGAAAGAAAGGACTTAATATTAGTTATATTCAAGTCATTAAGAATATGTACACTAGAGTCATTACTTGTGTCCAAACACAAGGAGGATTGACAAAATATTTTCTTATTTCTTTGGATTACATCAAGGATTAGCTTTAAGCCCTTATCTTTTGCTTTAGTTAGGGATGTTCTTACTAGCATTTGGGAAGATGTACCATGGTGTATGCTTTTGTTGATGACATTCTTCTTGTTGATAAGACTAGAGAGGGAGTCCAAGAGAAACTTGAATTATGGAGGTCAACCTTAGAGTCTAAAAGTTTTCGTTTAAGTAGATCTAAACTGAATATATGGAGTGTAATTTTAGTTGTAGAACTTACAGTGTTGTGATATTAGGTGAACAAGTCATCAAAAGAGTGAGATTTAGATATTTAAGCTCTCTTGTTAAAATGATGGTGAAATAGGAGATGTTATTAGTAGAATCCAAGTTGGATGGTTGAAGTGGAGGAATGCATCCTTGTGATATAAAAATACCGCTTAAACTTAAGGAAAAATTTTATAAAATGGTGGTAAGATCTACAATGATTTATGGTGCAGAATGTTGGCCAATAAAAGAGAAGCATAAGACTAAGTTAAGTGTTACAGAGATGAGGATGCTCAAGTGGATGAGTGGCTTTACTCTTAGAGATAAAATGTGAAATGAGTATGTTCGAGAAAATGTTGGAATAGCTCTAGTGGCAGATAAGATTAGAGAGTCGCTTAGATGGTTTGGCCACATAAACGTCAACCGTCCATGACCCGTTAGGAGAGTAGATGTATTAGATTTGCCTTAAGTTAAGTCGAGGTAGACCTAAAAAACTTGATTAAGATGTATAAAAATGACCTTAGTATACTTGAATTAAATGAGAATTTGACACATAATACACAATGGAGACGAAGGATTCATGTGACACTTAGTGGGATAAAGGCTTTGTTGTTGTTGTTGTATAAGTAAATTAGATCATTTTCCCATAGTCAGGGGACTAAAAAAACACATTTTAAAACTTTGAGATTAATTTGGACTTTTGTTGATATTCAGGGGACTATTTTAGACTTTTCTCTTGTAATTTAACAAAAGGAATTAAACTATTGTTAAACTATCTATTTTCACTTTGGTATTCTAAATTCTTGAGCCAAATCATGACATAGAAAAAATTCTACACTAAAAGTTTGAGCTTCTCTCAGAGGAATGGCAAACCAGTAAAATCCATCATAAATTTTAGAAAAGAGATGAAAATGAGAAATCCATCCCACAAAGAATGATACTAAGGGGGAAAACTGCATTATATTAAATAATATCACCAAAAAAAAACCTTTTGCATATCCCCAAGAACATTTTGACAACTCTAGAAGGATATCTTGGAAACTTGACAATCTTCATGCATGATGCTAAACTGATCCACTTTAAAAGAGATATTAACAACTGAAGGTCACTTTCTTTTCTCACATGGATTTATGAATGTGTTCAGCAATTTTGGTTAAGTTGGATTGGGTTGAAAAATCAAGTTGAACCATTTGCACAGTTGGAATTGTAGTTTGCATGAGGATGCACAATTCATAAGATCGGCGGATAATGCACATAATCAGTGGATACAAGAAGGATTTAAAGAGATTAGGATTGTATGCAATGGTAGGTTGGCTTATAAGCCGGTAAGACTATAGAAGTGTGAAGCAAGAAGAGCAGTGTAATATTTGCTACTGATAAGCACGAGCATATGTGGATGCAAGGATGCAGGTGACACATGATGCATAAGAGCAATGCATAGATAAGGGGATTAAAGTATAGAGTTGAGGTAGCTGCAATTTTGATCACAATAAGCAATGAGAAAATAGGCATTTGTGAAGGCGGTGGCATCAAGAAAGGAGGGAGTGCAATCAATAGTAAAGTAAAATCTACTCATCAACGTTAAACTCCATGTCAAGTCACAACAAGAAGGTCAAAGTAGAGATGAAATTTTCCTTTATCAATTTGCATGTTGAAGAGAAGCTTAATAGTGAGAAAGTTGGCAAATGGCTAGAAATATGTGATTGAAGGCATAATCCTCCTTGAAGCTCTGATTTATGAAAAGCATTCAGAACTTTGCTGTAACGCCCATCTTGATAGTTTTTTTTTTTTATGAAATGATGGAAAGCCATCCCATAACACATAGACAAGATACGAAGAAACACCACTAGGAAAGAATTCCACAAAGATTATAGCATTGGAAACAACAAAGCTAGAACACCATAGCTAACAACAACAACAAATACAAGTCTGCCAAAAGAATTTGACAACAAACACTACTTTTCTAAACAGAAATAAGGTCACGATTGGCAGCTAATGAAATTTTCTACTTCCAATTTTCTTCCTTACTGCTTGATTCTTCATCCAATCTAAATGAAACATTTTAGAAAGAATCTAACGGTAAGCTAGGATTATGACTGCAGCCTATGATGTCCATGGCTCGGTTGTTTAGCAAACAGAGTTGGCTAAAAGATCCAGCTTTCCCTGCCAAATATTAGGAACACTAAGTAGTTTTATTTCAAGAAATCATCTTATCGTGGAGTTAAGCTTAAAAGAAAACAGAGGACCTGATAGTTTTTTTTTAATGTTTTTTTTCTTAGATTTGTGAACAAGTTGATGGTTGGCTCTTTCAATTGTACCAAGCAAGCAGCCTAAAAAAGTTCTATTATCAGCCATGACAATGTTTTCTCCATTTTCCCACGTAGAACCGTGAATGGAAGAAGTGACTCCACAATTTCTTAAACCTTGAATCCTGTTATATGAGATACCGCTGCTCATACTCTATATTATCTTCCAATGGGCCGGTTGGAAGCAATTTTGAAATGAAAAAAAAAAACCTCTATTTCAAGTTGTTTAAACCGGCACTTGTATTTTGATGTGTTAATCATTACCGTATATTGTTTCTGTTTGTTAATTTGTTTTCTATGGTATAGGCAATATGATTTCTTAGTAAATATCTTATCTCAATTTAGTCAGCCGGTGGAAAAATGTTTCTTCTTATTTCTTAAATTTTTTTTTTATTACCATTATTGCAGTGTCAGTTATAAAGTAGCCACAAGACTAGATAGAGCTGTGGTATGAACCACTAGGCCATGGCTCAATTCACACAAATCTTTATATTTTTTAAGTAAATATTATGCAACCAATAAATGAAAAGAGTGCAACATCAATCAATTGCAAAGAATAGCTATTAAAATAAGAAGAAAATACACCATCAAAGTTAACGAGATAATAACAAAGCAAGAGTCCATCAGACAAAAGAGGAGAGCCCCAAGAATCCTCATTTCACTATCATCCTAACATCATCTCCGCATAAGGGGCTGCATCGAGACTGTGTGGCCTACCCACCATGCCTAAAAAGACATGCATAATTGGTGTCAGCATAGTGACTCCAAACCCACCACGCTTATAAGAAGCGTGCATAGAAGATTTTGCACAAAAAATCACACATCCTAGTAGTTCATCACCATGGAATAACGCGAATGAGTACTTAATTTTCTAGCGGATTTTTTCGTTTTGTTGAAACAATGCAAATGGGTACTAAGGATTTGACACATTTCTCTATATTATATTTTCTGTGAGGTGCCAATGATAAATTTACAAGGCAACAGATCATTTTAAACAATTTTGTGATATGTTTTCTATTTTTTAAAGAAAAAGAGAGGTGCAGGGAGTGGTTGGAGTTCAAATCTTGCCCAAACAGAGAGTGAACGAGATGCATTTTAAGTGGAGAGTTGCGACTAGAACTATCGACTTGAAAGGTTGGTCGACTTGGGAGCTCGGGTAAGAAATAGTCTACATGCGGTGTGAGTAGGGGTGCAACCGAGTCAAGCTGACTCGCGAGCTGGCTCGAGCTCGACTCGATAACTGATTCGTTTACTGTTCATATCGAGCTTCGAGCTTGAGCTCGAGCTGAATGGACCGCTCAACTCATTTAACGAGCTCGAGCTCGAGCTCGAGTAAATAGAGGCTTGATCAATCGTCGAGCCGCTCGGATATTCTTTCGCTCGCAATCCGTCGATTTATATCCTTTATCCTTATAGGGTTTGCGTCGCTCTAATTCAAATCATCTACTCTTGTCTCCACCCACTCGCTCTCGACTCTCTCATTTCTCACATTTCTGAGCTCTACGGGCCTACGGCTCTACCTCTCAGGCTCTCGCTCTCGACTCTCGAGTCTCGACCCACTCTCACAGCTGAGTTCCCTCATTTTCCTGGCTTCAAATCCCCGATCACGTTGGGCGGTGTCACGGTAGGAGGTGAAAGCGATATTTCAGGTTCCTTGTCCTCTTACTCTCTTAGTAGATAGCAAATCTACTTGATCTTGGTCGTCGTTCATTTTCTTTATGCTCATCTTTGGTATTTGATGATGATTGATTACAGGTATGTAATATCTATGTTCTTTTGATGTTCTTTCAATTAAGTGTCTAATGAGTAATGTCTATGTTCGGTTGTGATGATTATTTGGATTTGATGATGTTGTAACTATTGTTCAACAGCGAAAATCATTTTTGTGTCGGTTTAGTTCATTTCATTGATGTCATGAATCCCTGATACTCCCAAAAGGGTGATATTTAAAGACATACAATGATTTAGTGGCTACTAATAGGCACTCAATATTCAAACCACTTATAAATTAAATGACTCACAAAAGCTTATTAATCTATTCATTACATTTATCCTATTTCAAATTTGATTACTGTTATGATTGAATTGAATGATAGTAGACCAGCGAGCATGCAAGCAACTTTTAATAATGAAGATCCAAAGATTGAAGGATATATAATTAGGACTTCGAACTATCTTATCCAGCTTGATGATGCCAAACTTATGCATTGAAATATGTAGAATTAAACTTCTAGATGAACTCTGTCGAACACATAACTGCTTTTACTTATAAGTGTAGTGTGTGTGAATTTTAATGAATAAATGTGAATAATATCTGTTGAGGAGGCCTTGTTTATCACTCAAATTGATTAAAAATTCAGCCACTTCCAAGTGCTGCTGCTACAAGAATCCTAATTTCCATTTCATATTCTTTTAAGTTGAGACTTATCTAGTCATATGCTTATTCTTCACTTAGTGATGATATGCTTTTCATAAACCAACAAGGCACTCTTGTTCATGAGAATTATATTTCTAGTAAACTCATTGAATTTATTTGCTGAAAATCACATTTATTGAATCATATTTGTTTCATTAAATTTTGATTGGAGCAATTGAGTGTTTAATGAAGATTGTACCAATGTTTTACATTTTCTAAGCGATCTCGTCGTCATTAAAAATTGATGTTTTAAGCTTTGATTGATTATCAGTATCGTGAAGTGTTTGTTGTCGAGCTTCGAAACTTATGGCTTATAATATCTACTTTCTCGCTTCTTTTCCGCATTCATAATTTCAATGAAATGATTTTCTACGTGTTGTTGGCTTTATGTTGCGGAATTGGGTTATTGTGAGTATTTATGCTTGGATAAAAGGCAGAGTATTGGATTTTTGATTGTTACAAAGTGCAAATATACAATGAGTAATTTGGTATTTTTAAAATTTTTAATATTTAATAAATCAATTATCTTCTTCATTCATTGAATTGTCATTTATCATTTTTATTTTAGAGTAAAAATGGCAACACCACCACTTACAGAGGATGAGTTATTGGATGTAAATAGTGATAACCCAGTTGTGGGTGTCCAAATTAGTATTGAGGAACATAATAGCAATGTAGATGGTAATAATTATGAGTGAGATTGATGATGATAGCTATGATGCGAAAATATAGTTAAATAAATTGTTACAGGTGCTCATGATTTTGAAATCTAAAATTTAGATAATTGTCCATGTATCCCTTGAATATTGGTAGCTGCTTTATTACAGTTGTCCATCTCTTGGATGTGTGTTGGTAGCTACTTAGATACTTTATTGTAGTTGCCCATGTATCCCTTGGATGTTGGTAGCTGCTTTATTACAGTTGTCCATCTCTTGGATATGTGCTGATAGCTACCTAGGTACTTTATTGTAGTTGCTCCTATATCCCTTGGATGTTGGTAGCTACTTTATTACAGTTGTCCATCTCTTGGATATGTGCTAGTAGCTAACTAGGTACTTCATTGTAGTTGCCCATGCATCTTTAGCATGTTGGTAGCTACTTTATTAAATTTTCTGAGCTTGAATCAATGCCCTCTAAATATTTTTAATCTGGATAACACCAGTTTACCTTATCTCAAATGCCCTTTAAATATTTTTGAGCTTGAATCAATGCCCATGTATCCTCTCTTTGGTGTTAGCTTTGGTGGTGCCCATGTAGTAGCTATTCTTGATGGATGGCTTGTACTAGACTTTGTTTCTTTTTTATTTTGGTTGTGCTACCGGATTAGATAATTTGCTACTTTGGTTGGGGTTCGTGGATGCTACTGTTTGCTTCTACCCTTTTCTTGGTTATCTTGGGTGGTTTTGGCTTGATGGCTGCTATTGGTCTAATGGTCTTTACACTGATTTAGATCTTTTGCTGCTATGGTTGTTGACTGTATGTTGGTTGGTGGTTATGTATTGGTTTGGGTTGGTTGGGATGGGTTTGGGTTTTTCCTGCTATATTAATGACCGATCCTCTGTTATTAAGCTTCTTTTATTTTCTCTTACTTTTATGCTTACTTTATTATACTCTTCCTTTCATTAGTATGTTACATAATTCTTTTATGATTGGGTGATTGGCATTTGTTTCTTAGTTGATTAATGGGTTCTATTGGTTGTCATTATGTTTGTCTTTCTGTGTTGGGATTGCCTCCCTTTTAGACTAGTTGTTTCCTTATCGGAGTTGCCTCATCTGCTGGTTTGTTAATTGGTCATCGACTTGTGGACCGCTAGTTTTGGTTAGGTTGGTTTCTTGGTTTTCTTTTTGGTTTTCTTTCTAATCTACTTTTAGTTAGTAGGGTTTCCCTTTTGGTGGATTTTCTTTGTTTCAGTTTTGGCCTGGTGGTAGGCTGTTGTTTTGCGGTCAGACATCGTCTTTGATGGAGGTATAGGGACTGCCTTTTTATCTTCATTTTATCCTCAAATATTTATGTTATATCTTTATTCTACTTATCTATGAGACTATGATTATTTTCTCTTTAGAATCTTGAATTTTGATTAGGTGGTTAGATACTCAAAGACTTCAAGTTGGAGCCTTGGATTACTTCATGGAGTGATATTTTCTCCATTGAAGACTTGAAAATCCGTGCATTTCTCAAAGGGATCAAGAGAAGATGTTGATTTCAGTTTAATTCTATGTTTTTCTTTTTATAAATAGATGGGGGATTGGGTGTTTAATTTGTAACTTGTATGTAGCTCTTTTATTTGAGCATTTAATTTTTTCTTTCAATATTTTGTAATTTTTTTATTGTACTTTATTAGAGTTGGAATTGTATATATTTGTGTAATAAAAACTTTCAAAAGACTCAAATTAATTTAATAAATATTCTATAATTTATTTTAATTGCTCTTTTTTTTTGGTGCTCTTTATTAGTATAATTGACTTCAAATCTATAAATGAGCCAAGTTCGAGCTTCTCATCAAGCCAAGCTCGAGCTTCTAATCGAGCCCAAGAAATGAGTCGAGCTCGAGCTTAGTTTCTATCGATGAAGCTTGGTACATAAGCTCGAGTCAAGCTCGAGCTCGAGCCCAAGCTGACTCGACAAGATGAGTCGAGCTGACGGCTCACGACCGACTCTCTACCCCTGTGTGTGAGTAGGCTTCACTTGTGAGAACAAAGAGTGGGAGAGCAATGGACACAATGATGTATGTTGTTAATGATGAGAGGGTTTTGAGTGAAGAATACTCTATCCTTTGTCCGCGTGAAAGAATGACGTGATGAGGAAGAGAATGGCTACTCGAATGAGGTCAAACCGGGAGGCTCAACAAGGACAGGAGAGATGGGTTTCAGATGGTCTTCACGATCTAATGTGAGGGAGAAAAGCAATCGAGGAGGTGTAAGAGGTCTGAAGTGAGCGGGATCAGGATCGCACAAGAATTGGGAGAAGAGTGGTGTTGGAGAAGATCTAGGTTTAGCTTTATGGTTTAGGAGAGATGGAAAAGAAAACCGCAACCAGCTATGGATGCGAACTGAAGGGGTGATGCTCATCATGTAGAGTGAATAGAGGTGAAATTGGAGCGGCACAGCTCTAGCTAACTAGGAAGAGGCTTGGGATGAGATTCAATAGGGAATTTAAGGAAGAGATCCCGTGAGTGCTTTGCTGGGCGAAACGAGCTAGGGAGAAATGAGAGGTGTTTGTGTTCTTGGATAAGATAAAAAAGATAAGCTTTTTGTGAGAACATGAGACGGGATTTCTGAATGGGAAGCTTTAGATTATTTGATTTTTTTTCCTTTTTTTGTCTGTTTGAACGAAAAGGAGAGACGAGCTCATAAGTAAAAAACATGGCTTGGGGCAATAAGTGACCAATTTCAGTGGATGGGAAGGAGAATGGGAGATTTAAAATTGTATTTTAACCTGTAGTTTAATTTGTATAATTACTAGTATAATTTGTATAAAATAATAATTTTATTAGGTATACACTTCTAATAATAAAAAAAGAGTACTCTTTGAATTAATTAGCTTGCAACTTATTTCTCATTTCCATTTTATTCACATATATATATATATAGAGATATATATATATAATATATATATATTATATACATAAGTGTTATATAATCATTTAAAGAATAATTAATTTTAATATTTTTAACATTATATATATATATTATATATATTAATTATAGTTAACATTAATAATATATAATTATTTTATATATAATATATATTTTTTTATATAATACATTTTAATATTTTTTTTTATTTAATAATAATATTTATCAAGATATAAAATTTTAAATCAATTAGGCATTTTACTAATTTTATTTTAATTTTAAATTATGAATTCATATATATCGCATCTTTATATTGTAAATCTCCGCACAATATTTCATTTTGCATTCATAATAATTTTTATTCTAGAGGAAATATAAAAACAATTCCTAGAGGATGCACAATTTTCACTGAGATCAGTAACTTGATTTGATCTGAGACCTCATTATCTGATGATAATATTTTTCAGCTTTAATCATACACAAAAGATGATTTCCATAAGGATTAGCATCCTATGAAATTGTGAACAACAAATTTTGCAAGAATGCAAGAAAGGTATACCTTCAAATTCTACATTCTACCAATAATCACATGCAATAGAGTTGATACAAATCCCCTCCAAAGGAATAGGAATATCCATTTCTACCAAGCCCCTAATCACTAACAACCTAGAGAGCTTCACTCTAACAACATCCACTTGAAGTAGTTTTCCAAAATAAACCTAAGCGGAAATAGTGTGGATTAGTTGAATGAGTGAATCCAAAACCAAGAAAGAGCAACTTAAATAGGAGTGACGAGGTTCTTTGAAACAATCAAATGAGAAGACCACTTAAACATCCACATAACATGACTTCCTTCAAAAAAATCTTGAATAAATAAGATTTAGAGATAACTTGATAAGAACATGATGAGAATTAAGAAGTCAAATAGAAAAATCTCCAATCAATGGCAAATTAGATATGAATCTATAAATAATCTTAGGATTGGGATGGCCCCAAAAAAACTTGCTAACAAAAGTTATGCAAAAGGAGATGTCAACACAGAAATCTCATCGTCAAAAAAAAATAAGAGTAAAGTTTATCATGATAAGTGGAGAGGGCAACTTATGATGAGTTGGTATAAAAACTTGTTGAAAATATATGAAAAAAAAGAGAGAAAAGGTGGTAGAAAAAGCAAAAGGAGAGAGGTAACAAGTGAGAAGAAAAAAAAGAGGAGAGACCAAAGGAGAAATATTATAAGAGCTAGGAGAGGGAGAGTAGTTGGCGAGAAGCTAAGGGATTATCATCAATAATCCACATCATAGCCATCCTAATTATAGTAAAAGGTATCCCATAAAATTACAACAATCACTACATGGAGTCAGCTACAAGAATTTTTTTTTCTCCATTGTGTCCTATTAAATGTCATATTTTCATTTAAGTCTAATAAAATAAGGTAACCCATTAAAATTACAAACAAATAAAAATAAATAAAAAACTGAATATAATGAAAAACAAACCAAAACATTCTCTAAAAAAATCACTAATAAAACTTGAAAAATTACTAATCAATCACATCGTTGATGCCGAACATCAGTCCAAATAGAACGGTCATCTTTTAGAGAGAATAATTCCTTTTTTAATGCAACTTTTAAATAAAAGTTTTAGCACTTTGATGCAAACTTCTGTTAACTATGCTATTCTCAGAGAAAAAGATGAATGAAGCACGACAAATCCAAGTGCTTACCACTCAGCAATCTAAAATAAAGGCTCGGTATTGGATACAATTAGAAAATTGAATAGCTACTTAGTTTTCATTTGCTTCCAACTAAGGGCATCTATAGTTGCGAGGACACCAAGTTGAATTGGATGCAATGGTGCTTGAAGTGGGAGTTTGAAAAGTTGCTGATGAAATCACTTTAGTTGTTTGGTTGTATTTGGTTGTGTATGTAGTAATGGCAAAATTATACCATTTCTCAAGGACAGTGTAGTAGGACCAAATGAGAAACCAAAAGATTATTATAAGCAACTTCCCCAGCAAACTTGGCCTCCCTACTTAATGAACAACCAAAGAGCTGGACCCCACTCCCACAAGTTCCCACTCCGGACACTAAGGAATTATGCTATGGACATTGTGACCTTAAGAAAAACCAAAAAAGGGCATACCTTGCATTGGTTAGATCTTATATGTTTAATTTAAGCATATCATCCTGTTTCCAAATAAACCAAATTAAGTTTGGCATTTTTTTAAGAAAATAAAAGTGCATACTGGTATTTCTAGTGACTTACGGGCAATTGTATCACCTAACTCAAAGCATCCATGATAATCCAAAAAAAAATTAAAATAATTAGTTTTATTATTTTAAATACCATTTTATGAGCTTGAAAAAAAAAACTATATTATTTTTAACTAGAATTTATTTCAATACTCAAATGAAATTTTTCATGTTTATAATATTTCAACATAGTATGAGTCTTAAAATTGGCAATATTTATTGTCATTATGTTCATTTGCTTTTTTTTTCTTCCAAACATAAATGATCGAATTTAAAAAAAAAACATTTTACACAATCAAACCACCTATTTTCTGTTACTTTAAAATAAACTAAAAAATTGAAAGAATAAATGTTAATATGCAGTATTCCCTTTTCAATAGCTTCATAAAGCATTTTGATTATTGTAAAATAAAAGCTAAAGTAAATGGGATCATAATAAAGATCCAAGGTACATGCAAAAGGATTTAAAAGATAGGACTAAATAGGCAAATAGAGAACGTACCACCAAAGCTAGAACACGACGTGCAAAGCTTTTCTCAATTTCAATTGGATCCTGGGATACGTTGGAAACAAAATTGTCAAAAACTTGAACAGCACACAATGAACCACATTGAGCGTTGATACCGATAAAAAATTAACAAAGGTAAAAAAAGCAATAATAACAAATACCTCCATATAACATGAAATAGACAAATTGCCAACAACAGTACTGGGTGATGATGGGTCGAATAAGCTGAGTACTGTAAGGTTTTGCTCGGTTCCCTGTGGACATTCAATATGAATTAACCAAAAATAAACATTGGCTGCTTCATAAAAAGAACCTAAAGAAGACGTTGAACAAAGCTTCAAAAGAAATGAAGCAAGCAAAACTCTTATTAATATTAATTGCTCTTTTCACAAAAAAAAGAAAAGGAATTTGAGCACAAACTGATCATGATCAACGTGCTGTCACTAATAATTTGCCATGATATTTCAAATCATATCTTGATAAAATTTGGTGAAATAACTTCTCATATTTCCAAGAGCATTTTTAAGCAGCGGCAGTATGGCGTTCAAAGTTTAATGCTTAACACAGCCACTATGGCGGATACTAAGACTCCTCACTTAAACCATAAAGGCAAAAAATGGTGAGGTAAATAGAAAGACTTATAACTCAAACCAATGCAAGGCTTAAATAGGGTGAAGGTAATGAACATCCCAATACAACTGATTATAATTATAAAATATCTATAATTTTGCTTGTAAAGCCAATTAAAAACTGAAGGAACAAAATGAAGAGTTTGGGCACACCGCATCAAAAAAAAATAAAAAAAAAAGCTCCAACCATATTCAATGCTAAAAAAAGGCCAGAAGTTAAACCAACAAGAAGAAAAATCTCAGGAAATGTTGGGTAAATTTACCGAGCTAAGAGCTTCCAAGAGATTAATCTCATAGTAACCAACCAGATTGTTCCTCGACAACTTATTTGTCTGCAAAATATAACGGTAGTCAAAATGAAAACGTACTCATGAACTATGTCAGTACTTCAGAGAATGAAGAGATGATGACATTAAAGACATAGACATGCTTAAAATATGCATTACACCAAAAAATTAAAAAAGATTAGGACTATGGTTGTGGCAACAATACATGAGAAATCTTTAAAAACCCATCATACAAGAAAAAAAAGAAGTTAAAATTATGTCCTCATTACTTGCAAGTGCTATTGTGATGGCTATGTAAGGGAAAACAACAATCAATATTGGTTAATCCAAAAATAAAAAAAAAAAATTCCCCTAACACCAAACAAAAAAAAATAGATGCTTAAAAAAAAACAAAGTTCAGCCTAGGAATATTTCACCAATAATGGCTTGTAACATACCTCAAACACAGATATGCGTGCAATATGGGGTCCATCCTTCTCCAAAATAACTTTCTTTTCCTACATAATATTAATAGAAAATTTTATAATGATTTAAAATTGCAACCACTTCAACTACAACAACAGCTAAAGAACATAATAGTAAATAAGCTAACACTCTCTGTAGAATCCAATATAAATTCAAATTGAAAGATATAAAGACGTTTTGAAGCGTAGCAATGTAAATCATCATTCACTGCTGCAGACAGCAAAAAATCATGGATATATCTTTATTATTTAAGATTGATAGGGTAGATATTAAGCTTTTCTCCAATCGTGTTACATATATACATATTCTTTGGACCTTTGACTAATTAAAAATATTTGATAGAACAAACAAAAGACAAAAAGCTTCCCTTATCTCGCAATTCTACTATTCATGGAACAATTGCTGAGACTGGTGAGAGAGCATATATCAACTAGAGAAACTTCCAAGTTGGAAATGTTCAGTTCTCCATGAGAAGAGAAAAAACGTTCATCTAAATTTGGATCCACAATCCCTTAGCTATATATTAAGCTAATCATTTCTTCAAAATTCAGCGCCTACCTTATCATGCTATGCCTGAACGCCTCAATAACTATATTTGAAACAGCTTCATGAAAATAAAATAGATCATAATTGAGTGGAGGAAGCACAAGTTGAAAATAAATGATAGGGGGAAAACGCAAACAAATAAAATAGGTGTGCAAGATATTGTATGGCATATTTTTTCTGCTGCTTTCATTTTTTTATTTATATTCTATCTTTGCTAATTTAAAAGAAACAGCAAAATATATTAAATTTTATTTTAAAACAAATAAAATGAAACAAAAAAGTAGCAAAAAGCAACTCACTGATTTCCACACAGGTTCATCTGTTCTGCAACACATTTAAGACAAAGGAAACGAGTTAGATTACTCAAAATCATTGATAAGGACTTCAAAAATATTAGGAAGATAATAACATGATTTGAAGAATATAAACCCTCAAAGAAAAACCATTACTTTGTAAAAAATAGCTGTGAAAAACTCGCTGGTGACTGGTTCCTTCCTAACACCCACAAATTCAAATTCCATAAATAACACTTAACCGATGCAAATGCATGCACATGTTGATCCTTGATTACACACATACCTCTATACATGAGTACGTTTGCACGCAACAAGAAAAGCAAAAAAAAAAAAAAAGTCAAAATGTCTATCGATGAATTCATGTATGCAAGACTATCTTTGCTGGGTCCCAAGTCCCGGATGTGAAAAGTGGAGAGTTGCATTAGGAAGCCAATACTTGTAAAAAAAATCATTACATGAATCCTTTAATACATTGTGTTAATGCTGGCATTCTAGCTGACGCAGCAGGCTTGAATGCGTGAAAAGTGTGCAAAGGTCATTACGCTTTGGTACAACGTTAATAAGCAAGGGTTTTCACATTATGGACGGATGGCAAAGTAGTTAGTCTAATTAATATTAGGAACTTGGAATATGTATCATAAGAAATAAAGTTAATAGATATTATGATCCCTACGAAGATAAATATCTTATGCATTCATGAAATTAATTGGGTTGGAGACAAAACCAAGGAGATTGATAGTTTAAGTTTTAAAATTTTATATTCATAAGAGTCGAACTAGAAATGTGGTGTGATTATAAAAAATTTGAAAGATAATGTTATATATATATTAATAAAATTAGAGTTAGAATTATAGTTTTAAGATTGTTGATACAAAAATTATCAATGCTATAAGTGTTTATGCTCCTCAAGTAGGTTTGGATTTAAGTTCAAAAAAAAAATATATCAAATGATTAATATGAATTAATATAAACAATACCTCTTGAAGAAAAGGTATTTATTAAAGAAGATTTAAATAAAAATATTAGTAGAAGAAGATAAGATTTTACAGTTGGCTATAGATTTGAATGAAAAAGGGTTTACCAAATTTCTTTAATTATTTTAAAGCAGAGACCAATTTGTCCTCGACTAATGACCAAGTTAGTCCTTCTTTGAATTTAACTAAAAACAGAAAAATAAATACCGCAGAAAGCATTTTCTAATAACAAAAAATAAAAAAAAGTAGATAACTAATAAATCCTACCCTCTTCTCATTTTCATTCATACACCGCGCTACGGAAGGACTAACTTGGTCCTTGATTAAATAAGGACCAAATTGGCCTCCCGTTAGTCCTGACTAAATTGGTCATTCATATAAATAAATATGAATTTGATCTTAAACCGCTAATGAAAAAGTAGAACTATATTATATTTGCTAATGATTTTATAGTTGCTAATACTTTATTTAAGAAAAGAGATTAGCATAATATTACTTATAAAAATAGATCTAGTAAAACATACATTAATTATTTTTTAATAAGAAAAATAAATCATTTGGATTAAAAAAATTGTAAGTTCATTATGGGTGAAAGTCTAAATACTCAGCATACACTAATAGTTTTAGATTTTAAGATAATGGATTGGAAAATAAAAAATAAATTGAATTATTGTCTTAGGATTAGATTATGGTACTTAAAGAACACTAGTAAAAATATTTTTAAGAATAAACTACAATATCTTAGAATTTGAGATATTCATAAGGAAGCTAATGTTTGTGAGAAAAATTAACAAATAAAATTAAGTAAGTTACAATAAATGTGCTTAGAGAATCAAAACTAAAAGCATTTTTAATAAAAAAAGTTGATGATGGAGTCAAAATGTGCAAGAAAAGATAAAAAATAAGAAGCTTTGTTATAAAATTTGATTTAGATTTAAAAACTCGAAGAATTGAAAAAGATATGAAGTTCATAAAAGATCAGAAGAAGAATATATGAAAAAAAATTTAAATTTTAATGATTTTACAATAAATTGATAGAAAAAACTGAAAGATGTATATATAAGTTAGCAAGAAAGAGATCGAGTAAGAAGTCTAAATGAGATATTAAAGATAAAATCATAAAGTATTTTTCTTAGAAAATGATATAAAATAAAGGAAAGAGTTATTTTAATAAACTTTTCAAAAGGATCAGAGAATACAATTGATTTTAACAATCTTAATACCATAAATAAAAATAGAGAATTTTATTTTTATTATCGTAATAGTAAATTTGAAGTTGAAAAAGCTTTACAGAAGATTAAGTATAGAAAAACAGTATGACCTGATGTATTCCAATAGAAGTGTGAAAATGTTTAAAAGATCAAAGAATTTATTGGCTTATGAATCTTTTTAATGTTATTTTAAGGACTAAAAAGATGTCAGATGAGTGCAAAAAAATTTTGTTGGTTCTTATATTTAAAAATAAAGATGATGCACGAGTGCAAATTAAAGAGGAATTAAATTAATGTGTCATACATTAAAATTATGAGAGAGAGTAATTAGCATAGATTACGATGTGATATAAAAATTTCTCAAAATCAGTTTGATTTCATATCAGGTAGATCTACTATGGATGATATACATTTGTTAAGAGGTTTGATAGAGAAGTATAGAGAAAGTAAGGAGGATCTACATATGATATTTGTTGATTTAGAGAAAATATATGATGAAGTTCCAAGAGAAGCACTTTGGAGAGTTCTAGAAAAGGAGTTAATATTGGTTATATTCAAGTCATTAAAGATATGTATACTAGAGTTGTTACTTGTGTCCAAACAAGAGGAGAATTGACAAAATATTTTTTCTATTGGATTACATCAAAGATCGCTTTAAGCCCATATCTTTTGCTTTAGTTATGGATATTCTTAATAGGCATTTACAGGAGGATGTACCTTGGTGTCTACTTTTGTTGATGATATTCTTCTTGTTGATAAGACTAAAGAGGGAGTCTAAGAGAAACTTGAATTATGGAGGTCAACCTTAAAGTCTAAAGATTTTCAGTTATGTAGATCTAAAACTGAATATATGGAGTGTAATTTTAGTTGTAGAAGTTTTATTGTTGTTATTGTGAGATTAGGTGATAAAGTCATTAAAAAAAGTGAACGTTTCAGATATCTCTGGTCTATTGTTCAAAATTATGGTGAAATAGATGGGAATGCTATTAGTAGAATTCAAATTGGATGGTTAAAGTGGAGGAATGCATTCCGCAGTGATGAAAAGTAGAGACTTAAGGAAAAATGTTATAAGATAATGGTAAGACCTACAATAACTTATGATGCAAAATGTTGGTCCGTAAAAGAGAAGCATAAAACTAAGTTAAGTTTTGCAAAGATGAGGATGCTCAAGTGGATGAGTGGCTTAACTCTTAGAGATAAAATGCTAAATGAATATGTTCATGAAAAGGTTGGAGTAGCTCTAGTGGAAGATGATTGAGAGAGTCGCCTAGATGGTTTGGTCACATAAAACATCGGTTGACCATAATGCTAAGAGATGTATTAGATTTGTATGTTAAAAAAGGTAAGTAGACCTAAAAGACTTGATTAGGATGTATAAAAAATGTCCTTTAATTTATTAGAATTAAATGACACTTAATAGATACAATGGAGAAGAAGGATTCATGAACATAGTGGGGATAAAGGCTTGTTGTTGTTATTGTGATGAATTCATGCATGCATACATACAAAGAATATGAAAGGAAGAAGAATGGCTTGCAAAGCTTGTTCCTATCATCATAGTTGCATTTCATATATACCTCTTGCTTAAAAGAGTTTCACTTTGCCTCTAGCTCAAAAGCGCCTATCACACAAATAGTTCAAAAAAAAAAACAATATTTTCCCAAGGCAATAGCTCTAAGGAAAGCCTCCAATGCTCAAGTTATATGTTTGAACTAAATATAGTATAGTTTGATTCAAATCACGAGGGGCCCTCTCAGATAGAGTTGCACACTTCCTGTGACTAGACCGCATTATAATTTAAGTAATGAACATGTATTGAAAATTACTTGTTGGATAAACATTCAAGGTGATGGTAAAGATGTATGTTGGATCATGGATGACTACAAGTTGCATTGAATGGGCTTGACATGCATCTTTATGTAAAGAGACAAGCGACTTGTTGGTACGAGTTGGATTCAGGAGTCAGGACAAAAGCGGACATGGGTTCATGCATATCAATGCGAAGAGCCAAATGGTTATGAAGAGTATATTGGCCTGGTGGTGAGGCAGCAAAAAGTAGCATGCATGCCAAGGCAAGGAGCTAGGGATCAAGATGATGGAGTAAGTCCCCTTTTTTTTCTCAAAAGTGGAACGCTTAGACCTCAATACTCTTTGAACAAGGCTCCTACAATCACAGAGGAAGAAATTGACATACCCCGCCCACTTGCTTCTCTTGGTCGTAAGCATGAACCAACTTAAACTTCTAAGTTAAGTATAGTTCGGGCTAATTCAAGCCTCATCCAATTGAAAAATGATTATAAAAACTAGCATTATAGGTTAAATATTTAGCTTTCCACTCATCACCTTGACAAGCTCATCTAGCTTGCATGGTGCAATCTCAGTAATTTTGTGTCGATCATCACTACAAGAACCTCGATTATTTATCATAATTAAAAACATAAAAGATGACTATTTGCCACAATATGAAAAGGCAAGTCTTCCATTGTCTTCCATGTCCTTCAACTACTCACCTTGATGTGTGCAACACCAATTGATGCTTTAAATTGAGTTGACCCAAATTAGCCTATCATGGTCACGCAAATCCTCACTTTGGTATGCATGATGCATATCATTGCTTCAACCTAAGGCCTAGCTCAACCCACCCCAAACCCTCTCAATGGCTCAATTCTTCACCTTGAGATACTTGATCCAACAAAACACAATTAAGGTCATCTAAATGTAGTTGTATGACCAAATCGGTAACTCCCCTTTAAAGGTCCTCACCATACGTTACCTTTAGCTCATACTTCTAACTTGAGCATCAAAGGATTCTCTTGAGGGGATTCTTGCCTTCAAGAAAAGCTGGATCTAGTTTTGAGTTGCTTATATATATATATATATGTGTGTGTGTGTGTGTGTGTGTGTGTGTTTTCATTCAAGCTAGAGATGTTTAAAGTCAAGAGTAATGGCTGGGAAAAAAGAATATGACTGTTGCAGAAAAGTAAGGACAGATTCTCCCACGAGTCTCCACTAAAAGCGAGAGGTTGCTTCTTTCTACATCATGTAGTATAACCAAGAGAAACCCCACATGTAGAAATTAAATCCAGAACAAAGATTGCTTTAAGCTGCAGGCCCCACTCCAATACCTATAAAGTTAATAAGATCGGCTAACGATCTAACTTTAAATGCTTTAAACCAAACAAATATTTGCCAAAACCAACTCAATAAAGACACATATCCCAAAGAATCTTATCTGAGCGTTTATGAATTAGAAGGTACCACCCAAGGTGTAGGAATCAAAATTCAAAGGTGATCACCAGAAACTGAATATTCAAATTCCAAAGTCGAATCATGAAAAGTTGAATATTCTGAAACCTAGTTCCCAATGTTCTTTCAGGTATATTCCAGACAACAAGCGGCAGAACAGCTAGAAAAGCCAAACTCAACTGATCAGAAACCTCCGTTCGGTACGTCCGCTCGCCAATAGACAAGCAAGCGATCCACCGATCCTTAAATTTCATCTTTGCCTGTCATGAAAACGATATAACTTCGGTTCGGGCGGTGTGCGTGTTAAAGCTACTGGAAATCAGGAAAGAGACGCCAGAGGTCCTTACGCTGATGATTTCGATGCGGGCGACTCCAACGAAGTCCTCGGGGCCGAGGTTCGTTATGAGAAGTGGGTCGGAGACCGGCCGGTGGCGGTTAGACCTGAAACGCTGGCGGAAACGGGAAAGGCGGGATGGCTTCAACGATGTGTTCTCCCGTGGACCCCTCTGGCTGGAGCTTTCGTTTCCCATTGCCTCTCAACTCCCAGAAACCAAGGCCTACTCGTAGCCAAACGCCCCTAAGAGAGAAAAGGGTGGCGGAGTTCAGAGGCAGAGAGTAGAACAACACTTGCCGCAAATCTCTGCTTTGACTAACAGCCGCTGTGTTTCCACTGATTTATCCCATTACATTTTCCTTCCGCTCTGCCTCGAAAAAATAAGCCCTGCAGGTAATGACCAAATTGCCCCCGGCAGCGGCAGCTCAACAACGGGCGGCGACAAATTGGACTCCGTACCACTTCAAAGATTTAGAAGACCCATTTGTAAAAAGTCTTATTCCCTCAACTTTTCAAATAAAAAACATAAAAGAAAAAGCCTTATTCCTTTTAAGAAATATATGGCCATCAAAATTTAATTTTTTCTAAAAATAATTTTAACATAAAGTTAAATAATAAAATTTACTGCCTAAACTAAACTTGTTTCTTAAGGAGCTTTTTATCATCTAATCTTTTAATTTGTTCTTTATAAATTCTAGTATTTTTATAAACTTTCAATCTTATCTCATTCAACTCAGTCAATTCTAAGAATTTGTTTTCTTCTGTACATTCTTCATATTAAATTTAACTTTTAATCGTCCAATATGTTTTATATTTAATTATGATAAGTCAAGTTTTTTGAATAATAATTTATAATAAGGCATATTAATTCATGTCTAAAATGGTGTCACATAGACTCATAATACATCATATAATCTAATTAATCAATCCTTCTTAGTTTGACCTATAGTTTTTTTTTTATTTCTTGTAATCTCTCTATTTGAAATTTTACTTGAGCTAAATTAAGGATGATAAGTCATAGCTATTTTGTGTTTCACTATATTTTGCTAAAAATAATCTAATGTCTCTATTGCAAAAATAAGTGCTCTCATAACTAATAATGACTCTATCTATTCCAAATCAAGTAAAAATATTTTTCAATAAAAAGTTTATAATTTTGTCCTATTATAATTTATGCATACATACAATTGGGCTAATTCTCCTAATATCTATTATAGTCCAATCAAAAGCTCTCTGGTATTTTTTTAAGCACACATTTTAGTTTATCCTCTTTATTTTCATTCAAATTTATATAAATAATTATTGGTAAAGTTGATCATTTTTTTTAAAATATGCATATTTCAAGTGATTGGGCAAAGGCTTCAATTCTTACTCTAGTGCTTCTAAGAAATATGTCTTGAGGCTACAACTGCCAATGGACACTTCTAAAGGTATGTAAATCTAAGGAATTGAACATATTCATTCTCTTCATTGTCCTCAATTGAGACTACTTCTAATGGGTCTTCGATCATAAATCTCTCTATTACTAAGAAAGGTTTACCTAAAATGATAGAGATTGCATTATTTTCTTTCATACTTTATATAATGAAATCTATAAGAAAAATGAATTTATCAATCATAACTAATACATCCTTAACTATACCCTTAGGATAATACAAAAATATTTCAATTAATTGAAGGGTTACACTTGTGAGTTGCACTTCACATAATCATTATTTTTAAATATAGACAAAGGCAGAAAATTTATATTATCCCTAAATTACATAACACATTTCTAAAAAATTAATCTCCTATAGTGCAGAATAAAGTAAAACTATCTAAATCATAAAGCTGTTCATATAGTTTTATTTAAATTATTGTGCCACATTCTTTAGTTAATAAATATGAATTTAGCATGGATTGGCATTTGTTTAACCACTTTTGCAAATGAAATTTTATAGACAAATTCTTTAACAAGTCTAAAAATTTTGAAATTTATTTATCTAAGTTTTATTTTGAATTTTTCAAGGGGAATGGTGGTAGTGATCTCTCTCTCTCTCTCTCTCTCTCTCTCTCTCTCTCTCTCTCTCTCTCTCTCTCTCTCACACACAAATTTTTCTAAATGTTTCACTCTCTTCTTTCTCTTTCTCACTCTTAATTTTGTTCACTCTCTTTTCTTCATCTAAGTCTTTTAAATCTTCAACCTTATATTTTAATTTTTCTTCATCCATGTTTACTTCTCCTAATTCTTTTTCACTTCTTAATTTAATGGCCTTGCATTATTTTTATTTTTTTCTTGGGATTTTTTCTGTATTACTTGGTAAGCTACCCTAGGGTTTATTAGTTAAGTTGCTAGTTAATAATCCTAATTAAATTCTAATTTTCTAATAAAGTCACTAGACTTTGTAATTAGGTCTCCATTTACAACAGCTATTCTAAGGCTTCTTTTATTAGGTTGGTTTTAAAGAGGATATCTTGGTGGAATTATTTGTCTATAATTTGGATTATTAAAATTTTTATTATGCTAATTTCTCATATTTATATTTTGATTCAAGTTTACATTATTGTTCCATGAAAAATTAAGATGACTCCTCCAATCATAGTTATAAGTATTTGAGAAGGGATTAGATGACATATTTGATACATAATTAAGCATCTCTACTTCTTGGTTAATAGATTTTTATAACATGAATGCTTTGCTATTCTCACCAATTAGGTTATCAAGTGTATATTTTTAGCTAACCTTGTCTAGTTTCTTAAAAAATTGTTGCATGTGAAGACAACATGGATTTGCATCATTAATATGCACATTAGTTACTTTGTTAAGGTTAAGTCTGTTTGATGGCCACTAAAAATTATTAGTACACATTTCTTTAATTTATAGTCAAAGGTATTAAATTTATACTATCTCCTAAATCACATAATGCATTTCCAACAGAATTAATCTCCAATAGTGCAAAGTATAGTAAAACTACTTAGATTATAAAGCTTTTTAGATAGTTTTCTTGAATTATTGAACCACAATCTTTAGTTAATATTATAGTTTCATGTTCTTCTTCTTTTTTATATAAAGTATTTATTTCATGAATTTAGCATAGGTTGACATTTGTTTAACCGTTGTAGCAAATGAAATTTTATAAACAAATTCTTGAACACATCTGAAAAATTTGAAATTTATTTATCTAAATTTTATTTTTAAAGTTTTCAAGGGAATGGTGGTAGTGAACTCTCCTCTCTCATTTTTCTAGATGTTTCACTCTCAACTTTCTTTTTCACTCTTAATTTTGTTCACTTTCTTTTCTTCATCTAAGTCTTTTAAATCTTCAACCTTATCTTTTAATTTCTCTTCATCCATTTTACTTCTTCTAATTCTTTTTCACTTCTTAATTTAATGACTTTGCATTATTTTTACTTTTTTTTATTAGGATATTTTTCAAAATCACTTGATAAACTACCCTAGGGTTTATTATTTAAGTTGTGAGTTAATTATCCTAATTAAATTTATAATTTTCTAATAAAGTAAAGTAAACTTTGTAATTGGGTCTCCATTTACAACACTGATTATTTTAATGAAGGCTTCTTTTTCATAGGTTAGTTTTGAGGAGGATATCTAGTAGAATTATCTATTATTATAATATTCCATATTTCTATTTTGATTTAAGTTTGCATTATTGTTCCATGAAAAATTAAGGTGACTCCTCCAATCATAGTTATAAGTATTTGAGAAGGGATTAGATGGCCTATTTGATACATAATTAAGCACTCTACTTCTTGGTTATTAAATTTTTATAATATGAGTGTTTCTCTACTCTGACATAAATAGGTTACTATGTGTATATTTTTGGCTAACCCCTACTCCAAACTACTTAGTTTCTTAGAAAATTGTTACATGTGAAGACAACATGGATTTACTTCATTGATATGCACATTAGTTACTTTGCTAAGGTTAAGTCTATCTGATGGCCAGTAAAAATTATTAGTTGACATTTCTTTAATTAATGCATAAGCTTCAAAAGATTTAAACATAGAACTACCCCCAATTGTAGCATCTATAATGGTTCCAAGGGACCCTACCAAGCCATCATAAACTGATTGAATAATCAATCAATCAGACAAAGTGTGATGCGAACATTTCCTAGATAGATCCTTACATATATTCTCACCATCATAAATTGATTCATTATCCATTTGAATGAAGGATGTGATGTCATTCTAATGCATTGTAGTTTTAAAATGTAAAAAATACATGTCTTAAAATTTTCAAGCTAATTCATTCTAAGTAGTGATAGATCCCTAGAGCAATGAATTTAACCATATATTAGCTTTTATCTTTAAGTTAGAATGAGAATAACCTAAGTCGAATGATATCATTTCTAACCCCATTGCACTTAAAGGTCATATAGATCTTAAAGAAATTGGCAATATGCATACTATGCTCTTCTATAAGTAAACCCCAAACTAAAAATTTTGAAGCATTTCAATTATTGAAGGTTTGGCTTGTTAAGAATTATTAGCTTGGCTTGTAGGTTTAACTTTGCTTTGATGCACTCTATCTACTAAAGGTGTAGCATAATTTGAAAGTGCTTTATGATATTTTTAGTTCTCTTGGTTGATTAGACATTTTCAGAATTTTAAGTTTCTTACGAGCTCTTTCAAGTTTAAGGTTTAACCGCAATAATTTCATACTTTCGTAGCTACGCATATAATAATTAAGTACATTTTTATGAAAAATTACAACACACAATAACAGGTTAGGAACACAAGTTCACCAAACAATATTAACACAAATGAGTTGAATTAAATATATTTTAGTTAGGCAAATATTAACTTAATGTAATTTTTTGCGAGGATCCTTAACAATGGTGCAAAAAAACTTGATCAAGCTAAAATCATGTTTGCAAATGCACGTGTAAGTAAAATAATGATAAATAGAGTTAATTCTTACGATGATCTTATTATAAAATTTCTAATTAAGTTAATTATTAATCTTAGACTAACCTAATTATTATCCAACCAAGTAAAATACATATTAAAGTTTAAATAATTGAAAAGTTTTTTTTTAAATATGATTTTTCTTCATTTTTAGAAAGTGCACTTTGAATTTATAAAAAATTGAATTATTGTATAAAATATAAATGTGAGTGTTGATTTATGTAGTTGTCAATTATAAGCATTTATAGCTTTTCTTTTATGCTTAGATTAATAAGATAAAACCACTATAATTAATTAATTATATGCTTATAATCTAATTAAAATAAGTGATTATATTATAATCTTCTCTCTTATGCAATTGCAAATCCCTTAATATTATATGCCCATGCATATTTTTAAAAAATTATATGCTTTTCCTGCTATGACTCTTTAGATATCACTAGTTCTCATTATATTTTAATATTATAATTAATTAGATTACAAACAACAACAACAAGCTTTAATCCCACTATGTGGTTTACATGAATTCTCCATTGTGTCCTATGTGTCAAATTCTCATTTTATTCAAGTATACTAAGGTCATTTTTTATACATATTAACCAAGTCATTTTAGGTCTACCTCTGCCTTTCTTACATCTACGCTTTATGTGGCCAAAACCATCTCTCTTTAATCATATCTACCACTGGAGCTACTCCACAATTTTCCATACTCATTTCAAATTTTATCTCTTAGAGTAAAAACCACTCATCCACTTGAGCATCCCTCATCTCGCACTTAACTTAGTCTTATGTTTCTCTTTTATTGGCCAACATTCCATAAATCATTGCTCTTACCATCTTATAAAATTTTTCCTAAAGTTTAAGCGGTACTTTTCTATCACACAACAAGCTAGATGCATTCCTCCACTTCAACCATCCAACTTCAATTCTACTAATATCTGAATCACTCACTCTTTTTAATGACTTGTTCACCCAATGTCACAACACTACCACTAGAACTTCTACAACTAAAATTACACTCCATATATTCAGTTTTAGATCTACTTAAATGAAAACCTTTATACTCTAAAGTTGATCTCCATAATTCAAGTTTCTCTTGGACTCCCTCTCTAGTCTTATCAATAAGAAGAATGTCATCAGCAAAAAGCATACACCAAGGTACATCTTCCTATAAATGCCTAGTAAGAACATACATAACTAAAGCAAAAAGGATAAGGGCTTAAAGCTGATTCTTGATGTAATTCAACTGAAATAGGAAAATATTTTGTCAATCCTCCTTGTGTTTGGACACAAGTAACAACTCTAGTATACATATCCTTAATGACTTGAATATAACCAATATTAACTCCTTTCTTTTTTAGAACTCTCCAAAGAACATCTCTTGAAACTTCATCATAAGCTTTCTCTAAATTAATAAATATGTAGATCCTCCTTACTTTTCTATACTTCTCCATCAAACCTCTTAACAAATGTATAACATCTATAGTAGATCTGCATGGGCATGTGAGAAACTTTGTATCACATCTTAAATGCTCAATTACTCTCTCCCATAATGTATGAGACATTAACTTAATTCCTATATAATTTGCTCTGTGTTATTCTTAAATATAGGAACCAACAAACTCTTTCTCCACTCCATCATCTTTACATTAAAAAGGTTTGTAAGCTAAAAATTCCTTGATCTCTAAACATTTCTACACTTCTATAGGATATCATCAGTCCTACTATTTTTCACATTTAAGCTTAACAAACTTCAAATTTTAATACAATGATAAAACAAAATATTTTTTTGTATTAGGTTGCTAAAATCATTTCCTTTAAATCCTCATTCACACATATTTTTAATATCCTTTTTTTAAGACTTATTCATCATTAATACACCCTCTAGAATCATCTTATCTCTTTGCTTCATATATCTTTCACCTTCTTTATTTATATAAATCACTTTGCATCATATTACTTTCCTTCTTGGGTTTATATCTTTCTTAATTCTTGAGTTTTAACAATCTTTATTTCTTATCTTTTCTTTTTTTGCACATTCTACCACCAACTATTTTTATTAAAAAAAAGCTTTTCCTTTTAATTATCCAAACATTTTTTTTTTTTGCTTAATTTTAGTTCTTTTTTTCATAATATTAAGTTCTTTATGAATATCCCAAATTCTAAGCTCTTATAGCTTTCTCTTAAAAATAATTTTATTAGTGTTCTTTAAGTACTTCCATCTAATCCTAGGATAATAATTTGATTTCTTTTATGTTTTATAATCTTTCATCTTAAAATCTAAAACTAATAGTCGATGTTGGATACTTAAACTTTCACTTGGAATAACCTTACAATCTTTGCAATCTAAACAATCTATGTTTCTTATCAAAAAATAATTAATCTGTGTTTTACTAGATCCATTTTATAAGTAATAATATGCTCATCTTTTTCTTAAATAAAGTATTACATAATCAAGTAAAATCTAATATATAACCTTCTTCATTAATCACTCAAAATCTCCACCACGAATACTTTAAATCTTTAACTTCACCTTATGTCCATTTAAATCTTTTCCAATAAATACTTTTCTTCAAGAGGTATCTTTTGTAATAATCCTCTAATTCATTCCAAAATTTATCTTTTGATCTTACTTCCAAACCTACTTGAGGAGCATAAATACTTGTAACATTGATAATCTTAGTATCAATAATAATCTTTAAAGCTATAATTCTATTTTCACATCTATTAATATTTATAATATTATCCTTCAAACTTTTATTTATATAATCACACCTATCATTTCTAATTAGATCTACTTGAATACCAAAGTTTAAAACCTAAACTATCAATCTCCTTGGCCTTCTCTCCAAGCCATTTAGTTTCTTGGACACATAAAATATTTATCTTGAACCATAATATCTATTAATTCCATTAATTTACTGTAAGAGTATATTCTAATTTCCTAACCTAATTCTAGTTTCATGGACTAACTTCTTTGCATCCATCCATAATGTGGGAACCCTTGCTTATTTAACACTGCACTCGGGTACCGATGTAGCGGTCCTTACACACTTTTCACTATATTTAGGCCCTTGCACATCTATAATTGATTAGATTACAAGTAAATAAAAGTATAGAAAAGTAAAATAATATTATCATTGAGTCACAAAAAAATTTCTTATGTATTTAACTCTCATCACAGTATTACATAAAATAACACAAGATAATTAGAAACCTAGAACACTATTACTTTAGGTGCGCATTATACAAAAAGGAGAAAACATTAGAGTGTCATAAATGTATGAGAACATTTGAGATATGTCAAAATTGATAAAAGAAGTAATCAAGTTTGGTCTCCTTAAGTTCTTAATCCAAGCTAGGTCTTATACCTCATAGCATGGATTCCCCTTCTATTGGATCTTTTCCCTCATTAATTTTCAACATGAACAATGCATGAACATCATGAATAGAACTTCAACACAATGCACTACACTTGGAGACCCACTCTCCAAATGGCATTACACTCTAATACACATAACACTCACACACTTGCCAAAACTTTTCCCCATACAAATTGACACATTTTTATAACAATAATGCCCACTTGCCAAAACTTTTCCCCATACAAATTAACACATTTTTATAACAATAGAACTTCAACACAATGCACTACACATGGAGACCTCATCCAAATGCTCTAATACACATAACACTCACACACTTGCCAAAACTTTTCCCCGTTGACACATTTTATATGATAATGCCCCCCTCCCATGTAATAGTTATCCCCATATCCTGCTAAGTAACTCCCTTGAAAAATTGCAAAAACTACCTAAACTGACCATAACAATAGTTTGAAACTAATATAGAGTCATGGGGTCATGGTGGATTCTTTGGCAAATGTTAATCATCAAGCTTCATGGCTATCTAGCATTACAACACGACTCATTCTGCGCCTCAATGCTCTTATAATTGCATGTGGCTCTTATATACTAAAATTTTCTAAGCCTAGCATCGACATGTTGACTTTCTAGCTAAAGCACATAGGTTACTATCTATGAGCTAAAATTTAAGAAAATATGGCATTGTAGCGCTAGTAATTCAGCACCTAGGTGTTTTACTTACTATCCTCAAGCAATTTTAAGAATCCTTTGGGCTCTTTTAAGTACCTCAAATGATGCAAATGCAATGCTTAAGAGATTGATTTACTATCTTAAGATTCAAATTTCTCTTCATGTTGGCATGCAACGCTAACTTCCAGGTGCCAAGCTCTAACCTTACCATCTTAGCACCTAAATCTGTCTCATTTTAGTGCTATGGTGCTGCATTCTATGGTGCTTATGCACCAGTCCTTAAACTTTGTATTTGCTTAATTATATTGAGAATTTCCCATAAAACACATCAAAAACATAATAAAAATAGCATATCTTAACATTAATTAAGCACACAATATCAATTTAAACACCAAAAATCATTAAAATTTTATTTTTATTAGAATTGATTTCTTTTCCATAGAAATCTTCTCCCCTTTAAGACTTTATTGTTAATGGTACTAATTATAGAGTGTTTTCCTAAGCTAACAATCTTTAGTGAATCTCATTACACCTTCATACCTTGTAAGCCTATTATAATAAGTCTCGTTATAATCTCCCATGAAGAATTATAATAACACTTGATCATCATTGTCATCAACTTCATGATCTCAAAAAAAAGATAAGCACAAAAGTAATGTTGAATTTTTTGTCATTAGTAATATCTCATTTTGAAGTCTCTCATCCACTTTTCAAAATGGAAAGAAGAGTGATCTTGTTAATTTACATGATCATCCAAAATTTCTTTTAATGCCCATTTAACTATAATTAACTCTAGCATGGTACATGCACTCCCTTTAATGTCATTAGTGTTAAGAGAACTTGACACATCTTAGCACATATCCATACCATAATATAGGTAGATATGATGTGTTAGAATACATCATAAGCCATCATTTCTTAGTATTTATTAAAATTTCACCTATAAAATTTGCTTAAAAAATGTCAATGTTTCAAGGTGCTATATCTTATGGCCTTATTAGTTTGCTTTATGTGACATCTAATGGCCTTCAATCAAACTTCATTATCATTTGTTACTTCATCACACCTTCACTCTAGTAATGAAGCCATTACCAAGACAACAATGAGAGAGCTACATTTATAGATCATTAAAGGAGATGAAAAAATGGGACTTAGTCAACCAAGAGTTAGAAGACGAAATAGGGGGTAATTGAAAGATGTATACTAGTGGCATAAAACATATGCTAGAGAAAGAAGTATCTTCATGAAAATGCCTTGATCCTTTTTGGAGCCAAACCTCCTCTATAACTTTGATAATAAGAGCATTCCTTTCTTATCGATAACTATATTTGTAATTGATTCCTTTGAATAGTGATACTTTAGTTGATTGCATAGTCGATGTAGATTGTTCATCCAAACCAATGTAAAAATATTTGGGATTTTCTTTCCTATTATTGTGTGGTTTTCCATTTATTTTATTTATCTTGTGATATCTCACCATTCAAAGACATTTTATCTTCTCATCGAGTTACCAAAATGAGTAGCATATTTGCATCTCTCTATGAATTGTTGAAGTTTGTACTTCGCACTGCCACCTCATTTTGATGAGTTTTATTTGTCAACACTTGTGAGATAATTTCTCTTGAACCCTGAAAATCATGAGGTTGAGTGATTTCACACATTTGAATCCAACATTTAATATTTATTTTATATAAGCATCATATTAGTTACTAAACCTAAAGTCTCTAAGTCATACAAAATAAGTCAAGTCATTCTATCACGGAATGAACAACATACATTAAGCACATTTAATTGTAGATCCCATCTTTAAACAATAGACCCAAATAGAGTCAAGCACATCTAAAAGGAAGGCACATTAGCTTGTTGACTATGTTTATTTATTAAAATGAAACATTAATTTTTAAAATTGAGTAACTTTCTTAAGAAATAAAATAAAAAAAATACAAGATAAATTTCATTAGAAAGCTTATGAATCTTAAATTGACCTAAAAAATAATATATAAGCATTTTACAATTTATAGACTTTCCTAACATTACAATGATCAAAATAAAATATTTAATTACTTAAATTTTTCAAAAATTAAATTTAAGCATAAAAATATCCTAAAAATGTGAATAAAATATCTATTAATCTATAAAAATACTAATAAATTAAGAAACCTTTAATTTAAAATCATTTTATTAAAAATGGTGAGAAACCTTTGTTTTGTGAAATTCAAATAGTTCTAAAAATTATATTTAATTCATAAAATTTATCAAGTTTAGTGAACCTTGTATTCGTGCCTTCTATGATTTTTGTATGGTCAAGTTATGACCAAACCTAACTTGAACCCAACCTATTTTTGTTTTCTTAACCTTAGGTCTTCTTGAATTCCATGCAAATTCCTTATCAAGTTAGTAAACTTAAGAAAGCCTTAGCCTATCTAAGAGCCAAATATTAAATCATTAGCTCCATTTATTCGACCTAAAGTAAGTAAATCATAACACTTTACCCCTAGGGCTAAGACCTAAAATGCCTCACTTATTTGGCATAATCAATTAACTGTTATCCTATCTATAAGCTCGAAAGACTTACAACCTTTCTAGGTCTTAAACTCAAATGCTATAGATTTATTCCCATCCTTTTTTTAATCCCAAAGCCTTAGAATCCAATCATTTCCTAAAGCCCATGATATATAAGCCCAAATTCATTTTGTCTTGATATCCAAAATCTTAAGCGTGTGCTTTTTATTTTTCAACCATACACTCACTTGTTTAGCTCAATCAAATAAGTGATTGCCTATCCTTAGACTTGAAAGGCTTAGGTTCACATTTTCATTCCATTAGGCTTAAAGCCATATAATATTTATTATTTATCTTAATGCCCATAATCTTCAATGCTTCGTGATAGATCTAATTATTTTTGGTCCAAAATCTTATGCTTCACTTCACATATTTAGCCTAAACCATCCATCCATAAGCTCAAAGCCTTTGGTTTACTTGGCTTAATCAATCAAGTATCATTTCATCATCGAGTCAAAGTCCTTAAGTTCAATTCTCCAACTCAATCAAGTAAGTGTTCTTCTCTTCCCTAATCTGAAAACTTAGGTCCATCTACTTGATATGGTTAAGTAGGTAAATCTTGTGGTGTTTGTATTTGGAGTTGTAGGGACACCACACATATATTAGAGGATACTTATCTAAATGATCGAGTATGGAATTTAAGGAATGTTGTATTATCTCAAAAGATAGAAATATCATCATACAATAGACTCAATTATCTAATAAGGACTCTTAAGAAAAATGTGTCTACGTATACTAGGGATTAAAGCGTGTGCACCGCCGCCGCCATTTGGGAGGTGACAACTTAAGTTACCCCCTCACGATGCGATGCCAGTAAAGCATTGAGCCGCCATGCATGCACGGTGAGCGGATTAATTAGGATTAGTTAAAATGCATAATTAATTTTTGATTAATCCAAGGATCTTCTAAAATGCATAACTCTAACTAGAAAATTCAAAAAAAATATGAAATAAAGTCCTATGGATAGTTAATTAAACTTAAAATATTTTAAAATTAATTTTGATGAGTTTTGAAATATGCTTTTCTCAAAATTTTAGTTTTATTAGAAAGTGTATTTTGCCTCTGATTAATCCAAAATTTCTTGGGTAAGTTTTAGCGGATGACTTCTACCTCCTCTAATTTTCTTGGGGTTTATTGAAGGCTTGATTAGGATAATTACATATGATTTTTCTTAATTACCCTTCTTATGTAGTTAAGCATAATTAGGGTATGATTAGTGATTCTAACCTATGAGTAGGGTTGATTAAGGTTAGATCCAATAAGTAGGAGGTTTATGGAATAATTTTTGGGGCATTTCCCCTAAGCTATTTCCTAAACCCACTCTTATCTCCTTAATCTCTTCTTAATTAAGGGTTAATTCATTAATTATCCCCTTAATCAATTTCTAAAAATTCTAAACAGTTCTAAAACTAAATTAATCTACTTTGGGTAGATGCTTTGGTGTTTAATAACCTAAGTTCAATTAAGAAAATAAAAACCCAATTCATAAGTATGAAAGGGTGTTTTGAAATTACTTAAGCTAAACCCCTTACCTTAATTAGCTTTTAATTGTGAGCCAAGCTACATTAGAAATTTTCATTATTAGGTGCATTGCAAATTTAAATTTCTTGTGGGTTTTATGTCATCTCATTGGCTCATAATTATTTAGTTAATTCTTCTAAGGTGGTGTAGGTAAGAGTTAATTAAATAACTTAATTCATACCTTAACCTAATCAATGCATAAAATGGATCTAATTATCTAAAAATTAAACAAAATATCAAACACATGTGAGAATGGGTTAGGAACAGCAAACTCATCTCACCTTTTCAAAATTAAATCAAACTTCAAACTAAACAAAAAATCACTTTGAATTCACTTTGATTTATTTTAAATTTTCTTATTCTATAAGAATGTCTTTAGGATTTAAGTAAAGTGATTTTTTTACATGCTCTCATTACTTTGGACCTTTCCCCAACATGCTAAATTGTATGTCATGTGATGTCATGCATTCATAATTTTGAAATTCAAATTTTAAAATGAAATTTTTTTACTTTATGTCAAATTTGCATGTGTTGGCTAAAGTAGAAATATGAGTGGCTATTATCACTACTAAATCCAAATTATTTTTCAAAAATACATAAATCAAATATTAAATTTGAAAGTGTGCTACCTATACTTTAATTATAAGCTTGCATGTGATAGATTATAAAGTCATGCTTAGTATAGTTTCCTTTCTTTCTTATGTTAGCATAGTTTTGAATAGGAGTTGGTAAGATGTAAGGGTTCATTTGAAAAGAACTCAACACTTACTTAATTCCATACCCTATCCTATTCATCCCTATGCTATCACCTAAGAAGAGTTGCCTATGCTTGCATACATAAATTGCATAAACAAATATGAATCCATTAAATAATTTTTGCTTTCTCCTTTTCTATTTCATTTCTTTTATACATATGTTTGTATTTAAGGAAAGTGGTATATTAGTCTGGAAAACTCCGAGGTTGTGCTTTAAGTAGCCCTAAGTAGGTCTTGTATCTTACACCTCTGGTTAACAATGGCGATGTACTCACTTATGCCTTTTCTACTTTCATATGTGTATGTGAAATTTTGAATAAGGAAAACCTTTTATACTTAAGAAAAATCATGCATGTTCAACTCCTAAATTTTCTTAAATGTGATACTTAGCATGCATCATAAAGTGTGTTAAATACTCTCATTTTCATGTATAGATATGCTTAGGATCCATCCATATGCATGTTATATATGTTAGGAAAGAAATGAAGTAATGTGAATTTTGATTCATTTTATTTAATCTTAAAATGACTTTCTTTTTGAATAGGTTTGTTTAGAGTTTATCTAAATGAACCTAATTTAGAAAATTACTTAGGTTAGGGAAGAAAAGAGATGTTCTCTTCTCTTTCCCTCCCTTCATAACTTAGTAATAAATTATAGGATCCACTCAAAACAAATAAAAACATGAAATAAAATCAACCCAAAACACTTAAACAACTTAAATGAAACTCTCCTCTAAGTTGAACATATTCTTCACACTTAGAAAATTTAAACCTAAAGCCATAGCTAAGCATACCACACAAGCTTTCAAAGCACACACATTAGCCTAAGTCACCACTTTTAGCCTTAGGTTAGGTTAGTGCATGGTTTGATGTTTATTTTATTTTGTGATATATGTTTTAGACTGGATGTGAAGGTGAATGCTCGTAGAATGAATGGTAGGACGTTCTTAGTCTAACTATTCTTTTCTTTAGGGGATTGTGCTTAAGGGGCACTATCATAAATAAAAATATAAATACTTTTGCTTGTAAGTGCTTTATACCCCTAAGCATAATCCATAGGCTAGGTGGACTTAGTCACCCATGTATGGGGTGATAAGTCCAATATACATGCTTGGGATTTGTGTGGTGTGTTTTAGCTAACCTTTATTTTGCAAGTGTTAGTTAGATTTCCACTTTTTCTTTTCATGTAAAAACTTGTATAATTAGAATTTGGAATGATTGTTATGGGGATTGGAATATGCATTGGTTATAAGATCCTATGTTATGTACCATGTGAAGCCTTGGAGCATCTACCATCCAACCATCCAAGAGAAGGAACCAAAGAAAGAAGAAGAAAAGAAGAAGAAGAAAGAAGAAGAGAAGAAAGAAGAATAAAGCTTGAAGACCCCCATAACAATGAATTCCTTGCTTAATTGTAATTTAATTCATTTGTAATCCAAGTTGTATAAGGGTAGAGCTCGACTACCCATATTTGATATTTTGGGTTTGTGCGGTGGTGCCCGACCACAATGGCCATTTATTCTTTTTGCGATTAGCTTTATAAATTGATTGATGATTTATTTAGCTTTTGCATTAAGTGGCATTATTTTCCTAGTTTCTTCCTTGCTTTATGTATGGTCTGGATGTGGATTAGGCTCTTTAGGGAAAAATAAATATTTTATCCAACTTAATAACTCAAAATAAAATTAAATAACTCATAACCTCACATAAAGCTTATATTTAAAATCAAAATAAAAGAATTAGAAACCCCTTAGCTAGATGAGCATTTTCTTTATAATATCATGCACAAATGCATCTTATTTCACTCTTGATTGGAGGGCTTTCACCTTTTCCAAAGAACTCGGCTTGAGCTTGACCTTTGAGAGCCGTGGTGGAAACTCACCTCCTCCCTTCTCGCTGATTTTGGCCAATAATCTAATTTCTCATGCATTAGTCATATGAATCTTATTAGCCTGAGTCAAAATGATTGTCCAAAATGAAAATGAAATGAAATTTGAATTACATTAGATTTAGGTCATTTGAAGCATACCCTTTACATGATCTAGTCTCTTTAGAGAGTAAGTTTAAGGACTTAGCCTCTTTCTAAATAATAACAGTCTAGCTATCTTGCATAAGCATAATGACTTGCCTACATGTATTTAAAATCATAGGAGGAGTTAGTTGGTGGCCACCCAGGCGATTGTAAGTCCAAGCTGTCGGGTGGTTTGTCCTCTCTTGTGGAGGCAAACCAATTACCCATTTTTGCCTTAGATTTAGGTTGTGCTTCCGACCCTCGTCGAAGCTCCCTAGATTTAGGTTATGAGGTTGCTTTTCTCCTTTATGGGCCATAAGCATAATTCCTCACCTCTTAGGCATTTTTTTAATCTTATGTTAGAGAATCTTAAGTTCTAAATTTCTAATAAAAATGCAACACAAACAAACTAAATCAATTTCAAAAATGTAAAGCCTAATTATAGGATAATTTGAGATGCTCGCTAGGTTTCCTAGTATCGTGAGGATCTCCTACTTATCTTCCATTTTGGCTTTGATAATAACTCCCTCTTTTGATCAATCCCATTTGATCTTGCAAAATAAACTAATCGATTGATAGTCCCTTCCTATTAAAATATTCAAAGACAATGATCATTTACATTAATCGAGAGTTTTTCTAAGGGATCCCCTCCCTTAGGATGTAATTAACTATGGGGCTTGCCCCTGTAAAGAACTTAAAGAACCCAATTTAAAAGAAACCCAGCTTTATTTTTTCATGTAAAGTAGGGGAAGAATCTCTGGTACATATGCAGACTCATCGTCCTTAGGAGTCCTTATTGAGGTGATTAGGTCCATTAAAGGATAGTGACTTTTGTCTTTCGAGATAGTACACTATTTCCTTGATAATGTACTTGATCACCTGAATAAGTATATTTGTGGATCTGCGTGGCATCCTAAAAAGATGAATTTCTATAGGTCTCCTCTTTCTTTTCTCCATAGATTTTTCTGAAGACTCCACTGAGAATGATGCCTCTCTCCATCTTTGGTAAATGATCATTGTCTTTGAGTATCGATAGTGGGTTTGTACTTTGGTATGAATCCAAGACTATCCTTCTTCTTGGCACTAGCTCATTTCATTCTTGAGTTGAGTTAGCCAACATCTTTAGATTTTAGGACCGCATTCCTTGTTGATCTTAAAACCCCCGTGGTTTCTCCAATGGGTAAAATGAAAAGATCTAAATAAAAAGAAAACCATTTTAAAGACTTCCTCCTTACCACTTTCATGATAAGGAAAGGTTCATCCTAAAATAATAAAATCTTCCATAAAGAACTTTACTTTTCGAAAGCACCCTTTTTAAAAATGCACTTAATAAAAATATATTTTTTTTTCACAAAATTTTATCACCCTCATTTAACAATTGTCATAATTGTTACATGTAGGGAGTTTCAAAAATAAAACTAACAATATTTTCTAAAACCACAAATAAACATCTTCTTTCAATTCACTTTGATGAAGATGTCATTTTCAAAATAAAAATGAAGAATCATCTTTTTCAAAAATCAAAATCATAATCATAAAGTTTTCAAAAGCACACATGAATCTTTCTAATTCAATACACTCACACTTATTGAATAGAAAGTTTATTTGTAAACAAAATTAAAATTTTTAAAAAGCACACATGAACACCTTCATTTAATATACTCAAATTTATTGAATGAAGATTTCATTCCCAACTAAAAATAAAATATCTTTTAGGAAATCCCACTTAAACTTATCTCACATATATTTTAAGTTGGAATTCCTCTTTCAAAAAAAGCAACAATCACACACAAAAATTTCATATTTCAAAAATAAAATTGATCTTCATTCTACATACCTAAATTTGTTGAATGGAAGTCCCCTTTTCAAAAATTAAGACTTTAAACAATCATATTTCAAAATTTTTCACATATTTCCTCAAACATACCCAAATATGTTAAGTGAAGTCTCCAAATTCAAAATCAAAAATTTTCAAACACATTTTGGAACCTCATTAACATACCCAAATTTGTTAAGTGAAGTCTCAAATCCTAAAATCAAATTTCAAACACATTTTGAATTTCATTTAGCATAATCAAATTTTCTAAGTGAAGTTTCCAAATCCAAAATCAAAATCAACAATTATATTTCAAAAATCATCTAAACACATTTTGGAGCCTTGCTTAACATACCCATATTTGTTAAGTGAAGTCTCCAAATCCCAAAATTCAAAATTTTTCAAAACACATTTGGAACTTCATTTAGCATAATCAAATTTGCTAAGTAAAGTTTCAAACCCAAAATAAAAAATCAATAATCATATTTCAAAAATTTTCTAAACACATTTTGAAACTTCATTTAGCATAATCAAATTTACTAAGTAAAGTTTCCAAACCCAAAATCAAAAATCAATAATCATATTTAAAAAAATTTCAAATAACATTTGGAACTTCACTTAACATACCCAAATTTGTTAAGTAAAGTTTCCAAATCCAAATTCCAAAAAATTTCAAACACATATTTGGAACTTCATTTAGCATACTCAAATTTGCTAAGTAAAGTTTCCAAATCCAAAATCAAACATTTTCAAAACATATTTTGGAACTTCACCTAGCATACTCAAATTTGCTAAGTAAAGTTTCCAAAGTCAAAAAAAAAAAAAAAATTCAAACACCTTTGGAACTTCTTCCCTTAGCATACCAAATTTGCTAAGGAGAAGTTTCCATTTTCAAAATCAAAATGAAATCAAAATTTTGAACACACCATTTGGAATTTCATTTAGCATACTCAAATTTGTTAAGTGAAATTTCAAAACCGAGTGGGATTTCATCTTTAGCATACCAAATTTGCTAAAGTTGAATCTCCACTTTCAATCACATCAAAAACAAAACAAAAACACTTAGGATTCCCTTAGCATACCAAATTTGCTAAGGATCCTACCCTTTTCAAAAATCAAAACATTCCAAACAAATGAAACACTTAAGATTTTCTTAGCATACCTAAATTTGCTAAGAATCCTATTTTCAAAAATCAAACAAAATACACTCGGATTCTTCACTTAGCATACCTAAATTTGATAATTAAGAAGTCCAAATTTATCAAAATCAAAACAAATTCACAAAAAGAAACAATCACTTTTACTTCACTTAGCATACCTAAATTTGCTAAGTAAGTGAAATTCAATAACAATCAAACAAAACAAAATCATTTGACCCTTACTTTAACATACCTAAATTTTTTAAAGGAAAGGGTCCTCAAATAAAAAAAAACAATTTCAAAACAACAATGAACCTATGGAAGCACCCTATCAAAAAATTTGAATCCATATTCCAACATACCTAAATTTGTTGAAGTTTGGATTCATATCCAAATTCCTTTTTCAATCAATCCTCTTAAATCTATTTGAACCCCACTTGACACTTTCAAGTTGTTGGATGTGAGTTCAAATTTTCAAATTCAAAAAAAATCTATGGAGATAGAAAACTGATATAAGTTCATTTTCATTGCGATTCTTTAGGCAAGATAGTTCGCTTTAGTTTACCAATAGTGAAATGATCGCTCAAAATTTGTCTTTACTTTCCCCCACAGTCTGGATCTAGCTTTAGATCAGGCTGACTTTCCCCATCTAGACCATACCCACTTGATCCACTTTGGCCAGGGATTTGAGGGGGCCAGGATCACTTGTGAGGGCATTCCCCTCACCACGCAGTAGAGGGTGAGCGGCATCATCGTGATAGACTTACCTTCTGTTTCTAATGTCTCCTCACTAAAGAAGAAAGTTGTGGTAGTTCCACAGACTTTAGCACAGTATAGCATTCAACAAGATACAGTAGTTCATCCCATGTATCCCATGTCTGTGCTAGCTCTACCATCTGCACCCTCCAAGGGTAAGGCTCCCTTTTGGGTTTGCCTCCCTAACATTTGAGTATGGGTCTAGCTCACTCCTCATCCTACCCACTCAGAGGAACAAGAACTATGGTTAAAGGTTCCACACACCGATAGGGAGCTGAACAAATGGAGGTCATGGATGAGTCTCCCATGATCACTTCACCACTGGTTATAGAAAATCTATTTCATCCTTGCTCTAGATCAGATAGAGAGGATGCCAAAAGGATCCGTTCATCACCTCCTCCAGCGGTGCACTTGCAGCCAGCAATTTCTAGGAGTAAAAGGTCGTACGCCGGCCTCCGATCTGTTCTACACCAGGTAGGTGGAGCATATGGACACTCAGAGTCTAGGACACATTTTGACCTTTGACTTGTTATCCCCCATAGCATAGGGATGCATATTCATCAGAAGAGGGCCCGTGAGGCCCATACATCACATGTTACTAGCAGAGAGCAATGGAGGTTCACATCGTACGCCGCTTTGATTGATTTTCCACCACGCTACTGTGATCACCATACCGATAGTATTCTTCTTACTAGGACCATAGGAGGGCGCTCTTGAGATTGGTGGTGTCTCCACCCCACCGCTCCACCGTCCCATCACTAGAGGTTACAACATCTCCATTCCATCTAAGGCCATGAAGTATCGGAAAAATGTACCCGGTGATCCATGCCAAGGATCCTACCCTCTACACCACCCATTGTGGTAGGCGAGCTCTCGCCGACCTTCCGCCCAATGGTGGTGAAGAGTGAACAAGCATCGTGGTCCTTCCTTCACCAACTTCCCCCATACAACCGGATGTGGAGATGGTGACAGTTTTCACAGATATTCCAGATGACAGTTCAGTTGCAGTAATGGTAGAGGATTATCCTAAGATTATTACCCTTATTATAGGCAGTAGTAGTTAGGAGTATCATTCATCTAGTGAGTACATTATACATAGGATTGACTCCCAGATGCAGGTCTGCTCCTCAATGTATGATGTGATCACACGACGTCCCTAAATATTTGTACCTAAGAATTATCATCCTTAGATGAGATAGTTGCACACTATTATGGAGAAGAAGGAGATCTTGGGGTATGCTTGGTCTAATGAAGAGAGAGTTAGCTTTGATCCCAATGAAGATGACTTGATGGGGATTCAGGATGCATGGTTGATACTAGAGATCTTCTGGGAGCAATGCCATGGAAGGTGATTAGGTTGATCAAGAAGTCACATAATCACCAAACACCTCGACAGTTAAGGTAGAAGATGAGCGATTGATAGGATGACACAGATGGACTTGTTAGTGCAAGGTTTCAAAAGCAAGCCCTTTAGTTCATCCTACAATGTTAATCCCAAGTTAGTGCATGTCTTGGACCCATAAGACTCTACCTCCCAGAAAGGTAACACTAGCATGTATAGAAGGTAGTGGAAAGTACCTCCATACAAGAAAAATATAAAATCCATGGTTGAGCAGTGAAGGAAGCTTTGGCTCAAGCTCGGGAGGATCATCGCCCAAAGGTAGACCCTACAGGAATTGATGCTATCCAATATCCCAATTTCATGCCTCCTTCCTTCAAAAGCTTTGATGGCGTGGAACCAAGAGCATATAGCTCACTTCAGGCCGCTATTGCAATGTAGGTGGCAAAGATGCTTTACCTTTTTTTTCTTTCTTAATATTGGTATTTTGATTGGTATGAACTGCAACGGGTTCAAGAAAGACATTTCGAAGTTATAAACTCTTCATCAAGAGATTTACTGGAGCTCAGCAAAGGGTTACTATAGATGATCTCATTGTAGCACAATAGCACTCTGGTGAGTAACTTGTTGATTATATTCTCGATGGTAAACAAGTATGAAGTGAAACCGCAGACAAACATGCCATTGAGATTCTCTTAAAGAATATCCATGGCTCGGTTGCCTTCATGCTTAAGGGCTTCACCATAAAGACATTTGAGAAGCTAATCAATAAGGCAACTAGTCTATAAGGAGAGGCCAAAGAGTTGCCTTCCCAAGATTAGTTATCGAAGCAAAAATCCCAAAAAAGTTTATGAGAAGAAACCTGGAGTAGTAGTAGCTGAGGGGAAGTACCGCTAGAGAGATCTCGAGAGACCATCTCACCAGCCTCCACCTCCTTACCACCACCGAGGCAACCCATGCCTCCACCGCAGCCTCCACGGCCAAAGATACCATCGCCATACTACACCAGTAGCAATGCATATCGCCGCCGTAGCTATGGTCCACCTACTCTTTTAGATAAGTTAAATAAATCTTATTCATTTAAGAGGGAGGTCATCAAAAAATTTTTTAAGAATCTCTTAAAGAAACCTGATTTTCAGCTACCCGAGCCTAGGAGGAAGTAGTAAAAAAGTCATGATCCAAACTTTTGCCCTTACCACCATATGCTATCACATTTTGGAGGATTGCTTCACATTTAAGGACCGGCTTGAACATATTTTTCAAGACTGTAGTTATCCCAAAGGAATACTTGTGGAACAACCTTCCGTTCATTAGGGTAATCCTTGGGGATACAAGTGATCCTACCAAAACCAAAGAAGGTTGGGACATTTCTTTGTCTAAAACCTCTAAGAAAATAATTCAAGATCAAGAAGCTTTCCTTGCGTGCTTGAGTCACTCAAACCTCCAACACCAAGGAAGGTTTGCAAGTTGCCGTGCCAACTAGGAAAGTGGGAGCTAAGAATGGCAACAACAAAGATGTGTCTGATAGCCCCTTAGCATATCCACCGACCGTGTCCAGCCTCCACCCTTCAATTGCAGCTTCCACACTAACAACTTCTTCCATTTTAGCTAGCTCTTTTGTTTCTTCTACTAGTAGAACTCTTGTATTAGCAGATAAGGGCATCAAATCCCTTACTCCACTCACTTTACTTGACTTCTACTTTGTACCTCCAAATAATTCCAAGAAATTGAAGAATAAAGCTAGTTTGAATTACATCTGTGTCTCTTCTGATGAGTTATCTTCTTCTATCCTAATGATAACTCTTCAAGTCAAATTAACTATAACAATTATGATCTCTATCTTTCTGATTCAAAGTTAGACTTTCCAACTCTGAATATTATGGGTTCACCTGTTGAGGTAGACTTGGAATCAATTGATTTTGAGAGTCCCATAGGAGAAGCGTAGTGAGCCTATGCGTGGTAGAACCTTCCACCACCTTGCCTCAAGAGATTATCAAAGTCAACCTCAGAGTGGCAAGGTTCTACCTCCTAGGCAAAGACCTCAAGATGGGAAATAAGTCATTGGTATCAAGATCGAGAAGCCCTTCCACAGATGCTCCACCCTTGGATATGCTTGTGGAAGACCAAGGTGGACTAGTCCTTTCTCATCTAAGAAAGTTATCCATCTAAGCTAAGCATATATGATGCCCTTGTCTTATCCAAAGAGATGGGAATCAATCAAGGCCCTCCTGATCCTAAATATGCTTAGCGACCGCCGTATAGTGAGGAAGCACATTATGCAAAAGAAGCCCAAGGATCACCTTCATGATGAAGACCTTCTTCTGGGGACTTGGAGCACAACCATCCCCTCTACATGATACAACATGGACAGTTTGGACTCAGTGGTTCTCTGGATTCGGTGCATGTGAACATTATGAGTCTAAAGACCCTATTTGAAGATCAACATCTCTACACTCCAAGGAGATATGATGATGTTGAGAGGATTCAATGATCAAGGTGAGGGGGCTTTAGGTTCTATAGTGTTACCATTAGAGATCGGTGATTGAAAAATTAAAGCCAAGTTCTGCATCATTGATTCAAATACTTCATTCACTGCTTGGTATTTTGGATACATCAGAACAAGATCGTTCCATCCTCCCTTCATAAGTGCATCAAGTTTAGAAAAGATAGAATTGAATATAGTGTCAACGAGGATGAAAAGCCATTTTCAGTTTGAGAGGTTGAGATTTATGAGGATGTGACCTACTATCTTCCTCAAAATACCCTTTCTTGTGAACTTAAACAAAATTCAAATGCAAATCCAAAAGAAAAAAGAAAATGAAGTGAAAGAAAAGATAAAAGAAAATGAAAAGAAAAATAAAAGTCCAAGTACAAGAAAGAGAAATTGAAGAAGAAATAGATCAGCATATCACATTCCACCCACAGTTCATTCCATCATATGGACATGTGGGTAGATGGCTCAACCTCCGTAGAGGGAGGTAAAAGAGGCAGTGTGAGGTGGGAGACCCCTGGCCACCAACTAGAGGTTGTGTTCTAGTTCATGGGAGTACCCTACTATTCACATAGACTTGGAATCCAACTGGAGGATGAGTCTAATGTGATTAGTATACCACCAACCCTCACGGTTCCATTGGAGGTGACTTTTGATAAAAGATGAAGACCAGGCCTCAAGCAAAGCAAAGTATTTGGTTTATGTGAAACTATTAGGCAAGAGTTGGGAACCTTAGCTCTACCTCACTTACATCAAAGTTGAAGGTTTAGTAGTTAAGGAAGTCCCTAAGTCTTCCAAAGGACATGAAGTAAGAGGTTCTTTTGGGTTCATCATCCTCAAGTTCAAGTTGATGTAGACTTGAGGAAGATACTTTAAAGAATTAATGGAATTACCTTTTGACTTTTACTCGCTTGTGTTCAAAATCTTATACAAAAAAGGTTTAGTTCCTCACACATGGTCCAAGCATGTAATAGAAAAAGCTATGGAACAATATAAGGTGGAAGCACAATCAAGAGGACTAGGATTCGATGGGTCCTGGCCGATGATGAAGATTATTGCCTAGTTGTTACCAACCATTTGGAATGAGGATTCTTCTCACACATCAACTCTTATGAGAATGTGTGTTTAGAAACTTCAAGATGATGATCTCAAGTCAAAGAGGCACCGCTAGAAGAAGAAGAGATTCATTCAATAATAGACAAGCTTAAAGAAATCAACCTAACGATAGAAGAAAATCCTTGCCCAACATATATCAGTTCATTACTGAATGAAGAAGAAACCAATGAATTAGTTAGACTATTGACTAAGTTTAAAGACCTTGCATGGAGTTATGAAGAAATGCCTAGATTATCTCATAGAAGTAAAGCTAGCAATAGATCTAACGCTACTATTAAGCAAGCTCCTAGACATTATGCAGAAATTGAACAACAAGTCATTTCTGAAGTCAAGAAATTGATCGATGATGATTTCATCAGGGAAGAAAAATATCCTACCTGGTTAGCTAGTGTCATCCCAGTTAAGAAGAAGAATGGCCAAATTCACATATGCATCAATTTTAGGGACTTAAATAAGGCATGTCCTAAGGATGAGTTTCTCTTCCTATACCGTAATTAATGGTGGACATTGCCTCATCTCATGCAATCTTCTTTCATGGATGGATCATCCGCTATAACCAAATCAAGATGTCTCCAAAGATGAAAGAAACACCGCTAACCCGATCAAATCTTCTATTATAGGGTCATGCCTTTCGCCTTAAAAATGCGGTGCTACATACCAACGGCCATGACTCGATCTTCAATGAACTCATCCATCGTTGAGTGCTATGTTGATGATCTAGTAGTAAAAAGCAGAAAAGGAAGACCACCTCTTTGACTTGAGAGTAGTTTTGAATGGTTAAGATAATATAACCTCAAAATGAATCAAGTGTGCATTCGAGTAGCTTCAGGAAAATTCCTTGGGTTTGTTATTCGACACCAGGGAATAGAAATAAATCCTGAAAAAATTAAAGCTATCTTAGAAATGCCACCTCCTAAGAGTTTAACTCAACTCAGATCCTTTCAAAGATGGTTGGCGTATCTAAGATATTTTATCTCAAACCTATCAGGGACATGCAAACTATTCTCAGCACTTGTGAAAAAGGATGCCAAGTTCAAGTGGGATGACAAGTGCCAGCATGCCTTTGAAGATATCAAAGAGTACATGGTGAAGCCGCCAATTCTAGTAGCCCCTATCCGCACTCATCCTTTATACACTACATGCATTGATGACTCTCGCTATTGGCCCAACAATGAGGGGAAGGAAAGCCACTACCTCCTACCATCATCCGATCTGAAGCAAACTATCCACCTATTGAGAAACATTGCCTAGCTTTGATCGCATTTCAAAAGCTACAACACTATATGCTTTCTCATAAGGTGAACTTGATCTCGAACCAATCCAATCCAAAGATATCTCATGACACGCCAACACTTTTGGATGTTTGCTCGTGGTCCATGATACTCTCAGCTTGATATCACATTTGTACCCTCTTGTAAAGGCTGCACTAGAATTTCTTAGCAAAGACACCCACTTCCTTCCGCTTAGTGATGATCTCCGATGAACAAATCATGAACTTAGGGAGGCCAACAACCGATGGGAGATGTATTTTGATGGTGTTGCTTCTTTTAAAGGTGAAGCACCATGATCTATTCTCCCGAAAGGCAGGGTAGAATAGTTCTTCTAACTCAAACTACGATGTGATGAGATTCTCATACTATCTTTCCAACCCCTACACAATAAGTCGAGTATGAGGCTTTGATTATCGGGTTTGGAGCCATCACTATCAATGTCAAGAGCATCAACATCTTTGGGGATTCTTGGTCATCAACATACTGGTCCTACGTTCTCAAGCCCAAGCTTCATCATTACTATGAGTATACCATGAAGTATTGGCCCAAATTCTCAAGTTACCATCTACAAGGTTCCCCGAGAACAAAGAAGTGACATGCCTTGGCCAAAACTTGCCAAAGAGTTGGCATGTCCGGAAGATGAGTCCATTTCAATAAGGGTCCAAAACAGACAAGTCATGTCCCTTATTGATCTTGAACTCATCAAGAGACTTTCTCTTGAAGGGAGGTTTTGCCAAAATGGACAAGGAGCTAGATTGAGGCAACCGCTCATAGATTACTTGAACACCAAACTACCTCAAGAAAGTCACAAGCCCATCGTGAAACAAGAGAGCTCTCTTATGCTCTGATGGAACCATGTTTGCCCTTTGACAAATGTGGTTACATTATTTAGACAAATATGAAGCCCGTGGCATTGTAATCGAGGTGCACTCAGGTCTATGTGGAGCGCATCAATCTGGTCCAAAGATGAAGATCAAAATACTTGGATACTACTGGCCTTCTATGATCACAGACTACGTGGATGTAGCTAGATGCCATCGTGTCGTGCATGTATGGTCCTCCACCAACCACCCAACATTCTACACCACTTACATTGGCCTCATGGCCATTTGAGTGTTGGGTACCAACATTGTAGTCCGATCGATCCTCCTTCTTCCAAGGGCATCGATTCATCTTAGCGCATCGACTTTTTTCCAAGTGGGAAGCCATCCCACTCGAGAGGTCATACCATGTGCTTCAATTTTTAGGAACCATATCATATAGGTTTGGGGTGCCTCGATGAATTATATCATAATGGTACTACATTCAAAAGCACAAAAGATCAATTTCACTAGAAGACACAATATAGATTGAGATACTCCACCATCTACTACCCAGAGCTAATGGCTTAGTATATTCAACACTCTCATCCAAATAATCAAGAAGACTCTTGATGACAATAAATGATAGTGAATGAGCAAGTTGGTGCCTTGGGCCTACCACACCACATACAACTCCAACTGCCTACCCCCATTTTCTTAGTATGGGTCATCCATTCTTCCTTAGAAGTTCAACTCCATCACTAAGGATAGCATTGGGTAACAAGATCACTATAGAAGAATGCAAAGTTGGTTAGAAGAGCTCAAGGTTTGGAGGAGAGTCCATGGGCATGCCAAAACCTTGAGTTGTACAAGGCCAAAATGATTCAAGCTCACAACAAGGTCGCCTAGGTCTTTCCGAGGTAGAGAACTTGTGTTAGTCTAAGGAGACCAATTGTTGCCATCAAAAGATGGGAGGCAAGTTTTGAACCCACTTGGGAAGGCCCTACGTCATAGAGAAGGACTACCAAGGAGGATCTTATCAGCTTATTGATTATAAAGGGGAACACCCGATGCTTCCAATTAATGGGCTCTATCTAAAAAAATATTACCCATGAAAAATCATGTTTGAAAATAATCATTAATAAAAAGAACAAAAATCTGATTCCATTCGTCAAATCTTCTCTTCAAGTGTTGTTTGCTTATCTTGAATCCATGACGTGTAGTAGGTGTAAGAGTCCCCTGGCATCCTATCCCTCTTTCACAACACAAACACAATCTCCTGATGCTATTAGAATAGGTGTAAGAGAACCCAAGAGGCATCCTATTTTGATTAGCATAACTAAGTTAGGTGTGAGAGAACCCAAGCAGCATCCTTTCTTAGTGGGAACTCTTGTTGCCATCTGTGGCATCATTTCATACCCCTAAGTATTTTAAGGTGTAGTGTCCCCAGGCATCCTATTCCTTTAACACATGCATAAATAAACACAAATCTTTTATCTCAAGCTATTTTGATGTGGAGCAAGCCTCCTATGACACTCACTCATTAGTTGCTCTATATGTACCTCTACTTAATATGTCACCCTTGGATCATTTTATTGAGGATGTGAGTCCTCATGCTTTCTTGTTGTTGACCATTACAAACTAAAGAGTGCCTTGTTAGTATGGTAGGCTTCACTGCCCAGCTAGTAAGCTATCTCATGTTGACTTTGCTTAAGAAGATGTGAGTATCTATGCTTTTTTCTTGAACTAACCATCATATTCTAACTAGATTGAGTATATTTGAGGTTCACGATGAGTCCCCCAAACGCTCCTTTCCTCTTGACTACTTTTGAGTTGATCTATGTCCCCCAACGGCATTCACTCAGTAGTCGCCCTAAGTCGATACTTTTGGCAAGATAGACTATCTCAGCGGTCGGTTTTCTATGAAGGATGTGAGTCCCGAGCTTTCTTCTAGGTGATTATTGCAATGGCACACCTTGGTTGATGTTCACTATCTTGTGGTGACTCATGATGAGTACACCACTCTTGGAAGATATGAGTCCTCACACTTTCCCCTTGAGTTGGACATCAAATATTGGATATATATGACATGCCATCATCTCTTGGTGTTGGATTAAGCCCTTACCCATCCCCCTGTCTATTTGGATCAAGTCCTTTCATTTAGACACTACCGGGTTACTTTTGGATTAGACAATTCCCCTTTCCTAGTACCCACTGGTTGGAAAATTTATTAGGATGCAGATTCTCTCTTGATTTAATGCGAGATAGGTCTAGGCGATATAAGCTTTCTTAGTTTGACCCCTGAAACGGTCCACACTTAAACAAACAAATTGATAAAACTAAAATAAACTAAAACCAAACAAATAAATAAAATTAATTCGCTTATGGATTAGGAATTCAAGCCCCCAAAGGGCCCCTTTTCCCAAGCAGACATCCTATCTTTAGGCAATATCAGAAACTCTATAGGAATTGCACGACTACGAGTTGAGATAAATTTTTTGGGTGATACTCACTCGTAGTCACCTTAGGTCGGGTTCAATCTATTTTCCACAAGTTACCTAGTCATTATGAAAGATATATGATGCATTCTTATTGCATAAACCAAGCGGGCACCTAGGTAGGTTTATTTGTTGCCCAAAGCAATCGATCACCCCAGTGATATTTTTTAGTGGAAGATGTGAGTTCCCGAGCTTTCTTCCCTTCAATTGATCATTGCAAATAGTAAGACACTCCTTTGGTCGGATAGTTCTCCCATCGGCTGGGAAGCTACTCCCTTTGTTTCAGTAAATCTGAGATATATTTAGGCTTCTATAAGCTTCTTCTCAGTATGATCCATCACAAACCAATGGAACCCATCAAAATAAATTAAAAATTATATTAATCTTTGACTAATCTTTGAGTTGATTTAAGTCCCCCAATGGCATTCACTCAATAGTCATCCCTAGGCCAGGTTCGATCTGTTGCCCAAAGCAACTGATCACCCTAATGGTTCCTTGATTCTAGAAGATATGAATCCCCGTGCCTTCTTCTTAAGACTTGACCATTGTGTACCAAAAGACATTTCTCCTTGGTTGGATAGTCCTACTTTATGGTTGGTAGGCTACTCCCTTTGAGTTGGTAAATCGGAGTTAGGTCTAGGCTTCCTTAGCCCCTACTCAGTGCAATTCATCATAAACCTATGGGATCCATAATAATCAAAACAAACAAATCTAAAAATAAAATCAATTTTGACTATCTTTGAGTTGATCTAAGTCCCCTAGTGGCATTCACTCAATAGTCATAGGTTGTTTTCAATTTGTTGTCAGATTATCGGTCTCTACTTTGGAGGATAAGTCTACTACACTTTCTTCCTATGCAGACTTTTAGGCATCCCTTTGGTTGGCTAGTCCTACGATGTGCTTAGTACCCTTTGGATTAGTAAATCGAGTTAAGTCTTAGCCTCCATGGCTCCTAAATTGCAAACCAACAGTGCTCATCTCAAAATTCAAACTTAACAAAAATTAAAACAAATTCACCCCTCTTTCCCAGCAAAATAAATCAAATCTCTCCCTAGCGAGATTCAAACCAAATTAAACCTCTCATCCCCTTGTGGATGACTTGAACCTGCTTCCCTAGTGGAAAGTTCACACTCTATCCATTAGTGGATTTCTTCCCTCTCTTATGTCTTGGACATAAGTAGAACCCTTACACTAAGTTTCATATTTATATTCCTTGAGTCGGGATAGTGTTCCATTAGTGCTTGTGATCTCAGGTTGTTGATCATTTTGGTCAATACCACATGTTCCCATCACAAACATATTGGGTGCCCTTTCTTGACCTCATTTTTAGAATGAGTTCTCAACCCCTCCATCTTAGGCATATGATTCCTCTTAGACTTTAGGAGTTCTTTAGTCTTAAAACACATCTTGTGATTAGGAGGACACTCAAACCTAGCCCTAGACTTAGAAGAGTTAGCCATAAGAATAGGTCATGCCTTAGGGGTCTTAGAAAAATTTCCTACCCTTAGCTTAAACCATTCATCACTTTCCTTCATTCAAGTAAAACTCCAAATCAATTCTATTTAATTTCCTTCAAATCTAAACCAACTCCATATGATTGAAATCCATGATCATCCATCAAAATTTGAAATTAAATTAATTAAAAAATCTCAAATCAAAAATCCAATTCATGAAATTTGCCTAATACCTTATTTAAATAAATCTTTGAGATTTTCTCATATTATTTATATTCTCATTTATATTCATATATAAATGAAATATAAATTAAATCAATCAAATCAAAAAAAATCAATTCAATTTAAAATTTTCCTTAAATCCTTTAAATTCCCATTAATGGATTTAAACTAAATCTTGATCAAACCTTTTCAAAGGTATTTTCTCAAAAATTATTTATATTCTCATTTATATTCTTATATATAAATGAAATATAAATATAAATCAATCAAATTCAAAAATTAAATTTCCAATTTAAAATTTCCTTAAATCCTTTAAATTCCCTTTAATGGATTTAACTAAATCATGATTAAACCACTTCAAATTTTGAAATTTTCTCATGATCAATTTATATTCTCATTTATATTCATATATAAATGAAATATAAATTCAAACAATCAAAACCAATTCAAAAATCAAACTCAAATCCTCAAAATCAATCTAAGTTTTTCAAATTCAAAATCTTGAACTTCCAAATCAAAAATCAAGCCAAACTCTTGATTTTTCTCATGTTCAATCCCCTATCATGAATCATATATAAATCCAAACTTCATCATTCAATCAAAATCCAAAATCAAAAATCAAACCAAAACCCCTTTCATATTCTTCCTTTGAATATGAAATTTTCAAATGGATCTAAACCCATTTGACTTCAAACCACTTGTAAATGGATTATATTTCAATCATAGTCCATATATCAATCAACTTCAAATCAAGCTTTGACCAAGCCATTTGACCCACTTAGGCTCACTTGACCCAAAGTGACCTAAAGTACCCTTATAGCCAAATTTTGATCCTAACCAAATTGGATTGAACCAAACACTCATGATCATAATCATCATGATCAATAATCATCATGGGATGATCAATCAATCAAATTGGGTCAAAATAAGTCAAACCTAAGGGTTGAACAAGTCAACACTTGGCCAAAAATGAAACCTAACATAGCCAAATTCCATCATAGGCCAAATTGATTGAAACCATCGATCTAAGTTCACTCATGACCTATGTTTGAACTTGACCAACATTTGAGCCTAACCTAGCCCAATTGGCCCACTTGACCCAAGTTGACCCATTTTGACCAAAAGGGTCAAAATATGTCAAAACTTGATCTAAGCCAATTGATTGGAATCAATGGGTCAATTCCATTCCAAATCACTTGTGGAACATGACCAAAGCCACAATTTGACAACTAGACCTAACCTAGCCCAATTGTCCTTAGACCCAACATGACCTAAAGGGGTCTTGTTGAGCCAACAACTTAAAATTGATTGGAAATAAAGATACCAATCCACTCCATATGACTAAGCTAGCTAAACCTACCTTGACCTACCTCAAATAGGTCAAATGGGTCAAATAGGTCAACTTGACCCATTTGACCTAAATGAAGTCATATGAGCCAAAACCAAATATATACCAAATTGAATCAAACCAAAGCCACCAAAACATTTCAAATGATCATATGAACTTGACCTAACCCTTAGTTTGACCCAATTTGACCTATTGGTCAACTTGACCCAAGTTGACCCATTTTGACCTAAATGGGTCAACATGAGCCAAACCCTGTCAAATGGATGCCAAATCCAATGAAACTTGGTCAAACTTAGTTTCTCCACATACCCAACATGTCCAAAGTGGAAAAATAGCAAAATGACCATTCACCCTAGGAAGCAGAATAATTTTGGCTAATCCATGGGTAATTTGGTCATACTTTCTTCACTTGAGCTTTCTAAAAGCTCAAGGGGACTTAATGATGAGTGGTGCACCCAACCCAATGGGTTTGGGTCCATTTGATCCTAGACCAAACCAAGCCCTAGCTCAATTGAATTTTCAAACTCCTCTCAAGCAAATTCAAGCACATGAATTCCACTGGATGAAGCCCACCATGTGCAAAAACAGCAAACAAACTCTCCAATATGATCAGTTGAATCAAAATGGCAAGAGCATTGCCAGCTATCTGATCCTTCAAGGGGGAGATATACTCCCCCTTATTCACTTCTATTTTCAATGACTCAAGGTCGATTGAAGGATAGGAAGCCAGAGGAGCCATTGGAGATTGATTTTAAGCCTCCTAGAGCTCTTCCCATTTTCCTTTTCTCGACTTTTGAACAATGAAAAAAAGGGGAGGGAGAGTGAATTGCCAACTTCTTCTACACTTGATATCCTTCCAATAACTCTTGCACACTTAATCTAGGAGCTAAGTCGATTGTACCTAAGCTTCTATTGGAGTTCCCACAGTAAGGAAGGATCCAATTCAATCAAAGCCAAAGCTCAAGTAAGGAGGAGTTGGTTCATACATTGATCCACTTCATATCAAGTGCTCATACTCTCAACAAGGCTTCGTTTCAACTAGACGAAGCATCTTCAAGGGAATCGAGCATCGGTGATCACCTCTGGCAAGGAATGGGATTTTTCGATCACTAAACTCAATGTGGTGTGGAGCTTTGTGAAAGAAATTTTCACCCCATCGATTTTTGACCATTGGATTTGCTCTCTGTCTTTAGATGGTGTGGGTTGAATTTGGTTTGATTCTATGCTAGATCTAGCTTGGATCTTCCCCTTGATCATGGATGATCTCTGTTGATCAAAGGGAAGAAATCGGATGATCTCAACCGTCCATCCATAGATTTTAGATGGACGATTGAGATTAGTTAGCATGTTTAGATATATGTTTATCCTTTAAATGCGAGGAGATCACCGTCGATCTTTGATCGGTGGCGGAAAGCGCGCACCATCGTCATTTGTGAGGTGACAACTTAAGTTACCCCCTCATGGCATGATGCATGTAAAGCATGCTGACCGCCGCCGCCACGCGTTGTTCCATGAGCTAGGGATAAATTAGGATTAGTTAAAAATGCTTAATTAATTTCTAATTAATCCAAGGATCTTCTAAAATGCATAACTCTTCCTAGAAAATTTAGAAAAAAATGAAATAAAATCCTATGGATAGATAATTTAAACCTAAAACATTTTAAAATTAATTTTTTAATGAGTTTTGATTATTTTCTCGAATTTATTGGAAAGTGTATTTTACTAATTACTCTTTAATTAGGACTCTGATTAATCCCAAATTTCTTGGTAAGTTTTAGGGGATGACTTCTGCCTCTCCTAATTTTCTTGAGATTTATTGAAGGCTTGATTAGGATAATTGCATATGGTTTTCCTTAATTACCCTTCTTATGTAATTAAGCATAATTACGATGTGATTAGTGATTCTAACCTATGATAAGGGTTGATTAAGGTCAGATCCAATAATTAGAATATTTATGGATTAATTTTTGAGGCATTTACTTTAAGCTATTCTCTAAACCCCTTCTTCTCTCCTTAATCTGTTCTTAATTAAGGGTTAATTCATTAATTATCCCCTAAATCAATTTCTAAAATTCTAAAAAGTTTTAGAACTTAATTAATCTACTTTGGGTAGATGCTTAGGTGTTTAATAACCTAAGTTCAATTAAGGAAATCAAAACCCAATTCATAAGTATGAAAGGGTGTTTTGAAATTACTTAAGCTAAACCCCTTAGCTTAATTAACTATTAATTGTGAGCCAAATTGCATTAGGCCTTTCCATTATTAGGTGCATTGCAAATTTAAATTCTTTGTGGGTTTTATGTCATCTCATTGGCTCATAATTATTTAGTTAATTCTTCTAAGGTGGTGTAGGTAAGGGTTAATTAAATAACTTAATTCATACCTTAACCTAATCAATGCTTAAAAATGGGTCTAATTATCTAAAAATTAAATAAAAATATCAAACATATGTGGGAATGGGTTACGAACAACAAACTCACCTCACTTTTTTAAAATTAAATCAAACGTCAAAGTAAATAAAAATCACTTTGATTTATTTTAAATTTTCTTATTCTATAAGATTGTCTTTAGGATTTAAGTAAAGTGAGGTTGTTTACATGCTTTCATTGCTTTGGACCTTTCCCCAACATGCTAAATTTTATTTCAAGTGATGTCATGCATTCATAATTTTGAAATTAAAATTTTAAAATGAAATTGTTTACTTTATGTCAAATTTGCATGTGTTGGCCAAATATCAAATCTGAAAGTGTGCTACCTATACTTTAATTATAAGCTTGCATGTGACAGATTATAAAGTCATGCTTAGTATAGGTTTCCTTTCTTTCTTATGTTAGCATAATTTTGAATAGGAGTTGGTAAGATGTAAGGGTTCATTTGAAAAGAACCCAACACTTACTTAATTCAATACCCTATTCATCCCTATGCTATCACCTAAGATGGGTTGCCTATATTTGCATACATAAATTGCATAAACAAAAATGAATCCATTAAATAATTTTTGCTTTCTCCTTTTCTATTTCATTTCTTTTATACATATGTTTATATTTAAGGAAAGTTATATATTAGTCTGGACAAACCCGAGGTTGCGAGGCTTTAAGTAGACCTAAGTAGGTCTTGTATCTTACACCTCTGGTTAACAATGGCATTGTACTCACTTATGCCTTTTCTACTTTCATATGTGTACGTGAAATTTTGAATAAGGAAAACCTTTTCTACTTAAGAAAAATCATGCATATTCAACTCCTAAATTTTCTTAAATGGATTACTTAGCATGCATCATAAAGTGTGTTAAATACTCTCATTTGCATATATCGATATGCTTAGGATCCATCCATATGCATGTTATATATGTTGGGAAAGAAATGAAGCAATGTGTGTTATGTGAATTTTGATTCATTTTATTTAATCTTAAAATATATTTCTTTTTGAATAGGTTTGTTTAGATTTTATCTAAACTTAGGATTAATTAAAAGATTTAATCAAAACATTCACTGAATAAAACCTAAAATGTGAACATACTTTAGAAAAGTACTTCGGTTAGTGAAGGAAAGAAAAGTTCTCTTGTCTTTCCCTCTCTTCATAACTTAGTAATAAATTATATGATCCACTCAAACCAAACCAAAACATATAATAAAATCAACCCAAAACACTTAAACAACTTAAATGAAACCCTCCTCTAAGTTGAACATGTTCTTCACACTTAGAAAATTTAAACCTAAAGTCATAGTTAAGCATACCACATAAGCCTTCAAAGCACACACATTAGCCTAAGTCGTCACTTCTAGCCTTAGGTTAGGTCAGTGCATGGTTTGATGTTTTTTTTAATTTTGTGATATATGTTATAGAGTGGATGTTAGGGTGTATTCTCGTAGAATGAATGGTAGGACATTCTTAGTCTAACTATTCTTTTCTGTAGGGGATTGTGCTTAAGGGGCACTATCATAAATAAAATATAAATACTTTTGCTTGCAGGTGCTTTATACCCTAAGCATAATCCATAGGCCAGGTGGACTTAGTCACCCATGTATGGGGTGATAAGTCTAATATACATGCTTGGGATTTGTGTGGTGTGTTTTAGCTAACCTTTGTTTTGCAGGTGTTAGTTAGATTTCCACTTTTTCTTTTCATATAAAAACTTGTATAATTAGAATTTGGAATGATTATTATGGGGATTGGGATATGCATTGGTCATAAGATCCTATGTTATGTACCATGTGAAGCCTTGGAGCATCTACCATCCAACCATCCAAGAGAAGGAACCAAAGAAGGAAGAAGAAAAGAAGGAGAAGAAAGAAGAAGAGACGAAAGAAGAATAAAGCTTGAAGACCCCCATAATAATGAATTCCTTGCTTAATTGTAGTTTAATTCATTTGTAATCCAGATTGTATAAGGGTAGAGTTCGGTTACCCATATTTGATATTTTTGGGTTTGTGCGGTGGTGCCCGACCACAATGGCCATTTATTCTTTTTTACGATTAGCTTTATAAATTGGTTGATGATTTGTTTAGATTTTGCATTAAGTGGCATGATTTTCCTAGTTTCTTTCTTGCTTTATGTATGCCTGGATGTGGATTAGGCTCTTTAGGGAAAAATAAATCTTTTATCTAACTTAATAACTCAAAATAAAATTAAACAACTCATATCCTCACCTAAAGCTTAGGTTTAAAATCAAGATAAAAGAATTAGCAACCCCTTAGCTAGATGAGAATTTCTTTATAATATCATGCACAAATGCATCTTATTTCACTCTTGATTGGAGGGCTTCCACCTTTGCTAGAGAACTTCGGCTTGACCTTTGAGAGCCATGGTGGAAACTCACCTCCTCCCTTCTCGTTGATTTTGGCCAATAATCTGATTGCTCATGCATTAGTCATATGAATCCTATTAGCCTGAGTCAAAATGATTGTCCCAAATGAAAATAAAATGAAATTTGAATTGGATTAGATTTAGGTCATTTGAAGCATACCCTTTACATGATCTAATCTCTTTAGAGAGTGTGTTTAAGGACTTAGTCTCTTTCTATATAATAATAGCCTAGCTATCTTACATAAGCATAAGACTTGCCTACATGTAAAATCATAGGAGGAGTTAGTTGGCCACCGGTGGTTGTAAGTCCATGTTGTCGGGTGTTTGTCCACTCTTGTGGAGCAAACCAATTACCCATTTTTTGCCTTAGATTTAGGTTGTGCTTCCGGCCCTCGCCGAAGCTCCCTAGATTTAGGTTCTGAGATTGCTTTTCCCCTTTATGGGCCATAAGCATAATTTCTCACCTCTTAGGCATTTCCTTAATCTTGTGTTAGGAAATCTTAAATCAAAAATTTTGAATAAAAATGCAACACAAATAAACTAAATCAATTTCAAAAATATAAAGCCCAATTATAGGATAGTTTGAGATGCTCACTAGGTTTCTAGCATCGTGAGCATCTCCTACTTATCTTCCATTTTGGCTTCGATAATAACTTCCTCTTTTGATCAATCCCATTTGATCTTGAAAAAATAAACCAATCGATTGCTAGTCCCTTCCTATTGAAATATTCAAAGACAATGATCATTTACCTTAATCGAGAGTTTTCCTATGGGATCCATCCTTAGGATGATGCTATGGGCTTGCCCTATAGGAAACTTAATGAACCATTTAAAATAAACCCTACCTTACTTTTTCATATAAAGTAGGGGAAGAATCTCTGGTACATATGCAGTCCCATCATCCTTAGTAGTCCTTATTGAGGTGATTAGGTCCATTAAAGGGTAGCGACTTCTGTCTTTTGAGATAATACACTATTTCTTTGATGACGTACTCGATCACCTAAATAAGAACATCTGCGGATATGCGTGGCATCCTAAAAAGATAAATTTCTATAAGTCTCCTCTTTCTTTTCTCCACAGATTTGAAAGATAACCCCTATAAGGAATTTATTCACCAACAGAAGCTAATCAACAAGACAGCTTGCTTGCAAGGAGAAGCCAAACAGTTTCCTTTTCCAAATCCATCAACAAAGCTGAAGCCGCAGATAGCCTATGAGAAGAAACTAGGGGCATGGGATAGACAAGGGGAAGCACCAAAGAGTAGTAGAGACCCGTGCTCCATGACCATCACTTTCACCTCCTACCACCATAGAGCCATCCTCTTTTGCCACACGACCTCCAATTTGCCACCTCCCCCTGGTACATTCATAATAATTGGTACACATACATGTAACTACCATCTAAACATGGATAAATTAAATCAACCATATTCATTTAAGAGGGAGGTAGTTAGAAAATATTTAAGAATCTCTTAAAGAACGACTTTTTAACTTCACGAGCCTGAATTTGAGTGCAAAAGTAATGATCTAACTTTTACCCCTACCGCATGTTAAGTCATATTTTGGAGGATTGATTTATGTTCAAGACACATAGTACAAAAGAACCATAGTTATCCCAAAGGAATACCTTGTGGAATAACCATCCGGTTCTTAGGATCCTTGGGATACTTGCGATCCTCTCAAAGCTAAAAAAGGTTGGGATATCTCCTTATCCCGAACCTTTAAAAATATTATATCAAAAATCAAGAAAATTTCCTTGTTGGTGCCTGTGACAGCTCAAACCTCCAACATCAAGGAAAGTTTGCAAGTTTCCAAAGTCAACTTGGGAAAGGCATTGGCAAATACAACAGGATAGCCAAGTGAAACCACCTTCGAGCATAGCCTCGGTCATTGCAGTACTTATAGCTCTTCCTCAGTAGATATCTTGTATTAGTGGATGATTCAAATCCCTCACCCTACTTACTTTCTTGATTTACACATGTACCTCCTAATCTAAGAAATCAAGGAATAAAGCTAGTTTGAGTTACATTTGTGTCACTTGATGGGTTGTCTAACTCTACTCTTTAGAAAGATCTTTAAGTCCAAACAACAATTATAACAACCGATCTTCCTTTTGAGTGAGTTAGACTTTCCTTCTCAGAATAACATGGGTTCACCTCTTGAGATAGACTTGGAATCATTTGATTCTGAGGATCCTATAGGAGAAGTTGTAGGTGAGCCTAATGAGCAAGTAGAACCTTCCACTAACCTGCCATAAGAGATCACCGAATTCAACCTCCGTAGTGGCAAGGTTTTGCCTCCTAGGGCAGCACCTCAAGATAAGGGGAAATAAGTCATTGGTTCATATGATCGAGAAGCCCCTCCACAGGATGCTCCACTCTTGGATATGCTTGTGGAAGATCAGCCCAGAGTGGATTATAATATCCTCTCTCACCTAAGAAAGTTGTCATCTAAGTTAAGCATATACGATGCACTTATTTTATCCAAAGAGATGAGGGAATCATTAATCAAGGCTCTTCTTGATCCAAAAATATGCTTAGCTCACACCGCTTGGAGAGAGTAGGCACATTATTCCGAGAAGCCCAAGGAGTCACTTTCAATGAAGACCTTCTTCTGGGGACATGGAGCACAACCGCCCTCTACACACAAAGTGGATATGCGATTGACTCTCCAATATTCTTGTTGATCTAGGTGCATCGGTGAACATTATGAGTTTGAAGACCCTTACCTACTTAAGGATTGACATCTCTACACTCCGAGGTGATCAGATGATGTTGAGAGGGTTCAATGAGCAAGGCAAGAGGGCTTTAAGTTCTATAGTGTTACCTTTGAAAATAAGTGAATGGAATACTGAAGCCAAGTTCTATATCATTGATTCGAATATTTCATTCACTACTTTACTCGGTAGGCCTTGGATACATCAGAATAAGATGATTCCATCCTCCCTTCATTAGTGCATCAAGTTCAGAAGGGATGTAATTGAATATTATATCAAAGGAGATGAAAAGCCATTTTCAATTAGAGAGGTTGAGATATATGAAGATCACACTTACTATCTTCCCTAAAATATCTTTTCTCGTGAACTTGGTCAAAATTTAAATGCAAAAGAAAAAGAAAAGAAAAAATAAGCAAAAGAAAAAGAAAAAGAAAAAGCAAAGAAAAATGAGAATACAAGTGAACGAGAAATTGATATCAAGGAAGAAGTAGAGCCACATGTCACATTCCACCCACAGTTTATTCCATCATATAGACATATGGGTAGGATGACTCGACCTCCACCGTGAGGTAGAGGCAAATAGAGGCGCTCTAGAGGTGGAAGCCCTCCGGTTGCCAGCCAACAAGGTTATGTTCCAGCTCATAGGAGTACCCTTACTATTCACATAGACTTGGAATCCTGCTCCAAGGATAAGTCTAATGTGATTAGCATATAAGCTAACCCCTCTCAATGGGTTTCATTGGAGGTGACACTCGAGCTGGACAACAACAAAGACCAGGCCTCCAAGCAAAACATGAATGTATTCAAATCAAGCTTATGTGAAACTATCAGGCATCAGTTAGGAACCTTAGCTCTAACCTCACTTTACTCTCAAAAAGTTAAAGGTTTAGTAGTTAAGGAAGCCTCTCAGTCTTTCATGTATGTCAAGCCGAAGATATTCCTGTTGGGATCATCATCCTCAAGTCCAGAAGCTGATGTAAAACTTGAGGTTAATTCATATAAAGAATTAATGAAATTACCTTTTGATTGGTACTCGCCTTGTGATCTTAATCTTGCAAAGAAGGGTTTGATTCCTTATACATGGTTTAAGCACAGGTCAGAGTACTTCGAGAAGCTATGGATCAACAGAGGCATGGATGCATAATCAAGATCAGGACTAGGAGGCTTTAATTGTTGGTCTAGAATTAGCTATTACAGTGTGTGTCAAAAGCATCAACATCTATGGGGATTTTTAGTTGGTCATCAGTCAGATGGTCGGGTCCTACAAGGTTCTCAAGCCCAAGCTTTGTCATTACCATGAGTACATCATGAAGTTGTTGGCCCAAATCTGTGAGGTCACCATCTACAAGGTCCCTCGAGGAGAGAACATAGTAGCAAATGCTTTGGCCAAACTTGCCAAGGAATTGGCATGTTTGGAAGATGAGTCCATATGGTCCAAAGCACAAGCCTTATCCCTTTATCGTGGAACTCACTTTCTCTTTAAGGGGAGGTTGTCATTCTCAATAAGGACGAGGAGCTGGATTGGAGGAAACTGTTCATAGATTACTTGAACGCCGGTAAACTACCTCAAGAGAAGTCGCAAGCCCATCAGATGAAGCAGAGAACTCTCTCCATGCTCTGGATGGCACCTTGTACCATCATCCTTGATCAAATGTGGTTACTTTGTTTAAAAAACATGAAGTCTATAAGATCATGACCGGTACATCTGTGGAGATCAATTCGTCCGGTGATGAAAGTAAAGATTAAGAGACTAGGATACTATGGCTCGATTACATGATCGCATGAACGCGGCTAGAGATGCCATCGCTGTCGCATACGGTGTGGTCCTACATCAACCACCCAACATTCTACCCTATTGGCTCATGGCCAAGTGTATCGACATTGTGGTCCGATCAATCCAACTTCTTTCAATGGTCATCGGTTCATCTTAGCTGCCACTGACTACTTTTCCAAGTGGGCGGAGGCAATCCCACTCGAGAGGTCACAACTCAAAGATGTTCTCTTTTTCAAGAACCATATCGTATAAGTTTGAGTGCCTCAAATTATATCGATAATGGTACCGCATTTAAAAGTACTAAGATCAACAAATTTTGCCAAAAAGACACGAGATATATTGGAGATGCTCCACCATCTACTACCCTAGGGCAAATGGCCTAGCAGAAGCATTCAACAAAACTCTCATCCAAATACTAAAGAAAATACATGATGACAACAAATGACAGTGGTATGAGCAGCTAGTTGAAACTTTGTGGGCATACCGCACCACATACAGAACTCCAACTCAAACTACCCCATTCTCCTTAGTGTATGGGTTCGAAGCCATTCTACCATTAGAAGTTCAACTTCCATCACTAAGGATAACAATGAGTAGTCAAATCACTATAGAGCAGAATGCCAAGTTGTGGTTAGAAGAGCTCGAAGGTTTGGAGGAGAGACGCCTACGGGCATGCCAGAACCTCGAGTTATACAAAGCCAAAATGATTCAAGCTCACAATAAACTGGTCCTCCCTAGAACATTTCAAGTAGGAGAACTTGTATTAGTTTTAAGGAGGCTAATTATTGCCCATCAAAAGATGGGAGGCAAGTTTGAACCCACTTGGAAAGGCCCTTTTGTCATAGAGAAGACCTACCAAGGAGGATATTATCAGCTTATTGATTGTAAGGGGGAACACCCGATGATACTAATTAATAGGCTCTATTTGAAGAAATATTACCCATAAAACTATGTTTGAAAATAATTATCATCAAAAGAACAAAATTTCATTCCAATTCATCAAAATCGTCTCTTCATTTGAAGTGTTGTTTGCTTGTCTTACGAATCCGCCACGACATGTTTGGGGTAGGTGTAAGAGAACCCAAGAGGCATCCTATTCCCCTTTCACAACATGAACACAAATCAAACACAATTCCCCCGATGCTACTAGAATAGGTGTGAGAGAACCCCAGAGCATCCTATTTCAAGCACAACTAAGTTAGGTGTAAGAGAACCCAAGCATCATCCTTTCTTGGTGGGATCACAACTGCCATCCGTGACACCTTTTCATCAAATTATCCAACATGTTTAGGATATGTGTAAGAGAACCCGAGCAGCGTCATATTCCTTTTAACACAAGAATAAAAAAATAAACATGTATCTTTTGTCTCGGGCTATTTTGATGCTGGAGCAAGCCCCCTGTGACACTCACTACATCGCTTCTAATATGCTACCTTGCTAGTGTGTCACCCTGGTCATTTATCCGATGTGTGAGTCCCCGCTTTCTTCTACTTGACCATTACAAACCAACGAGCACCTTTAGTTTGATAGTTTCTCACCCAAGAAGCTACCTCATGTTGATTTTGTTTAAGAAGATGTGAGTCCCTTTTCTCTTTCTTGAGCTACCACCATCATGCACCGACTAGGTTGAGTATATTTGAGGTTAGGATAAGTCCCGAGGTTCTTTCCTCTGACTACTTTTGAGTTGATATAAGTCCCCAGGCATTCACTCGAGTCGCCTAGTCGGATAGACCCCGAGCCAAAGTACTATCATGACAATCTATAGGATGTGAGTCCCCGATGCTTTCTCTAGTCGATTGTCGCAAACTAATGGGCACCTTAGGTTGGTTGATATTTTCTATGCTGACAACAACTCACTCGGTAGCTACACCACTCTTGGCAGATGTGAGTCCCCATTCTTTCTACTTGAGTTGGCCACTGAATACCTATGCAAATTATCTTCTCCAGGGTTTAGGAATTCAAGCCCTTAGTGGCCCCCTTTGCCTACGGGCACTCTATTTAGATCACGTCCTTTGCGACCCCATTTAGACACTACCCGAGTTACTTTTGGATTGGACAATTTCCTTTTCCTAGTAGACACCCCTGTGGTTGGAGAACTTGTTCAGCAGATGCACAGATTCTCCTTTGATTCAGTAAATCTGAGATAGGTCTAGGCTAATATAAGCTCCTTCTCAGGATGATCCCTCGCAAACTAATAGGGTCCACGATCAACAAACAAAATAAATAAACAAATTAATTCACTTGTGGACTAGGAATTCAAGCCCCCAGCTATCCCTTTCCCAAGCAAACATCCTATCTTTAGGCAATGTTAGAACTCTATAGAATTGCCCCTCACTTGAGATAAGTCCCCGATTGGCACTCTCAGAATGACTTAAGTCGAGTTCAATCTATTTTGCCACAAGCAGGTTACCTCGATAGTAATTTCACTTTGGAAGATGTAAGTCTACTATGCATTCTTTCTAGCATGACTGTCACAAATTGATGGGCAGCCCTAGGTCGGGTCGACATGTTACCTCGCTAATGTGTCCCCCTGGTCTTTATTCAGATGTGAGTCCCCATGCTTTCTTCCCTAATTAACCATTGCAAATCAAAGGCACCTCTTGGTTGATAGTTCTCCTCTGCCGGAAGCTACCCTTTGATTGGTAAATTTGAGTTAGATCAAGCCTACATAGCCCTACTCAAGGTCCATCGCAAAACCAATGATACATCAAAAACAAAAAAATGAAATTAACTTTGACTATCTTTGAGCGATTTAAGTCCAAGCATTCACTCAGTGCCTCTAGTCGTTGGTTGACATGTTACCTTGCTAATGTGTCATCCTAGGTCTTATTGATGTGAGTCTCACACTTTCTTCCTAAATTAACATTGCAAACCAAAAGGAAACCCTTTTGGTTGGATACCTATGTGGTTGGTAGACTACCCCTTTGATTGGTAACTGAAGGATCATCAACATGGTCCCTACTCAGTACGATCCATCGCAAACCAACAGGGTCCATCTCAAAATTCAAAATTTAAAATCTAAAACAAATTCAACCTTCCTCCTCAGTGGATTCAAACTAAATAAATAAAATAAATCCAATCAACCTCCCTAGTGGAGTCAAATTAAATAAACAAATTAAATCAATCAGCTTCTCCTCAATGAGATTCAAGTCTTTCCCTTGCCGATCCTAAATTCTAATCCCCCAATGGATTTCATAACCTCTTTTCCCCAGTGGATGACTTGAACTTGTTCCCCTAGTGAAGAGTTCAAATTTTCATCCCTAGCGGGGTGCCAAATCCTAAATCAAATCAAATTTCTCCCTAGCGAGACACAAATCAAATCAAACCTCTCAACCAGCAGTGGATGACTTGCACCTCTTTCCCTAGTGGAAGGTTCACATGCTCAGTTCCCTAGTGGAATCCTCCTTCACTCTCTTATGTCTTTGACATGAGTAGAGTCATATTGCACTAAGCTCTTGATTCCTTCTACACCTTGGGTTGGGAGTAGATTATTTCTATTAATGCTTGTCATCGTTCGGTGTTGTTGATCATCTCGGTCAACACTAACATGTGTGGTATGTCTTTTCAGTCACACCACACATATTGGGTGCCCTTTGTTGACCGCACTTTTGGAGTGAGCTTTCAACCTCTCCATCTTAGACATAAAACTCCTATTAGACATTAAGAGTTCTTTTATCTTAAGACACTTCTAGTGATTAGGTGAACACTTAACCTAAGCCTAGAGACTTAGAAGAGTTAGCCATAAGAGGGATGTTCTTAGGGTGTCAATAAACTTGCCTACCCTATAGCTTGAACCAAATCCTTACTTCCTTCTTTCAAGTCAAACTTCCTTCTTTTAAGTCCAACTTCAAATCCAAACCAACTTCAAATTCAAATCAACTTCAAATCCAAAACCTTTCTAAGCCATTTTGACTTCATCCTATGGACTTAGCTCAAATTAATTCTACCAAATCTTAAACCAATTCCAACCCAATGGATTTTCTCAAATTATGAATCAATTCCAAATGATTGAAACCCATGATTGAATTTCAAATCTAAAATCTTTCTTAAGCCCCTTTGATTTTATCTTATGGACTTAGCTCAAATTCAAATCACCTGAAACTCAAAAGATTTTCTCATAACCCATTTATATCTTCATTTGAATTCACAAATATGAGTGAAATATAAATTCAAATAACCAAAACCAAATTAAAAACTCAAATCCAAAATCCAACCAAAATCCAACCCATACTCTTTCAAGTCGAATTCTTGAACTTACCAAATCAAACTCAAATTAATTTAAACCTTTGGATTTTCTCTTCAAACAATCAATCCTTCAATCACAAACCAAATTCAATCATAAACTTCATTCAAATAACGAAAAGTAAATTCAAAACTCAAACCCAAATCAAACCCATGTTCATCTTTTAAACTTGAAATTGTCAAATAAATCAAGACCCATTTAACTCCAAATCACTTGCAAATGGATTTATATTTTAATCATAAGTCTATATGTGAGTTCAACCAAACTTGAATCAAGCCTTGATCAAGTCAATTGACTCACTTAGGCTCACTTGACCCAAAGTGACCTAAAAGTACCTTTTTGAGCCAAATTCTAATCCTACCCAAATTGGATTGAGCTAAGCCCATCTAAGCCTCACATTATGAGCAAAAACCATCATAAGATGATCAATCACTCAAATTGGGTCAAACCAAGTCAACCCTAGCCTTTGACCAAGTCAACACTTAACCCAAACGAAACCAAAATTAGCCAAAATTTACCATAGGCCAAATTGATTGAAACCATTGATCAAAACTAATTTAAGATCAATGATTGACAACCAAGTCATCATTTGAGCCAAACCTAAATTAATTATCCACTTGACCCAAGTTGACCCAAGTTGACCTAAAAGTCAAAATATCAAATCTTGATCTAAGCCAAATTGATTACAACCAATGGGTCAAATTCATTCTAAATCACTTGATGAACTTGAGCAAAGCCTCAATTGGCCAACTAGACTCAATCTAGCCCAATTGACCATGAAGCCAACTTGACCTAAAAGGTAAAATCAACTTAAAATTTAACCAAATCAAAATTGATTGAAACCAAAGCTTGCAATACATTTCAAATGATCAACCAAACCTAAACCAACCCATGACCTAACCCAATCGGGTCAAATGGGTCAAATTGATCAACTTGACCCATTTGAGCTAAATGAAATCAAATGAACCAAAACTAAATATCAACCAAATTAAACCAAACCAATGATACCAAACCACTTCAAATGGTCATATGAACTTGACCCAACCCTTGGTTTGACCCAATTTGACCAATAACTTGTCCAAGTTGACCCATTTTGACCTAAATGGGTCAACATGAGCCAAATCATATAAAAAAACTCCAAATTCATTAAAAATTAGCACAACCTATTTTTCAATCATTCTAAATATGCTTAAATCAAAATTAAAGCCAAATGACCATTTTACCTCTAGGTTAAAGGGTAACCTATGATCAAATTCACTTGAAATTTGATCATATTCCAACTCAAGACCACTTGGCATCCCCTTAGTGGTCCATTTGGATACCAAGGGATGTGGTGCATATGACCCAATGAGTTTGGGTCAACCATACCCAACCCAAAGCTAAAACTGACCTACCCAATGAAAATTCTGCACATGGAATCCCTCACATCCTCATTTAACACATGTGCAACTCCATACCACCTCTCCTCTACCAAAACTGAACCACATGGGACTCCTAACAACCTAAACAACCCACCTCTCCTCTGCCAAAATTGAACCACATGGGACTCCTAACAACCTAAACAACCCATTCCATGAGATTCCTGATCAAAAGTCTATTCACCATTTTGATCCAAGTAGGGAGGAAGAAAATTCCCTCATTCATTCTTTGCAACTTCATTCTTGACCTAGGACCCAAATCAAGCTTCCCAAGTTTCTCTGCTCCCAAGCCACAATTGAAGGATCCAATTTCCACTTCAAACCTTCAAACCTTCAACAGGGCTTCATCTCCACTAGATGAAGCTACCTCAACGGTTGGGATCACTGGCGAAAGCTTCCAGCGAGGTATGAACCAAAATCAAGCTTAACTTAGAAAATCATTGGTCCTTTTTGTGAAGGGAAGTGTAATCCCAATTGAATTCCACTGTTGGATGTGTTTCTTATTGCCCGTAGATGGCGTGGGTTGAATCCTAGCCCAATCTGAGCTCAAGGGAGCTCAGATCAAGCCATAGAAGATGGACGATCTCCGTCTCCCGCAGGCAAGGGTAGGGATGAATCATGGACCATCCATCCCACGTGTTTTGGATGGGCGGTCCTGATTAAACGCTTTAGATCCGATGATTTAATCCTTTGAAATCACGGGTTTAATCTTGATCATCCGATCTTTGATGACAGCGAAAGCGAAGGCACGTGACACGACATAAAATGTGACAACTTAATAACTAATCCCATCGCCATGGAAAAGCGCACCACGCCGCCACCATGACAATGGGAGATTAATTATATAATAGGGTATTTAATTATCCGTTAATCACTAGAACTTCAAAAATACATAATTAAATATAGAAAAATAAAAAAATAAAAATGAGGGCTCATTTTAAAGATAATTCAAAGGGGAATCCAATAAAATTATTTCTAATTAATTTTGAATAGTGAATTTTCCTTAATTAGGGTTTAATTAAAAACTTAATAACCTTAATTATTCCCTAATCATTTCATTAATTAATTCCAAATTTCTTAGAAATGTTTAGGGGAATGACTTCTACCTCTCCTAATTTTTTTGGAATTTATTAATTAGTTAATTGGAAAAATCAATTAATGAATCCCTAATCACCCTCTTAATATAATTAAGGGTAATTAAGCATGTGAATAGTGGTTTAATCACTAAATTGAGATAATTAAATATTATTTAAGTGAAGTGGAGGTTTATGGAATGGGTTTAGGGTATTTTTCCTAAGTTATTTCCTATAGCCCCTTCCTTTCTTCATCCAAACCTAATTAAGGATTAATCCACTAATAATCTTCTTAATTAGCTTAATAAAATTCTCCAAATCAATCTAAACTTAATCAATCCTTTGTTGGGTAGATCCTTTGGTGTTCAAGAGCCTAAGATAAACTTAAGGAAATTATTTCCAACTCACATGTGTGGGAAGGTTATGAAAGTACTTAATTAAACCCTTTAGCTTAATTAATCAATGATTATGAGCCAATAGTATTAGGCCCCTTTCTTTCTTAGGTGATTTCTAATTTAAATTCCATGTGGTTGCATATCATATTTTGGCTCACAATTATTTGAATAATTATGTTAAGGAGGTGTAGGTAAGGGGTAATTAATGGATTTAATTTACACCTTAACCTAAACAAAACATATAAATCAACTTAATGCTTCTAAAAATTAAACTAAAACACTACACACATGAAGGAAATGGGTTAGGAGCAGCAAACACCATTCTCACTTCTTCTAAATCAAACTCAAAACAAAAATAAAAATCTTTTAAAGAAATGTTGATTCACTTTAAATAATCTTATTTCAAAGGATTGGCTTTAGGAATTAATTAGGTTGAGTGAACTTACATGTTTACATCACTTTTTTTTTCTTTCCAATCATGTTAAATGTTGTTTGCCATGTGAACTCATGCATTCATACCTTTTAAAAAATTGAATTAAAATGAAATGTTTCCTTTATGTCAAATTGCATGTTTTGACTAAAGTAAGAATATGAATGGCTATTATCACGATTAAATCAAACATTATTTTAAAAAACTTGTAAATCAAAGACTATAAATGAATGTATGCTACTTATAAGTATTTATAAGCTTGCATGTGAATATAGCTTAAAATGTACTTTATGTGACTTCCATTTCTTTTCTTAACATGGGTTTGTATAGGATTTGCAAAGTGTATAGTTCATTTGAAAAGAACATAACACTTGCTTCAATTCATTCCTATGCACTCCCATGTCATAAATTAAGAAAGACCTTTTACATGAAAACAACCAAAATCAAACAAACAAACATAAACCTTTTGCATGATTCTTCATCCATTCTTTTGTACATGTACATGTATTTAAGAAAAGTGGTATATTAGACATCTGGGTTGTGAGGTTTTAAGTAGCCCCAAGTAGGTCTTGTACCTTACACCGTAGAAAATAATGGTGTCATACTCACTTATGTCTTTCATACATGTAAATGTGCATTTGATTAATGGATAAAAAAATCTCTCTTTTCTACTTAAACAAAATCATGCATTCATGAAATATTCAAGATTTTCTTAAACAACATTCCTTAGCATTCATCATCAAAGTGTGCTAGAGTATTTGCAATTGTATGTATAGCTATGCTTGGGATACATTCATATGCATGATACACATGTTGGAAAGAAATAAATAGTTATGTTTTGTGATAGTAATTCACCTTAATTAATCTTAAAATACCTTTCTTATTTGAATAGGTTTATTTAGAGAAAGTCTAAACTTAGGGTTAATTAAACACATAATAAAAATTCACTAAATAAAAATCACTAATGAATCTACCTTAAAAATTATTTAAGGTAGGGATGAAAGAGAAGTTCTCTTCTCTTTTCTTCTCTTTACAACACTTAGTAATTAAATATAGGTTCATTCAAAAAAAATTAAATCATCAAATAAAATTAACAAATCAACTAAATTACTTAAATAAAATTACCCTCTAAGTTGAAACTCCTCACACTTAGAAAACTTCAACCTTAAAGCCTAGTTAAGACATATCACACAAGCATTAAATGGCACACATATTAAAGTCACCATTTCTAGTCCTATGTTAGGGCTGCATGGTTTGATGCATTTTATTTTGTGATGTAATGTTTTAGTCTGGATGTTAGTGTATGACTGGATGATAAGATAATCTTAGTCTAATCATCATCTCAGCATTGTGCTTAATTGTAAAAAATATAAATGATTTTAGTATGCAGGTTGCTTATGCCCCTAAGCATAATCCAAAATAGGCTAGGTAGACTTGGCTACCCATGTGTATAGTGCTAAGTCTAATTTATTCATATACATGCTTGGGATTATGTGTTTTATTTAGCTAATCTATATTTTTTAGGTTTCAATTAGATTTACTTTTCCTTTTTCATGTAATTTTAAAATTAAGATTTGGAATGAATGTTATGGGAGATTAGGATGAACATTGGTCATAATACTATGTCTTATGTACCATGTAAAGCCTTTGGAGCATCCACATTACAACCAACCAAAAGAAAGAAGGAAACAAGAAAGAAGAAAAGAAAGAAGCAAAGCAAAACATGAAGAAAAGAAGAAAAGAAGAAAGAAGAATGAAGACAATGATTTCCTTTTTGATTGTAATTAATTCATTTATAATCCGGGTTGTATAAGGGAAGAGCTCAGCTACCAACATTTTTTTTGGGTTTGTACGGTGGAGCCCGACCATGAAGGCCTTTTATTCTTTTACGCTAACTTTATAAATTATTTGATGTTTGTTTAGCTTGTGCATTGAGATGGCATATTTTTCCTAGTTTCTTCTTTGCTCTAATGAATGACTTGGATGTGATTAGGCTCTTAGGAAAAAAATATATTTTTTATCCAACAAAATTAAAATTAAATAACTCATAACCTCACCTAAAGCCTAGGTTATAAATCAAGATAAAAGATTTAGCAACCCCTTAACTGGATTTTGCATGTTTCACATCATGCATAAAAAACATCTTGCTTCACTCTTACTTATGGAGGGCTTCCACCTTTGCCAGAGAATTTGGCTTGACCTTTGAGAGCCATGGTGGAAACACACATCCTTGCTGATTTTGGCCCATAATCAATTTCTTATGCATTAGACATATAAATCCCATAGCCTGTCTCAAATAAATTGTCCAAAAATGGAAATAAAACATAACAAAATTTGTATTAGATTAAGTCATTTATTCATGCCCTACATGACATAGTCTCTTAGGGAGTGAGTTTAAGGACTTGGTCTTTATTGTAAATAAACAACAGCTTAGCTATCTTCCAAAAGCATAAGACTTGCCTACATAAATTTAAAAATCATAGGAGGACTTAGTTGGCAGCCATCCCCAGGCGGTTGAAAGTTCAATAGTCGGGTGGTTTATCCTCTATTGTGGAGGTAAACCATATACTCATTTCACCTTAGATTTAGGTTGTGCCTCGACCCTCGCCAAAGCTCCCAAGATTTAGGTTCTGAGGTTGTTGTTTCCCTTTGTGGGTTACAAGCACAAATCCTTACCACTTAATCATTTAGATAATCTTGTATTATGGAATTGTAATAAAAATTATAAAAATTCAACTCAAATAAATAATTCTTTCAAATTCAAAAATATAAAACCCAACTATAGGATAGTTTGGGATGCTCGCTAGGTTTCCTAGCATCGTGAGCATCCCCTACTTATCTCCCTTTAGTTTCGATAATAACTCTCTCCTTTTTTATCAATCCCATTTGATCTTCCAAAAAGAACCAATTGATTAATAGTCCTGTATTTAAAATCTTTGGAGACAATGATCATTTACCTTAATCGAGACTATTCTTTAGAAATCTCATTCCTTAAGATGTAATTAACTATGGGGGCTTGCCTCCATAGGTAAATTAACAAACCTGGTTTAAAAAAAACCATGCTTTACTTTTTCATGTAAAGTAGTGGAAGAATCTCTGGTACATCCGACCATTGTCCTTACGAGTCCTCATTAGGTGATTAGGTCCATTGTAGGATGGTGAATTCTATCTCTCGAGATAGTATATCATTTCTCAATGTCATACCCGATTACCCTAATGAGAACATCTGTGAATTTACGTGGTATCCTAACCAAAGCATTTTATTTTTTATCTTCATTTTTAAATTTCATTTCTATATATGAAGATGAAAATAAAATATTCTTAAAATTTCTACAAGCCAATTTATATCTTTCCCAATTCTCTAAGTTTTTACATCTAAACCAAGTTTTATAATAATGCTTCTTATTTCTTATCTTTTTTTGCACACTCTAACTCCTTCGCCAACTATTTTTATTAAAAGAAGTTTTTTCTTTTGATTCTCCAAGCACATTTTTAGCGACTTGCTTAATTTCACTTGCTACTTTTTCTCACATAATATTTGCTTCCTAATGAGCATCCCAAATTCTAAGCTCTTGTAGCTTGCTCTTAAAAATATATTTATTTGTGTTCTTTAAGTGTCCCCATCAAATCCTAGGACAATAATTTGATTTATTTTTTCTCTTACAATCTTTCATCTTAAAATTTAAAACTAACAATTGATGTTAAGTACTTAAACTTTCACTTGGAATGACCTTACAATCTTTACAATATAAATGATATATTTTTCTTATCAAAAAATAATCAATTAGTGTTTTACTAGATCCATTTTTATAAGTAATAATATGTTCATCTCTTTCTTAAATAAAGTATTAGCAACTACAAAATCATAAGCTAAGATAAAATCTAATATAGTCCTACCTTCTTCATTAGTCACTCCAAATCCATAACCACCATGAATACTTTTAAAATCTTCTACCACTCTAGCAACATGTCCATTTAAATCTTCTTCAATAAACACTTTTTTATCGAGAGGTATCTATTGTATTAATCCCTCTAACTCATTCCAAAATTTTTCTTTTGAGCTTACATCCAAACCTACTTGAGGAGCATAAACACCTATAATATTTATAACATTATAGTATCAACAATAATCTTTAAAGCTATAATTCTATCTCCACATATATTAATATTTATAATATTATCCTTCAAACCTTTATCTATAATCACACCTACACCATTTCTAGTTCGACTTCTACCTAAATACCAAAGTTTAAAACCTAAACTATCAATCTCTTTGGCCTTCTCCCAACCCATTTAGTTTCCTGAACACATAAAATATTTATCTTTCTATGAACCAAAATATCTATTAATTTCATTAATTTACCTGTAAGAGTACCTATATTCCAAGATCCTAACCTAATTCTAATTTCATGGACAAACTTCTTTGCCCGCATCCATCCAAAATGTGGGTGGGAATCAAACATCGAGGAAGAAGTAGAGCTAGATATTGGATTCTGCCCATAGTTTGTTCCACCATATGAACACATGGGTAGGATGACTCGACCTCCACTAGGTAGAGGCAGAGGCAAATCCTGAGGCAATTCCAGAGGTGGAAGACCTACTCCCTATTGGCCACACAATAGGAGATATGTTTCGACTCATAGGAGTACTCCTACTATCCACATAGACTTAGAATCCAGTTCAGACAATGAATCTCATGTGGTTAGCACACCAACCAACCCCTCTCAATGGGTCCCTTTGGAGGTGACATTCGAGCCAGACAGCGATGAAGACCAGACCTCCAAGCAAAGCATGAATATATCTGAATCTCTATTATGTAGAATAGTCAGATAGTAGTTGGGGACCTTAGCTCTAATCTTACTTTCTTTCCAAAAAGTTCAAGGTTTAGTAGTTAAGGAGGCCCCCAAGTCATCCACATATGTCAAACCAAAGAGATTTTTTTGGGAGCATCATCCTCAAGTCAAGAAGCCAATGTAGAACTTGAGGATGATTCATATAAAGATTTAATACAATTGCCTTTAGATTGGCATTCGCCTTGTGTTCTTAAGTTTGCAAAGAGGGGATTAATCTCACATACTTGGTCTAAACACAGGTCAGATTACTTTGAAAAGTTATGGGACTAGGATTTAGCATATTGGGTCCAGTCAATGATGACAACCATTTCCTAATCATCACCACTCATTTGGGGTCTGGTAGGTTCATCTCAAATCATGCTAACTCTTATGAGAATGTATGTTTACAACCTTTAAATAACCCAAATGAGCTTGAAGTCAAAGAAGCACCGCTAAAGTTTGAAGAAGAGATTAGATCAACCATTAATGAGCTCAAGAAATCAACTTGGGAATAAAAGAAGATCCACGCCTGATGTACATCAGTTCCTTGTTGAATGAAGAAGAAATCAATGACTTAGTTAGGCCATTAGCTGAGTTTAAGGACTGCTTTACATGGAGTTATGAAGAAATGCCCAGTTTATCTCCTGACGTAGCAGTCCATAAACTAGCAATAGAACCTAATGCCAACCCTATCAAGCAAGCTCTTAGATGCATGTGATTAGACATTGAACAACAGGTGACTTCTAAAATTGAGAAACTGATCGATGCTAGCTTTATCAGGGAAGATAAATATCCTCCCTGGTTAGCCAGTGTCATCCTAGTTAAGAAAAAGAATGGCCAAATTTGCATATGCGTTGATTTTAGGGATCTAAATAAGGCATGACCTATGGATGAATTTCCACTTCCTATACCAGAATTGATGGTGGACATTGCCTCACCTCATGCAGTATTCTCCTTCATGGATGGGTCATTTGACTACAACCAAATCAAGATGGCCCTCGTGGATGAAAGAAATACTTTTTAAACCCCGATCAAAACTTATTGTTATAAGCTCATGCCTTTTGGCCTTAAAAATGTCGGTGCTACATACCAGCGGGCCATTACTCGAATTTTTTATGAACTCATTCATCATTAAGTTGAATGTCATATTGATGATCTAGTAGTCAAAAGCAAAGAAAAAGAAGACCATCTCTTCGACTTGAGAGTAGTTTCCGAACAGTTAAGATAATTTAACCTCAAAATGAATCTCGTGAAGTGTGCATTCGAAGTAGCTTTAGGAAAATACCTTGGGTTTGTTGTCGGACACTAGGGAATATAAATCGATCTAGAGAAGATTAAAGCTATCTTAGAAATGTAACCCCCTTAAAGTCTAACTCAACTCAGATCATTCCAAGCGTGGTTGGCGTATCTAAGATGTTTCATATCCAACCTATCAGGAAGATTCCAACCATTCTCAACACTTGTAAAAATGGATGCCAAGTTCAAGTGGGATGACAAGTGCCAGCATGCTTTTGAAGACATCAAGCACTACTTGATGACGTTGCCAGTTCTAGCAGCCCTTATCCCAAGCAACCTGTTGATCATCTTCACCGCTACATAAGATGACTCCTTAGGCACTTTGTTGGCTTAAACCAATGACAAAGGGAAAGAAAATGCTCTCTACTAACTCAATCATCATCTAATCTGTGCTGAGGCAAACTACCCACTTATTGAAAAGCACTATCTAGCTTTAATCTTTGCATCCCAAAAGTTATGACACTACATGCTTTCTCATAAGGTGAATCTGATCTCCAGGATCAATCCACTGCAATATCTCATGACACGACCAGCCCTATCCAAACAGTTGGCACGTTGGTCCATAATTTTGTCACAATTTATTATCATATTTGTACCCCTCTGTGCGGTCAAAGAATAGTCACTGGTGGATTTCTTAGCAGCACACCCACTTTCTGTTGATTCCCCGCTTAGTGATGACCTCCTCGATGAACAAATCATGAACTTAGGGGACACTAGCATTCACCGTTGGGAGATGTATTTTGATGGTGCAGCTTCCTTTCAAAAAGGAGAAGAACCATGATCTACTCTTCCAGGAAAAATAAGGGTAAGAATAATTCTCCTAACTCTGGACTACTATGTGATGAGATTCTCATATCATCTGTCCAATCTATGTACCAACAACGAAGCCGAATATGAGGCTCTGATTGTCAGTCTGGAGTTAGCCATTATACTATGCATCTATAATATCAAAATATTTGGGGATTCTCTGCTCTTCATCAACCAAATCAATGGGTCCTATAAAGTTCTAAAGCCTAAGCTCCATCATTACCACAAGTACACTATAGAGTTATTGCTCCATATCTTAGAGGTTACCATCTAGAAGATTCTTGATGAGAGAACGTAGTAGTAGATGCATTAGCCAAGCTTGTCAAAGAGTTGGCATGTCTGGAAGATGAGTTTATTCCAATAAGGGACCAAAATAGATAAGTTTTATCCCTTGTTGATGTTGAACTCATCAAGAGACTCTCTTGAAGGGGGGGTTTACTGTTGCCAAAAAGGATAGGGAGTCAGATTGGAGGCAACCATTCATGGATTATTTACATACTGGCAAACTACCTTAAGAGAAATCAGTAGCACATCAGGTGAAGCAGAGAGCCCTTTCATACACTCTTGTAGGCGGGACCTTGTACCAGCAGTCTTTCGATCATATGCGATTATGTTGTCTGGACACACACGATGCTCGTAGGATCGTGACTAATGTACACTCAGGTTTATGTAGCGCATCAATCCAGTACGAAGATGAAAGCCAAGATCAAGAGACTAGGATACTACTGGTCATCGATGATTATAGGCTACATGGACGTAGCTAGGAGATGCCACTAATGTCAGGTACACGGTGTAGTCCTACATCATCCACCCAACATTCTACATCCTACATTGGCCTCATGGCCATTTGAGTGTTGGGGTACCAACATAGTGTGTCCGATCAATCCTCCTTCTTCCAAGGGTCATCGATTCATTTTAGCTGCCACCAACTACTTTTTCAAGTGGAGGCAATCCCACTTGAGAGGTCATAGCATGTGCTGCTTTTTTAAGAACCATACTGTATATAGGTTTAGGGTGCATTGACAAATTATATCTGATAATGGTACTGCTTTCAAGAGCACTTAAATCAATAGCTTTGCCAAGAGACACAACATAGATTGGAGATATTCCACCATCTATTAGCCAAGGGCAAACCGTCTAGCAGAAGCATTTAACAAGACTCTCATCCAAATACTGAAGAAGACACTCGACGATAACAAGAGACAGTGGCATGAGTAGTTAGTTGAAGCCTTGTGTGCTTACCGTATCATATACAGAACTCTAAGTCAATCTACCCCTTTCTTCTTAGTGTATGGGTCTGAACCCATTCTACCACTAGAAGTCTATCTCCCATCATTAAGGATAACTGTGGATAGTAAGATCACAACAGAGCAAAATGCCAAACTGCGGTTGGAAGAGATCGAAGGTTTGGAGGAGAGATGCCTCTGGGCATGCCAGAACCTCGAGTTGTACAAAGCCAAAATAATTCAAGCTCATAATAAGTTGATTCGTAGTAGAGGTTTTCAAGTAGGAGAGCTTGTTTTAGTTCTAAGGAGACCAATTTTTGCACATCAAAAGATGAGAGGCAAGTTTGAACCCACTTGGGAGGCCCTTTTGCCATAGAGATGGCCTTCCAAGGAGGATCTTATTAGCTTATAAACTATAAGGGAGAGCGCCCTATGCTTCCAATCAATGGGCTCTACCTAAAGAAATACTATCCATAAATCTTATTTGAAAATAATCATCAATAAACTTTTTTTCATATCAAATTCCATCTCTTATGTGTTAGAAATATCTTTCATTCTAATCCCATACGTATTTAGGGTATGTGTAAGAGAACCTATCCCTCCATAACACAAACACAAACCACAAATGATCCTCCAGTGCTACTAGATTAGGTGTAAGAGAACCCAAGAGGCATCCTATTTTGACAAGTACAACTAAGTTAGGTGTAAGAGAACCCAAGCAGCATTCTTTCTTGGTGGAGTCACATTTCTATGCATTTACGGTAGGTGTAAGTGAACCCAAGCGGCATCCTATTCCCTCTTTCACAACATAAGTGAATACATATCTTTTATCTCAGGCTATTTTGATGTGGGAGCATTTCCCCAATGACATTCACTCATTAGCTGCTCTAGGTCGGGCCGATATGCTACCTTTTTGGTGTGTCACCCCATTGGTCACTTGTCTAGCGAATGTGAGTCCCCGAGGTTTCTTCCTAACTTGACCATTGCAAACCAATGAGCACCTTGTCAATTTGGAAGGCCTTACTTCGCAGCAGGTAAGCTACCCCATGTCGACTTCATTTAAGAAGATGTAAGGCTACACATATTCTTCTTGAACTAACCATCATGCACTAACTAGGTCAAATATATTTGAGGCTTTGGATAAGTCCCCAGTGGCTCCTCTGCTCTTGACTACTTCAAGCTTGGGTTTAGTCCTTACATATGACTCCTTGCTTAGTAGTTTCCCTAGGTCGGATAGCCTCTATCGAGCCAAAGACAGACTATCCCGTCGATCAATTTCACTTTAGAGAGATGTAAGTCTACATGCCATCTTTCTAGACTGATTATTGCAAACTGATGGGCACCTTAGGTTAGTTTGTTATCACCATGCTAAAGGTGACCCACCTGGTGGATACACCACTCTTAGCAGATGTGAGTCCTCGTGCTTTCTCCTTGAGTTGGCCATCGAATACCTATAGGCTTTCTTTTATAAGGTTTTGGATAATGCCCCTAGCAGCACCTTCCCTGTGGGCATATATTTGGATCACATCCTTAGCGACCCCATTTAGACACTATCTTGGTTACTTCTGAATTGGACAGTCCCCCTTTTCCTAGTAGCCACCCTTATGATTTAAGAATGTATCTTACGGATGTGCAGATTCTCCCTTGATTGAGTAAATCTGAGATAGGACTAGGCTGATATGAGCTCCTTCTTAGTGTGGTCTCTCGCAAACCAATAGGGACCACGCAAACAATAAATAAACAAAATATATCTTTGCTTGTGGATTAGGAATTCAAGCCCCTAGTGGCCCCTTTCCCAAGCAGGCATCTTATCTTTAGGCTGTTAACAAAACTCTCAATAGGAATTGCGACTACTTTGAGTTGAGATAAGTCCCGGTGACTCTCTTAGCTGCCTTCGTTCAACTTATTGTGCCACCAATGAGTCACCCTGATGGTCATCTTTGCTCTGAAAGATATAAGTCTATTAAGCATTCTTTCTAGCATGACCATCGTAAATCGATAAACAGCCTTAGGCCATGTTCGATTTGTTGCACAAGCGATCGATCACCCCAGTGGTTACTTGTTTAGGAAGATGTGAGTCCCCGCGCTTTCTTCTTAACTTGACCATTGCAAACTGAAAGGCACCCCTTTGGTTGGTTAGTTCTACCCCACGGCAGGTAGACTATCCTTTTGGATTTGTAAATCTAAGATAGGTCTAGGCTGATATTAGCTCCTTCTTAGTGGATCCATTGCACACCGATAAGGTCCATCCCAAATTGAATTAATCAGACTATCCTTGAGTCGATGTGAGTCAATAGCATCATCGCTCGAATAGTCGCCTTAGGTCAGGTTCAATTTATTATGCTAGCAACCGATCGCCTTAGTGGTTCCTTATGTAGAAGGATGTGAGTCCCCACGCTTTCTTCCTGACTTGACCATTGCACATCGAAAGGCACCCCTTAAGTTGGATAGTCCTACCTGATGGATGGTAGACTACCCCTATGGATTTATAAATCTAAGACAGGTCTACGTTGATATTAGCCTTGTCTTAGTGGATCCATCGCACACCGATAGGGTCCATCTCATCAAATCTGTCATCCACCCTCCAATGGAGTCCAAACCAAACCTATCTTATCCCCAATGGATCCAGCTCACATCTCCAAGAGATGTGTCCTCAAAATCAAACCATATCCTCTCCCTAGTGGAGCACCAAATCATAAATCAATAAATCTAATCAAATTTCTCTCCAACGAGATGCAAATTAAATCAAACCTCCATCCCCTAGTGGATGACTTGAACCTGCTTCCTAGTGGAAGGTTCATGCACTCATCCCCAATAGATTTTTTTCCTTCTCATATCACATTGGACCAACTAGAACTCTTATCCTCCATCCCCAGTGGATAACCTGAACCTGCTTCCCTAGTGGAAGGTTCACATGCTTGATCCCTTAGTGGATCCCTTCTTCCTCCCTTTTACCCTTGGCATAAGTGGAGTTGCATTGCACTAAGATCTTAATTCTATATATACCTCAGGTTTAGGGAAAGATCATTTTTGTTAGTGTTTGTGACCCTTCAAGCATTGTTGATCATCTCAACACAATGCGTGTGGTGCCTTGTCACCATACCACACCTATTTTTTGTTGACCTCACTTTTTGAGTGAGCTCTCAACTCTCTCATCATAGATCTAGGACTCTTATGGACACTATGAGTTCCTTAGTCTTAAGATACTTCTAGTGATTAGGTGAATATTTAACCTAACCCTAGAGACTTAGAAAAGTTAGCCATAGGAATAGGTTGTACCTTAGGGAATTAGAAGGACTTGCCTACCATATAGCTTGAACCCATTCCTTGCTTCCTTCATTCAAACCAAACCTCAAATTCAAATCCAAATTTTAATTCTAATTCCAAATTGAATTCCAAATCAAATGATTGAAATCCATGATTGAATTCAAATCCCAAAATCTTTCCTAAGCCCTTTGATTCCATCTTATGGACTTAGCCTTAACCAAATCCAAATCACTCCAAACTCAAGTGATTTTCTCATAACCTATTTATATCTTTATTTATATTCACAAATATAAATGAAGTATAAATTCAAATAGCCAAAATTAAACCCAAAATCAAACCAAAATCCAATTTTATACCCTTTTAAGCCAAACCCTTGAACTTGGTCAAATCCTATCCAAACCAAATCAAAACCATGGATTCCATCATGGTTTAATCATTCTTGCAATCATTGATCCAAATATAAACACAAACTATAATTTTCAAATCAAACCCAAGCTAACCCAAATCAAGCCCAGGTTAGCACTTTTTAACTTCAAATTATCATATGAACCAAAACCCATTTGGCTCCAAACCACTTATAATTGGATTTATATTTCAATCCTAGGCTCATGTGTGAGTTTAACTAAATTTGAATCAAGCCATGATCAAGCCACTTGACCTATTTAGGCTCACTTGACCCAAAGTAGCCTAAAGGACCTTTTTGAGCCAAGTTCTAATCCAACCCAAATTAGATTGAACTAAACCCATCTAAACTTTAAAACATGATCAACAATCATCTTAGGTTAATCAATTGTCTTAAATTAGGTCAACCCAAGTCAACCTAGCCCATTGACTAAGTCAACATTTAACCCAAATAAAATCCAAACTTGCCAAATTCCATCATATGCCAAATTGATTGAAACTTTTGATTCAAACCCACTCATGATCAATAATTGAACATGACCAAACCTTCACTTGAGCCAAACCTAGTCTAATTGGCCATTTGACCCAAGTTGACCCAAATTGACCAAAAAATCCAAAATGAGTCAAATCATATTTTGATTCAAATTGATTGCAACCAATGGCTCAAGTCCATCCTAAATTGATTATTGAACTTGACCAAATTCATAATTGAGCCCAAGTTGACTAATTGGTCAACTTGACCCAACTTAGCCCAATTTGACCTAAAGGGTCAAATTACCAAAAATTCAAATTAATCTAAATTAAACCAAACCAAAGAATACAATCATTTTCAATTAACCAATTGAACTTGACTCAACACCTAACCCAACCCAATTTGGTCAAATTGGTCAAATTGACCCATTTGACCTATATGAATCCAAATGAGCCATAATCAAATCCAAAGCAAATTGAACCAAGCCAATGACACCAATACACTCCAATTGGTCATATGAACTTGACCTAACCCTTGGTTTGACCCAATTTGACCAATTGGTCAACTTGACCCAACCTAACCCATTTTGGCCTAAATGGGTCAAATCAAGCTAAATCAAATCAAATAAACTCCAAAGTACTTCAAATTTGGGCTAACCCACTTTTAACCCATTTCAAATATGCCCAAATCAAACCCATAACCAAATGACCATTTTGCCCTTGGTTTTAGCGCATCCTATTAGATAAAACACATGCACATTGCATCATTTTCTCCTCCTAGCGACTTGGCACCTCATCATAGGTCCACCTAGGTACCTTGGACCATGGAAAACCTGACCCCACAGTGGTTGGGTCGGCCATGATCCATGGGGAAGTAAAATCACCTCCCCATCCTCATTAGAGCTTGCCAAACCACTAAGGACAAGTACCTCCCCTCTTGGCAGCTACTTTCACACTATCCTCCACTCAAGGGAAGCCAACACAGATGATTCCTTGCCAAAATTGAGCTCCCATGGTGACCCCTTGATTAAAGAATCCAAATCATCCATGGTCGTCCATCCAAGGAATGAGGGGTATATCTCATTCTCACTCAAATAAGGACTCTCACCTTCGATTGAACCCTAATCAGAGAGAGGAATTAGAGCCATTTCAAAGCTTCCCCAAGTTCCTCAAAATCTCCATTTTTAGATTTGCATGAAATTAAAATAAGGGAGAAAACCAGTGAATCCTAACTCCTCATTTCGAAACCAAAGTGCAATTAACTTTGCACACACCTTCCTTGGAGTAAGTCGAGTAAGAATGAATCCTTTCCCAAGCTTCCCAATGGTCGGAGGGTGGAGTTCGATCAAGCCCGATCACCTTCATCTAGCACCTTAGTCTCCCGGGCAAACCACATCAAACCAAAGCTCATGCGGCTCAACAGGGCTTCATTTCTACCAAACGAAGCTTCCTCAATTGCTGAAATTATTGGTCACAAGCTTCGGTGAGGTATGTCAATGAAACCGATCTGTGGTGTTTATTTTTGGAGATGTGGGACACCATGTAGATCTTAGGGGCGTACTTATTGAAGTGATCAAGTATGACATTAAGGATTGATGTTCTATCTCAAAAGACAGAAATCACCACCCTATAATGGATCTAATCACCTAATAAGGACTCATAAGGCATGATGGGTCATCGAATATACCAGAGATCTTTCCCCTACCTTACATGGAAAAGTAAAGTGGGGTTTATTTTAAGCCAAGTTCATTAAGTTCCCTATGGAGGCAAGCCCCTATAGTTAATTACATTCTAAGGAATGAGAATTTCTTAAGAATACTCTCGATTAAAGTAGATAATCATGATCTCCAAAGATTTCAAGGTTAAGAATATCAAAGGATTGGATATGTTGGAAAATCAAATGGGATAGATCAAAAGGAGAGACTTATTTTGGAAGCCAAAGGAGATGAGCAAGGAATGCTTATGATACCAGGAAGCCTAGTGAGCAATCCAATCTATCCTATGGTTGGGCTTTATATTTTTGAAATTGAAGCAAGCTAATTATTTGAGTTGAAATTTTATTAGAATACCAGGACTTATAATCACACAATATAAAATTGTGGAAATACCTAAGAGGTGAGAATTTATGCTAGCAACCCAAAGAAAATAACTACCTCGGATCCTAAGCTAAAGAGCTTTGGTACAAACCACAAGCACGTCTAAATCTAAGGCGAAAATGGGTATATGGTTTACCTTCACAAGAGAGAATAAACCACCCAACTGTTGGACATATTACTGTCTGGAGTGGCAGCCAACTAACTCCTCCTACACTTTAAATCCATGTAGGCAAGTCTTATACTTTGCAAGATGGCTAGATCGTTGTTTATTTAGAAAGGATACTAAGTCCTTAAACTCACTCCCTAAGAGACTAGAGCATGAGTGGTATGAATTCATGACTTAATCTAATGTAAACTTTATCAAATTTATTTGATTCTTTTGGACTCTTTATTTTGACACAGGCTATGAGATTTTATATGCCTAAATGCATGAGAACTTGATTATGGGCCAAATCAAGAGAGACATGGCAAAGGCTCTCATAAGTTAAGCCTTTATTCTCTAGCACAGATGGAAGCCCCCTCTTAAAAAGAGTGGAAGAATATGACATGTATGATGTTATAAATACAATCATCCAGCTAAGGGGTTGCTAAAAATTTTATTATCTTGATTTAATTCCTAGGCTTTTATGTGAGGTTATGAAATATTTTAAATTTTAATTGTGTGTTATTAATTGGGATAGAAAAATTAATTTTTATTCTAAGAGCCTACCACTTCTAGGCCACACATTCACACATCAATCATAAAGAAACTATGAAAAGCATGTTATTTTATTGGACAATCTAAACACAACATCAAACAACTTTATAAACTATCGTACAAGAAAAAAAGGCCACTATCGTCGGGTTCTGCCGTACACCCCAAAAAGAGAAAAAAAGATGGGTAACCAAGCTCTACCCTTATACAACACAGATTATAAAAATAATACATACTATGGGGGTCTTCTTTTCTTCATTTCTTTCTTCTTTTTCTTTTGATTTGATTTGCTCCAAAGGCATCACAGGACACCCCAGAGACAAAGCCTTCTGGCCACTGCTCATCCTAATCTCCCATAATACTAATCCTAATTCTTAATGCAAAATTATATTAAAAATAGGAAAAGTAAATCTAGCTGCACCTACAAAATAAATGTTAGCTAAACACACCATACAATCCAAGCAGTTATATGAATGAATTGGACTTAGCACCCCACACATGAGTAATGAAGCCCATCTATCTTAACGTGGGTTATGCTTAGGGGCTAAGCAACCTGCATAGTAAAAGCATTTATATATATATTTTTTTATTATAGCGACCCGCCCAAGCACAACCCTAGAAAATATGATTAGGCTAATCATCATCCGATGAAGTATACACGCTAACATCCAATCTAAAATATTACATCACAAAATAAAATATAATATCATACATACAACGCCCTAACTTAGCACTAGAAGTGGTGACTTAGTATTCTAATGTGTGTGCTTAAGGCTTGTGTGACAGGACTTTACTAGGCTTCTTTAGTTTAAGTTTCAATTTGGAGTTTGAATTTGTTTAAATTTTACCTTTGGATGATTTTAATCTAAATGATTTAATGATTTATTTTTCATTTTTAGTTCACTTTTATTTGGTTAAAATGATGTTTAGGTTTTCAAGAATGAAGAGTAGAATGAATTCCATTTATAGGCGAGAACTCACCCTATACAACCTAACTAAAAAGAGTCTAACTAAGGTCCTTAAGTATCTCAATTAGCCCATTTGAATTTATGTAATTCATTTGATTTGATTTGATTTAGATTTTAGAATTTTAGTTTGTTTAATCTTCATTTATCTGATTGACTTAATTAGCTTATTTAAGATGTGTGATCAAATTAATTAGTAGATTAATTAAGTGTTTGATTTGAATTTGATTTAAAAAGTTAATTTGGTTCATTAAGATGATGGATTAATTCATTAAGTTTGCATTAATTAAGTGTTTATTCAATTGGATTAGCTTAAGGGTAATTAGTTTATTAAGAAGTGTGTTTAAGTTAATTATTAAATTAAATAAAGATTTATTTAATTTTTAATTTGATTTTATATTTATTTAGATTAATGATGTAATTAATGACTTAACGATTTATGTTTAATTTAGGATTTGATTGGTATTTAATTGCATTTATGTTTAATTAAGCTTAAGTTTAATATGATTAATTTGATTAACTTAATTAGTTTACTTGAGGGGTATGATTAATTATTAAATTTAATTAAGGGTTTGATTTAAACTTAATTTAAGAGTTAGCTTTAATGTAATTTATTTAAATTTTTGATCCATTAAGATGAGGATTAATTCATTAAGTTTGCATTAATTTAGATGTTTGATTAATTTGATTTGAAAATAATTAAATTTTGAATTATTGGATTAATCAAAGATTTATTTAATTAATGACTTAATTTCACATGTGAGTGATTTGATTTAGTTAAGTTTTTACTTATGTTTGATTTGATTAAAGGATTATTATTACATCATTGTTATTAAGTGAATTAACTATTTATTTTAAATTAAGTTTGATTATTTATGATTAGAGTTTTATTTGATTTGATTCATTTATTATGTTTGTTTAATTTCATTAACATGTTTGATTTAGTTATTAGGTTGCAATATTTAATGGTTGAGTAACTCTCTTATTCCAAATGGATTGATTTAGATATTAAATTAATTAAGTTAAGTTTAGCTTCATTTGGTTTGGTTTGTTTGATTAATATTAAGATTATGATGTATTGAATTTATAATTAAATTAACTTTTAGTTTACTTAATGATTAATTAGTTTCAATTTATTTATATTCATTAAGCAGTTTCATATGATTAAGATTCCATGCTTAGTGCAAGTTTAGTTATACTAGTTTGACACATGTTAATATTTTCCAGATTTGTTTAATTTTGAGTTTGATTTAAGATTTAATCATTTAATTGAGTTTTATTAACTTAAATAGGTTTAATCATATTTAATATAATTTCTTCTAAGGATTATATGATATTTTCTTGATTTGAGATTTGATTAATGATTGCTTAAGTGTTATTTCATTTTTGATTTTAATTTATTATTTAGATTATTATGAATTTCAGTTTAATTAATTTCTTAATTTGCTAAATTTTAACTCTAAATATTTATTGTAGCTTCATTAAGCTTTAGAAGATTATTATTATTATTTTTTTAAGATCTTAGATGTTAACTGAAGTGATTTAAGCCATTTTGAAGATTTTTTATAATTTTTTGGATTTTTATTTGATTTATTTTATTAAAATAGACAATTTGAACTTCAAATTTTAATTTCTCCAAATCTAGAAGTATTTTTTACTTGAGATTTTTATCATAGGATTTAACTAGTTTCAACTAAAATTTTCAACTCAATCAACTTATATTTTTAGAGTAATTAATGAAAGTTTATTTTCACTAAAACCTAAATTAAGTTCAAACCATTTAGTGGAATTGGAAATTTTGGTTATTTGGATTCCTCTCAGAAAGATGAATCCAACGAACTCTTATTTGTGATTTTTTTCTTAAGTAGTTTATTTTTTTATGATTTTGTTAAGTGATTTAATTTTCAAACTCAAAAAATAGATTTTCCACTTAACCCAGATGGCTACGCAGATTGACATGGAACGCGGGCGCACATGGCACTGGGTTGTGGCTGCGTGCGTGGTACGCTGCAGCATCGACGAGAGCGAGCGGAAAATGGATGGGAAAATGATGTGGTTCGATTCGTCCGGACGTGATCTAATATCCAATCCAATGGATCGAGAGCGGATTGCTTATTCGGGGACGGAAGCGGTCCAACACGACCGAGAGATCCATCAATGTGGGATTGGATGTTGTTCACTAACAAATATGAGAAATTGCAAAAAATGTGAAATAAGGTCCAATTAAGCTCATTTTCACGTCAATTTTCTCCGAAAAAATTCTATTTTGTATTGAGATCAAATAAAAAATGATAAATGTGGGGTTTATCCAAGGAAAATTTCTAAAATCACAAGAAAATTATCACAAAAAAAAGAAATCCTATGGTCGGCTATGGTTTGATGAAATTACCTCACCGGGGATGGTTTTCAACGGCAGTGATGATCTGAGCACGCTCTTGAGTGGAAGAAGAAGTTTTGGAAAGGGCCTAGACCTTCACCTTCAATGCAGAATGATGTATCTTCCGATGCTTGCTATTTTCTCACCGAAATCAACCCGATTTTGGTGTTTCTAGCCTAAGAGAGATGGGAAATTGGTTATTTTGGGGAGCTCTTGGGGTCAAATAGTGGAGGAAAAGGAATGAAGCCTCATTTCTCCCTCCTTTAATAATGGCCAAAAATCCTCTTTTTTAAATTTTTGGCTCCAAAGTGTTATCATTTTGCATGAGAGTGGTTCTGATGGATGATGGATTGATTGAGGACTTTGGATTTTGCTCAAAATCCTTTTTTGTTGTCCATATGATCCCATTGAATGCCATGGATTGGGGAGTTAAAATGCATGTGATGGGGAGAATTAAATGAAGTTGGGTGGAATCTAGTGAGGGAGGATCCATGAGAGATTTAATGTTTGGTTGATTTTGGCTGATCCCAAATAGTTTTGGGGTTGATCAATGGTCATGGCTTGGGATTTGACTCAAGTCATTTCACATTGGGTCATATCGTTAGGTTGACCAATTGGTCAAATTTGGTCAAACCAAGGTTTAGGTTAGGTTTAAATGATAATTTGAAGAGTTTTCGTATGATCAATTTGATTTAATTTGGCTCATTTGGAATCAAATGGGTCAAATGGGTCAAGTTGACCAATTTGACCAAAATTGACCAAATTAGCTTGGGGTATGGGTTGATTCATGTTCAATTGGATAATTGAAGATGAATGTGGTCTTTGGTTCAAATCAATTTGGATTTAATTTGGATTTATGCCAAATTGACCCTTTAGGCTAATTTGGGCTAAATGGCTCAATTAGCCTCAATTGATCAAATTGTAATTATGGCTTTGGACTAGTTCAATAATTAATTTGGAATAAACTTGAGCCATTGGTTGCAATCAATTTGTTAGATCGATTTGACCCAATTGGTCCTTAGGCCAATTTGACAACTTGATTGAATGGCCAATTGGCTTGGTTAATTGGTTGTCGTCATATTTAAATATTGATTTTTGATTCAAATCATTAGTTTCAATCAATTTGATGTGGATGAGTTTTGGCTAGGTTCATTTTGGCTGGTTGATTATTGGTCAAATGACTGTTGGTTTGACCCAATTGATTGTAATTGATCATTCTATGGAGATTAAATAAATGGTGGAAGGTTTTGGTGAGTTTGGTTCAATCCAATTTGTTGGATTGGAAGTTGGCTCAAATGTCTTTATGTCACTTTGGGTCAAGGACCTGGGATAATTAGTTTGGTTTTAGTTTGATCCAAGTTTAGTTGAACTTATATATTGGATTGAAATATAAAACAAAGAATCAATGGTGGGATTTTGGCTCATTTAAAATTTTCAAGTCAAAAGGGTTAGGTTTTGAATTAATTTGGCTTTGATTTTTATTGATGATTATATGTTTCATTTATGTTTGGGTAGATAATTGAATGAATGATTGATTTAAGAGAAATCATGATTTGATCAGATAGAATTTGGCTAAGTCCAAATAATGGCTTAAAGGGTATAAATTGGATTTGGTTTGATGTTGATATCTTAGGGTTTGAATTTGATTTTATTTCAATCATTTGGAGTCAAATTTGGGATATAGATGGAATTTGGATTTGAATGAGGTTTGGTTTGAGATTTGAATCGGGTTTGAAGAAAGTGTATCTAGATTGTGGCATAGGATGTAATTTTCTTAAGCTCAAGGCATAGCCTAATCTCATAATTAACCTTTCTAAGTCTGGCTTAAAGTATGTTCACATCACTAGATGTGTCTTATGACTATGGAGTTTTATCTAGAAGAGTCCTAAGTCTAAGAAGAGGTTAAGAGCTCACTCCAAAGTGAGGTCAACACGATCCTGAATGAAATTGGTTTGGTCTTTATGAAAGGAATTTTCATGCGTGAGTTTTAACCGTGATTTGTTTCTCTTGCTTAAGGTGAGATAGTTTTCATCTCCATATAAATCATCGAGTATTGATGGCCGATAGCCATCCTTTGCCGCATGGGAGGAGATAGAACATGGGCTGTCCATTCTGCATGATCGAGATGAATGGTCCTGATCAAATCAGGCTTAATCCTCTATGTTTACTCCTTCGAAACCATGGGATTGATCATGGTCATCCAATCTTAGATCTAATTGATGGATGATAAGCAGCCATCCAAGTCAAGACTCATGTAACAACTTAATAAATGGTGCCATGTGAAAAGACCGCTCAAAGATTTAATTTTTTAACTAGTAATCCCTAAACTTTCTAAATTCATAATTAATTGTAGAAAAATCCCAAAAAATGCAAAGTCAGATTCATTTTAAAGATATTTCAGAATAGAATCTAGGAAAATTATTATTAATTGATTCTAAACAATGAATTTGGCTTAATTAAGGTTTAATTAAAAATGTAATTAGCTTAATTACTCTCTAATTAACCATCCAATTAATCACAAACTTTCTGAGTATATTTATGGGGATGACTTCTGCCTCCCCTATTTTCTGGGATTTTATTGATTGCTTAATTAGAGAAATCAATGGATTAATCCTTAATCACCTTCTTAATGTAATTAGTGACAATTAAGCAAATGAACACTAAATTAATCAATCAATCAAACTTATTAACCTCTGCTAATGATGATGAAGTCTAGGGAAATGGATTGGGACTCCCTCTTCCAACTTTTTCCTTAAACCTTCTAATCCCTTAAATAAATAATTAATTAATTAACAAAATTAATCAAACCCAAATCACACCAACCTTAATCAATTAATTGAAATGATTTAGGGATTGAGACTTAGACTCTCTTCTTTATCTTTCTCTAAGCCCATCTCATTTGAGTTGGTTAAGATTAATTCAAATTTAACAAACTAATTAATGAACTTAATTAATCCAATTGAACCTAAATTCTCTAATCTAATCTTTGGTTAGCTCTTTGGGTGTTAATAAACCCAAATGGGGAGATAATGAAATTATGTCACATGAGAAAATAATAAAAGTAGTTAAGTGAGATCTGCTTAATTAACTACTAATCATGAGAATTAGACCCGCTTCATTTCTTAGAGCATTGCAAATTTACTTTTCATGTGGTTACATACCATGTTGGCTCATTATTAATTAGTTAATTAAGGTGATGTGGGTAAGGTTTGATTATTGTTTTAATTTACTAACCTAACTATATCATAAAATTGAATTTAATTACTTTCATTAAACCAAATTAACTTATACATGGAATGGGGATTAGAAAACTTCTTTCACTCTTAACTCAAGTCAAACTCAAAATGAAATGACATTAAGAAACTTAATTTATTCAGTGGTTTTATTTAGTATGATTGTCAGAATTAATTGGAATGAATGATATCACATATTTGTGTTATTTTATTTCTTTCCACACATGTTAAATGTTGCTTTCCATATATAATCATGCATTTATTTATTTTAAAATCAATTCAATGAAATGGTTTATTTTATGTTAAATTGCATGTTGATTTAAATTAAATAGTTGTATATTATCACTACTAAATCAAATATTATTTTCAAAAGCTTATAAATCAATTATTATAATGAAGTGATGTCATACCTATAAGCTTGCATGTGTTGATAATATAAGATATGTAACATGAAGTCCTCTTCTCTTATCTTACATGGGTTTATGTAGGATTTACAAATGTACTGTTCATTTGAAAAGAACACAACATTTGCCTTAATATATTCCTATACATCTCCATGTTAAGACTTAGGAAAGATTTCACATTACATATATAAATCACATAACCAAATTAAACATAATTTCATCCATGATTTCTTATTCTTGTGGTTCTTTTTGTACATTCATATGTATTTAAGAAAAGTGATATATTAGTCTACATCATAAGGAGGCTTTACTTAAGTAGGTCTTGCACTTAGTAAAAAATGAAATCACTCACTTAAAACTCTTATACATATGTATGTTGATGTAAATGAATAAGAATCACAAATTAAATAAAACACAACTTTACATGGATTTTTCTATTCTTATAGTTATTCATACATCTACATGTATTAAGAAAGTGGTATATTAGTGATTGGGTGTGAGGCTTTAAATAGGTAACTGGTGTAGAAAATAATGCATGCGTCTCACTTAAAACTTTTATACATGTGAATGTGTGTTTAACTAATGGATTAAAAGTCCATCTTTTCTATCAAAAGGCATACATTCATAATTCAATTAAAAATATTTGAATTCCAACCATACTTCTTTACATTCATCATTAAGCGTTAAGATTTAGGATGTATGTATGTTAGATTTCATATACATGATGTACATTGGTTATAAGACCAAGTCTTATGTACCATGTGATGCCTTTGGAGCAACCATATTCAAATCGAGCCAAAAGGAAGAAAGGAATGGAGCAAATCAAATGAAGTAAACCTAAGTGAAGGAATGAAGAAATAAAGAATGAAGAGTGAAGAGTGAAGAATGAAGACCACCATATCATTCATCATTTGTAATTATTCTTTTGTAATTTGAGTTGTATAAGGGTAGGGCTCAGCTACCCATATTTCTTTTTGGGTTGTACAGTGGTACCCGACCGCATCGATCTTTTATTCTTTTGTGATAGCTTTATATAATTATTTGATAATTTTTTAGCTTATGCATTAGAAAAAGTATATCTTTTATAGTTTGTTTATGATTGGTGATTGTTGTGCGGCCTGGATGCGATTAGGCTCTTAGGATAAAAATAAATTTTCTATCCCACTAACCAATTCATAACTAAACTTTTAAAATAACTCATAACCTCACCTAAAGCTTAGGTTTTAAATCAACATAATAAAATATTTAGCAACTCCTTAGCTGGATGATTGAATGTAAATATCATGCATGTCATATTCTTCCACTCTTGCTAAGAGAGGGCTTCCATCTGCGCTAGATATAATGGGCTTAACCTTTTAGAGCCTATGATGGAAGAACACCTCTTTCTCTCTTGATTTGACCCATAATTAATTTTCATGCATTTAGGCATACAAAATTCCATAGCCTGTGACAAATTATTCAAAATTAAATAAAACCTGATAAAAATTTACATTAGATTTAAGTCATTTTTCATATCCCTCATGCTCTAGTCTCTTAGCGAATGGGTTTAAGGACTTAGTCTCTTTTTTAAATAATAATAACATAACTATCTTGTAAAAAGTATAAGACTTACCTATATGGTTTTAAATCATAAGAGGAGTTAGTTTCGCCACTCGAGTAATAATCTCAGGGTGGTTTACTCTCTGTGAAGTAAACCATATACCCACTTTCGCCTTAGATTTAGGTCGTGCTTTGGCCCTCATGAAAGCTCGTTAGATTTAGGATTTCAAGTTGTTGTTTCCCTTTATGGGCTATAAGCATAAATCCTCACATCTTAAATATTTCTACAATCTTGTGTTGTGGAATTACAAGTCCTAAATTTCTAATAAAATTTTAACTCAAATAAATAAATCCCCTAAATTTCAAACATATAAAGCCCAACTATAGGATAGATTATAGTGCTCACTAGGCTTCCTAATATCATGAGCACTCCCTACTTATCTCTTTTGGTATCGATAATAACTCTCTTCTTTTGATCCATCCCACTTGATTTTTAAAAATACAACCAATCCTTTGATAGTCCTATCTTTGAATTCTTTGGAGACAAAAGTTGTCTACTTTAATCGACAGTATTCTTAAGGAATTCTCTTCCCTTAAGATGTAATTAACTATAGAGGCTTGCCTCCATAGGGAACTTAATGAACCCAATTTAAATAAGCTTTACTTTTCTTGTAAAGTAAGGAAAAATCTAGTATATTTGAAGACCCATCATGCTTTAGGAGTCCTTATTTGGTGATTAGGTCTATTATAGGAGTGTTCTATCTTTGAGATAATATACATTCTCAATGTCATCTGATCACCTCAATAAGTACATCCTAGATGTGTGGTGTCCCTTCACATATACACATGAATGAATGAAAATCAACACCACCACTTATCTTAACTTGGATTATTCTTGGGCTTAAGCAACCTGCAAAGAGAGCATTTATATTTATTTTCTTTTATAATCCCTGTAGAAAATATAATTAGGCTAATCATGGCCTAACATCCAGTCTATGAGGTATACACCCTAACATCTTGTCTACAACAATACATCAGAAAACAAAATATACATCATACCAAGCACCACCCCAACATAAAGCTAGAAGTAGTGACTTAATTCTAATGTATGTGTTAAGGCTTGTGTGGTATGTCTTGCTAGGCATTAGAGTTGTAGTTCTTTAAGTATAAAAAGATTGAAAGTTTGGTTTCACTTGAAATTATTTAATTGATTTGAGAATTTTAATTTGTGTTTTTTTTTCATTTGATTACACTTAACAACTAAGTGTTATAGAAGAAAAGAGGATTTCCTTTCATTATATTTTAAAGCATGTTAGTTTAATTTATTTCCTTTAGTGAATTACCCATTTTAAATTAATCCTAAGTTCAGGTTCACTTTAAATGATTCCATTCAATATCAAAGGCAACTTAAGATTAATTTGATTGAATTACTATCACATGACATATGTTCAATCATTCTTTTCCATCACATGTAAGATGCATATGATATTAAATCTTAAGTATACCTACACATGCAATATATTTTAGCACATATGAAAGATGCATATGTGTATTTTATCAATGAGATCTTCACTCATTACTAAATACACATTCAAGTGTATGGTTTAAGCATACCATGATATATAAATCTTTAAGTATACCTACAAAATGCAATAGATATTCTTTTGAATACACATGAATGTACAAATGACTAAAGAATGAAATTTATGCAAGTTGTATTTCAATTGAATTATTTATACATGTGAATTGAAACAGAGATTTTTATTTAATTAAATTCACATACAAGTGTATTAAAGAAATTATCACCATTGTTAACTGTGGGGAGTGAGGTAAAGACCTCCTCTGCTTAAAGCCTCACATCCCTAGAATGTCAGATTAGATATCACTATTCTTGAATACATGAATGTACAAATGACTACAAGAATAAAAATCATCCATAAGTTGTATTTCTTTAATTGAATTATTTATACATGTGAGTAAAGTTGAAAAGGAGATTTTCATTCATTAGCTAAATATACATACAAGTGTATAAAATTTTAAAAGTATTTCACATTGTTAACTAGGGGAGTGAGGTAAAGACCTTTGGGGCTACTTAAAGCCTCACATCCCGAATATCTAGACTAGATATACCCACTATTCTTGAATACACATGAATGTACAAATGACTACAAAATGGAAAATAATGCAAAATTATATTTCTTTCAATTGAATTATTTATACATGTGAGCTAAAGTTGAAAAGGAGATTTCATTCATTAGCTAAATGCACATGCAAGTGTATAAAAGTTTTAAGCACATACTTCACCATTATTAAATCATGGGAGTGAGGTAAAGACCTCCTTGGGGCTACTTAAAGTCTCACATCCCCAGAATGTTCAAACTAGATATACCCACTATGCTTGAATACACATGAATTTACAAATGACTACAATAATGGAAAAGCATGCAAAAGTTGTATTTCTTTCAATTGAATTATTTATACATGTAAGCTAAAGTTGAAAAAGATATTTTCATTCATTAGCTAAATACACATACAAGTATATACAAGTTTTAAGCGGATACTTCACCATTGTTAAACCAGGGGAGTAAGGTAAAGACTTACTTAGGGCTACTTAAAGCCTTACATCCCTAGAATGTCCATACTAGATATACCCACCATGCTTGAATACATATGAATGTACAAATGACTACAAGAATGGAAAGTCATGCAAAATTTATATTTATTTCACTTGAATTATTTATACATGTGAGCTAAAGTTGAAAAAGGAGATTTTCATTCATTAGTTAAATGCACATATAAGTGTATAAAAGTTTTAAGATACTTCACCATTGTTAAACCGGTGAGGTAAATACCTAGAAAAAAACCTGCATCCCGAAATGTCCTAGATATACCCATTCTTGAATACACATGAATGTACAAATGACTACAAGAATGGAAAATCATGCAAAAGTTGTATTTCTTTAAATTGAATTACTTATACATGTGAGCTAAAGTTCTATCAAAATTCTAACATAGAAATACATAGAAATGAATTCAAACAAATATTGTGTTCTTTTCAAATGGGCTATACACTTGTTAACATTCAAACCTTATGTAAATCCATATAGACTAAAGAAAGATAACTCCATATCACATATTTTAAGCTATAAACACATACAAGCTTATAGACATTTATAATTATTATCGCTATAAATATTATAGTTGACATATAAACTTTTAAAAAATAACTTTGACTTAATAGTGATAATAGTCACACATATTATAAATTTAATTCGACATATGCAAGCTTAATATAAGGAAAATTTATTTAATTTTAAATATTTTGAAAACATGAATGCATGAAATCACATAATATGATTGAAAAGGAATAATAAGACATAAAATACATGTTTCATTCAATCAAACTAACACCTAAGGATGATCATCTCAAATAGAAGCATTTAAAGGAAGCCAAGGCTTTTTAATCATCATTTTAAGTTTATATTTCGATTTGATTTAAAGAAATGAAGGAAAGTTTACTGATCTTAACCCATTCTCATGTTTGTAAACTAATTTGGTTTAATAAAAAATAATTAAGTTGATTTTATGGGTTAATTAAGTTATGGTATGGATTAAATTAATTAATTAACCCTTATTTATGGCACCTTAAGGTAATTAACCAAATAACTATGAGCCAACATGATATTCAAATACATATGGAGATTAAATTAGCAATGCTCCTAAAAAATGAAAGGGGTCTATTGCAATTGGCTCACAATTAATAGTTAATTAAGTTTAAAGAACTCAATTAAGTACACTTATGATTTTTCCACACATGTGCACTAACCTAATTTCCTAAAGATTTTCTTTGGTTATTGAACACCTAAGATTCTACCCAAGAAACTTAATTATATGAGATCTAGAATGATTATGATTTCAACTTGATTAATTAAGCCATTTAATTAATAAATTAAACCATTAATTAATCTCAAACTAAATAATTTCTATTCAAGTGAAATGAACTTAAGAAAAAGATTGGAAAAGAGGTTTCAATCTCATTCCCCAAGCTCATTCACTATTCCACAATGATTGGCAAGGTTAATTAATGGTTTCCTTACTATTTAAAATGTTGATTAATCACTTGATTAATTAAGAAAGTGATTAATACTAAGATAACTAATTTTTTTAATTAACCAAATAACAAATCCCAAGAAAATTATGGGAGATAAAGGTCATCCCATTAATCAACCTCAGAAAGTTTAGAATTAATTACTTGGGTAATTATGGAGTAATTAAGCTAATTAAGTTTTTAATTAAACCTAAATTAAGTCTTAATTACTATTCAAAACCAATTAGGATTAATTTTAAATTAATCTCCTCTAAAATACCTTTAAAATGAGTATTTATTTACATTTTTTGGATATTTTTATAATTAGTTATGAATTTATGAAGTTTCAGCCATTAAAATGTATTTAATTAATCTTAATTAACCTTAATCACGTCTCATGATGCACGAGTGTTCTTTAAGTTGTCACATGGGGTTGACTCATCCAAGCATGGGATGCTTTTGTATGTGCATCGTCTAACATTGGATGACCATGAGCAAATATGCAGCTTAAAAGGATCAATCAGATTAATCTAGTGTGATTTGATCATGATTGTTCATTTCGATCAAGTGGAATGGATGATCTATGATCTATTTCTTCCTGCTAGAGATCATCGTGGATTTCTTGAGCTCAATGCTCAAATGAATGAAGTCGATCCCACCATCGGAAGTAAAATAAAGAGATCCAATGGTGGAAATCTTGACATGCAACTTTTCTTCACAAAGTACCAAACCATTTTAAGCTAGAGGTCAGTTTCAATGGCAGACGTCACCGGAGCTAAGACTGACGGTTCCAATCAACTGAGGAAGCTTCGTCTAGTAGAGATGAAGCCCTGTTGAGTGGCACGAGCTTTGATTTGGTGTGGTTTTCTCAAAAAGCCAATGCACTTGGCTTAAGTGATCAGCTTTGATCGAACTCCCTCTTCCGTTGAGGTGGAATGATTATTGCTTTAGTCAAGAAGGTGTGTACAAAGTTAATTGTACTTTGGTAGATATTTGAGCAAATGGGAATCATAAGGGTGCTCCCCTATTTTAGTTTTTCGTAAAATTGAGAAGGAGAAGATTTGGGAAGCTCAGGAACCTTGGGAATGGCTATAGGGAGGAGTTCACTGGCTGCTAGGGTTAAATCGAGTGCAAGTGAATAGATTTGAGTGAGAATGAGGGGGTATACCCTCTCATTCCTTTGATCAGATGGTAATGGTTGTTTGGTCATTTTGATCAAGTGGTTGTGATAGGAAGCTCGATTTGGACAGGGAATCACCTTAACTAGCTTCACTTGAGTGGAGGAAGGAGTGGAGGTGGTTGCCATAGGTATAGTGGGAGTCCTTGAGCTTTCCAAGTGTGCCAATGGGAATGGAGAGGTGATTTCACCTCCCCATGGGTCATGACTGACCCAACCACTCCTTGGGTCAGGTGAATAGTGTCTTAGGTGCCTAGGTGGAGCAATGGATGAGTGTCAAGTGGCCAAAGAAGAGAAATGACCATTTCCCTAAGTGATTTACTTCATGTGATACCCTTATCCTAAGAGTATCTTAGTCATTTCGCATTGGATTTAATTTGTACATATTTAAGATGATTCAAAAGTGGGTTAGCCCAAATTTGAAATGATTTGGAGTTCATTTAGTTTGATTTGGCTTAATTTGATCTATTTAGGTCAAATTGGATTTGGTTGGGTCAAATTGGGTAAAACTAAGGGTTGGATCAAGTTCATGTGATCATTTAGACTGTATTGGTGTCATTAGTTTGGTTCAATTTAGTTTAAATTTAGTTTTGGTTCATTTGAGTACATTTAGGTCAAATGGGTCAAGTTAACCAATTTGACCCAAATGACCAAATTGGCTTAATTCATGGCTTGGTTTGGGTTTAGTTGATCATTTGGAATGTGTTGTGAGCTTTAATTGAGTTCAATTTGGATTTTATTTGGGTTTAGGTTGGCTGAAGTTTTAGATCAAGTTGGGTTCAATAGGTCATTTGGGTCTAGTGAGTCAATTGGGCTCACTTAAGGCTTTAGTCAAGTTGAACAATCAATTTGGAATGAACTTGAGCCATTGTTTGCAATTAATTTGGATTGGATTTTTATTTGACCCATTTTGACCATTTAGGTCAATTTAAATCAACTTGAGTCAAGAGGACCAATTAGGTTTAGTTTGGCTCAATTGAAGGTCAGGTCATGTTCAAGTATTGATTTTGGGTTGATATGAATCATGGGTTTCAATAGATTTTTCTTAGGTTGTAATTTGGCTAGTTTGGGTTCATATGGGTTAAAGGGTTAACTTGGTCAAAGAGCTAGGTTGACTTGATTTGACCTAATTTATGATAATTGATCAACATAGGATGATCAACAATCATGTCATGAAGTTTGGATTAGCTTAATTCACTTTGATCTAGATTGAATCGGATTTTGGTTCATGTAGGTAAAATTGGCCACTTTGAGTCTAGATAACCAATTGCATTTAGTTGGTTTGATTTTGGGGTGAGTTTAATTTAGTAGAGTTTATATATGGATTTGAGATTGATATATAAATCCAATTGCAATTGATTTGGGTTCATTTGAAAATGGGCTAAGTTAGGTTTGACTTTGGTTGATTTTGATTTAGCTTGATGATTATAGATTTCATTTATATTTGGAATGATGGTTGAAGGTATAATTGATTCATGAGAAAATCAATTGAATTTGGGATTTGGAATAAAGGAACTTAACTAAGTTCATGAAATTGATTCAAAGGACTTAGAAAGGGTTTTAATTTGATTTGATTTGATTTAGTCTGATTTAGTTTTGATTATTTTAATGTAGATTTGTTTTATATTTAGGGAGATAATTGAAGATATAAATTGATTATGAGAAAATCAATTGATTTTGGATTGATTTAAATGGAGTTTTGGTTAAGTTCATGAAATTGATTCAAAGGACTTATGAAAGATTTCAAGTTTGGATTTGATCATGGGATTTAATCATTTGGCTTGGGATTTGAATTTGGATTTGGATTTGGATTTGGATATGAAATTGAGTTTGATTGTAGGTTTGATAGGGTGAATCTATAGGATTTGGGTTGTAGGGTAGGAGGGGTTATTCTAATCCCAAGGCATTACCTAATGATTAACCCTTCTAAGTCTCTAGGTTTAGGTTAAGCATTCACCAAATCACTATAAGTGTCTTATGACTAGGGAAGCCTTAGTGTCTAGAAGACTTTTAAGTCTAGGATGAGGAGATTGAAAACTCACTCCAAAATTGAGGTCAAAAATAGGTGTGGTGTGACAAGGCACACCACATAGCATTGACCAAGATGATCAACAATGTCCAAAGATTACAAGCTCTAATAGAAATGGTCTATACCTAAACTTGAAAGGTAGATAGAATAATGATCTTAGTGCGATGAAACTCTCTTTATGCCAAGGGCATAAGAGAGACAGAAGGAATCCGCTAGGGATTGAGTATATGAACCTTCCATTAAGGAAGCAGGTTCAAGCTATCTGCTGGGGATAAGGATTTGAGTTTGATTATGAATATGATTTGTGGAAATAAGATCTATTGGGGATAAGAATATATAATCCATCAGAGATCAAGATCAAATTAATTTTAATTTTTTATTTATTTTAATTGATATGGAGGCATATACTCTAGGGATATGGGCTCGAATCAGCTAGGGATTGGGTATGTGAACCTTCCTCTAGGGAAGCAGGTTTGATTTATCCATTGGGGATAAAAAGTTTGATTTCAAATATGATTTGTTTGGGGGAGGTTGGTTTAATTTGTTATGGATCCACTAGAGAGAAGGGTTTTAGATTGAGGGCATATCTGCAGAGGATGTACACTCAGTTAAATTTATTTGATTTAGATCTAGGCTCCACTAGGGAGGAAAATTTGATTTGTGCCTTGCTCAGGAGAAGTTTGGTTTATTTAATATTTTAATTTGACTCCATTGGAAAGGTTGGTTTTGAATTTGGTTTGTTATGGACCCTATCGGTGTGCGATGGACCACACCAAGAAGGAGCCATGGAGGCCTTAGCCTGTCTTAGATTTACAAGTCCAAAGGGGTAGTCCACCTGACATAGGATAGGGCTATATGACCTAAGGGTTGCCCTTCGATGTGCAATGGTTGTACTAGGGAGAAAGCATAGTAGACTTACATTTTTCAAAGCAGGGAACAGACGTTGGGGTGATCTGTTAGATGCTTAACAAATTGAACCCGACCTAAGGCGACTACTGAGAGAGTGCCACCGGAGATCTTACCTCAACTTAAGAGTATTCAAAATTAATATTATTTTAATTTGATTGACTCTATCGGTGTGTTATGGACAGCACTAAGAATGGGTGATGTCGGCCTTGGCCTATCTCAGATTTATCGATCCAAAGGGGTAGTCTCGGCAGGTGGGACTACCTAAGTGCCTTTCGGTGCAATGGCTAGAAGAAAGCATAGTAGACTTACATCTTTCAAAGCAGGGATTAGCTGCTGGGGTGATCTGTTGATGTACAATAGATCAAACTTGACTATAGTCGGGTGTGCAAGATGTGGAAGAATGTAGCAGACTTACATCTTTCAAAGAAAGGATGACTACCAGGGTAGCCTGTTGGTGGCATAACAAGTTGAAACTGACCTAAGTGTGACTACAGGGAGAGTGCCACTCGGGACTTATCTCAACTCAAAAGTAGTCAGGTGATTCCTATAAGGCGTTTTGTTGACTCTGCCCTAAAGATAGGATGTCTGCTCAGGAATGGTGCCACTGGGGGAGTTCTCCTAATCCACATGCAAATATATATTTTGTTTGTTTGTTATCGTGGACCATGTTGGTGTACAAGGACCACACTTAGAAGGGGCTATGTCAGCTTCAACCTATCTCAGATTTACTGGACAAGGAGAATCTGCGCATCCGTGAAATAGAATCTCCAACCACAGAGGTGGTTACTAAGAAAGGGGGACTGTACAATACAAGAGTAACCCAGGTAGTGTCTAAATGGGGTCGCAAAGGACGTGATCTAAGTAGAGTTCCCAAAAGGGAGGTGCCACTAAGGGCAATATCCTAGACTATGTAAATAAGAAAACCTATTGGCCAACTCAAAGAGAAGGCGTAGCAAACTTACATCTATCATGAGTGGTGTATCCACCGGATGGGTCGTTGTTAGCATAACAAACACCAACCAATTGTTGGGAAGGCGTGTAGACTTATATCAGTCTAGAAAGAAGGCGTGTAGACTTATATCTCCCTAAAGTGGACTAATTGTTGGGATAGTTTGTCATGCTGGGCAGTGCTATTCAACTAGGGTGATTGTACAATGGTTGTACTTAGAAGAAAGCATAGACTTACATCTTCAAAATAGAGATCAACCGGCTGATATGCACAATCAACGACCTAAGGGTGACTACTAAGTAGGGAGTCGCAAAGAAAGACTGGACCTTTACTTTAAGTAGTGAAGAGGAAAGGAGCCACTGGGAACTTACCCTAATCCTCTACTCGACCAAGTCAGTTCATGATGGTTAGTTTAAGAAGAAGGAGTAGCAGACTTACATCCTCTTAAAGGAAGCTAACATTATGATAGCTTACCGACCGCACAATAAGGCCTACCATGTTGACAAGGCGCTCATCGATGTGTAGCTGCCAAATCAGGAAAGAAAGCATAGTAGACTTACATCTTCATGAATAAGGGACCACTAGGGTGACACACTAGCAGGGTAACACGTCAGACCTAGAAGCTAATGTGAGTGTCCTGAGGCATTATCCCACATCAAAGTAGCAGGCAAAAGATGTGTATTTGTTTATGTTATATATGAAGTTTGTGTTTTGTGTTGTGTTGATGAAGGATAGGATTCCCTTGGGTTCTCTTACACCATAAACATAAACATCATGCGAACAAAGATGTTTCCAAATGAAGAGAAGATATGATTTGATGGAATTTTTATTAATGATAAATGTTTTCAAACATGATTTTAAGGATAGTATTTTTTTTAAGTAAAGCTCATTTATTGAAAGCATCAGACACTCTCTTTTGTGGTTGATCAACTGATATGATCCTCCTTGGTGGGCCTTTTCTATGACAAAAGGGTCTTCCCAAGTGGATTCAAACTTGCCTCCCATCTTACGATGGGTAGCAATTGGTCTCCTTAGAACTGAAATAAGCTCTCCAACTAGGGAAGCTCTAGGACAGACCATATTGTTGTGAGCTTGAGTCATTTTGGCTTTGTATAACTCAAGGTTCTGGCATGCACGTAGGTGTCTCTCCTCCAAACCTTCAAGCTCTTCTAACCGTAACTTGGCATTCTACTCTATTGTGATCTTGCTACCCATAGCTATCCTTAGTGATGGGAGTTAGACTTCTAATGGTAGAACAGCTTTGTACCCATAAACTAAGGAGAAAGGGGTAGATTGAGTTGGAGTACTGTATGTGGTGTGCTATGCCCACAAAGCTTTAACAAACTGCTCATGCTACTGTCGCTTGTTATTATTGAGTGTCTTCTTTAATATTTTGGTGAGAGTTTTGTTGAAGGCTTCTGCTAAGCTATTTTCCCTTGGGTAGTAGATAGTAGAGTATCTCCAATCTATGTTATGCCTCTAGACAAAGTTGTTGATCTTGGTGCTCTTAAATGCAGTACCATTATCGAATATAATTCATCGAGGCACTCCGAACCAATATACGATATGATTCTTGAAAAACTGGAGCACATGTTGAGCTATGACCTCTCTCAGTGGAATCGCCTCCGCCTACTTGAAAAAGTAGTTGGTAGCAGCTAGGATGAACTGATGAGAAGGAGGATCAATCGGACCCACAATGTCAGTACCCCAACACTTGAATTGCCATGAGGCCAATGTATGGTGTAGAATATTGGGTGGTTGGTGTAATACCACACCGTGCACCTGACATTGGTGGTATCACCTAGCTATGTCCAAGCAATCTTTAATCATCGACAGTCAGTAGTATCCTAGTCTTTTGATTTTAGTTTTTATCTTCAAACTGGATTGATAAGCTCCGCATAAACCTGTGTATACCTCAACCACAATATTACAGGCATCGTGTTTATCTAAACAACGTAACCATATACAATTGAAGGGTTGCCAGTATAGGGTGCCATCAACGAGAGCGTAAGAAAGGGCTCTTTGCTTCACCTGATGTGCCAGTAACTTCTCTTGAGGTAGTTTGCCTCTATTTATGTAATCCATGAATGGTTGCCTCTAATCTGACTCATCATCCTTTTTGGCATCAGAATCCTTCCATTTAAGAGAGTATTTTTTATGTGTTCAGTATCAATAAGGGATAGGACATGTCTATTTTAGACCCTTATCGATATGGACTCATTTTTCGAACATGCCAATGCCTTGGAAAGTTTGGCTAAAGCAATCTGCTACAGCATTTTCTCTTCGAGGAATCTTGTAAATGGTAACCTCTTGGATTTGGGCCAACCGGTCAATGGTGTACTTGTAATAGTGATGGAGCTTAGGCTTTAGAACTTTGTAGGATCCAGCAATTTGGTTGATGACTAACTAAAAATCCCCAAAGATATTGATGCAATGGATGCATAGCGTGACTGCTAACTCTAAACTGGCAATCACAGTCTCATATTTGGCTTCATTGTTGGTGCATGGATTGCACAGGTGATATGAGAATCTCATCACATTGTGGTCTAGAGTTAGGAGAACTATTCCTACCCCTATCTTTCCTGGGATAGCATATTATGGTTCTTCTCCTCTTTGAGAGGAAGCCGCACCATCAAAGTACATCTCCCAATGGCGAATGCTAGTGTCCCCTAAGTTCATGATTTGTTCATCAGGGAGGTCATCACTAAGTGGAGAGTCAATAGGAAGTGGGTGTGCTGCTAAGAAATCTGCTAGTGCTTGTCCTTTCATCGCACGGAGGGGTATGAAAGTAATATCAAACTACAACAAAATCATAGACCAACGTGCCAAACGTCTGGATAGCATCGATCGTGTCATGAGATATTGCATTGGGTTGATCCTAGAGATCAAGTTAACATTATGAGAAAGCATGTAATGTTGTAGGTTTTGGGATGTGTAGATTAAAGCTGGGCAATGCTTCTCAATGGGTGGATAATTTATTTCAGTAAAGATTAGATGATGATAGAGGTAGTAGAGTGTATTTTCCTTCTCTTCGTCATTAGCTTGGGCCAACAAAGTGCCAAGGGAGTCGGCTAATGCAGTGGTGTAGAGAATCAATGGCTTGGCCCGGATAGGGCCTGCTTGAATTGGCGACATCATCAGGTACTACTTGATGTCTTCAAAAGCATGCTGACACTTGTCATCCCACTTAAACTTGGCATATTTTTTTATAAGTGTTGAGAATTGTTAGCATCTTTCTGATAGGTTGGATATAAAGCATCATAGATACGTCAACCGGCCTTGAAATGATTTGAGTTGAGTTAGACTTTTAGGGGTGACATTTTTAATATTGCTTTGATCTTCTCTAGATCGATCTCGATTCTTTGGTGTCGAACAACAAACCCAAGGAACTTCTCTGAAGCTAATCCGAATGCACACTTTAGGGGGTTCATTTTGAGGTTAAATTGCCTTAACCGTTCAAAAATTACTCTCAGGTCAAAGAGATAGTCTTCCTTTTCTTTACTTTTGATTATGAGATCATTGACATAGCATTCGACTTGATGATGAATGAGTTATCAAGATTCGATTCATGGCCTGGTAGGTATATTTTAAGGCCGGTGCATGACCACACAATAAATTATGATCGGGGTTCAAAAGATAGCATTTTTCTCATATTTAGGAGCCATCTTTATTTGGTTGTAACCAGATGAACCTTCCATGAAGGAGAAAACTGCATAAGATTAGGAGATGACCACCATCAGCTTTGGGATTGGTAGTGAAAATTCATCTTTTGGACATGCCTTGTTTAAGTCCCTAAAATCGACACATATGCAAATTTGATGATTCTTCTTCTTAACTAAAATGACATTGGCCAACCAGGTAGGGTATTTTTCTTCCTTGATGAAGCCACCATTGATCAGTTTCTTGACTTCAGAAATGACTTATTGTTTAATGTGTAATCACATGCGTCTAGGAGCTTGCTTGATAGGGTTAACACTAGGCTCTATTGCTAGTTTGTGGACTACCATATCAGGAGATAAACTGGACATCTCTTCATAACTCCATGCGAAGTAGTCCTTAAACTCAGTCAACAACCTAACTAAGTCATTAGTTTTAGTGTTATTTAACAAAGAACTGATGTATGTCAGACGTGGATTGTCTTCAATTCCTAAGTTGATTTATTTAAGCTTGTCGATGGTTGACCTAATATCCTCTTCGAATTAGGCGATGCATCTTTGACTTTAGAATTATCTGGATCATCTGAAGTTTCTAGCACACCTCCTCATATGAGTTAATGTGATTTAAAAAGAACCTATCAGATTCCAAATGATTGGTGATGACGAAGGAATGTGATGTTTTTTTTGTGGAGTGTTATGTGTGTGTTTATATGAGGGCACACCATGCAGATCAACAGATGTATTCATTATGGTGATTGGGTATGACATTAAGGAATATTACACTATCTCAAGAGATAGAAGTCACTACCCTATAATGGACCTAATCACCTAATGAGGACTCCTAAGGCATGATGGGTCTTCGAATGTACTAAAATTCTTTCCCCTACTTTACATGGAAAAGTAAAGTAGGATTTATTTTAAGTGTTCATTCTATGGCAAGCTCCATAGTTAGTATATCCTAAGGAATGAGATTCCTTAAGAATACTCTCAATTTAAATGATCTGTCTCAAGATTTCAAAGATAGACTATCAATCAATTGGTTATTTTTAGAAAATCAAGTAGGATTGATCAAAAGGAGAGAGTTATTATTGAAACCAAAGAGATGAGTAGGGGATGCTCATGATACTAGCCTAGTGAGCATCCCAAACTATCCTATGGTTGGGCTTTATATTTTGAAATTGAAGAGAATTATGTGTTTGAGTTGAATTTTTATTAGAATTCTAGGCTTATAATTCCATAATACAAGATTATAAAAGAGAAAATAGTAACCTCAGATCCAAAATCTATGAATCTTTGGTGAGGGCCAAAGCACAACCTAAATCTAAGGCGAAAGTGAGTATATGGTTTACCTCCACAAAAGAGCATAAATCACCCGACTGTTGGACTTACAACCGCCTATGGTGGCTGCCAACTAACTCCTCCTATGATTTTAAATACATGTATGCAAGTCTTATGCTTTGTAAGATGGCTAGGATGTTATTTATTTAGAAAAAAAAACTAAATCCTTAAACACAGTCCCTGAGAGACTAGATCATGAAGGGCATGAATAATGACTTAAATCTAATGCAAATTTTGTTAAGTTTTATTTTGATTTTTGGAAACTTTTATTTGACACAGGATATAGGATTTTATATGCCTAATATATGAGAAAATTAGTTATGGGCCAAAATCAGAAAGGAGATGTGTTTCCACCATGGCTCTCAAAGATCAAGCCATTTTCTCTGTCAAAGATGGAAGCCCTCCATTAGCAAGAGTGAGACAATATGATTTATGCATGATGTGAGACATACAATATCTAGCTAAGGGGTTGCTAAATCTTTTATTATCTTGATTTATGTCCTAGGCTTTAGATGAGGTTACTAATTATTTAATTTAATTTTGAGTTGATTAATTGGATAGAAAATTTACTTTTCCCTAAGAGCCTAATCGCATCCGGGCCATTCAACAACCATCAAACAATTAAGAAACTAGAAAAATTATGACATCCTAATTGCGCAGTCATAAACACAATATCAATCAATTTATAAAATTAGAGTAAAAGAAGAAGAGGCCGGTGCGGTCGAGTACCGCCATACAACCCGAAAAAAAATGTGGGTAGCCGAGCTCTACCCTTATACATCTCGGAGTACAAATGAATAATTACAATTAAACAGAGTTCATGTTATGGGGGTCTTCATTCTTCATTTCTTTATTTCTTCATTTTTTTCATTTTGACTTGCTCCATTTCTTTCTTTCTTTTGGCTTGATTGGAATATGGTTGCTCCAAAGGCATCACATGATACATAAGACTTGCTCTTATAACCAATGTTCATCCTAATTCCCTATAACATTCATTCCAAATTTTAATTGCAAAATTTACATTAAAAATGAGAAAGGTAAATCTAACTAAACCTACAAAATAAGGGTTAACTAAATATACCGCACAACCCAAGCAGTTATATGAATAATTTGGACTTAGCACCCTACACATGGGTCACCAAGTCCATATGTCCTAATTTTGGTTGTGCATAAAGGTATAAGCAACCTGCACAGCAAAAAAGTATTTATATTTTTATTACAGTGCCCCTTAAGCACAACCCCCTGCAAAAAATATGATTAGGCTAAGATTGCCCTATCATCCACTTTACGCACAAACGCCCTAACATCTAGTCTAAAATAATACATCATAAAATAAAACATTCATAAAACCATGCACCACCATAACCTAAGGCTAGTATAATGTGTGTGTCATTTAAAGTTTGTGTGGCATGTCTTAGCTAGGCTTTAAGGTTGGAATTTTCTAAGTGTAAAAGATTCAATTTAGATGGTGGTTTCATTTCAAGTGATTTAGTTGACTTGTCAATTTTAGTTGGTAATTTGATTTAGTTTGAATGAACCTACACTTAGTGACTAAATGTTATGAAGAAAAGAAAAGAGAGGAGAGCTCTCTTTCATCCCTATCTTAAAGCATTTCTAAGGTAGATTCATTAATAAATTTCCTTTAGTGAATGGTTTATTATGTATTTTAATTGATCCTAAGTTTGGGTTCTTTTTAAATAGTCCTATTTAATAAGAAAGGCATCTTAGGATTAGTTAGGGTGGATTACTACCACATAACACACACCCATTTATTTCTTTCAATCATGTATACCATGCACATGAATAATCCTAAGCATATCTATATGTGCAATGCAAATCTTGGCACACTTTGATGATGAATGCAAAGACATGTGATTTGAAAATTTGGATATTCCATATATTAATTGGATTATCAATGCATGTCTTTATTATGTAGAAAAGAGGGATTTCTCATCCATTAACTAAATGCACATCCACATGTATGAAAGTTACAAGTGAGTACAACGTCATTATTTTCTATATCAGGGGTGTAAGGTACAAGACCTACTTAGTGCTACTTAAAGCCTTGCAGCCCCAGGATGTCCAGAAAGATATATCACTTTTCTTAGATACATGTAGATATACAAAAAATAACCAAATGGATAAAGAATCATGCAAAAGATTATGTTTGATTTGGTTGTATAATTTACATGTGTAATATGAAGAACCTTCTTAAGTCATAATATAGAAATGTATAGGAATAGATTTAAGCAAGTGTTGTGTTCTTTTCAAATGAACTATACACTTGCAAATCCTATGTAAATCCATGTTAAGAGAAGAAAAGAGAACTTCATAATACACATCTTATTCTATAATCACATGCAAGCCTATAAATATTTATAACTAGCATCACCTCATTTATAATCTTTGATTTATAAGTTTTAAAAGATAATTTTTGGTTTAATAGTGATAATAGTCACTCATATTCTTAATTTTAGCCAACACATGCACTTTGACATAAAAGAAAACATTTGATTTAATTAATTTTTAAAAGAGATGAATGTATGATTTCATATGGCAAATAATATTTAGCATGATTAGAAAGAAATAAAGGCATGTAAGCATATGACTTCATTCACCCTAATTAATTTCTAAGGACAATCATATATAAAATAATATCATTTAAAATGAATCAAAATTCCTTAAGGAGATTTTTATCTTTGGATTTGATTTGACTTAGGAAATATGAGAAAGGTTTGCTAGTCCTCACCCATTCCCTCCATATATGGATTGATTTGGTTTAATTTAGAACAATTAGGTTGATTTTATATTTTGTTTAGGTTAAGGTATGAATTAAATGAATTTATTATCCCTTACCTATATCACCTTAAGTTAATTAACTAATTAATAATAAGTCAATATGATATGCAACCATATGGAAAGTAAATTTGCAATACTCCTAAGAAATGAAAGAGGCCTAATGCAATTAGCTTATGATTAATAGTTAATTAAACTTAAGGGATCTCACTTAATTACTCTTATAATTTTCTCACACATGTGAGCTAATCATATTTTTCATTATCTCTCACCTTAGATTATTGAACACCCAAGGAGCTACCCAAGACCAATTAAAGGTTGTTTAGGTTGGGTGAATTGATTTTAAATTTTGATTTCATTAGGCCATTAATGAATTGATTAAAATACTTTAGTTATGATTTGATTTAAATGATAAAATTAACTTAGGGGAAAAGATCAAGGGCAAGGCCTCAATCCTAATCCCTAAATCATTCAATCATTCCACTAAGTTCTAATTCCCTTATTTTGAAGATCTAACCACTTAATTAATCAACTAATCATTCCATTAACCCATTAATTAATTTAATTTTCAAAGGTAAAGGATACTTAGGAAATAAATTAAGAAAATGTCCCCAATCATATTCCTTAGGTGACCTTACTGTTTAATAGGCACAATTATATTCAAGTGATTAATCAAGCTATTGTTCATCTTTTAATTACAATTAATTTGATTAAAAAAGTGATTAGGGCTTACTCAAATGATTTTCCTAATTAAGCAATCAATAAAATCCCAGAAAAATAGGAGAGAGAGCGATCATCCCCCTAAACATCCACAGAAAATTTGAGATTAATTGAGTGCTCAATTAAAGTATAATTAAGCTAATTATATTTTTGATAAAATCCTAATTAAGCCAAAGTCACTATTCAAAATCAATTAATTATATTTTTTTCTAGATTTTCCTCTGAAATATCTTCAAAATGAGCCTGAGGTTGCATATTTTGAATTTTTCTACACTTAGTTATAATTTTAAGAAGTTTCACCATTAAAATCAAATTAATTAAGCCTAATTAAACCCCTAATCCCATAGAGCCACATGGTGGTTGACGCGGTGCGCTGATGCGGTGTGCTTTCCACATGGTGCGACGGGATAAGTTATTTAAGTTGTCACATCCGTCGGCTGAGTCAGCTGGCAGCAGAAGCGCTTTCTCTGCAGGCCGTCCGATCTAAGATTGGATGGTCGAGATCAATCCCACGGTTTAGGCTTAGAATCACTGTGGATGTAGCGTGATCTGATCACAACCGTCCGTTCCAATCACGTGAAACGGACGATGAGTGATCTGTCTCCTCCCGAGCAGCGAGGACGGATGCCATCCATCGATCGTCTCTTGATCCAAGCTCACCCGAGCTCGAATGGAGCTCAAATTCATCCCACACCTTCGGGGAAGCACAAGCAATACATCTAACGGTGGAGATCACATGACTTGACAATTTCCTTCATAAAGGACAAAACAAAATTTCCTATAGCTACAGTTTCAATGGCATACCTCGTTGGAGGCTATCACCGGCGCTTCCAATGGTGGAGGTAGCTTGTCAGTAGAGGTGAAGGAATCCGGTCTTGATTTGAAGTGGCTTGCTCGGTTGACCAAGCTCCTCTTCAATGGTGATCGACCTTGATCGAAGTGGTGCTTCCCGTTGCTTGGAGACTTCGGAAATGATTCGGTTGAGCTCGATGAGGTCCAAGGATGGTGTGTGCAAGGTTAATTGCAATTTGGTTGAGTATTGAGTAAATTGGATTTGGAGTTCACCTCCCCTATTTCGGCTTTGAGTAAAATCGAGAAATGGGAAATGAGGGAGCTCAAGAATGGCTTGGAAAAGCTTGGGGAGGCTTCGATTCAACCTCTTAAGCTCTAAGGAATGGATTGATTATGGTTTGAGTGAGAATAAGAGGGGGTATATCTCCCCCTCCTTGGATCAGATGGTGGGTGGCTGATTTATATATATATATAATTTGACTTCTCTCTTCCATCTTCTACTTTAAAATTCACATAAAATAATGGAAAGCAATTAAAAAAGTATAAATTTAGCAATAGGAAATCATATGGTACTAATTCCACGTATAAAATTTTTTAAGAATTTTTTGAGTGAATGAGATGTCTGATAAAGTATGTAGGAACATAATATTAAAGTATAAAACTTTTGTGAGGCAATTTTTCAATAACAAAATAAGATTATTCGTAAATTTGAAATTTTATGATTCTTTATGATGATGTTAAAAAAAAAAAGATTTTTATTTCTTTATAACATCAGTAATGGTTCAAATAAATTCACTTTTGTTCAATATTTATTATATGATTTAACTAAAATAACAAGTTAGGGAGGCAACATAAAGGGCACCCGATAGTAAGTTGATTAAGATAGTTACTAATGATAGAAATTTCATAATATTACTTTATAATTTTATATTTGTCTTTAATCTGAATAGAAATAGATGTGTTAAGTTATTTATAAAATTATAAAATTAAATATTATTAAAATTAAATCTTCAAAAATTATATCTGCAGATCCTGAAAGGTGATATCAAGGGATCTCTATATGCATGGTCATGTCCATAAAACAAAAATAAGTATTTTTCATTACTAAAATAAAAATATAAAAGAGAGAATCTTATTAAAATAAATAAATAAATAAATAGAAGCAAAAGGAAACTAGATCAAAATATGTTCTTCATGATAAGTTAGCATGATTTTTTTTCTTAGTTTTCTAAATTAGACTTCATCCAAATGTGATATGGTACTTGTGTTTATTACTTGAGAGTCTTGTAAAAATCATTCAAACATGAAAGATGTTTCTAAATTATGATTGATATATTATTTAAAAATTTTGCCGGTTGGGTAAAAATATTGAGACAAAATTTATAAAGAAATTTTTTGGAATTAAATTTAGGATAATTTAACTTTTAATCTTAACAAATTTATAGTCTAATTAAACATCTCGTGCGATATGATGGATTTATTGATACCAGAGTGATTCGATCTGATGCCAAATAAGCTAAAATAAAGTTCTTAAAAGTGAAATTAAAATCTTGAAAATATTAATTAAAGGCTTAACTAATATTTAATTTTACATATAATCGATTCAATGACTCAAGAAGAGGATTTCAATGATCTTATGAATACTCAAGTCTGTGATCATTAGAAAACTTAAAAATGAAAGAAGATATATAGTTAAAAGATTAATACAAACCATCCGATGAATTGTTTTGAGATTTTGATTGAAATTACTAAGATGCATCTCCCAATTTTAAACATAGGATCACATTCTCAATTTGAAGGGCTAGGAGCCGAAGGCTAAATTACCCTTAGCAGTCATCACTAGACATATCCAATGACTATTACGATTTGATCATTATCATGTGATTATTGTAACATTATTCTTAGATTATTGTGACCGAAAACTTACAAGATAGGAAAGTGAAATTTTATAATTTTGTATTTATTAGTAGATTATTTTGGTTAGACTAGGCTTCATGATTTTCTCTCCTACTGTGAATTTTTCACATAAAAAATTTGACTTATATCAATTTCATTTGTGTATGATAAAAATTTTACTAAACTAATATTTAATTTATATCTATTGTTAGAAATTTTTAAACATAATAATAATGTCATTACTAATATGGCTTATTCTATTAGGCTAGTTGGGAGATGTACTCATGACTAATACATGATCAATTTAATTAGCTGATTAATTTGAGTTACTATTTTTATTGATGGCTCGGGCCAGCAATAGGATAGTCAACAAAAACTTACATCTACTAATTCTTCATTAAAATTGATATGATACTGAAAATTTCATTAGTCGAAGCACGAATCTTGATGTCGAAAGCAATCTAATTATGAGTAAAGATTAACCCAAATCAAACACTTATTGAAAACTTTGTGATATCAGTCAGCTCCTAAATATGGAGTGTTTATAGTCAAATCGAGCGTCTTGACGAGCCGGATCTAACAAGCCCAAGATCGCCTAATTCTGACTTCATTTAAGCTTTCAAATACTTAAAATCCATCAAATGATCAAGGGAATCATTTTGAGTCGTCCCATGGAGTGGTTTGGATTTTATATGTATTTACAGAAATGTCACTCTTCTAATCTAAAAATAGCCGCTCATTCTTCACATGAGGGGGGGCCAAGCAAAAGAAAAGAGAAAACTTTGAGGCTTGAAGAACATCCAAATATAATCATGCCACCCTGACGGTCATCGACCGCGGACGGGTCATTCTGCAGACCACGCCATCGATCATCATCATTGTTAAACCGTTGGTCACGCGTCGACCACCGCATCGACCACCGTCGGACACTTGATTGACCTTCGGTTGGTGCGCCCCACCGCCGTATTCACCGTAGTCGACCACACCACCGATCCCTTGCCCATTAACCACCGTAGGCCATCCGTCGTCGGTCCTTGTGATCACGCGTGGCGGTCGCCATTACCAACCACGACGCTACCGTGGCCATTATTGTTGGTCGGCATTGACGTATCACCGTAACCACCGCCATGCCATCACCCGACGACGGAAATCATCATCGATAATTAGTCGTTCATTATCGTCATTGCCTACTATTACGACTATTCTTTGCATCATTTGTTGTCACCTGATTCTAAAATTCACATTATCAGGCTTTCTCACATACAATTTTATAATCTCGTTATCGGGAAAACTTAAACTTTGTATTCCAAAGTAGATATATAGTGAAAAAATATTTCTTGGGCTGGGCCGTGATTTTTTTCCTCTTTCGGTTTTTTAATAAAATCCTAGAGTTCTTGTTATTTCAAATATCTATGTATGTGTTGGATTTCACAACAAGCGTAAACTTTTATTCTACTGTAACTGGTTTTCTAGCATGCAACAGTTTGGCGTTGTAGGTTATCGGGAATTCTGAATTCTTCTCCATCTTCAATATATATATATATATATCCACATTCATAGGTCACACATGTTCTAACACATTTTTCGGCGTGCTACAGTGCTCGGCAAAGGAATGAGATTATGTATGTAATTGGGAATGTAATCTGAATGCGACACCGGCGAAAGAATTAAATTGTTGACAATGTTCTTCCGGTTTCTGTGAAGCAAAATGGAAAGAAAGCGAGGGGCGATGCGAAATCGAAGAAGAATTTGTCGACGATGTTCTCGGTTGTAGTGAAACAAAAAAGGATGCTAAGCGAGGTATGTGATAAAATTGAAAGAAGAATCGTCATGGCGATGTTCATTCGATTCGGCAGCGAGTAGCTTTGGGCTGCGGGGAAAAAGGTTACAGCGGGCTGGCTTTCGGGTTTGTGGCGCGGGTCACAGGTCTGGAGCGAAACGGGCCGACAGGAAGGGCTGCGGGCAGTGCGGTTTTGCGAGCTGGAGGCAGTGGGACGGTGCGGCAGGTTGGTGCGGAACGGCGGCGGGATCGCGCGACAGGTCGGTGCGGAATAGTAGCGGGCTGGCTTGCGAGTTTGCGGTGCGGGTCGGTGCGGAACGGCGGCGGGCCAGAAGTTGGGTCTTTGCGCCGGCGGAGGTTTGCACTGGCGGGACGGAAAGCGGTGGGCTGTGGAGTGGCACGTGCGTAGCGGAGTGAAGGAGGGCCGGAAGCGCGGAACGGGCCAGATGCGGGGTTTTGCGCCAGCGGGGGTGGTTTCGCGAGCCACGGAGGCGGTTTCGCGGGACGCGCGGGCCAGAGCGATACGGAACGGCGGCGTGGTTTGCGCGGTTTTGCGGGCAATGGGCCAGAGGCGGGCAGCGCGGTGCAGTGGCCGGCAGAGGAGGCGGGACACGCGTAACGCGCGGCTGGTCGGAGCAGAACGGCGGCGGGTCGGCGTGCTGGCGTTTGACGCGCGTTTGCACAGTTTCGCGCCGGTGGGACGCGCGGAACCATGGAGAGAGGGAATGAGAAGCAGGAGAGTTTTCAGTTTTTTTTTTTACTTTTTATTTATTTATTTTTTTTTGAGAGGTTCAGAAAAAAAGAGACGTGGGCGGTTTTTTTTTTAATCAAATAAATTGAAAATAGGAGGAATGGTTGAGCATGGGAGGGTAAATTAGAGATTTTAAATTAATTTTAAATTGATTAAATGATTTTAATGTGGATTTTGCGCTTATAAATGCATATAGTCAATATATATATCAATTTAAGGTAATTCTGTTGTTCTTAACTCAATGGCGCAGTCCGTTTCGCGATCGGAGGCCGTTTGGTTGAGTGTCAGTGAGTCATTTCAATCGTGTCGCGCTTCGTTCTCGATTTTCAGCGGACTCATTCGAATTGAGTGTGAATAGTCTTACTTAATATATTTCGACGTTTTAAAGCTAATGGCATGATCAATTTCACGAACAGAGGTCGATTGGTTATCGTCGCAGCTTCTCAACTCTGATATGCATGCAGGCGCGTTGATAACTCAAGCACTTGATTAGTTGATCATTAAGTCGTGCAATATTTATATTTTGACCAGTTTTGACGTTATGAATGCGATAAAGAAGTCCGTTTGTCGATCGGAGATCATTTGAGTTGATTTTAGTGATGTCTAGTGAGTTTCAGCCTCAATTTGCGTGTTGTTATTTCAAATCATTCAACATTTGCACATACTCGTGTGAATTGAGTGAGAATAGTCTCATTTGATAGTTTTCAATGTGTATAAGTTAACGACATAATCAATTTCACGAACGGGGGTCGTTTGGCTTGTGTCGGCACCTCCTGACTTCAATATGCGTGCAAACATGTTGACGACTCGAGCGCTTGATAAGTTGATCATTAAGTTATGCAATATTTATATCCTGACCAATTTCGATGTTCTGAACGTGATGGCGAAGTCTGTTCGTCAATCAGAGGTCATTTCGATCATTTTCAGAGACGTCTAGTGCATTTCAGACTCGATTTGCGCGTTGCCATTGTTGATTATTCGGCATTGGCACAGACTCGTCTGAATTAAGTGTGAATAGTCTCATTTGATAGTTTTCAATATTTTGAAGCTAACAACATCATCGAACGGACATCATTCGGACATCGTCATAGCTTCTCGACTCCGATATACGTGTCGACACATTGATAGCTCAAGCGTTTTATCAATTGATCGTTAGATTTTTTTTTTCAATATTTGTATTTTGATCGATTTCGACGTTCTAAATGCAACGGCGAAGTTCGTTCGTCGATCAGAGGTTGTTTCGACCATTTTCGGTGATGTCTAGTGCATTTTGAGCCCGATTTGGCATTGTGTCGTTGAATTAGACTTGTGGGCTTGAGTCGACTTATGACACGTATGTGGAGGTCAACACTATTTCGATGGTTTATCCGAACTCAATTAGTACCAAACGCAGGGTGATATTCTCTGGGACAGATCCTACAAGCTCTCTTTTAAACTCATTCTCAGTTCTATTTTTTAGCATACACCAAAGATTAATTGGCACAGTGAAACTTGGTTTAAAGGCTTTGCTCTTAATTATGCTATTTTCTGCTTGATGGCATATCTAAAAGGCCTTAAAACTTTTGATTTATTTCATACTAGAGGTTTGGGAAATACTCTGTCGTGCTTCTTTTCTAAATCTGAGCAGGAGTCCCACTCCCATCTCTTCTTCGAGTGCACCGAATCTATGTGTCTAATTAGAAAAATTTTCCTTATGATAATTTTTTGCTGGTTCATGCTACTCTCCCTCAGGTGTTGAGTGGTATGAGTAACCTTAGCAATAAGATTATTGTTAGGATCATTTGGAAGGAAATAAATCGAAGATTTCATAATCATGATGCAAATTCTCTTGCTAGGATGGATAATCAAATCAGGATTATTGTCGCGCATAAATTAAGGCATTGGATTTTCAAAGATCATTGCTAGATTTTGTTCTTATAACTCTTCACTCTTGGAAATTCTATGGCAATTCTTGAAGTGCTCTATTTGATTTTCTTTTTTTGGATTTTGACATCTCCCTTTCTCTCCCTTTCTAGTTTTTCGGACGATGATGATCTACTCTGACAATCTTTTTAGAATTTTTGGAGGTTGAATTGTAGTTTTCGCTTGGCAGACATTGTTGTAATCAGGGCCTATTATTATATCATGATCTATGTTTAGGCGACTCTGGTTTTGCTCTGAGACCCTTAATGACAACTGGCTAACTGCCGCTCTAATTATTGCGGTTAATCTTGGTCGTGGATGAAGCCCTTTGATATGAGTTCGATTTGTTTATTTTGGTTTTTTCTTTCCCTATTTGTTATGTTTTTATTTAAACTGTCTTACTATTTTACTCAATGTTTTAAAAGTTGGACCGGATCGGCCAGTTCAACTGTGAATCGGCCATATGGCTAGTACGGATTTTCCAAAAATCAGTCTTCGCATTGAATCGACCAGAACCGGTACAAACCGCCAGTTCAATTGGTGAACCGGTTCTGATTTTGAAAAATCGACCGGTTTAATTAAATTATATAAATATTATATATAAATATTAAACTTTATGAAATATGTTTTTAAAATATTTTTAGATAAAATTATATAAATTTAAAACTAATTTTATAATTATAAATAAGCTTGAATTAAATAAATAATATGTCCACCAAATTATAGTTGAATATAGAGAAATTTTTAAGCTTTAGGATTGAAAATTTTGAATTATATGATATGAGCTTTAGTAATATCAAATGGATTTTAAAATGTAAGAATAAAAAGATGATATTTTAATTATTAACTTTATATTTTCATCATAAATTATAATTTATAATAAATTTTTTTAAAAAATATAAATTCATATTATTATTTTATAAATTTTTTTAATATATATATTTTTATATTGTAATCTTATATTTCTATATTATAAATTATATTTATATTCATAAACTTACATTATCAAAAATTTTAAATTTTAAATCTTTTTAATATACTTATGTGATGATTTATAATAATATGCTTAGATATTTTATATATTATATTTTTTATATTATTTATATTTAACAAGGCTTTTAAAATAATTTTTTTATTCTAAATTTTATATTTTTATTATAAATTATAATTTTAATAAATTATATTCTTATGATAAATTATATTTGTATTTATAAATTCATATAAACATTTTCTAAGATTTTAAATATATTTAATATATACATAATTAGATTTACAATATAGATATAATTATATCTTATTAAACTTTATATTAATTTTAAAATTAATAATTATTAGAAATATTATTTATATATTTGTTTTATTTATTTTTCTTATATATGTATATTATTTTATTATTTAATTAAATTAATATTTAAAATTTTAATATTAATTAAATAATCCGGTTCAACTCGGTCGAATTTTTGAATCTTGAGCCTCCGGTCCGATTTTCACAATTTTGATTTTATTTTGATTCTACTTTTTATTCAATCCCACATGGAATTATTGTAAGACTTCTTTTATAATCATCTTATTGAAATAACATTGGGCTCACGCCCCTTAATTTTTCAAAAAAAAAAATAAAATAATAAAAATGGAGCTCGTGACACTCATGTAACGTGTCCCAACCCCGCCTTCTCTATCTCTCCCTCTCCTTCCCTGCGTCAAAAAATTCTCCCAGAAAGCGGCGCTCGGCCGAATGATCGTGTCCATATCACAATCTTGTCTGCATTACGGATACCCTCTCTCTTCGGCGACACTTGTCCCCAAATGGGAAAAAGTCGCAAGGTATGTGCTTAGGGTTTTCGTGTTCTGTAGCCGCCTCCTTCTTCTTCCTCCTCCCCTCCCTCTCCCTCAAATCCTTATCGGCTCCACCTATTCTCTGATCCCGCTTTATTATACCTCTCGACCTCAGTGAGGTCAATTCAGGGTCCATGGATCCTAGATCTGTTCACTCCTCATTTAATGCTTCCTTCCCACCCCTAACATCAGCTTCCTCCCCAATCAACCCTCAAGATCCTCTTAATGCTGTCGTCAGTGGAAATAGCATTTGGAAGGATCTCCTATTGTCACAGAATGAAAAAAGCCAAGAAATTCCTCTTCCTATATCCCCTCTGATTCTCAGGAAGTTGCTTTCTCTGAAGAAGAGCTCTCTGCTGGTCAAAAGGAATGGCATTTATCCCTCATTGGTCATGCTATTGGAAAACGACCTTACTATGGATCCCTACTTGCGGCTATCAGGAAGAAATAGAAGTTTAAAGGCAATTTCGATCTCCTTACTCTAGAAGGGGATTTTTTTCCTCTTCAAATTCAATTGTCAGGAGGACTTTAACATGGTGTGGGATAATGGACCTTGCTTCCTAAACGGTAGGCCTTTCATTTTCCAAAAATGGGCTTGGGATTTTCGGCCATCTAAAGAAACAATTACTGAGCTCCCTATCTGGATCAAACTCCCGAATTTTCCGCTTTGTTGTTGGAATGAAGCTGGTTTTTCTAAGATAGCTAGTGGTTATTGGTTGGCGGTGGATAATCTTCTGACAAAGCTTCGCATCACATTTGCATTTGTGTTCGGATCTCACTACATCATTCCACGATTCTATCCCTATCAATTTAAATGGAAAAAACAGAGATTGGATTGGGGCTCTCTCATGATACATTCTCTAAATCCCACCCGAGTCGAGGCGTAGTAAAGGTGTCCCTCCAAAGGAACCCAGACAGGTCCATACTAATACGAGTCTCTTTAAACCCCTTGTGGAGGGGTCTTCTCCTCCCATGACAGTGGTACCTACATCTCAGGACAAGCTGCAGGAGGGAACAAACAGACCTCCCTCTTCCTCAATGGCAATCACTGACCTGAATCAGCTACCAATTCAATCCCCCTCACTTGAATATCCTCTTGTTACCGAAGAGGCTTCCTCCCCTTCTAAGAAATCAGAGGATCATGCCATTGCTGTCTCTAATGGGAGCACCATTACAGTGGGGGTCTTAACGAGATCGGTTGCAGCTTCTCCAAGTCGACTCAATCATCAACAAGTCAATGAGAAAGTACCTCAATCTCCTGGAAAAGGTATACAACAGGAAGGGGGTTTTTTCCAAATCCCTGTCGAATCCCACCCCTACTCCTCATAAAGGGAATAAAAAGAAGGGTAAGAAGCCCTCGTCATCCTCCTCTCAATGAATCAGTTATCATTTGGTTGTTGGAGCGTTAGGTGGTCTTTAGCGGTGGTCGATTTGTTGAAGGATAATCAAGGATTTCCATCTGGTTTTTTTTTATCTTCTTGAGACAAAACTTCATTCTGAACCCCCTCTTAGTTCCTCCTCTATTCACAATTTTACTATGTTCAATTTTGAATCTAGCGTGTCCAATTTTAATTGTTCCCCGGGTGGCCGTATTTGGATCAAATGGTGTTCTGACAGGATGCATTTTGATCAAATTTCTAAAAACCATCAATTCATTCATGGAAGAGCCTTGGCTCCTGGTACCCAACCTTTTCTCTTAACCTGTATTTATGCAGATAATGATGCGAAAACTAGAATTTCCTTGTGGGATTGGCTCAGAGTATTAGCTGACTCGATCAGTTCTCCTTGGATTATCTTGGGAGATTTTAATTGTCCGTTGATTTACAAGGACAAGCATGGAGGAAACATGGCTTCTCTAACCAACTCCCTTGAGTTCAAAGAATGCATCAATGACATGGGCTCCTAATTCCCTCTTGTTTTTTTACATGGTTTAACCAATAGATGGATAGACCCATCTTCTAAACTGGGATGCTTTTGTAACTCCTCGGAGTGCTTCCCAACATCATACTATAAAGTTCTTCCACCAATGTCTTGAGACCACTCCGGTAACTCTTCTTCAATCTCACATCTCCTTCTCGATTCCTTTTCGAACCAGGACATCACTCCTAGATTCAAAGATGCTATTATGGAGACTTGGGGTAAATATATTCAGGGTGACCCTCTCTATATTCTCTCCAAAAAGCTCACTCAAGCTAAGATTATGCTCAAAGCTAGATACTGGGAGACTATTCCATTAAAGCAACAAATTAATGACTTGAGAATTGATCAAGCTATAATCCATGAAAGGTTAGAAAAAGATCCTAATAACCCTTCACTGTTATTTGATGCTAAGGATATAAAAAATAGATATATTGAGCTCATCTCCAAGGAAAACTTATGGATAAAGTAAAGAGCTAAAGCTCATTGACTCACACATTCAGATGATGATGAGTTTCTTTATTGTCTATCAAAGAGAGGAAAAATACAAACCTCATTAGAGATCCGATCGATCGAGCAGTTCTTGAGCAAATTTAATTCGAGGAATTTTGTAAGTATTTCTCTAGTCTCTTAAACTGTGGTGATCCTCTTATCATTCATACTCAGAATTTTCCTGTGGGATCTTGTCTCTCCTTGGCTCATGCGGTTGAACTTGAAGCTGATATTACTAAACAAGAAATCTACTCTGTCCTAAGAAGCATTAATGAGAATAAATCTCTAGGGCCGGATGGATTCAATTCTAAGTTCTTTACTGCTTCTTGGGAGATCATAGGGAAGACCTTTATGAATGCAGTCAAATACTTCTTCAAAAACTTTAAAATGCCAAATTATTTCAAACATACCTTGTTAACTCTCATTCCCAAAGTCAAGCACTCAAACAAAGTAGAAGACTATCAACCCATCTCCTTATGCAATACTTTCTATAAGGTAGTGGCTAAGATTCTTGCTAGTAGAATGAAGAGATACCTTCCCAATGTAATAAATCAAGCCCAATCAACTTTCATCAAAGGGAGGGATATTGCTAATAACCTTGCTATGGTTTTTGAGATATGCAATGAATTTTCCTCTAATAGAAATAATTCTTTCTTTCTAGCTAAATTCGACTTAAAAAAAGCCTTTGATAAAATCAACAATAGCTCTTATACATAGATTACTCAACAAAGGCTTTCCAAATAGATTCATCAAATGGGTGAGTGCTTGTATTATGGATGTGCCCTTCTATAGTGCTCAATGGAAGTATTAAAGGGTTTTTCTCCTCCACCAATGGGCTTAGACAAGGTTGTCCTCTTTCCCCATTCCTTTTTACATTAGCTATGTATACCTTTTCTTGTATTATTAATAATGAAGTCAACTGTTGCTTATACAATCCTATATACTCGGTTGGATGTAAAATCTCTCATTTATTATTTGTTGATGATCTTTTGGTTATGGGAGAAGCTTCCTGCACCACACTCAATTCACTGAATCACTCTCTTGAATCTCTTGAGATCTATCTTGGACTGGAGGTCAATAAAACCAAATCATCTATTTTCTTTTCTAATTGCAGTAGAAGGGAGGATGAATTCCTCAATATTATTGATATTAAGCTTGGCTCATTTCCTCTTAAGTACTTGGGGATTCCACTGGTCAAAGGTCCGATTAAATTGGCTCATTTTAGTGCTCTTTTTGATAGACTTCATGGATGGATGGCTGGCTGAAAAAGTAAACTACTATCTCTCGGTGGTAGGCTGCAGCTTATTAGATCTTCTATAAATAGCTATCTCTCGTATTGGTTTCGTTCCATGGCTATTCCTGATGGAATAATTAAAAGAATCTGTTCATTCACAGCTAAATTTTTCTACCATTCGGGAGAAGCTAAAAAACTTCACACAATTTCCTGGGCCCGTACCACCTTACCTAAGGATAAGGGGGGCATTGGCCTCCTTTCTGCTTCTTCTCTCAATCTGATTTGCAAATTAAAGATCTTGTGGAAACTTTGCATTGGGAGTTCTCGGTTTGTGCAGTGGTGTAAATCAAAATATATATCTATTTGGAATCCCTGTACCCATAAAGCCTCTCCCCTATGGAAATCAATCAAGAAAGTTGCTATTCGTTTTAAAGACAAATTCATCTACAAAAGTGGGAATGGTCATGTATTCTCCCTCTTCTATGACCCTTGGTGTGAGGGAGTACCTTTAATCAATTTATTGGGTTCTAAAGGAATGCATATCCTTGGACTTCTTCATAATGCTAAGGTTAACTCACTTATCCATAATGGTCTTTGGAATATCCCTACAAATCTGATGGCTGCTTTTCCTTGGTGTTCTAATCTGATTCTTAATAACCCTATTCTAGATGGTGATGATTCCATTAGCTGGTTTAACTTACATCCCCCAACCAATAATGATTTCAAGGAAGCTATTTTTGAATCTCATCTTACTATATGTTGGAGTAAAGAAATATGGTTTAAAGGTTATGCGATTAATTATGCTCTTTATTGTTGGATGGCATTTAAGGGAGGTCTTAAAACTTCTGATACTCTAGCTAAGAGGGGTATAGGCACCACCATAATATGCTGCTTATGCCATTGTCAACCTGAATCCCATGTACATCTTTTCTTTGAATGCCCTTATTCCATGAAGTTGATAAGAGCACTCATACCAAATGGTAAATTCCTATTACTACAGTCTTCTTTACAACAGGTTCTAAGTTCTGTGGAAGATACGTTGCATAAAGTGTTAATACAGCTTCACCACTTGATTACTGTGGTCTTAGTCTACTCTCTTTGGAGAGAAAGAAACAATCGAATTTTCTCATCCAATGCTTCAAGTATTACCTCTCTCATTCCTATGGTTCATGCAAGGGTTGCAGCGAAAATACAAAGTTGGAAACTGAAAAGCACTTGGCCCCTACATGTTGGAAGCCTTGAAATGGAGAATTTTAAACCACCATAACTTGCTGCTCTTTCTTTTCTTCTTCCCTGATGGACAATGATGATCTATCTGGCTGTTTGCTCGCATGGATGTGGTTCCTGTTTTTTGGATGGCCTTCACGGAAACCTGGGTAGTCTCCCTTTTGTTTAATAAATTAATTATATACTATCCACTGGATGGCCGAGAAGGCAACCACAGGAATCATGATATTACAATCGGTTAGCCTCCTGTTGCCAGTTTTGACTTGCTGGAAATTCCATTTTTTTTTTGTGTATCTGAGTCCATCTTCTCTCCTCTATCTTCTCTCAATTTCTCCTAATTCTCTAATAGATCGTGATTTGCAGTTGTACTTGTTTTTGTTTTTGGTTTATATTGGTTCAGGTTGAGGATTATGTCTCAACCTGAAGGGTGTCTCTTTGTTATGTTGTCTCTGTCTTTTTTTGTTCTTAGTCTTTCGTAACTACTTACTTTTGGAATATATTGGGCTCTGCCCTCAAATTTTTTCCAAAAAAAAAAGACACTTGTCCCCAAAATCCCTTCAATTTTTTTTTGGTGACGAGGTGTCCACTCCTCATCCTACCCACTATGTAACGTGTGACTTCGAACATGACTAATCTCCAGGCGTGCTTGGCAACCCCGAGCCCACAGGTACCAACACCCCGCTTATTTTCACCCCTCAGGGTAGAACACCCCACTCTAAAGGGGAATCAGTGGAGTACCCAGGCTTCATGCTAAAAGCATGGGTCCCTTCTATTTCCAATAGCTCCATATATATATATCGCGCATGGTCAGACCTTCTTCCTTATTCTTCTTCCTCTTTCTCTCCCCACTAGCGTTTAGTAGCAGGATTGATTTGCTTTTTTCTGTTTCAACTATTATTTTTATTGTTATATGAAGCTTCTCTCTTTCCCTTCCTTCTATATCGGAGGCAAAAGGGAGAGAAGAATTCCAAATTGGCTAAAGGACATAACATAAGTAATTACTCGGAAGAGGGAGACAAAATCTGACCATAATTTTATAGAGACTAAACAGACAGAGACAAGATATGATAACAACAGAGAAGAAAAGACTACAAGTATACTAATTCAGAGCATAAAATAAATACAAATATTACAAAGTACAAATACACATGTCCAGAATAGCATTAGAACAAAGATCAGCTAGAATGATACAATAGCAATAAAAATCCCAAAGTAACATAAGGAAGAGAGAACAACATAGATAGTTCAGGCAAAACCCTGAGCTTATCCATAGAATTTAGATTAGAACTCAAGAAGCAAGAAATAACTAACAAAATAAGTTTTACGTTCAAATATACAGAATGGATGAAACATGAGAACTATCAAGAAACCAAGAAGATCAAGGACTCTTTAACCAACTAATATTCCGGAGGCAGAGTAAGAAAATAGTGAATAAACGATCCAATGTAGAAAGTAGTTACTCATGTAGAGAAAGCTTAGATCTAGGTTAGACAAATAGTATAAATAGAGGATGAAAGACAAACAAAGAATGTAATCAATCTTTCAGAAAGAACTTATCTTCTTCGGCCTCTTTCTTCTTCTCCTTCCTCTTCTCCTTCTTGCCTCTTTTCTCATTTCCCTCGCCAAAATCGCCGTTCATCTCCGATCGAAGAACCCTATTCCTCCTCACTCGATCCCTCTTCCCTTCTCGGAGCGTCGGCCATCGAAATGTTGAGAGAAACAAACTAAAAGGTTAAGGCAAGCTGAATCTAGAAATCATCTCACCCCGAGCACCGTGTTTTGAATCAAGAATTAAATCACCGGGTTCTAAGATCAAGGCAAGAGATCGAACCGCTCAATCGAAACACGCGATCCAAGGGCGAAGAAACCAATCCGACGATTCAAGGCTCAGCTCAAAAGAAACACAATCCAAGTGCTAGATCCAACGGCCAAGAGAAAAAGGCGCAATCCAACGGTTTAGAAGGCACCCGATAATCTCCCCTGATTATCAATTAACTCAGTCGGGTTCAGACCACTCAGAGTGAGTCAACTCACTGAACCAAACTCAACTCTCACCCAGACCACTATCATTGGTGCTCTTGTTGATTACCACAACCAAGATGGCGAAGGCACAACATAAGCAAATACTAGATGAATGTGTGGGACTAAATAAAGCGATGAACAAATGTCCTCAATTACTATCATATTGAATGAAGTTTCAAGAAGGTTATCGGCTATAGAAGCCAAATTGGAAACAAATTCTCAAGAACAGCAACAATCCCAGGTGTGTAATTCTTCTTATACCGAATTTCCTTCCCAAATAGATCACACACACAACAAAATACTAGACCTGTTAAGGTAGATATGCCAAGATTTAATGGAGAAAATCCAAGAGGATGGCTGTTCAAAGCAGATCAGTTTTTTCAGTACTATAGTTTATCAGAGGACCAAAAATTCATAATAGCCTCAGTATACATGGATGGACCTGCCTTGAGCTGGTATCAATGGATGCATGTAAACAAATAATTGCATTCATGGACACAGTTCAAAGAACAAGTCATTCAAAGATTTGGACCCTCTCTACTGAGGGACTTGAGAGGAGAATTAGCTAAGTTACAAAAAATCACAATTCAAGAATTCTAATCAATTTGAGGAGTTAGCAACCAAATTTCGGTATTCCACCACAATTTCTACAAAGTTATTTTAAATCGGGCTTAGACAAGATATTAAGAGGGAAGTAAGAGCCTTTACAATTCTCTTCAACAAGCCTTTCGTTAGCTAATGGAAGATAAGTTAGCGAGATGAGGTATTTATGGCAAGAATATCAAGATTCAATTAAGTACCCATAAAATATCACATAATATCAACAACCTCCTACACCAACAATGCCAATTCACAACAACAATACTAAACAACTATTACAAAGACTCACACCAACACATTAGAAGAAAGAAGAAAAAAGGACTATGTTTTAACGATGAGAAATTCCATAGGATATTTGTAAATCAAAGTTATTTGCCCTCATGGTGATCAATGAGGAGCAGGATGACAACCTGCCGGAAAATTAAGAAGAAACAATACAAGAAGATATTCCGAAATTAGTTTCAATGCCTTCTGGTCAAATCCTAGAACCCTAAGACTACAAGGGATAATTAGAAATAAAAAGTGTAAATCTTGATTGATAGTGGTTCAACCCACAACTTTATCCAGTCCAAATTAGCCAAGTTTATAGACCATACAGTAACACCTACATCCGTTTTCAAAGTATTAGTAGGAAATAGGGAAACTTTAAAGTGTTCAGGAATATGCTCTAATATTTCTATCCAACTACAAGGATACACTTTCATCACTGATTGCTATTTGCTGCCAATGCAAGGAGCAGATGTAGTATTAGGTGTTCAATGGCTAGAATAATAATTAGGAGAATGTACAACTAATTACAAAAAGCTCATGATGAAATTTAAGTATAAGGACACCTTGGTACAACTACAATGAGATACAACATCCAAGGTTCAAGGCATTACATTGCACCAGTTCACCAAATTATAGAATAAACATGAAATAGCTTCATACAGAAAATAAGTCTAAAGTTCTAAACTTGACAAGTGAGTTCCAAAGCCACGAAAATATTCAAGCAATATTACCAATACCAAGATATATTTCAAGCTCCAGACTTACCTCCCCAAAGAAGTACCACCATATTAATTTAGCCCCGGAACTCAACCAATCAAGGTAAAAGTTACAGATACCCACATTTCGAAATAAATTGAGAAACTTATAAAGGAAATCTTTGGATAGTGGAATAATCGAGAAAGTATCGGTCATTTCTCTTCTCCGGACTTTTAATCGGAAAAGGATGGAACTTGGAGATTCTGTGGATTAGAGCTCTAAATAAAATAACAATCCACGATTCTAATTCCCACCCCAGAAGAGCTTATGGATGAATTGTATGAAGCCACAATGTTTTCAAAATTGGACTTAAGGTCAGGATATCACCAAGTCAGAATGGCTGAAGAAGACATCTACAAAACATTTTTTAGAACTCATAAGGGACACTATGAGTTTATGGCAATTCCATTTGGACTAACAAATACACCATCAACATTCCAAGCTTTAATGAATGCAGTGCTTAAACCCTTTTTAAGAAAATTTGTCTTAGTATTTTTTGATGATATACTTATATAGTAAGACCTTGGAGTTACATCAAACTCATCTCCAAGAGGTATTGGAACAACTCAAGCAGCATTCATTGTTTATCAAGCCATCTAAATGCTTATTTATACAAGACAAAATTGAGTATTTAGAACACATTTTATCTGCACAAGGTATAGCAGTGGATCTCAAAAAGATTCAAGCAGTACAAGCATGGCTTTTACCCAATTCAGTCAAACAGTTAAGAGGTTTTTTAGGTTTAACTGGCTATTACATAAAGTTTGTTAAAACTATGCGAATTGCCTCCCCATTTTGGTGGACGGAAGAATCAAAAGCGACATTCACACCGAACAGTATGGTATCTCCTTACCGGTTTTAGCATTTCCAAATTTTTCTATACCTTTTATTCTGGGAACAGATGCCTCAGGTACAGCAATAGGATAGTTCAAAACAATCATCCTCTTGCTTATTTCAGCAAGAAATTATCTCCCACATTACAAAAAATATCAACATATGCTAGAGAACTTTATGCTATAACAGAAGTAGTAGGAAGATGAAGGCAATATCTGTTAGGCAATAAATTCACTATAAGAACATATCAAAAGAGCATAAGGGAGTTAATGCAACAGACAATTCAGACTCCAGAACAACAAATGTTTCTTATTAAACTCCTGGGCTTTGATTATACTATTGAATATAAACCAGGGATCACCAATAAGACATCTGATGCCATATCCGGAAAAGTATACAATATGAAAGTAATACAAGAAGGCTCAACACACACACTTTATATGCTTATACTCGGTTCACCCTTGCTACAATAGATTAAAGAAGAAACACAATCTTGAACTACGTTGCATAAGCAAGTCTAGAATTATTTCCCAATTACAGATGTACTAATGGACTGCTATATTATAAAAATAGAATAGTCATACAAAAAACTAATAAGAAATATGCTTATAAAGAAAATTGCATTCAACACCGGTGGAGGTCATTAATTAAGAGGACATGGGGCATTACTCAATAATTGGAAAAGATGAAACAAGATATAAAACACTTCATAGCCACATGTCAGGTGTGTCAGTCAAATATGATACTCCTGAGGTTATTACAACCTTACCTATTCCAATGACCATTTGGGAGGAAGTATCAATGGATTTTCATAGATCTACCCAAATCCCACAAAGCTGTTACTAGTAGTAGTAGATAGACTTTCAAAGTATGCTCATTTCTCTGCCCTTCCAACTTATTTTTCTGACTACCTATAGCTCAAACTTTCATTTGAGTTAAAGCGCATGGAATTTCACAAGCAATAGTTTAGAAGAGATCTTTATGAGTAATTTTTTGGGAAGAACTATTCAAATTAAGTGAAACAACATTAAGCCATATCAGTGCTTATCATCCTCAATCTGATGGCCAAACAGAGGTAATAAACAAAACACTAGAATAATACCTAAGAAGTTTTGTATTGGAGACACCCAGAAATTGGTTACAATTCCTCCCATGGGCAGAGTTTTCCTATAATACATCCATTAACACTTCCACAAAATGACTCCTTCCAAATAATATATATGGACTACCACAAGTTATACCTATAATGGCAATAAATCCAATATAGAAGTAGAAACTTTACTACAACAAAGGGACATATTACGATCGAAGAAAAACTTACAAGAAGCTCAATAGAATGCAACAAATAGCACAGAAGGGAGCTTCAGTTCAATATAAATGATCTAGTGTTAGTGAAATTACAATCATACAGACAGATCTCAGTATCAAAGAAACCCTATATAAAGCTGCAAAGACAGTATTATGGTCCTTTTAAAGTTCTACATAAAGTAGGGACTATGGCTTACAAAGTAGACCTTCCAGAAATAGCAAGGATTCACTGATGTCTTCCATGTCTCTAGACTTGGGCAATTCACAGATTCAAAATTCACTTTTGCACTCAATTCTTAGAAGGGCATCCCACAGTGGACCATCAAAATTTTAGATCGAGGATAATAATACAGGAGGCGAGACCAATCAGTCTTAAGACAATGGGAGGGTAGGGGGGAGTAATGATATGACTCCATATCCTCAAATGAAGGCAAAAGAGAGAAACCAAATTAGCTAAAGGACTTCTAACATAAGTAATTACTGGGGCGGTAAGGAGGACAAATCAACCATAATTATACAGAGACTAAACAGACAGAGACAAGATATGATAACAACAGAAAAAAAGACTACAAGTCTACTAATTTAGAGCATAAAATAAATACAAAGATTACATAGTACAAATACACATGTCCAGAATAGCATTAGAACAAAGATCAGTTAGAATGATACAATACATAAAATCCCAAAGTAACATCACGAAGGACAAGACTGAATATATAGTTCGGAAAACCTAGCTTATCCATATTAGATCGAACTCAAGAAGCAAAAAATAACTAACAAAATAACAGTTTTCTATTCAAATATAACAGAATGGATGAAACAGCAGAACCTATCAAGAAATCAAGAAGATTGAGGACTAACAACTTTAACTAACTAATATTCCAGAGAGACAGGAGTAAAAAAATAGTGAATAAACGACCCAATGTAACAGAAAGTAGTTACTCATGTAGATAAAGCTTAGATCTAGGTTAGAAAAATAATATAAATAGAGGATGAAAGACAAAAGAATGTAATCAATCTTTAGAAAAAACTTATCTTCTTCGGCCTCTTTCTTCTTCTCCTTCCTCTTCTCCTTCTTCCAACCTTTTCTCGATTTCCCATAAACGTTCATCTCCGTCGAAGAACCCGGGTTTCCTCCCTCGATCCCTCTTCCCTTCTGAGCGTCGATGCTCAATGTCGAGAAACAAACTAAAAGCGGTTAAGACTCTAGAAGCATCATCTCGCACATGCCCGATGTTTTGAATCAAGGGCTAGATTAAATCACCGTTCTAAGATCAAGGCAAGAGATCGAAGCTCAATCAAACAGATCCAAGGGCGAAAAAAGGAAACCAATCAACGATTCAAGCTCGAAAACACAATCAAGTGCTAGATCCAACGGCCAAGAAAAGGCGCAATCCAACGGTTCGAGGCAGATAATCTCCCGATTATCAATTAACTTCCGTCGGGTTGGACCACTGGGTGAGTCAACTCACTAAAACTCAACTCTCACCCAAAACCAGACCATCGGGTGCTTGGCAACCCCAGCTGGTACCAACACCCCGCTTATTTTCACCCCTCAGGGTAGAACACCCCACTCTGAAGAGGAATTGAGCGGGAGAGTGTTCTTCGCCTCACCTCCGAAAGGGCGGTCCTTCGATTTCACCAATAGCTCCATATATATCACGTCGCATGGCTGCCAGCCTTCTTCCTTATTCTTCTTCCTCTTTCTCTCCCCACCGGCGTTTAGTAGCAGGATTGATTTGCTTTTTTCTGTCTCAACTATTATTTTTATTGTTATATGAAGCTTCTCTCTTTCCCTTCCTTCTATATCGGTTTTGTTCTCTATTGGGATTTAAAAGGGAGAATTAATAGGGTTTTAAATGGGTACAGAGATGAAAATTGAGAGGAAATCTTCAATAGAAAAGAACCCCGAACTCTATCTTTGGGTCAGATACAGTGCGCGAGGGTATAGTTTTATGGGGTTAACTTCTTTTTCTTAATAATTCTCTTCTCCTGCTTTTTATCAATTAATTACTTCTATATGCATGCTTTATATGTGCTCAGCAACAAAACAATGGAGGAGGCTTTAAGTATTTTCACTGAGGTGAGTTTGTAGCTTTTCTTTTCATGCTTGAAAGTTATTCTTCTTGTAATCTCAATCAAGAGAGCTTTTGTAGCTTTTAAGTTGAGATGCTGGGATCAGTAGTTAATTGATCCCTTTTCAAGTTTGGTTACGGATCAGTTGTTTGTCTGAAACTAATAATTAATCCCTCTGAAAAAGTTGCTAATTAAAGAAACTCAAAAAGTAAGGGCTATTTGGGATCACTTTTATTTTTATTTTTATTTTATATTTTTTTGTTTATATTTTGATTTGAAAAAATTATATATTTGATGATCATAATTATTTTTAAAAATATTTAAAATATATAAAAGTTATTTTTAAGTATTTTAAAAAATAATGTGATTTATTTTTATGTTTATTTTATTTGAAATAAAATACATTTTGTGGCGATAATTATTTTAAATAATGTAATTTGTTTTCTAACATAAAAAATAAAAATATTTAAAATATATATTATAAACATGTTTTTTTAAAATAACATAAAATTAAAAATTAAAAAACACAACAAATTTGATCCCAAATAGACCTTAAACAAACATGTTTCTAAATATATATATATATATATATATATATATATATATATATATATATATATATATATATATATATATATATATATATATAAAATAAAATAAAATTAATCCCAAACCCTCTTTAATAATTTCGAAAATTCGATTTTCATATATGCTACTGATGAGTAATGGGAAATGGATGGTTACCTTTATCCTTATTTGTTGTCTTATATGACACATCAATTGAAGAAAATTTGGATATGATATCTTGACTAAAATTCAATTATAGTGATTTTTTAGTTCATAAATTTATTTTGAGATAAGTGAAACATAAAAATTGATTTTGTATTTATTTATTTTATTTTAAAATAAATCTGATGTATGTATTTATTTATTTTATTTTATTTCATTTTAGAATAGACTATTTCCTCAAAAATTTTTCTCAAATATTTAATTATTTATTAAACGTTAGACCAATGTTTTTTTTTTACAAAAAGCTTAGGTATCTCAGAACAAATCTAAAGAGCCTGTTTCATAATTTTCTTCAAATTATTATCTTTTTTTTTTTTTTTGGAAAGTTTAGCCTTAATAATAATTAAATTAAAAAATTGAGGACTTTTATATACATAGTCATCCTATTCATTTATATTTACAAATCAACCACCTTCAATCTTAAGTATTCAAAAAGACAATCAAATGTTATAATTCATAATGAAAGTTCAACCTATATTTTTCATTTTTGTAAAATTTTCAATGATTTGATTGTGACACATGCAAATACATAGGCCTAACAATTCAAAAAAATTGAGAGGATGGTTTAATTGTAAATACATATATTTTGGGTGATTGATTTATTAAAATTCCTACAAATTAATAATTAGTATGCTCTTTCAAATTGATTATTTATTATTATTATTATTATTATTATTTTAGAAACTACTCTCTATTAATTTCTCTACAAGTCAAGCCCAAATATTTATCCGTTTACTTAATATTCTTCAAGGATGCCAACCACATCGATTGTTTGCCTCAATTAATGCTTAATTGATTGCAATTGCATCAAAGTCAGTAGACTAGCAAAATTAAGAAGAAAAAGATAACAAAGCAAAATATTTAGTATTTCAATATTTAACTTTGATTGCAAGCACAAGAGTTACTATTTTTTTATTAGTAATTAATTGATTCTATTAAGATACTATGTGTTAACTTTAATGAGTTCAAATTTTAAGTTATTTTAATGTTTAAATTGCATGATTTATCATTCTAAGGTACAATACAACTCTGAAAAATTATGATAAAAGTATTTATTGAACATTATTTAAAATTAGAATTAATTTCTTCAAATTTAGTGTAGTTAAAATAGTTGAATGTATTGTTTAAAATCTAAGATCATTATTTTTATCATTTGATAATAAAAACATTAATTATGTATTTGTTAGATGGATTAAACTTCAAACTTTATTTATTAATGGCATTAGACAATGAAATATGGAATAGTTAATTATTGTCAAATTTTATAAAAATTTATGAACATATTTATTATTAGCGATAAAAAAATTATTTATTTGAATTATTTATATCTTATATGTAATTATTTAGACTACTAAAACTAAAAAAAATTAAATAAATTTATAAAAGATTTTGAAACTATGATCAAATGAATTTAATATCAACACTAGTTGGAAAACAAAATAGACAAGTGAATTTGAACAACACATATAATATTCAGCCTGACTTGATTGATTTATTACCCTGCCATTAGGTAAAGGTAATTCAACATAAGAAGTCATTTAGCTCCATGTAAAATTTTGAGTAAAACAATATATTAAGTGCACAATGCATAACTATATTTTATTGGTTTGAGTTGATGTTTATTATCATGTAATCATTAATACTTACCTAGTTATTACAATCTTGGAAGACTTACATACATAGCACATAATTTTTATGCATTTACATGCATAACAGCTAATGTTTGATATAGTACATTTTTTATGCACAAAAAGGTGCATTCCATTTTAAAAAGTTAATGATAGTGTTATTTTTGAAATAATATTAAATATTTGGATGTTATTATGTTTATGTATTAGATATGTAACTATATAAGAATTGTGTGCTATGTATATAAGTGCTCACATAGATTTTTTTTTTTGAGGTCATATTTCACAATAGCCAACAATAACACTTAGTTTATGGAGAAAACCTAATGTCCACTTATTGGTAATTGGAGATTTGTGTATGAAATCTCACAATAGATGCAATAATTTGTCTACATTTAACTTTCGACCAAAGGCATGGTACATCTAAATATGTTGAGAACTTGGTTCAAGCTAAGTTGGCCAGTTCAGAGTTTTAGTCTATTGTAGGGGCAAAACTAGCCTCTCTTCTAAGAAATGACATATTTGTATGTTAGGATAGAAATAAGTAGAAAACTAGCCTCTTTTTTCACACACCACCTCTTATAATTATATGTGGGTACAACTCTGCTTAGTTTATTAAAAATAATAAATATGATGAATATCATGAAGGAAAAAACTCTTGTTTTTTTTAATTCTTTTCTTTTAGGGGCTATTTGGTTGTTTGAAAAAGAAATACATTGTAGATGAAATATAGTGTATTGTAAATACTTTATAGTTGTTTTGATGAAAATCCTATAAATGCAGTAAAATATTTTTTTTATGTGGGTAAAGTGTATGTAATGTAATGTATTTTTATTGGTAGTAATGGTAGGCGGTAGTGGGTGACAAGCTGGTCAATAGTGGTATCAACGGCTGGATAATAGTAATTGTTTATGTCTAGTAGTGGTTGGTGGTTGGTATTTGCGATGGCGGTGGTAAAACAATGTAGTTGGTGGTTGGCAATAGTGATTGTCGATAATAGTGGCTGGTAATGGTGGTCAACTGTGGCTGTGGTTGGCGATGTTGTTCGATGGCGGCAGTGGCCAAAGATGGTGGTCGCAGGAAGCAGTGGCGCTCAACGATGACTATTCTTGAGGTGATGGTTGATGGTGGGTGGCGGTGTGTGTAGGCGGTAGTTGGCAGTCCGTGACGGTAGGTTGTGTCTAGTGGACAACAATAATGGTGGTGATGATTAGCAGTAGTGACAATAACATGCGGCTAGTGGCAATGGGTGGTGGTCGGAGGCCAGAATTTTTAAAATCCCTGCATTCCAATTACAATACACTCACTTTGCAATGAACCAAGCTATCCCTTAACTAAATGGCTAATCTTTCAGATTCTCATCAGTTACATCCCTTTCAAGTTTCAAGTTGGACAATACAATGAAAATTTTGTTAGAAATTGGCATCGGAACAGAAGATGATCGACCTATTTACATCTTTTAGAAGAGAATGGATTATATTTTTAGGAAGATGAGATCCAATACCAAAGGTCATTGCCTCTGTGATAATGCTAGTCATGATTATTTGCAATAACAATTATGTATTAAACTAAATTCGCCATTATTGATCATGCCTTGAAAGATATTTTAAAGGCTCATTATAAAAAAGGCAAATCAAATTATGAATATCTATTTAGAGACACGAAATGATTTCCAGATTCTTCTGACATTGTATATATTCAAATGTAGTCCTTTTGTTAGCGGTCATGGCCTTCATGCTCCTTGTAGGTGGTCATGAGGATCGAATTTGGCGGGTTGGGTTGGTGTCTTAGACGCGCATGGCTGACATGGCGGCAGCCTCCGCAGCCTGTGCTGAGCTCACATGAAGACATGGCGAATGAGCGCCTGGGCGTCGCCTATTTCGGCGGTTCGGCTTTTGGTTGGTGGTTTTGACCTTTATGCCCCTATAGGGGGTCTAGAAAAACCCTCCTAGGGCTAAGGGAGATGACACACACCTCATAGGCTCCGGTGTTCCTCTTCTTCTTAGGAGAAGGTCGTTGAGGCCGATCAAGGCTGCCGGTACATACGCCGTGCTTTTCCCTCGAAGAGGCGTCGCCTCTCGGACCGGCCGTTTGGAGCGATCAAAGCCCGATACACGTCGTGGTTCCGTTTTCCCCGGCGTCAACTCGGACCAATCGTTTGGGCGATCAAGGCCCCGATACATCGTCGTGCTCGTTTTCACTCGAAAGAGGCGTCAACCGGCCTCGTCGGACCGACCAGGTTTGGAGGCGATCAAAGCCCGCGGTACGTACGTCCTGGCTCCAGTTTTCCCTCGAAAGAGGCATCAACCGTCCTCGTCAGACCGACCAGTTTGGTCAGCGATGATAACCGGGATGGCGATTAATGATGCGTCGATGGTGGTGGCCGGCGAGATGGCCGATAATGGCGGCGCAAATAATGTCGATATAATATGGCGTGGGTAGCGCAGTGGTAGTTGGCGTCAGCGGTGTTAGCCGGCGCGCGATAGTAGGATGTGTGAATAACGCCGGTAGTCCAGCGTGATAATCGATAATTGCGGCGAGCGGCGGCGGCCGATGGTAACCGGCAATGGCAGCGTGGTAGTCGGTGGCGACAGTATGAGTGATCATGATATGTCGCGATGAATAGTAGTTCCTACTTCTTCTGGGAATTTCTTGAAACAATGGATGGTTCATGATTGTCACGTGATGGTGGAAGCATTAATTAGGAGTCATTCGAGCAACTCGAAAGTCGATAGATAATTTCAAAGTATCATTCTCCATGGTGTTACTTGATGTCGTTAACACATGTGAGGGGTAGAATTGAATCCAGTACCCATCAGGTTGTTTGTCAAAGTGTTTACTGACATTAACACACGGAAGAGGTCGAATTGAATCGCTAAGAATTTTTTGACCCATCCGAGATTATTTGTCGAGTGTTTTCGATGATGTTAACTGTATGGAAGAGGTCGAATTGGATCGGCGAGGATTTTGACTATCAGGAGGTTGTTGTCGAGTGTTATCCGATGGCGTTAACTATATGGAAGATCGAATGAATCCGCGAAATTTTAACATATCCAAGGTTGTTTGTCAAAGTGTTACTCGATGATATTAATCAGTATGGAAGAGGTGTGAGGAGGACCTTTTGACTATCCAGGCATTAGCAAAGTGTTATTTGACTTACCTGTGGGTAGGTCGGTGTTTTGACCTATCAGGGTTGTTTTGTCGAGTCTCGCTCGATGCACACTATGGAAGAGGTCGGGAAATCCACCAAGAACCTTTTGACCTATCTTAGGTATTAGCCAAAGTGTTATTTGACTTCTTACTTGTATGGAAGAGGTGGTTGGATGTTCCTGGACCTTTTGACTATAGGTATCGACCAAAGTATTATGACTTCTTGTATGGATGAGGTCCGATCAAGTCCACTTGGGATTGATCATACCCCAATTGAGATACAACATGAGTTGTGTATTTCTCAAGTGGGAGAATTAAATGAAGAAGAAATAAGCTTGTAAGAAAAGTCATAAACTCATTACTTTGATAATGTGGTGATATTTTCATAAGATAACTTAACAAAAGTGACGAGATATATTTTTAGAGAGAGTTAACAAAAGACAAGAGGTGGAGAGGAAAAGACAAACGAAGTAAATTAAAGGTTGTAATATTTATGCACCAAGGATTACATATAACACTTTTCAGAGACCCTCTATGTTCCAAGTTTTAGGGAAGATTTTTTCCTTTGGATCTTTGGTCTTAGCAGGTTGGTCATCGATAATGAAGTGGGAGCAAGTCTTTTACAGTGCCCTGAGGTACTTCTTTATCTTGAAGATTAAAATTTCGATGTTGAAGGTCATAGAAGGCGTGGTTGAGCTTGTTTGAGATAACATGATTGTCTATTTGTTGATTTTCCTCCAACCCCGATGGGAGTTTGAAATTTCATCTTAAGATGAGAATGCAAAGATGGGATTGATTGGAGGGGTCTTCCAAAGATAGCGTTGTATGCTAAATTTGACTTGACCACTATGAATTGAACTGAGTGAGTGACTTGTTGAGGAAGTTCTTCGAGAACAACGAGAAGAGTGATTATCCCCTCCACTCGTACAAGGCGATTATCAAACCCATATAACGGTCTTGCAGCGGGTTAAAGTTTTTCCTTAGCAGCCCATGCTAAGAAAGGTGGAGTAAAATAAAATATCAACGAAACTCATTATCAATCAAAATTCTCTTAACATAACATAGTCCGACTGATGAGAGGATCTTGATGCGAAACTTGGACTCCTTCCAAGTCGAGTCATTAAAAGTGATGGGATGATTAATACAAGATTTTTTAACTCCGCTCTTCAAAGGTGGATGAAGACTTGATTAGATAGTAGTAGCCCACTTGCAATCGTTTCAATTTCTCCAACTATTTGGCATATTGTGTTATTTATTTACGTGATGATTGTGTCCCAATTGGAGCTATATTTGCTTGAGTTGGTTGGTTTTGCACAAATTTATGTAGATATCCCTATTGAATGAGCCTCTCAATCTCTTCTTTAAGTTGTTTAGACGCCCATGTAGTATGTCCACGACTTCGATGGAAGTGACAATATTGCTCCTGATTTCTCGAATTTGGTTTCAGTGGATGTGGCCACTTGATCGTCTCGGCCACTTGATGGTCTCTTCATCTCGAATGGCCAACAAGACGTTAACATGAGATGTGTTTAGTGGTGTGTATTCCAGTCGTGGTTCGCGTCATTGATGTGGGGGCCATGAAGGTAGATCATGACTTCCTTGTTACTTCTTCTGATGGAAGCGGAGGGACTTTAGTGTCAAGGATATTAGCATTTTGACCTCCCACGGCTAACGATCGATCTTGGGGGAGATGTGTTTGCATGGTAGTGGTCGTGTTCTAAAAGTCGGATCATCTCATTTTGAGACTCTTCCATTCGCTCTGATCTTCTAAAAGCTGCAAGCAGATCACTATCGAGGAAGTGAGGCAGAAGCTTGGCGTCCTTAGTTTAAGGATTGGTTTCGAGAGTGAAGGGAGTTGGAGTAGGAGGCTCCATTATTTGAGTATGTGTATTGGCCATGATCATGTTCATGGAAATTGTGATTGAGGATTTTCTTCCATGAATGTATCTGCGTGCTAGAAAATGTTGTGGTAGATTAAACATTTTAGCTTTATTCGAGTTGATTACACAGATGTTTGAAGAATTAATAAGAAAACTCTAGAATTTTGAAAAATCTGAAAAGAGAAAAATCAGGGGCTAGAGAAAATCTTCTTATGTATCTTTGAGTACAAAATCTTCTCCGGGATTCGGATGTATATGAGAAGAGCGACAATGGGAATCCATCGAGCAACAACATATATAACCACGTTCTGCATTCTTGATGATAGTGACAGTCAGCGTGATGACGATGGCGAATGATTGATAAGTGTCAGCGGCGGTGTGGCCGTCGGTATCAGCGATGATATGGCGATGGCCGGTGAAAGCGAGCGGCGATGGTGGTCGGTGATGGCGAGATTGGCAACGGTAGGATGGGTGGCGGCGACAGTGGTTAAACCAACGGGGTGGTTAGCGGCCGTCAGTGGTGGCGATTGTGCTTGGAGGATTTTCAAGCTTTGAGCTCTCTCCTCTCTCTTGTTCCATCAAGTGAAAGAAGCTATTTAGAGGTGGTGTTTATAAATACATGCAAAACCACTCCATCTGGACCTCAAATGATTCTTTGATCATTTGATGTATTTTAAGTATTTGAATGCTCAAATGAAGTCAATTATAAGATCTTGGGCTGGTTAGATCCGGCTCTTGACTTCGATTTGACACTCCATGTTTAAGAGCTATTTAGGATTTAATTGATATCCCAAAATTTCCATATTTTAAGTGTTTGATCTCAGGAACTTAGGATTAACTTGCTTTTGACATCAAGATTAGTCCAAGTGTATTTTAAGTGTCATATCACTTTTTTTAAGAAAATCGATATAAACTTATAAATATCTAATTGTTTAATAATTATCCGAATTTTTTAATATCTTGTTAATTTAAAACTTTTAATTACAGTCATTATTATTTATAATCTTAATTAGATGTTTATTCATGGTTAGGGTTTGCAGGTGATCCATATCAACTATAGATGGACGATAGGGATTTATCGATCGCAGCATCGGCAACCATAAGAGCTTTCGTTTGAAGAATTCTGTGACATTGTGTCTACACCTTTCTAGTGAAGATTGATTTGAAGGTTTTAGGCATTTAATGATCGATAAAAATAAGTTCATTAAATAAAATTTGCAAATATATAGCTATTTGAAGGTTTTAGTGAAGATTGCTTTATTTAGAAGTCAAGTTCAAAATATTTGTTTCTATTTGACTTTATTTGAAAATAAATCAAATGCGAAATTTTGAACAAATAGATCACACATCCTTCTCCGTCATAATTTTTTACTCATCAGCTAGCTATTTTTTTAGAAGTATTTTTAAATAAGTATCGTATTAAACATAATTAACTATTTAAGTACATTTAAAAAAAAAATAAAGTAGTACAAATACCCGCTTAATGACTCTCCGCTTTGTTTTCTTTAAAAAAAACTGCATTTAGCACTAAGTGAGATATTCTACTAAACAAAATTTTCATTAAGTTTGAGCTATATCTTCCATTACACTAGAAGTAATTTAGCTTGTTCATGTATCATTATGTTGATTAACAAGATGTAAGCTTTTCAAGATCTCAGGTTTAGTTTAAGACATTGTGTTGATTTAGGGGAAAGTTTATGCAATGGTGAAATTAAGTGATGAAGTTCTTTTAATAATTAGGTACATACTAAGTGAGATATTTTACTAAAATAAAATTTATGTATAAATAGATCAACGTTACAAGTACAATAGAGATATCAAAAATAAACATACATCCAAAAACTATCACCTACGGTGACGTTTATACGCTATCGCAGTACTACCGGGAGTGTAGTGCATAGCTGGCTGTAATGGATGATCACGCAATTGATGGGAGACTCCATGTGGTCTCTGATCCTAGCCTCTAACATTTGAACCCAGCTCTGGCTGTGATTCTCCTAAAGGCACCCAATCCGGTGAAGGTGCAACTTCTGTATGGCGCTGAGACTGAGAACTCTAAGTTGAAAGTTCGGATCATCAAGTAAGATGGCAGTACTAATGTTCCGATGCGTAGTGAAGTCTACTCATATGGCATATGCTTTACTGCAATGTGCTGGAAGCGATAGTCGCTAATGTGCATGCATAATCTCAAATCACTGCATATCTTCTCATACCTATTTGCACCCATCTATAAGTCCAAGTCACCGGGACTTTCAAAGAAAGGCTGGAAGATATCTTTAATTGCTAAGATATTCTCTGTCTATATTAACCAAACTAGCAGATGTTAAAATCAAATATTTTCAGGGGATAAGAAAATTTGTAGTATCTACTATTAACTTACATATGCTCATTGTGCTCCAGGATAGTATGTCTCGGATCGCTACAACAACAAGAAGCACCTAAACCATGACAGTGGTTTAGTTTATCTATCCTCATCAACCCAATCAGTATTAGCTTTTCCATGACCATCGACTCTTTTAATTGCACAATACAGTGTGCTTACTATATCACGAATTAACCCGATAACAAATAGCTTTGTGAACACGCTTGCAAGCATTCACGTAGCGTTCACTCACAATTTCCATCAGCAGCAGACAGGATACCTTTGGATACAGTCTACCCAAGTCCCGCCGCCATCTTTCACATTCACATCACTAACGCACCTCCACACCATACTATTGCACTTAAACCCGATAACAAATTGTATTTGTTTAAGACATGAGGATTTATATATTGTTGAACTATCTAGACAATAATTAAGTCTTATTAGCAATCATTAGGCCAGTCTTGTTAATTGCCTCATTAATGTTCAAGATACCTCTACAATTTGTATTAAAATAAAGAGATGAGAGGTCCATGGAGACATTGTATCATCAAGACTTCATACATGTCTATCTAGAAAGATGATGTTTGACACTAGAGGATCAAACTCAATATAGTTTATTATATTATATATAATATTGGCAATTATATTTTATAACCCCTAAGAATTTCTTACATGATAATATGATTTGCACATTATGATGTCCAAGGGACTTGGATAAGTTAGTTATTATATCAAGCTTGCATATGTATTGGAAAGACAAATAGAATCAAGAAACATTAATCATATCCATTGAGTCTAGCTATAATGTCTAAGGATTGTGGGTATAAACATTATATTGGGATATTATGGTTTAAATCAGAAATCTATAATCAAGTCAGCTAATCAATGAATATGAATTATTATATGCATTTATGTCATTGAACATGTTTTGGAATTAAGATTAGTAGCTTTTGACATCTCTATCCAAGGCTTCTAAAGCTGATGAGGATTGTTGGAATGGCTTTATTAAAAATCTTAAACCATGAATTGGTCTCTATGGGAATGGTATATTTGAATTGTCAACGATTGCTATGTAGAATGGTATATATGAATTATCAACTAACTCATAAGAATTCAAAATTAGCATTTGAGGAAGCATATTTAAAAATTGCATGCCTAGTTCATTGTTGCCTACAAATTTTATCGAGCTTTAGAATAGTTTGTAGGATATAAAGTTATTGAGATGTTTTGTAAGCTATCACAATATCATGGGTCATTAGTGTGGCAGCTGATGAGTCTTAGTATAGAATTTATTGAGAGGGCATTGAGTTAACATGAAGGAGCACTTCATGTGATCTGAATGGCTTTGAAGATATATGTATATTTCTATGACATATTTCATTTAAAGCAAAATATAAATTTTATCGATCAAAATTAAAAATTACAAAAAGATTGAATGTCTCATTGGTAGATCATAATTTTCTTATGTACCTCCTATAAGAGAATGAAACCAAGTGTAGTTTAATAAAAAGAGTATACTTAGTCTCAAAGAAAAAGGTATAATAAAATTACAATGTATGTAGGTCTATGCAAATTTCATCCTAAGATAATTAGCTTAGTGTGTGTATAGGTCTATTAAAATGTATGTAGGTCTATGCAAATGTATCTGTGTTTAGTAGAATTAATCAATGAGTTAAGAAAAATGAACAATAATAAAATTAGTTTGTTGAGACGTGTAATATTTTAGTACAATATTTTTTTTTATTTCAATCTTAATTTATTAATTTATTAAAGTTCTATGATAAGATTTTTAATTTTGAACTTTAAATTAGCTCTATTTAAAATTTAACATTATTTATATAAATAAATATCTTATTGATTGTAATTGAATTGTTTAATCATACATGAAATTTAAAATGTTTCATCCCAGCTGTCTCTTTCTTTAAAATTTTTCTATCAACTAATATTGAATTCAAAGAATAATACAATTAAAATCAAAGTCACAGCAATAATTAACGGACAAAAAAGATTAAAAAAAAATAACTGCCATCATCTTTTACGTGCACTAAACGTTAACCAAATAATATATCCGTTAATTATACAGATTAGTGCATGATTAAACCTACTTAAAATTACATTATAACTTCATTATATCGGGCCATCGTACGTATATTATTAATAATTAATTATTGAAATTGGTGCCGTTAGTCATCAGAACAAACAAAAACTGCCTCGTCTTTTCTATTGAGTCATCAGCAGAACGAGTCAGAGTTTTCCTCATGGCTGCTCATATTGGAATTCCCGATTCTTCGGTCAAGCCCGTGAATTAATCTGCGCGGCGGCTTTTATTTGTTCTTACGCTCACGTAAGTTTATTCTTTTGTTCTTAATGACCGTTAATTAGCTGATTAAACAACTCGCTTAAACGACCTGCTTGCTGATATAATCATTTGATTAGTTGTTGCAGGAGATAAAAGCAGTGATATTGCTTGAAGTATTCAAATTATAAAATTTTAAAATCATTATCCATGTTATATTTTTAATAATTTTATAGTTAAATATGCTTTCAAAGCAGCTGGGTTTAATGTCTAGCATCAAGATTATGAAGTCATTAAGATAATTAAATATTCAAAAATAATAAATATTTAAGAAAAATTTGTTAAATAAACTTTCATTTCACACCTAAAACGATCTTGAATGTAAAAAAATTCTTAAATTTGAAGAACCCTAAAACTTTGCCAACCAACAAACACTCATGATCATCACTTATGATTGTTGTTGTTACTTTCGTAAACCAACATTGACGCCAATGATATCTATCATATTAGACTATCAATTTTCATCAATCGACTCAGATCCGCGCATGCTCTCAATCAATTGATGATCTCCATTGTCTAATAGATATTCCTGATCATTGACTGATCTTAACATTGGCCATCACTTATTACTTCTTGAGCACTATTAAGAGATGTCTAGATTTAAATCTTGTATTTCAACCTTCCCTAGTTAGGTGGAGTATTTTTTTTAATCTTTATATTATATGATAGCATATTTTTAATGTATCAATTGGCCTGGCTTTATTATTAATTTTAGATTTTATTTATAAAAATTGTTTCACGTCTTATAAGTTTCTTTTATTTGTGCCTACATAAATTTTATATAATTCTAAATTAAAGAATTAAATTTTTGGAGGATTTACATACACAATAATTTTATATATGTATATTTTTTAAGCATGGAAAAGTATTAGATAAATAAATCTCTATTTTTAAATCTTAGATATATAAATACATAAAAATTTTGTAGTATATGCAATTCCTTATTTTAACAAAAAATAAGCACTACAAGGTAAAATACAAATTTGATTAGGTGGCCAAATTAATTCAGAGGAGAAAGCTTAAATAGGTGTAATATAATGTTATTATTAATTAATTTTTAAGATATTTATTTTAAAGAATATTAGACGTATAATAGAAAATTCGAGGATATAAAACAAATTAAAACTCCAAATTACTAAGTCATTGCTATTCACATTTTGTAATATATTGCAGATACGTAGGAGTCCGTGACAGGTTATGTGAGGTTACATAGGAGTTCCTGACTTATGTTTTCCACCAAACTAAATCGGGTCACAAATGCACATCATTCTCCCGTATTACTTTTGGTTTCTGGCAAACACTTCAATTGCCAAATGAGGCCCAATCAAACCGCAGGATTGGATATGATTTTACTGACCAACTAACAAAGTTTACTATTTATAGATTAGATTATTTATTTATTTATTATTTTTATAAAAATTTATGGGAGGTGTCGTCTTTAGAAAATCGATTCGATAGAATAAAAGTTTATATCTTGTTGCAGTCAAGACATATTTGAAGAATTAATAAAGCTATAACTTTTATGTGAAAAAACTCGAAGAGAGAGAAAAATCGAGCAGTAAAATCTTCTATGTATTTGTTTGAGTCAAAGTTTTTATAAGGGATTACAAAATTGTATATGAGAAGGGCCAATAAGAATCAGAATCAAAAGCTATGTGGCGGCGTTTGTATGCGGTTATTGTAATAGTTGGCGATGGTGGTGATCATCAGAGTGATGATGAGTGATGACGATGGTTGGCGGAAGCGATGATTAGCGGCGGTGGCCAGCGGCGGTCAGCGATGATGGCCAAATGGCGGTTAATAAATGCTGATCGATGGCGGTGAGCGGTGGTGGTTGGCGGCAGCGGTGGTTGACAACGGAGAGAATGGAGGCCGAGCGGTGGTCGGCAAGTCTTGGCGGGGATCTTGGAGGATTTTCAAGTGAGCTCTCTCTTTAGTTGGGCTCTCTCATATGAAGAATAAAGGGCTATAGATTAGAAGTCATTTATGCATACATACATCAAAACGACGGCTCAAAATGATTCCTTTGATCATTTGATGTATTTTAAGTATTTGAATGTTCAAATGAAGTCAATTATGAGATCTTGGGCTTGTTAGATTGACTTCGTCAAACGCTTCGATTTAATGCTTATTTAAAGTCGATTGATAATAAGGTTGATCTTGATTATCAGATTGATTTCTCAAGATTCGCTTATTGGTAGAATTTTAGTGTTATATGTTCATTTTTTGGATGACATTATCTGTCAAAAATATATATATGTCAAATCTTGAAAATAAATTCTTCAATGAAATTTGTGGGTCCATTAACCATATTTTGAGAATAGATCTTCATGCAAAGATGATCAATGATGGTGCGGATGTATGCGAATCGCGCAAGATTTGGGATTATGGACACATCTGGCACTTACGGCAGAACGGCCCCTGGCGTGGCGCTGATCTTATGGCGTCGCGGTAGGTGGAGCAAAGCGGCGCCAATGAAAGAGGCGCCATGTGAGCGGCAAGGCGCCTTCTGCCGTGCAAGCGGAGAGCATGGCGGCGCTTGTCGCTCGCCTGCTGTTGCGCCGTCGATCGATGTTTTGTCGGTTTCTTCCGTTTGCCTTTTCTCGTTTCACCTATTTTTCCGTTTTTATTTTTTTTTACCTTTTGCCCCTATGGGTGGTATAAAACCCCAGGGTCAAGAGAAGACACAAATCTCATATGCTCTAGTGTTCCTCTTCTTAGAAGGCCATTTGCTTTCGTCAGGCTCAGTGGTTCATCTGAGGCTCGATTTTCCCTCGAAGAGGCGTATGTCCTCGTCGGTTGGGGAGGCGATCAAGGCTCGTGGTTCATATGGCGAGACTCGGTTTTCCCGAAAGAGGCATGTTGTCATGACCGGGTTGATCAAGGCATGGTTCATCTGACGATGCTCATTCCCTCGAAAAGGCTATCCTCGTCGACCGACCGGGTTGAGGCGATCAAGGCCAGTTCTACTTCTTCTTGTAGGAAATTGGATTTTTTGAAACTTTAATGGATGGTTTAACGGTTGATATAACTTCAAGATGATGGCGGCGTTAATTGAACCATCATTCAAGCGACTCGAAAGTTTGGTAATAATTTGAGCATCATTAGAGAGGAATAACTTCTCTCTTTTTTTTCCTTTTTTTTCATATGTATGCGTATCCTTTTCGTTAGATCGTAAGCGAAAAATTTTATCCCATGCTGTCCGTGAGCGACATAGTCAGGAAAGGATAAGCCCAAGTATTGGGGTGAGTGAGTTGTTTCACAAAATTTTCAGAATTTTGTCATTTCTCTCTCTCTCTTTATTTATTTATTGTGTATTTTCACAGGGTGATGGCCGGAAGAAAACCTATAGCATGACAGCTACAGACGATATACCATCCACTATCATAGTAGATAGTTTAATGGTGTTCCGCAAAAAATTTCACTTCATTAATGAGTTGGTGGTTGTCAAAAAAGTCGTCGAGCGTTCACCTCAGGATACTTTTCTTAGATGATTCTTCATGTGCGATTCCCTTTGGCTCCCGAGTTGATTGAGATCTTTAAAATATGTGGTGTAGCTTTGTCACAATTTTCATTTTGAGCTTTAGTGATCATCGTTGGTTTAACTGTCTTCTTTAGAGAGCGTGGTGTTACTTTGAACATCAAATACTTGTGTCGAATGTGTATATTCACATGTGATGTTCAGAGACGTGTTTCTTATCAGGCTATAAAGAATTGGATAGAATTTTCAGCACGGGATCCATCTAGAAATTGGTCTAATGGATTCTTTTTTTGTGAAAAATGAGTGGGGCCTCCCTGAGAGATGGGGAAGATTGAATGACCTTCCAGATCCATTGTTGATTAAAGACAATAAGATCTTAGCAACTCTTAATATTCCTGATGCAGGAAGCTTACAACATGAGTTACGACACATTGGCAAATATATAATTGAAGATAGAATGTTTAAGGTTGGCCTTTCCATCCAGGCAGGGAAATCTCATGCTCTTCCATTGAAGAGGTCAAGTAAAGGTGATGAAAGGTCTCATCATATTCATAAAATTCTTTCAAGAAGCCCGTTACGAAATCACGGTGGTAGCAATGTTTCTTCTTTAAAGAAAAAGAAGACATGTGCCAAAGTGACTACGTCAAATATCTGCGGAGAAGATGTTCACCCCCAGTTGGCCTCTAAGAGTTTAGCTATTTCAACTCATAATGAGAATTCATTCTCGAAGCACATTCACGAAGAGGTGTTAAAAGCGTATGCCTTTGGCGTGAGCAGATGAATTAGTACGTTGTCTTCTCTTCCTCCTTTTCTTTTTTTCCTTTATTTTTTGTATAATATTTGTGATGGTTTTTTTTAGATAGCTCAAAAATTAGGGCTGATGGCTCATTTGGGTGTCGCTCTAGACGAGTGGATTACTGAATTTGTGAAGGTAAAATATCTGCAATGCAAGTTTGAGCAAAAGATGTTAAGGCCAAAGTGGCGACTGGAGGATCGACTAAGGGTGTAGAATTAGCTAAGAATATATGACTTCTCTTTCTCTCTCAATGTTAGGAGGTGGAGCACTCATGATGAGTGATTGAGGTGAGGCGAGACTGAAAAGACTCAAGGCACTTACGTGAGAAGAAAGCTCTCTGGAGAAGAAAGCATTACAAGATCATCTTTTGAGAAGGAGCTTATAATGTCAGAGGCGGAAGCAAATGAAATCTCCTTGAAGGCGGTGAAGACTTTAAGAACTCCAGCTTATCGTGATACTATCGAAGACCATGTCCAGCTTCGTAATCATATTCTTGATGTTGAAGTGAAGGACTTGGAGCACCAATGTTTAGAGGAGGGCTTCATCAGAGGGTTCTAAAGGAATCCGCTAATACATCATAAAATCAGCTAGTATTGAGAATATATCCAAAGTATCAAGACCCCAGCTTTGGAGATAAAGTGAAGTGAGTTCAAGGGAGCATCTCTTAGTGGTGAGGAGGACGTTGATATCATGTAGTATCACTTAAGGATGCATTTTTTTTATCTATATATTGTTATTATTTTGTATCAAAATTTTGATTCTTTCTTATATCATCATGTTAGTACTGTCAATGAAATTTTTTTTAGGTGATATGCTCTTGTTTTATTTTTACCTATCCCGGGTGATTGGTCGGAATATTATTCGACGATGCTAACTGCGGATGAGGTGGTGGAAGTCCACAGGACCTTTTGGCCTATCTAGATATTAGTTAAAATATATTTGCCATCTTACATATGGAAGAGGCGTGTGATGTCCACTAGGACCTTTTGACCTATCTAGGTATTAGCCAAAGTGTTACTTGACTTTTACGTATGGAAGAGGTCGATCAAGTCCCCATGGGATTGATCATGAGATACAACGTGAGTTCTCTCAAGTGGGGGGATTAAATGAAAGAGATTGTTTATATGCAATAAGCTATAAATTCATTACTCTGATAAGGTCGGTGATATAATCATAAGATGATTTTAATATAGATATGAGTTTGAGAGGAAATGACAAACGAGATACAATACAAGTTTAATTATGCGGTAGAATTACTTAATATTTTGGAGATTCTCGGTGTTCCAAGTTGAGGTAAAGTTTTCTCTAGATCCTTGAGCTTGAATGTTCTTGGCTTATAGCTATAACTACATATGGGCCATCCCAAAGTGAGAGTTTATTGTGTTGAGGGCTTTGCTTTGCGGCTTGAGACTTAGCGGGACCAAGTCAGATATATGGGACAAGGTTTTACTCTTTTTGTTGAAGTGACGAGCTACCCTTTGGTGATAGGAAGGTCAGAAGTAGACCATGTCACGAGTTTGAGGGTAGGTGTTGTCGAGTTTTTCTTCATTACCATCATGATCGAATAATTGAACTCTTGGACTTGGAACCCCGATATCTAGGTATAATAACGTGATGAAACACAAGTTATATGGTGTCTCACCCGATTGATGTGATGTGCGGTAAGCCCAAGAACATTAGAAAGCTCATCAACCCATTGCCCCAACCTTCTCAAGGCGTGTTTTAGTCCTTTGAGTATAGTCTGTTGGTAGCTTGATGCGTTAGTTTGAGGATATGCTTCTGGTAGGTATGCGGTTGAATGTGAAGATCTTTGCAAAGGATGTAAAGACTTTTCCAGAAATTGGGTTTCATTGTCGGTGATGATCTTTGTAGGAAGAGGCGAATCGACATACTTATATTTTCCAAACAAATTGTTTAGCATTTGCCTCATGATTTTAGCGAGTGGTTCGGCTTCCACCCATTTAGAAGTAGTCGGCTAAAATGATAAACTTTCGTTGCCGATGTTATCGAAAAAAGGTCATGATATCAATTCCCAGCAAAAGGCCACGGGCTTTGAAGGGATGAGAGCTCTGTATCGCATGTGAGAGGTTAGAGTGCAACTGATAACTTGCATATTTTTTTGTGAACTCCAAGGCGTCTTGTTTCATCGTATGCCAATAGAACTCTTGCCTTATAATTTTAAGGTCTAGCGCCCTTCCTCCTAAGTGTTCTCCACATATTCCCGAGTGAACCTCTCTTAATGCGTAATAGGCCTCTAATGGTGAGAGACATTTAAGGTATGGCCCAGAAAAAGCTCATTTGTATAGTTCACCTCTGATAATAATAAAGTTTGAAGCTTGTCTTCGAAGATGAGTTGCAGCAGAAGGGTCTTCAGGAAGGGTCCCTTCTTGTAGAAAAGACAGGATGGGGTCCATCCACAAAGGTTCATTCATCTCATTAATTGCTTGTATTACCCATGACCCTTGGATACTAGAAAATATATTTCTTCAACATGCCTTCTCTTAAATAGATCTCCAGTAGCAGATGTAGCAAGCTTAGCGAGAGCGTCAGCTCGAGTATTCTTCTCTCGTATGTGAATGATTTGATGTGTCTTGAAATGGGCAAGAAATGACTTTACTAAGTTGAGGTATTGCAGCTGAGGATTATGAGTATTAAAGTTTCCCTCAACTTGGAGGCGACAAGGCGAGTCGGTGTGGATCACTAAGTCTTGAGCTTCCTGTCGATGGGAGTCTCTCAACCACGATGAGAGCCTCATATTCAACCATATTATTAGTTGCAAGAAATTTTAGGCGAAGTCCATACTCTAAGGTATTTTATTGGTGGGAAATAAGTAAGATTCCTGCACCGGCACCAGTATTTCTGAAGCTCCATCAACATAGAGGGTCCATTGAGGAGACAAAGTGTAGTAGATAGCTCATTTGGAGTTGGGGCAGTGCATTCCACTATAAAGTCTGCGAGTACTTGAGACTTTATATCCGAGGTAGAAAATGGATATCAAACTCTCGATTCTACTGGACCATTTAATTAACCTCCCGGATGCCTCGGTTTACGTAGGATGACCCTTAATGGTAAATGAGTGTAAATGTAGATAATGTGAGCTTGGAAGTATGGGCGTAATTTTTTTGAGAAAACTAAAGCGAGCCACCTTATCGCGGTGGATAAAGACTTTCTATATCGAGAGAATTTTTCTTGACATAGTAAATTGGTCATTGTATCATTTTTTCTCACTAAAATTGAGCTTATTACATGGGAAGAGGCTGAGATATAAGTATAACATCTCTCCTTGAATAGGCTTGGATAGTAGGGGTGGAGATGCTAAATACTCCCTTAGTTGCTCAAAGTAGTGACATTCATCAGTCAATTGAAAATTATTATTTTTTGCTCCCTTTAATATTTTAAAGAATGACAAGTATTTATCCCCAGAACGAGCTAGGAAACGGGATAAAGTAGCAATTCGTCCATTCAAATGTTGAACTTTTTTGATATTCTTCGGAGGAGTCATATCTCTGAGAGCTTTGATTTTTTCGGGATTGGCCTCCCCATCCGGTGGGTTACCATAAATCAAGAAATTTTCTCGATGTAACCCCAAAAGCACACTTGGTGGGTTAAGTCGCATGTTATAACATCGAAGAAGGTTAAAACATATTTCTAAGTCGAAATATATTGTGATTCTTCAAGCTTTTTTAACATGTCATCCACATATACCTCCATTGTGCGATCTAATAGGTCTTTAAAAACCTTATTCATAAAGCGTTGATAGGTACCACCAACATTTTTTAACCAGAACAGCATAACTTGGTAACAGTATAAACCTTTATATATTTGAAATGCCGTGGCTTCTTCATCCGTTGGGTTCATTTTTATTTGGTTATAACTAGAGTAAGCATCCAAAAAATTGAGCATTTGATGTTCAGACGTAGCATCGACCAATTGATCAATTCGAGGAAGAAGAAAACTATCTTTCAGGCAAGCTTTGTTAAGGTTAGTGTAATCCATGTTCCATTTATTTTCTTAATCATGACAACATTTGCTAGCCATGTAGGGTAATGTACCTCTCGTATGAATCCGCAGAGCTTGTTAACTTCTTGTTCAATAGCTTTAGAAGCGTCGGTGCAAAACTCGCTTCTTTTGGATGATCGGTTTGAATGTTGGATCAATCTTGAGGAGTGCATGATTACATTAGTCGACCCGGCATATCGTCGGACTCCAAGCAAAGATGTCTTGATTTTTGTGCAAGAATCATGTATTTTCCAACGAGCTTATTGAGTGGTTGGTCATATAATGCAATAGAGAAAGTCTTCTACGGGAGCTTTTAGGTACTTCTTCATCTTAAAATTAAAATCTTGATCTTTGAAGGTCCGCAGAAGCGTGGTTGAGCTTGTTTGAGGTAACATGATTGTGTATCTGTTGATTTTCAGACCATTACCCCAGGGTTAGAAATTTCATCTTAAGATGAGATCTTGAAGTGACGCAGAAAATTGATTGGAGGGCCTTTTGAAATAGCGTTATATGCTTGAATCGACTTGACCACCATGAATTGGATTGAATGAGCCACTTGTGAAATTCTCAGGACAAGAAATGGTGATTATCCCTCTACTGCGCGATTATCAAACCCATTATAATGGTCTAGGTTGGAGCTTTTCCTAACCAAGCCCATGCTAAAATATGGGTAAAATAAGACATCAACAGAACTCTCATTGTCAATCAAAATTCTCTTAACATTATAACATGGGTCACTGATCCCTACGTTGATGACAAATGGATCTTGATGAGGAACATGGACTCCTTCTAAGTCCAAGTCATTAAAAGTGATGGAATGATCAATACGAGATTTCTTTAACTCTGGCTCTTCAGAGGTAGTAATTAGAACTCGATTAGATAGTATTGGTCATCCTACATTTGTTTCAATTTTCCCAACTATTTGATGATTATTTTGTTGTTTCTGTGATGATTGTCTGGTTTGGTTGGAGTATGTTTGTTTGAGTGATTGATTCTTCACAAATCGTAGATATCCTTGTTAAATGAGCCTCTCAATTTCTTCTTTGAGTTGTTTGCATGCAGTATTATGTCCGACTTGATGGAGTGACAATATTACTCGATTTCTTGAATTTGGTTTGTGGATGTGGTCACTTGATGGGCAAACCGGTTCGCGGTAGGAAAGTTCATGAGCTTTATTGAGTCCAACACACGATGTTGAAATTAATAAGAGAAATCAGAACTTTTGTGGAAACCACGAGAGGACTTCTGAGGGCTACCGGTAAAATCTTCCACTATGTATTTGTTTGATTACAAAGTTTTCGATAAAGGGATTACAAAATTGTATATGAGAAGAGGCGACAATGAATTCGAAATTAGGTGCCGCTATATGATGTTAGTCGTAGTTGTTGGTAATAGTTAACGATGGTGAACAACGGGAGTCATCAACCGATAGTGGATCATGATGATATTAATGATGGCCAGCGAAAGCGAGATAATGATGTTAGCGTGATGGAGCAATGCGAAATGATTGTCGTCGGCGGCGGTTATGAATATGATCGATGGTGGTGGCGGCGGTGTGGTGATTGGCGGCGGCGATAGTGATTGGCAATTGGCGGTGGAGGCCGGCAATGGCGGTGGGATGGTCGATGACCATCGAGCGGTGACACGATTATGCTTGGAGGATTTTCAAGCTTTAGAGCTCTCTCTTCTCTTTAGCTTTGCTCTCTCATGTGAAGAATGAGGATTTAAGAGAATTAGCGTTTGTAAATACATGCAAAATTGACCACTCATGAGCGAAAAATGATTCCTTTGATCATTTGATGTATTTTAAGTATTTGAATGCTCAAATGAAGTGAGATATGAGATCTTGGGCTTGTTAGATCCGCTTGTCAAGGCGCTTTCACTATAAACACTCCATGTTTAAGAGTCATTGATAATGGCGCTTGATCGAGTTGTCATTGAGGTCGTATTGCTTCGACATCGATCCGTGCTTTGACTTGTAAATTTTTAGTATCATATCAGGAGAGTATACGTGGCTAGTGGTTAACTTAATTAAATCATTTTAAATCCTAATTTTATATAAATTTTTAAAAAAATTATTTATTCACATTACTTGTATCATCAATCAAAGAAAATGAGATTGTAATATTTGAATGTTTGTTTGTCCCTCTATTTTATTAATGTTATGCAATAATAGCTAAAGAATAAGGCTATAATAATCATATGCTGGTGATAAAGATGTATTGCCAACTAGCGATGATCGGCGCTAATTTTTAACTCTTAATCTTATTCTCTTAGTTTTTTTTTCTTCTCCCGGGTAAAATTAAGATTTTATTTATAAAGTTTTGAGAGAAGTTTTTTTATGTCAATTTAGTAAAAAATTTTAAAACATTTCATTGAAAGGTTTATATTGATACTCTTAATTCAATCTTTTTATCATTAAAGTGTCTAAAAAATCTTGAATTTTAAGTGATCTTGAACTCCCTAGATTACTTTAATTGAGATGCTCGATTCCATTATAAGCAATATAAATTAAGAAATCGGTTGACCTTTTAATAAATGCTTCAAAGTTTTCAAACATACTTCAAAAAGCTTGATATATACTCATTTGGATTAAGATCCATCCACTCTTCGTGTCGATGAATTCGTCTCATTGAGGCATTCAATTGACTATAAATTTATTAAAATTAAAGTTCAAATAATCTTGAATTTAATTATTAAAGACTCTAAGATATATATCACATTGAGATTTAAGCTAGATTGATCAAATTTCAAGATTATATATATATATATATATATATATATATATATATATATATAATTTGACTTCTCTCTTCCATCTTCTACTTTAAAATTCACATAAAATAATGGAAAGCAATTAAAAAAAGTATAAATTTAGCAATAGGAAATCATATGGTACTAATTCCACATATGAAATATCAAATGCAAAATGATTTTATGACAAGAAAAATTAGTAGTAATACAATTTTGTTCAACTTTGACTAGAAGAGGTAAAGGAGAAAAAATCAATAAAAAATTACTCTCATCAAGTGTAGGACCATTGAAGTTATATTCAATCAATAACTCATTTTATTCCTTGAGGAGATGTCTAATAAGCTATAAAGAAGGAGAAAGAATATAAACATCTATATTTATAAGAACAACTTGAAAAAAAAAAAAGCTCTTATTGTGCTAATAATGGTTCTTTTGGAATAAAAAACATAGCTATTAATGGGACTTTTAGCATGTCCATAAAAAAAATTATCATGCCTGAATAAATGGCAATGATTACAAAACTTTAAAATCTTGGTAAGGATCATTATTTAATAATAACAATACACTTTTGAATCAATATTTTTTGAGATAGAGAACAATTGAGTCATATATATCTTCACTAAAACTCTTAAAGAAAGGTCTAAGAAAGTATAGAATATCTACGTGCAAAATTTTAGTAAAATAATAATATGAATGGTTAATATCCATAAATCATATAAAAATTGATGACATATTCATTCCATTTCTTTTCTGACAATGAAAATTAGTAATATTATGCTACTTATTATGAAATACTGAAGTTAGTCAAATAGTGGTGAAATGCTATATTCAATTAAACCAAATTGCTAATTTATAGTTTATCATGTTTTTAAAAAATTTAACATTTTGTCTTCATGATAAGTTAGCATGATTTTTTATCTTAGTTTTCTAAGTTAGACTTCATCAAATATGATATGATACTTATATGTTTGTACTTGAGAGTCTTGTAAAAATCATTCAGATATGAAGAATATTTCTAAATTATGATTGATATATTATTTAAAATTTTTGCCGGTTAAATAAAAATTTTGAGACAAAATTTATAAAGAATTTTTTTTGGAATTAAATGTAGGATCATTTATCTTTAATTTTAACAAACTTATAGTCTAATTAAACATCTCGAGTGATATGATGGATTTATTGATACCAGAGTGGTTCGATCTGATGCCAAATAAGCTAAAATAAAGTTCTTAAAGTGAAATTAAAATTTTGAAAATATTAATTAAAGCTTAACTAATCTTTAATTTTACATATAATCGATTCAATGACTCAAGAAGAGGATTTTAATGATCTTATGATCACTCAAGTCTGATCATTAGAACACTTAAAATGAAAGAAGATATATAGTTAAAAGATTATTCATGAATTGTTTTGAGATTTTGACTGAAATTACTAAGATGTATCTCCCAAACTTTAAACATAGGATCACATTCTCAATTTGAAGGGCTAGGAGCCGAAAGCTAAATTACTCTTAACAGTCATCACTAGACATATTCAATGACTATTATGATTTGATCATTATCATGTGATTATTGTAATTTTATTGTATTATTATGACTAACTTATACAAAAAAAAAATTTACAAGAAAAGTGAAATTTTATAATTTTGTATTTATTAGTAGATTATTCTGGTTAGATTAGGCTTCATAATTTTCTCTCCTGTGAATTTTCACATAAAAAATATTACTCATATTAATTTTAATCGAGTGTGTGATAAAAATTTTACTAAACTAATATTTAATTTATATCTACTGTTAGAATTTTTAAACACACAATACTGTCATTACTAATATACTTATTTTATTGAGCTTTTGGGAATAAAATCACTAATGCATCAATTTAATTAGCTGATTAATTTGAGTTAATATTTTTATTGATGGATGGGGCCAGCAATAGGATAGTCAACAAAACTTACATCTACTCATTCTTCATTAAAATTTTATTGATATTAATAAAATTTGTCAAACATATCGTGACAAAATATCAAAAATATGAGAATTTTATACCTAATTGCAAGTTGCAACAGATATATATTTTGTTTTACAAGTTATTTTCAACATTATAAATACTGAATTAATTCTTATAATCTCAGAAATATCTCAGGAATCTCGACTTAAAATATCCTAAATGGAATTTTTTTTTACTTTTCAGTGAGCCAGCTGTGGCCCCAGCAACCACCGCGGCCGTGCATCGTGTGCCGGAGCTCGCGACTCCATCTCCATTAATGCAACGTGTCCCTGGCCTCTCGTTTCTCTCTCTCTCTCTCTCTAATATCTCCCGGGAAAGAACACGAGCCACGCTTGACGACTTCCCGCCACGTGTGAGGACGTCACTTTCTCTTCGTCGACACTTGGTCCCAATGATGCCTTCTCTCTCACCATTTCATACATAAATATGAAAGACAACCCCTGCATGGTTACCGGCCGTAAAATTCATTCTTGTTCCTCTTTATCTTCTTCTTCAGCGTTTTCAAGCTGAATTTACTTTAAACATTCTCTCTCTCTCTCTCTCTCTCTCTCTCTCTCTCTCAATCTCTTCTCCATTTGTTCTTCTTTTTTCAGCTGAAGAATAGGTATTGACTGGTATGGGTACAGAAATGAAGATTGAGAGGAAATCTTCCATAGAGAAAGAGCCCCGAACTCTGTTTTTTGATCAGATACAGTGCGCCAGGGTATGACATCTTGTGGTTAATTTGTTTTTCCATTTAGTTCTTTTTGACGTACTTCTTTAATTATTATATTACTTTTATATGCATGTTTGGTCGATGCATTGGAGAATTAATTTGGTTTTTATGACAGGAAGCAGCTTTATGTGTGCTCCGTACCAAGACAATGGAGGAGGCTTTAAGGGGCTGTTTGGTATAGATTTAGCCAGAAATGTAAAATGTGAAAAATAAATGAATTTAATTAATCTTTACATTATTTGGTTATGTAAATACACGAAATTATATATTTTTTGTTATATGAGTATGTAAAATAAATAATCGTATTTTAATATTTGGTTGGATGAATATAAAGTAAATATTTGTATTACGAATATCTTATTCAATTAAAAAATAAATATTATTAAATAAAATATAGATAAATTATAAATCAAATTTTTTGTTCTTAAAAAAAATAAATAAAATCAAATACAAATAAAATTTATTTCAAATATTTAATTATTAGTAATTAATTTACAAATTTTCTAAAATATTAAAATAAAATCAAATACAAATAAAATTTATTTTTAATATTTAATTATTTGTAATTAATTTATAAATTTTCTAAGATATTAATTATTTGAATATTATTATTTTATATTAACATAATGACCCAAATTTAATATATATATATATATATATATATATATATATATATATATATATATATATATATATATATAATTTTATTATTATATTAAATATTAATTAATTAATAAGATTTTTTATTAAATAAATTATTCATCAAGATTTAATATTTATTTATTAAATAATTTTTCTTTAATAAAATTTAGTATTTTCACTGAGGTGAGTTTGTAGCTTTTCCTTTCACGCTTGAAATTTATACTTCTTGTAATTAAGAGAGAGGCTTTGTAGCTTTAAGGTATGGTGAACCTAATACATCCCTTAAGTATTTCCTGAGAGCTCTTTTTTTTTTTTTTTTTGCAGAGATGTTTGTGTGAAGTTTAGAGGCCATTTGGGATACTTTTATCCTTTAATTTTTAATTTTTAGTTATTATTTCATGTTAATGTTTCAGTGAGATAAAATATGTTAAGTTGTGATTGGTGTTTTTAAAAAAAATACTCAAATTATTAAAAAAGTATAGTCGGTATTTTTAAAATAGATAAGAATGCATAAAATATATATGTTTCTTAAAATAATATGAAAAGTAAAAATAAAAATACAAAAATAAAATTGATCCAGAATAAGCGCTTAAAAATTAATACAGCTGAAAAGTTAAAAATTAAGGAATTTCACAATTTAATTTATCATTTTCTTTTAATAATCGCAGTTGTTGATGATTAATAAGCAGAAAATAGGGATAAGTTATCCAAATTCAACTTCTGTCAAAATGAGCTTAGAAAATATCGTATAATATATTATTATATTTAAATGATTTGAAATAAAATAATTTTATTTTCAGATAATTAAATAATAATAAAGATATTTAATGTAAAATATATAACAAAATAATAAAAATATTAAGATAATTTAATGAAATCAATCAACAATTAGCAAATAAAAATTCCAACATTAAAATAATAAATAAAGGTATTTATCATGCAATTATAATAAAATAGTTGAGACGACAATTATTTATTTATTATTATTTTTTTGGCATATTTAATGATAAGATACTTTATGAAAATGTATTTACATCATCTATTAATTCTTAAGTTATTCTCGTTTATAATGCATAGACAATTCATAACAATAAACTTATATAGATATGGGCATGACACGTCCACTTTTCTGACATGTCACTTGCACACGTCACATATTTCATCGACATGCCTAATTAAAAGTAAAAAATATTAATGGACAAATGCATATCTTGAGATGAAATTTAACCTTAATTACGTAAATAGTTTTAAATATATTATTTAAATAATTTAATATTTATTTAATATTATTTTAAAATTTTTATTCTGTTTTATTTTTTTATGATTTCTAATAGGGTTTATTTTTATTTTCTTCAATATTTAGTTTTCTAAAATTCAACCTAAACCCCTATGATATTTTATCCAAGTATTGCTTTTTTTATGGTGTTTAAAGTATTTCATAAATTTAAATAATTTTTTATTTTAAGTCCAATAGAAATTTTAGTATTATATGAATTCACTTCATATTTGTTAATTTAAGTAATATATATATATATATAATCTTAAAATATAATATTATAATATTATATGTATTGCAATTAGGGGTGTGAGTGCGCTCACGAGTCAAGTGAACGAGCTTTAGCCAGATTTGAAGCTCAAAGCTCAGCTAATCTTTCAGTTGTTTGATAGGTTTCTATAATTTATCATTTAAATCTTAATTGCAATTATCATATCATTATCGGTTTGATAGTTTATGGAGCTTTTTAAATGAGTTTAAGTTTTTTACACTAGTTCGAGCATTCGAGTTGAGCTCGAGGTTGACTTTTTTTAAATCGAGTAGAATTTAAGCTTGGTAATCGAGCTCGAGCTCGAGCTCAACAGGGATTAAATAAATTTAGCTCGATTAAATTAAAACTTGATTTTACTCGACTCATTTATACCTTTTATCTCATAGTATCCATTTCAATTCATTATTATTTCTCATTAAAAATAAAATTAGAATTCTAAGTGTTTTAAATAAGAAAAAGATTATTTCAGGGGCGGAACCCCGTTATCATCGGGGTGGGCAATTTGCTAAAATTTTTTTATATATAATTAAAACTAATTTTGTAAATTTTTTTGCCTCCGTATTAAAAAAAAAAAACTCATCTCTTTCTCTTAGGATTTGTTTAGAATAGTTATAATTTTTTTAAAAAAGGTGATCATAAAATTATTGAGTTATAAATATTTTTTAAAATAGTTTTATGATTGCAAGATGTCAAGAAAATAATAATTTGTTATACAATTTAAAATTCTAACATTTTTTCACCAATTTTAGTAGTTAATTTTATTATTAAAATTTCAATTATATTTAACTAATGAAAGTTCTTATATTTGTTCATGTCATTCTCAATGTGTTAATTTGCTAATAACTATTTATTGCACTATTTCCAGTCTTAATTGGAACGTTAACTATTTACCATTATTTAACTAAGATTGGGATTCATTTCTAATAATTGCAATCGTTTTGATTTTCATTTTTAGTATTTGCAATCCCCGCTTATTTAAGTGTAATTATGGTTATAAAATTTAGAAAAATAAACTAATCTAATTATTTTTTAAATTCTTAATTAAATGTCTACATCTCACTTCTGTTTTGATTATTTGATATATACACTATAGAGTTTGATTTAGTGTGATTCCATTTTTTTATGTTGTTCATCTTATTGTCACATTTGATTTTATGTTTTTGGTGTATTAATGATTAATATTTTAAAGATTATGAATTAATTATCACAATTGTTGTAAAAAAGAGATGAAGACATAGAGAATGTATTGAGGTTAGCACAAATATAGAAGTATCGATGACTAATGATGAGAGATAATAGATGAAGTTATTTGTTGAATGAGTGTCATATTTTTATAATGTTTCTATCTTAATGATTGTTCAACTTAATTTTTAATAAAATAATTATGCAGCTTATAATTAATATTTAATTCATCAATTATAGTAAAATATAAGTGTTGCGTGCTAGAAAATCAGTTGTGGTAGAGTAAAAGTTTACATTTTAGTTTTATTGTGGAATTCAGCACATACACAAATGTTTGAGGAATTACTAAGAAAAGAATTTTGAAAAAAAATCTCGAAAAAAAAATCAGTGGCTGCGAAAATCTTCCACTATGTATCTTTTGAGTACAAATTTTCCGTTAATGGGATCAAATTATATATAATAATAATGAATCAATGTAAAAAGTAAATAGCCATAGCAATTTGAAGAATGATGGTGAAGGCGGGAGTCGACGGCGACGATAGGTGGTGATGTGAGGTTGCGGCGATGGTCGACGATGGATGGAAGAAATCGATCGTAAGACATGTTAATGGAGTGACGGCGGAAGCTTCCATGCTCGGGGCAGCAGAGGTCAGAATTTTGGATTGTCGAGACCGCAAGAACAAATAAAAGTGTTGACGAGCTTAAATTAAACTTATTTGAAAATGATAAATTAACAATAAATCTACATATATGCTCTTTTGGTGTTTGAAGACTTATCCTCGAGAGCTAGTAGAAGATAGAGTGGCATATGACATAATGTTATACTATAAAGGTCGAATAGCCCCGACGCAGACCTATGCGGATGCCAAAATTCAAACTGATATGAGACTTAAAGATGATTAATTAGATTTGAATTTAACATAAATTAAATTTGAACTAAACATGATAAACTTCTGAAAAATCAGAGATTTAACAATAAGAATAAATTAAACTTCATCAAAACTTATAAATTCATTGAATTCCAAACTAAATGTGAGAAATATTGATGTTACTTCAAATGATTGAACAAGATCTGCGCCAAACGCAATCGATTCATAAGCATAGAAAGACGTTAATTAAGGCATTCTTAGATAAACCTGCATGTGGTCGGACATAAAGATTTAAAGTGCAAATTTTAATGTCTGAAAAGACTACACATGCTAAATTGGAATCAATTAAATATTAATTTGAAAAATCTAATAAGATATTATATCAATCTATAACATCTTCTACGCCACAAAATTTGCAACACATCGCATAAGCCAAATGTAAGACGTTCTAAATAAACCTCACATGCTTCAAAAGATATTTATTAAATTAAGTTGGATATTTTTTTATTTATAAAAAAATTCACATAAATAGCTGGGAATTTGATATGCAAGCATCATAAGATAAAATCTGAATTCAAGTGTTTATAATTCTTATCAAATCATTGATATCAAAATATATTAAATTATTCAAAAGTTCATATACACTTGAAGAAAGAAAACCAGCCTCAAATTATGTGCTTAAATTTGTGAGGATCTTGGGATTTTAAATATCTTTGCTGGTTAACAAAACCTAAAATATTTAATAATTATATTATTATTCCCAAATAATAAATATCCGAGAAGCTAATTTCTATCATTGATTTTCTATTATTAAATTAATAAAGTCGACGGATCAAATAGCTAAACAATCAAATATGATGGTTTTGTTGAATGAAGATTTTGAGGGATAATTACTCACATGCTTTGCTCAAATCAAATTAATCAAATCCAAATATCAATACAAACATAAAATCACGTAAATCATTAAGTTCTAAATGTCAAAATGAAATTCAATCTAAAAACTTAAAGCTAAAAAAAATCCAATTCACCATTCGTAATTGTTTATCGAAGGTGACAAATTAAGAAAACTCTAACTCACAAAGGAGCCAAAGTCAAAGCGTGCATAACTATGTTTACTCTCATCTCACAGAAGACGGCATATCCTCTATGTAGTTTGAAGAGGCTCCACACGATGAAGCGACCGAGTCCTCTAATCATGGTTGTTAAAATGATATCATTATATTATGGTCACAATTGCTCGTATGCTCTAATGACTCACTTTTGAGTTGTGAACCAGGGTATATTTGATTGAGAAAACCCTCTAGCTGGGGTAGAATTAAACTTGTTTCGACAAACACCACCTCAAGTCCAAGGATCTCTGATGATGTGACCCATGTAAGCATAAGGATCCTTCTTAGGTTGGGTCGACTACCTCCTCCTACAAGTAGAGAACCACCATACGGATGATGGAACCATGGGGATCGCGCATCATCGTTTCCCCAACCATCCGCTTTAAGTTAATTATAATGAATTTCATAAATCTAAATTTCACACATGTCTTCTATATGCTATGCACTAAGATCTAATTAGCTTGAAAGTTCTCTCAATATTGAGAGGGGTAATTAACTATATGTTTATAGAAACCTAACTAGATCTAAAGTCCTCACAAAATGAAATCGGGTAGTGTCTTATCTATTATTCATCCGCCTTCAAAATTACACTAACATTTAAATCACTCTCTTCATCGAGGTGGTAAAATTTTGGAGCCCACGATTTATGGAATTCTGAGTTTCTCTTTCAATTTTCTAATCAATATGAACTATAGTAATAGTGGAGTTAAATAAAAAAATTAATTTTTCTAAAATAAAAGGAACCAATTATGATTGAAATTAAATTTAAATCAATCATATTCTTATGACTAATTTGTATCTCAGTATATCGATGGATCTTGAACACCGTTCATCATGCAGCTATGTCATGGAGCCAATGTTCGTATGATTAACACTGTAATCAATATTGAGGATGTTGGAGCTACTTTTGAACTTGGTAGTGTAGACTTCCCAGTCATTGCTGTTGCAAATAATCCTCTACTTGAAGCACCTGTATATTGTACACACCAACCTGTGCAAGGGAGGAGGACAACTGGAATGACCATTACTGCTACTAAGATTCCTCGAAAGAGAGCCTTTATATTTGAAAGATTAGGTTATTTTAAGCCGTCGGTCATAAAAAGAACCGCCAATAGGTAGAAAGTTTCAATCATATCTATGAATGTGACTACTTTGCCAGTTAAATCTTCGCACTAGGAAGGCATAATGTTGAAGTCTCCTATTCTATAAAAAAATTGAGTGGAAGGCAAAGAAGGAGAAGAAATGTTGAACTATGAGCTTGTTGTCTCAATCATGCGATTAGATTTGATGACGAGTGTCCCACTAAAAAAGTTTGAAATTTTAAAATGGATGAAAAGGAATAGCTCTAATGGTGAAGCCTTTTGGGCTCAACAATAGTCACTCAAGTCTTTAGAAGAAACAACTTGAAACTTTATCTGCTCGAGTACACAGAGTCTTGAAGGTTGTCAACGAAAAATATCTTATGAAGAAGAGATATCAAAGACCAATTATCAGAGAAGCCAAGAATTCTCCACTACAGAAACTACCACCAGTGGTAGTAAGAACTCAAGATCATTCTAAACAAATTTTGCACTGTGAGCATCGGAGCATGACACTTGGACAGCGCATCCAGGAATCCACTACCAAAAGGTCCCGGTAGAAAGAAAAATAAATCTGGAGAGTGAAGCCTCGAGAAGAAGTCCTGCACAGTGAACATCGGGGCGTGACATCTGAACTGCATGTTCAAGAATCCACTACCGAAAGGTCTCGGTAAAAAATAAACAAATAAATATGGAGGCCGAAGCTTCAAGAAGAAGTGACAACGTAAAAGCTTCCTCATTTGGAAGCAAGCTAACCCAGGAGGAGAAAGAGAAATCAAACAAACGTGCACCATTGTTAAAATAAAAAATTTATACAATCAATGAAACTAGTGTTCCAACCCATTACAAGTTGATTATGATGGGTAAAGTGGAACAACTCAAGTCCTTTTGACTCGATAATGTCAAGTTCCAGTTCTTGAGGAAACTCTAAATTGTATATGCAAGAGTGTATGGGGTCCTTAAAGTTGCAAGAGAAATGGAAAAACAAAATATCAAAAATCATAGAGGAGAGTTGGACCTAAAAAATCCGTTGAAAGATCCCAACAAAAAATGTAAGCAAATTTGGATGTTAAAGCCTCGATGTGAAACTGCTTTAAAGAAGGATAGCGACATGACATCTAGACCGTACTCCCAGAGATCCATCACAAATGAAACTTATTAAGAATGTGTACCCAAGAAAAATATCATATGTGATGAGATTTCTAACGGTCGACTCCTTGGAGCTTATCGCTAACCATCTCCATATCTTCGAGAAGAGGTCATGTTAGATTGTAGTCCTCCGAGCTAGAAATTTATTAGAGGCATCGATCAAAGTTCTGCGTCTAAGAGGAAGAAGCTGATGTAAAAGGATACTTCTTTCAAATAAGACAAAAAAAATGTCAAGAGGCTTTTACGATCGGAAGTCTTAAAGTCGCCTATTCTCGGGTAGTAATCCTGTGAAAATCTCTCTCATCTGACACAAAGACTTGGAGGATTCTCTACGCTCTTGGCAACACAATGAAGAGAGAGAAAGGATAACGCTATATTACATCAAAATTGATAGGAGCAAAAATACACTATTCTACAATTAAGAAGCATTGTTTGACATTAATTTTACTTTTCAAAAGCTATGTCATTCTATGCTATCTCATAAAATTATTGTCATCTTAAGAATCGATCCAAAGTTGATGACAAGAAGCGCTGGTCGCTTGACACAATGGGTTATTATTTTGCTACAATTTGACATCACATATATTCCCAGAAAGTGGTGAAGGGGTAAATTTTGACAGACCTCTTTGCTGCACACCCTATCCTGGTAGATTCATCGCTTAATGATGATCTTCCTGACGAGCAGGTCATGCATGTATATGAAAAAAAGTAACAAATATGGGGATTATATTTTGATGGAGCTTCATCCATCAAATACACTAAACCCTCAAATCTCCCAAAAGCTCGAGGCATCCTCATCTTGATCACGCTGGAGAATGAGGTTCTACCATGAAGCATACAAATGTTGGTGATAGGTCGATGAAGCCATCTTCATGGGAGCTCAAAATCTACAAGTTTATGGTGATTCTTAGCTCGTTATTAATCAAGTGCTGGGCCTTTACAAAATTAAAAAGCTTGAATTGACCCACTATCATAAGCGAGTTCTCGGGCTCATAAAGCAAATCCAAAATATAATTATGACTCGAGTTTCCGAGCTGAATGGTTTAGCTAAGTTAGCTAAAGAAATGATGACTATGTAATTAGTTTGCACCGGGTCCTAGACTAATAAACCTAAAATCAAGAGGGGTCATCAAATGCAAGCGATGCAACTCACGTTGCTCTTTATACTCTCACAATTCATCAAATCAACAAGATGAGGCTCGACTATTCAGGGACCTCAATCTGAAGAAACTCAAGACCACAAGTGAAATCCTTAGTAGAAGATAAGGAAGATTAGAGACAACGTCGACTACTTTAAGGAAAGCAAATTGTGCAGTCGATGGATGCACAACTTGAGAAAAGGCTTCGCTATGTTCTTATGTTGGCAATATCTTATATCATAGATCATTCGAGTGATGTGGCTATGATGTTTGGGAATAGAAGAAGAATATCATAATGACCCAAAACCTTCAAAAGCACTAAAATTTATAAATTTGTTGATCGACATAAGATTGATTGACGATACTCGTTGATTTATAATCAGAGAGCAAATGACTTGGCCGAGGCTTTCAACAAAATAGTAGTCAAGCTACTCAGAAAAATCCTTACAAGAAATAAAAGGGAGTGACATACTAAGCTTGTTGAAGCTTTATGAGCTTACACCACCTACAATACTCACAAAATTCACTCCTTATGTAGTAGTATTTGGGTCGGCAGCTCTACCACTTGAAGTTGAACTACCCAATGAGTATTCAAAACAATCTCACCCATGATTAGAATGTCGTTAGATAAAGAGCTTGATGCACTTGACAAAGTTAGGCTCCAAGCTCAACAAAATTCACGTCCAAAGCATTCGATCATACAATACGTCCTTGAGCTTTGCAAGAAAAAGGATTTGTCATAGTGCTGAGAAGTCTAATTATTCCTCATTGTCATTACATGTATAAGTTTTACTTGAAAATTCTCTTGTAATATAAGAATGCATTTCCGAAATGAAGTAAAATCCCAGGGGGCATTTTAAATTTTATAAAAATATCGCTCTCTCTCAGGAAACAGAGCCTTTTTTATTTGGGTTGACATTGTGCCTAAGGCCGAGATCTCCATATACGTATTCAAATTATAAATTCAAAGGTCACAAGTCTCAAAATCATACCGACCAAAAAGAGAAATTTTCAAGTTTGCAGACTGCAACAAATCAAGTTGGAAACACATCTTACATTTATATATCAAATTTAGGGTTCGAGTGGGTGCATAAGGTTGGACTCAATAAGCCCAAATATGGCCGAGTCGAGCATGGGTTATAGGGATTTGCAGATTTAGATTTAGATTTTAGGTTGATTTTTAAATTAAGCAATCGCCTTTAAATTGAGTTTTATACCGATGCGATTAGATAATCAATTTATATATCAATTCAAGGTTTATTCCATTCAACGAAACGCAATCCATTTCCATCGGAGGCCGCTTGGTTCCGTCCAAATTGAGTCAATTTCAAAAATCCATGTCGCCGCTTTGATCGTGACATTCGTCACTGAATTGAGTGTGAACAATCTTACTTAGATTTTGACATTTTGAACCATCAATTTCACTAAGGTTATTTGACTTGGTCGGCCTCCTCGACTTTGATAATGCAATCACTTTGGAGTCGATCGCTTGATTATCAAGTTGTGCAATATTTATATTCTAACCGTTTACGTTCAACGTGATGGCTAAGTCCGCTCGTCAAGGTCATTGAGTTGGTTTTGACGACGTCGATGATTTTTTCAACCTCGCATTGTCATTTCAAATCATTCGACATTTACGCTCGTCCGAATTAAGGGACAATCTCATTTGATAGTTTTGATGAAGCTAATGACACGATCAATTTCATGAACGTCATTACATCGTCGCAACTTTGATTCGATACTCACATAGCGCTAATCGATTGATCGTTATATTTGCAATATTTATATTTTGATAAATTTCAACGTTCTAAACATGATGGCGAAGTCCGTTCGTCGATCGGAGGTCATTTCGACCATTTTGCTCGATTTTCGATTTGCATACTCAAGTCCGGCTTTAATTTAACTGTTTGATTGATTTGACAATTATGAGAAGGTCATTACTTTTATCATTTGATAAAAAACATTAATTATTCATTTGTTAGATGGATTAAACTCCAAATTTTATTTATTAATGGCATTAGACAATGAAATATAGAATAGTTAATTACTGTCAATTTTTATAAAAATTTTTGAACACATTTATTATTAATGATACAAATTATTTATTTGAATTATTAATATCTTATATGTAATTATTCAGACTACTAAAACTCAACTATTACAAAAACTAAAAAAACATATTAATTAAATTTAAATAAGATTTTGAAACTACGATCAAATGAATTTAATATCAACACTAGTTGGAAAACAAAATAGATACGTGCATTTGAACAACACATATAATATTCAACCTGATTTGATTGATTTATTATCCTGCCATTAGGGAAAGGTAATTCAACATAAGAAGTCATTTAGCTCTATGTAAAATTTTGAGCAAAAGAATATATTAAGTGAACAATGCATAATTATACTTTATTTGTTTTGAGTTTATTTTATTATCATGTAATCATTAATACTTGGCTAGTTATTACAATCTAGGAAGATTTATATACATAACATACAGGGGCGGAACTAGCTCATTATTTCAGGGTGGGCAAAATTTTAAATATTTAAATAATATAATAATTACATAAATAAATAATACTTAAATTTAATATTTTGAAATATATATATATATATATATATATATATATATATATATATATATATATATATATATATATATATATATATATATATATATATATAATTAATAAAATAATATCACTAAATTTATAAGAAAAAAATATATGTGAGCAAGATTATTAAATTTATGAATTTTTATTTTAATTAATTATATAGTCATTGGAGGTTAAATTGATTTTTTTTTATGAAGAGGGGTTGATTGTATAAATTGTAAATTGATGGTGAGCAAAAAATTAAAAAGTATTTTTTTTAATAGAAAAAAAAAAAATTGAGGGTGGGCATTTGCCCACCCTCAACAAAGGGTAGGTCCGCCCCTGATAACATATAATCTTTAAGTAGTTACAAGCATAACACCTAATGTTTGATATGTACAAATGTAGTACTTTTTTATGCATGAAAAGATGCATTCTATTTTAGAAGTTAATAATAGTATTATTTTTGATGCAATATTAAATATTTGGATGCTATTTATGTAACTATATAAGAATTGTGTTTTAACCATTTTAAAAAGTTAATGATAGTATTATTTTCTATGTAATATTCAATATTTGGATGCTATTGACATTTATGTGTTAGATTTGTAAGTATATAGGATTTGTGTGTTGTGTATGTAAATGCTACCATAGATTTTGTTTACAACAGCCAACAATAACACTTAGTTTATGGAGAAAAGTTTATGTCCTCTTATTGGTAATTGGAGATTCGTGTATGAAATCTCACAATAGATGCAATAATTTAACTACATTTAACTTTCGACCAAAGGCATGGTACATCTAAATATGTTGAGAACTTGGTTCAAGTTGGCTAGTTCAGAGTTTTAGTCTATTGTAGGGGCAAAACTAGCCTCTCTTCTTAAAAATGACATATTTGTATGTTATTATTGTCCATATATGTGTGTAAAGTAAGAGAAAGCTTGAGTTAAATTGATCATCAATGCTCAAAACGCCTGATGTATTTGAAAAATATCGAAACAACCTCCGATCGATGAACGGACTTCGCCATCACATTCAGAACATCGAAATTAATCAGAATATAAATATTGCAAAATCTAATGAGCAACCGATTAAGCGCTCGAGCTATCACTATGTTGATGTGTATATCAGAGTCGGGAAGCTGCGACGATGTCCGAATGACCTCCGTTCGTGAAACTAATCTCGCGGTTAGCTTCGAAACATCGAAAACTATCAAATGAGACCATCCGCTCACTGATTACGTGGCGGTGATAATGAGCATTTTTCGAAAGTGACCCAATTAGTCAGTAGCTCAAGCGCTCAACGACCTCCGTTCAAAAAATACACATTCATTAATGTAAAAATTATCTAGAATAGACATCCATTTAGTTGTCGCATTAAAATTTGGGAATCGGTACTTCAAGAGGGAAGACTTCTCTCCCTTCTCTCTTCACTCACCGGAAAACCATCTCGATGAAGCCTCTCTTCCTAGATGGGATGTGTTGACCATCAATCCTAACCCATCCTCTCGCTAAGCTGGTGAAGGAGAACTTTGATCCCAATGTCATGTCACTAGAATCATTTCAAGTCATGACTGAAGTCTCCATGATTCGAGTAAGAGTTTGTTTCCTCGCCTCTCCAAAATCTAGCATAGTAGGTCAAGTCTCTCTCCTTCTCTCTCCTATTCTCATTTAGCTCCTTCACCCTTCTCAATCTCATTTTAAGCTAACAAAAGACTTCCTTCATTTCCTCTCATAATGCTAGCTCCACCTAAACACAGTTCACATCTTACATTTATCTTGCAACTTTAATAGATTCCTCAAACTTGGCGATAAAGTCAATCCCTCCTCACTTTGTTCTTACCGAAACCAACAATTCCCATCTCCGACATGCATATCCTATTAACAATCCTTACTGTTTCTGTTGCGTGCTAGAAAATCGGTTACGATAGAGTGAAAGTTTACGCCTTAGCCTTGTTGTGAAATCTAGCACACACACAGGTATTTAAAGAGTGAACAAGAAAACTCCATAAATTTTCACGTGGAAAACCTCGAAAAGAGGACAAAAACCATGGGGCCTAGCCCAATAAAAAGCCTCCACTATGTATTTGTTTCAGAGTACAAAATCTTTTCGATAACGGGATTATAGAATTGTATATGAGAAAGAAACAATGACTATGTAGTCACATTTAGGTGGTAACAATTGCTAGTGGTAGCAGATGAAAAATAATGAGGAACAAGGACTGACGATGAAGGTCATCATGATGGAGGCGATGAGGTTGACGGCGAGATCGGCGGCGACGGTGGCCGGCGGCGGTCGACGGTCGGTGGTGGCCGATTGTGCTTGGAGGTTCTTCAAGCTTTAGGGCTCTCTCCTCTCTCTTGCTTGGGCTCCCCTCATATGAGGAATGAGGGACTATTTATAGATTGGAGGACTGGCGTTTCTGTAAATACATGCAAAATCCGAACCACTTTACTTCATCGGACGACCCAAAATGATTCCTTTGATCATTTGATGTATTTTAAGTATTTGAATGCTCAAATAAAGTCGGAATTGTAAGATCTTGGCTTGTTAGATCCGGCTCATCGAGACGCTCGATTTGACTATAAACACTCCATGTTTGAAGGTTATTTAGAGATTTAACTGATATCCTAAAGTTTCCAAAGACATCTTAAGTGCTTGATCTCGACCAGTTTCCACTTCGGATTAGTTTACTTTCAACACCAAGATTTGTGCTTGTAGAATTTTGATGTCATATCGTTTATTTTTGGATGATATTATCTCAATCATCCAATAATATTTATGTCATATACTTGAAAATAGCAAATTTTTCAATGAAATTTGTGAGTCCATTAACCATACATTTTGAGAGAGCAGATCTTCATGCGAGTACAAGATTATGATCGTGAAAGCGGGTGCGGGGCCATGGATGTATGCAGATGCACGCTTTGAATTGAGGTTATAGATCCATCAGGCACCAGTGCTTGCGTAGGCGCCTAGCGAGCCGCGGCCTTGGCCAGCCCAGGCGCCCGGCGATGTGCGGCCATGAGCGATCGTGACAGGTACAAGTGAGCGGCCGGCGAAAAGCAGGCGATGAGCCAGGCAGCGGGGGAATCGAAATGAGCGGCAGTCTGCGCTTGCAGGTGTATAACGCGTCGATAAGTATTTTCATCCATTTTTTATTTTTCATTTTCTGGTTTGAGCGATTTTAAGCCATTTTCTTGGATTTTGACCTTTTGCCCCTATAGGTCTATAAAATCCCCCTAGGGTTAAGAGGGAAGGCACACTTCTCCACTGCTCTAATATTTCTCTTCTTCTTATGTGAGAGTCGTTCAGAGGCGATCAAGGCCCGTAGTTCATACGGTGAGGCTCCGATTTTCTCTCGAAAGAGACGTTAACTGCCCTTGTCGGACCGACCGGGTTTGGAGGCGATCAAGGCCCGTAGTTCATACGACGAGGCTCCGATTTTCCCTCGAAAGAGGCGTTGACTGCCCTTGTCAGACTGACCGGGTTTGGAGGTGATCAAGACCCGTATTCATATGGCAAGGGTGCGGTTTTCCCTCGAAAGAGCGTTGGCGCCCTTGTCGGACCGGCCAGGGTTTGGAGGCGATCAAGGCGTAGTTCATACGAGGTCGATTTTCTCTCGAAAGAGGTGTTGAGCCGTCGGACCGGAGGGTTTGGAGAGGCATATAGTTCATACTTCTTCTTGTAGGAAATTGAATTTCTTGAAACTTCAATTGATGGTTCAACAGTTGATAACCGCCAAGGTGGCGAAGAAGCGTTAGCTAGGAACCATCATTCGAACGACTGAGAAAGTTTGGCAAGTAATTTCTGAGCATCATTAGAGGGGAGTATCTTCTCTCTCTCTCTCTCTCTCTCTCTCTCTCTCTCTCTCTCTCTCTATGTATGTGTATCTTTTTCATCAGATCGTAGGCAAAAAATTTTATCCCAAGCTATCCGTGAGCGAGAGAGTCAAAAAAGGATACGCCCAAGTATTGGGGTAAGTAAGTTTCTTCACAAAATTTTCAGGTTTTTGTCATTCCTTCCTCTTTATTTATTATGTATTTTCACGCAGGTGATGGCGAAGAAAACCCATAACGTGGCATGACGATATATCATCACATCACATCGGATAGTTTAATGGTGTTTTGTAGAAAATTTCACTTCCTAATGAGTTGGTGGCCATTGTTGCTTCGAGCTCGTTCACACCTCACGGGGTACTTTATTTCGAGATGATTCTTGTGCGGACTGCGATTCCCTTTGGCTCAGTTGATTGAGATCTTCAAAATATGTGGTGTAGTTTTATCATAATTTTATTTGAGCTTTAGTGGTCATCGTTGGTTTGACTATCTTCTTTAGAGCGTGGTGTTACTTTGAACATCAAATACTTGTCGAATGTGTAGATTCACATGTGATACTCACGTGTTTCTTATCTATAAAGAATTGGATAGAATTTTTGCATGGGATCCCAAAATTGGTCTTGGATTCTTTTTTTGTGAAAATGAGTGGGGCCTTCACGAGAGATGGGGAAGATTGAATGACCTTCCGGATCCATTGTGATTGAAGAGAATGAGATATTACTCTTAATGTTCACGATGTAGAAAGCTTGGCATGAGTTACGTTTGAATATATAGTTGAAGATAGAATGTTCAAGGTTGGCCTTTCCATCAAATCTCATTCTTTTCCCTAAGAGGTCAAGTAAAGGTGATGAAAGGTCTCCTCATATTCATAGTTCTTTCAAGAAGCCCGCGAAATCAAGGTGGTGGCAATGTTTCTTCCCTAAAAAAGAAGATATGTGACTACGTCGGATATCTGGAAGATGTTCAGCCCCAGTTGGCCTCAGAGTTTAGTTTTTCAACTCATGATGGGGAGTTCATTTCAGCGCACATTCACGAAGAGGTGTTAAATCACATATGCACTTGCATCAATGAAACGAGATGAATTGGTATGTTGTCTTCCTTTCTTTCTTCTTTTTTCTTTTCCTCCTTCTTTTCTTTTGTGTAATATTTATGATAGTTTTTTATAGGTAACTCAAATATTAGGGCTAATGGCTCATTTGGGTGTCTCTTTAGATGAGTGGAAATCTTGAATTTGTGAAGGTAAAATATCAAGGCAGTATGAGAGAAAGATGAGTGTTAAGGCCAAAGAAGTGGACTTTGGAGGATCTAGCAGTGCAGGCGAGCTAGTGAACATGCGACTTCTCTTTCTCTCCAGTGTCAGGAGGTGGAGCGCACTCATGATGAGCTGATTGAGGTGAGGACAGAGACTCGTCATAAAGAGAAAAGACTCAAGGCACTTGCAACGGAGAAGAGAGCTCTCGAATTGGAGAAGAAAGCATTACAAGATCGTCTTTCTGAGAAGGAGCATATAATGTCAGAAGCGGAAGCAAATGAAATCTCCTTGAAGGCAGTGGAAGACTTTAAGAGCTCTTTGGCTTATCGCGGTATAATCGAAGACCATGTTCAGGAAGCTTGTAATCATATTCTTGATGTTGAAGTGAAGGACTTGGAGCACCAATGTTTAGAGGAGGGCTTCATCTGAAGGTTTCTAAAAAGAATCCGCTTAGTGCATCGCAAGATCGGAGCTAGTGTTGAGGATCTAGCTCCAAGTGTCGAAGACTCTTCATGATTCGGAGATGGAGTTGAGAGTGAGTCGAGCATCTCTAGTGGTGAGAAGGACATTGATATCACCAAGCGATATGATGTAGCATCACTTGAGGATGCATTTTTTATGTATATTATTAGTGTGTATTAGAATCTTGATTCTTTCTTATATCATCATGTTAATCTTGTCAAATTTTTTTTTAGATGATATGCTCTTATTTTGTTTTTACAATCCGGGGTGGTGAAATATTATTCAATGCTATGCGGATGAGGTTGAATTGAATCCACTGAGGATTATTGACCTATCCAAGGTTGTTTGTCAAAGCGTTACTTGATGACATTAACCTGGAAGAGTGCGATGTCCACCAAGGACCTTTTGACCTAACCTAGGTATCAGTCAAAGTGTTAGATGACGTTAACCTGTATGGAAGAGGTCCCAGAATGTCCACCAAGGACCTTTTGACCTATCCTAGGTATTAGCCAAAGTGTTACTTGAATTCTTACCTGTATGGAAGAGGTCTGATAAAATCCCCTTAGGATTGATTATGCCCTGATTGAGATACAACATGAGTTGCATATTTCTCAAGTGGGAGGATTAAATGAAGAAGAAACAAGCTTGTAAGAAAAAAGCTATAAATTCATTACTCTGATAAGTTCGGTGATACAATCATAAGATGATTTTAACACGGATATGAGTTTCAAGAAGAAATGACGACAACAACAGTAAGTCTTTACCCCACTAAGTGGGGTCGGCTACATGAAGAGGAAATGATAAACGAGACAAAATAAAAGTTGTAATAATTATCGGTAGAATTCGATAATATTTTCGGAGATTCTCAGTGTTCCAAATTTGAGGTAAAGTTTTTACCTCTGGATCCTTGAGCTTGAATGTTTATGGCTTTACCATAACTATAACCACATATGGGCCATCCAAAAGAGGTGAGAGTTTATTAGTTGAGAGGCCTTTGCACGAGCTTGAGACTTCATAGGACCAAGTCACCAGATATGGGATGAGGTTTTACTCTTACTTGAAGTGACGAGCTACCCTTTGGTGATAGAGCGGTCAAGTAGGGCCATGTCATGAGTTTCGGGGAGTAGGTCCAGGTGTTGTCGGAGTTTCTTCATTATCGGCATGATCGAATAATTGAACTCTTAGACTTGGAACCCCGATATCTACTGGTATAATAGCTTCTGGGCCGAAACACAAGTTATATGGCATCTCACCAGTCGGGGTGTGCGATGTAGTACGATAAGCCTAAAGAACATTAGAAAGCTCATTAACAGTGCTAAAATGAAATGCACTCAAGTATAAATAGGGTCATGGTCCCCATTCTAAAGAGTGAAGTTCTCATTTTTCTCATATCCCATCTTGAGTGAAAAGAAGGCTCTCTCTCTCTCTCTCTCTCTCTCTCTCTCAAGAACACCCCTAAATGGAAGACCAAAATCCGCATTAGCTCTTCCATGGATTAAAGCCTTCGATTACATCTTCTTGGGGATTTGACATGAGATTTGGGCTAGATAAATTTATTTTTTATCTTTACATATTTTCAACAAGTGGTATCAGAGCTGTTATCATGTTGAATCGTTGAGAAATGATTTTTCTCTTCATCTTTTGTATTGATTATTTGAAAATTTTAGATCAAAGTATATGATTCAAATTTTTTTGAGTGAATGATTTGATCATTTGCATGAAATATCGATATCCTTTAGATGACTTTTATTAGAGGAATATGAAATAAATATTTTTTTTTTATATCGTTTATAATATGAAATGATATTTGATTTATAATTAAAAAAAGAAGAAGAAGAAAGGGGAATATGAAATAACTCTTTCATCTCATCTGTCATATATATATAAATTTTATATAAGTTTGTATAAATATTATATTATTATTCCATTAGAGATACATCTCAAAATTAATCGATAATCTCAGGCATTTTGAAATGTTTGATCTAATCACCTTTAAAGACTTACATGCCGTCTCATGAGGAACATATAACATCAAGAATTAGTCAATGAATCTTCAGCTATCGGAGCATGAAAATGGATCGATTAAATGGTCACCAAAGCGACATATTTATAGTCTCGCTTGAAGACGAATCCAAGAATCAAGATCACCCATTAGCATCATAAGGCAGGATCATCAAAATATAAGTATCGAGATGCGTCCGATGGGAATTGGTTGGAGTTTTCCACAATTTACACGCCACTCCAAAATCTATAAATGAGCTTCATTCTCACCTTGAGGGGAATATCATTTGAAGATGACTCGAGAATCTGGTCGGCACATCTATCCGCATACCACGTAGTGCTAAGAAGATAGCTAGCCGGGATCGCTAGTAGAAAAGAATTCGCTCCTCTCCAAGATCAAGAGGTTGCTCCCAAAGATCAGTTCTGCCGCTTTTGGGAAACTTCTCCCCTTGGGTTTTGTAGATTTGTATTTTACACTAATATTGTTTCTCGTAACACCTTCTTCTCCAAGAGAAGCGGACAATCTTTGAACACATAATGAAAGTTCTGGTAGGCAAGGCTGGTATACGGTTTAATTATAACTCGTGTTCATATCCCCCTTGTGTGTTGGATAATTTTTTGACGATGAAGATCTCATCTAATAAAATTCTCAGAGTTTAGCGCCGTCGTGGAAAAACAGTTCCCATTGCTATATCTCCAAAATGGTTGGCAGCTTTGCTCCACGCTCCTCATTGATCAAGGGCCAAGTCTCCAACACTTCACATAAATTGTCTATGAGAAATTACCCCTCTTTAAGATCGCGTTCAAAGGATGGAGGATTCCCGTGAAATTCTTGACTCTGTGAGGAGGCAAAAGCGTTAACACTGGAAGAGCCACATTCCGCCGCGACCTCGAATCATTTTCTTCGAGAATGATTAGAATCATCAACAAGTAGAACCCTTGGCACCACATCCATCTTTGAACTTGATCATGATTCTCACCCACCACGAATGGCTCACCATGAGAAACTCCACGTCACCTTATCGCGATGAACTTGGCGTAAGAGTTGGCAGCAATGAATGATCCATTCTGTCTTTAAAGTCATTGAGATGTCTCGCAATACCCGATTACATTCAAGCTTTGACATGGACCCTTACGATACAATCGATAGTGCGAGCATATCGATCACTGACGATCATGCACATTCGGCGTAATGACTTTTTGTCTTACTCTCAAAGGGAGTCGAGGTTCTATTAAACTTTTGTCGATTATTTGGAAGCTCGTATTTTTGTAGATGTAACAAGAGAATCATCTTGACATCTCTGTCTAGCGATGGAGAGTCCTCAAAGAATACTTCGAGGTTCTCCTCAAGCCGCTAATCTAGTGATCAAACTTTTGAGGGCAGACTGGCCAGATAATCATTAATCGGAGAGTCCATTATGCGATGGTGAATAGAGGAAATCTCGTGAAAGCATGCTCAATTTGAACCTCAAGCGGAAAAAGGTTAGTGATGTTCAAACATCTCGAGAAAAAGAATGAAGATTCATCAAATTTGTTCCTTGATGAACCAGCGACTTCTCTCGAGAAGATCACCGGTCTAAGCATAATCATTATCGAAACAAGTCAAAGTTGGAGGATATTTCAACATTGAGAAGAGATAGCTTTGCAATTATGTTTTCTTACTGGAAAACGAGACCAAGGTTGAGCAACTCATTTCATCAGCAAATGTTTTAATTGACTCATACAGGTTAAATCGAGAAAGGCTCGGAACAACTGGATGTCAAGTCCTTAGTGGACTTCATGATTTTCCATAAGGTTGCGTTTAAAGACTACAAACAACTAGGATGGGTCAAAGTCCTGTCATGACCTCTTGATGAGTTAACGTCCACGACCAAAGGACAAACAACACAGGATGGGTCAAGGTCCTTGATGGACTTCCCTTGATCTCTTCCATCTGAGTTAGCGTTGAGCGAAACAGAACAAACACCTAGGATGGGTCAAAATCCTTAGTGGACTTATGACCCTCTTACAGGTTACGTCTAACACCGACAAACAAGATAGTCAAAATCTCGATTCAATTGTCTTCCGTATAGGTTCGTCGCCTAAGACAACAATTGATGGGTCAAAATCTCAGCTTAAATTGACCCATATAGGTTGCGTCGCCGTAACACTCGACAAACAACCGGATGGGTCAAAATCACATTATGCACCTTCCACATTGCGTCGCCGGTAATTTTCGAATGCGGATAGGTCAAAATCTCGGATTGATCGACCTCTTCCATATAGTTGCGTCGCCCATTTTCGACAAACAACCGGATGGTCAAATCTATGATTATTCAACATCTTTAGTTGCGTCGCCGAGTCACCACAAATTTATGGATAGGTCAAAATCTTTTAGATTGATTTTTCTTCACGATTTGATCACTCGACAAAGCGCAGAAGTCAAAATCCTCGGTTAATTCAACTCTTCCATACGAGTTGCGTCAGATTGCATCGCCGGTAACACTTTGACAAGGCCCCGGATGGGTCAAAATCCTCACAATTGAAACCTCTTCCACAGTTGCGTCTGTAACTGAAACAACAGGATGATTGATGATTGAACTTCTTCCATACGAGTTAAGTCGCCGGGTAACAGGAATGAGTTAAAATCATGATTCCTTGCTCTTCCATTGTTGCGTCGCCTAACACCGACAAACAACCTGATAGGTCAAAATCAAGGATTTCTTCTGAGTTGCGTCGCCGGGGCCTCGACAAACGCCGGATGGGTAAAATCTCCATTATTGACCTCCCATGAGTTCGTCAGTCACTGGAACAACGGAAGGTCAAAATCTCAGATTGATTCGACCTCTTCATACAGTTAAGTGCCGTAACACTCGACAAACAACGGATGTTAAATCTCACCATTAAATTGACCTCTTATTAGTTAACGTCATGTAACACCGGAACCGAGATGGGTCAAAATCCTGGTGATTCATCTTCCATATGCGTCGCCGGGTAACACGAAAACAACCTCGGATGTCAAAATCACCGGATTTAATTCTTTCATTGCGTATGAGGTAACACTACAAACAATCGAATGTGTCGAGATTCAATTTGGAAGTTGTATGAGTAACACCACGGCAATCATTTCTCATGATTGTTCGCCTCTTTCCTAGGTTGCGTAACACCGAAACAGCAATTGTCGCGGTGGACTTACGACCTCTTCACAAGTGGTAAGCTACGAACAAAAACAACGCCGGATAGTCAAAGATCGGTTGTCGTAAATTGCGGCCAGTCGAGTATTGAGGTCCTTAGGAGCTAGGCATTCTCGCGGTCAAGCGATAGCTGGATTCGCCGTGTCGCCAGCCGACTAATCGCATTGTCATTGTCGAAATGTCGGCCGACAAAAAGCGGCCGTTCAGCGATTGATTAAATTGAGATTCGTTGATCACCGGGATTGTCGTGATCAGCTGACTAAAGATGTCATGGCTGACTAAATCTTCATGATTGCTGGTCATCCCGCATTAGCGTCTCGCCTATTCTGATGGATTTGCTAGACGATGTATCAATTGGGGTCATAGACTATCGCGATTCCTGATGCATGGCATCTTGATTAGGTCGGTATATGGCGATGGTGGATAATGTGATTAGATTTAGGATGCGTGGTAGTGGCGGTGTGTGATACAAATCTGTTTGGACCATCAGAATCTCGTGGTCACTCATCGTTGGTCATCATATTTGAGTATTTGATATTAATCTCTGATTCTGGAAAAAATTACAATTATTGGTGGGCGACTCTGGTGTCCTAAGAATATGCAATTCATCATATATCATTTATCTGAAGCTAATTAATTGATAAATCATTTGAGATTAAATGATGTCAAATGTTGGTCGTCAACTCTCTTGATTGCCTCGGCCGATAAACTTTATGGTTTAAGCACCATTCATCGATTATCAGGTTATTTTGATGATTTAAATATAGTTACGTCTTCGACTAACATTGTATAAATGGTCTTGATATAAATCGATAAAGGCATTATTCTTTTTGAGGAAATTTTGCGTAAAATCAATGGTCTTGTTGACTATCTTGGATGAGAAAAATTTTTGTAAATCATGATCACCTCAATATTCTAAAGGAGAAGAGAAGGTTTCTTTAGTGGGGTTTATAGACATTCAAGGCAAAATAATAAAATCATAAACTAAGCAAAATCGTTAAAACCCGTTGATAATTTGCCGGTCTGACTGGCTTCTGCGTTGAAATCTTGTCTTCATATCTTAATCCAATTCTGATTTGATATAAATCTCTTTATCAAATTGAGCCAGCGATAAGAAATTTGTGAATAGATATTATCATATTTTCTAAAATTTAAATTCATGACACCATGAAGTAAATCAATACTCATTGAACTCTATTTCTGACCAATTTATGTTGCTATTCATCTTAATATAATTAGATGAAAGGTTTATTTTTCATGAAACTTTACAATGTCATAACGAAATCGTTCAAATACTACTTTCGCATTTATTTTTATCATCTTGGTATAATCTTGCTCAATAAGATCATATTTTTTGGACCATTGAGATATGTCATCCATAGAGCAACCGATATGACCACGAAAATTTCATAAAACGAATCTGATGAAAACGTGATAGTTGGTTTCAAGCTCTCAAAATATCAAACTTTGGGATATCGGTTAAATCCAAATAGCTCTCAATATAAAGTGTTTATAGTCAATCGTAACAGAATTCAATAAGGATCTACATTCATTTTTGAGCATTCAAATATCAAATACATCATATGATCAGAATCATCAATCGTCCAGATAGAATGGTTTTATTATTCTAGCAACTCACATAATATCTCATTCCCATCTAAAGGTCAGTAAGGAGAAGGGAAAGAGAGAGGAGAAACAAAGATCCTCCAAACTTGTCGTCACTCACCGGTCATCTAAATTCATATTCCAATTTTATCCTGTCGTAACCATTGTTTTTCGTAAATACGTTATTGCAATTCTATTGTTATCATTTTCATTTCACATCTAATCAGTAATCCTTGAAGATCATCTCAATACATAGTCTTTATTAATGGTTTCCTCTTTCGATTTTAGTATAAATTCGAGTTTTCTTGCTCTTTAATCATTGTGTAATTTTTATAAGGCAAACTTTACTCTACCGATGATTTTCTAGCAAACATTTCATCCGTTTTTTTTTAAGGCGTCAATATATAAATATACATAAGCTAATATAAATGTTATAATTATTCCATTTAATTCCGTCTGTTTTTTTTCATCCGACACGGTATTTATATATATAATTATATATAAGTTAATATAAATGGTATAATTATTCTATTTAATTGTTTTTTTTTAATAAAGCCGAATCAAACGAATATTTGTAATATAATTTAACTGAATATATTGCCTTAATGTTTTTTTTCAGTTTATTTATTACATTTATTTATTTATAACGTTTCATATTCATTTCAGAGATTTTACATTCATATTTGTTAATCTGAAATATTTTACATTTAATTATTTTATGCGATTAATTCCAAACAGAATATTTATTAAATAAATATAATAATTACATTTACTGTTTAATATTTCTAGAAGTTTTTTTATTTCAGAATTTTTTTTAATATTAAACATTTATGTATAAATATTCTGTTTTAAATTTTATAGATAATTATTGTTTTAACATTTGTTAAATATTTCCTAATTCGGATAATTTAAATTGAAATATTTATTGAAATATTATAGTTAATATTTATTATTTCAAAATAATTTAGATTGAAATATTATATCACCAAAGTGTCTCTACCATATCAATTTATTTATTTTAAAATATATGAATATTACATGGATTATATTTAAATCTATGAAAAATAATCTCTAAAGGAAGATTATTTTTTGAAAGATTAGTAATAATAAATATGTGATAAATTTATATTAATCAATAAATATTGATCCAAAGATAAAAGATATGTAATTTATTATCAATATTTATGTAATTTTAAGATTCATTTAAAATTGTATTTATGAAGATTAAATGAATGTTAGTATCTTATAGCCCATTTTATTAAATATTTTATTTCAAGCATATATTTTGTTTATATTATATATGCATATTAAAATAATAATTGTTAATTTGAGTATTATTTTTTCTTTCGGTTAATGTTTCTTCTATATCCAATTTGAATAACATTAGCTTAACGACATTAACTTTAAGAAATAAAAAAGAGCATATCACCATTGTTTCTGGTGTATGGATCTTGACTATGCGATCCGAACAATGTCCTCCGCTTACCGCAGAAAAGCAATTGAGCTAACTTTGAAAAGGAGTGTTCTAATCGCAGAGTCTTATGATCATGAAGCATTCCATTCAAACCATAAGAGGTGCAATGTTTGAAGAGGAATGTACTAAAAGTTTTAAGCCAACAGACCGCTTCATTGAAAAGGTCAACAGTACTATTCTTAGTAAACTTTCAATGCGTATAAAGGCAATAAAAATAAAGTACATTATGGAGATGTTTAATTTTATCACTGACCGAGAGCACTAAAATTAGAGATGATGATATTCTTATGCACGATTTTGATCTCTTCCGGACAATTTAATTCTTTTAAGATAAGTTATAATACTCAAAAGGAAAAATAGACTCTTAATGAGCTCATTGCTCAATGTGTGCAAGAGGAAGATAGATTAAAACATGACAAAATAGAAAGTACTCACTTAGTCATTTCCTCTCGTGGCATTGTTGCTAAAAGAAAAAGGACTTGTAAAGGCAAAGGAGCTACAGGGACTAACATAAGGTGCAATAAATAAGATAATGTTACTTGTTTTTTGCAAAAGGTCGGTCATGTGAAGAAGGATTGTCCCAAGTATGCAAATTGGTGAAAAGGGTAAACTTCAACTTTGTTTGTCAAGTTAATTTATCCTTAGTACCAAATCACACTTGGTGGATAGATACAGATGCAACTACTCACATAAGTGTATGGGTGGTTGTCAAGGAGATAATGCCAACCGATGTCAAATTCATCATGTGGGAAATGGCAATAAAGCTCCTGTTGAAGCAATATGCTTATATAGATTATATCTAGAATCTAGTTGTATTTTGAATTTACATGAGACTTTTATGTCATTTAGATGAAATTTAAATTTCTATTTCTTGTTTGGACAAATCGGTTATTCTTGTTCATTTGGAAATGAAAATTTAGTCTCTTTCAATATTTAAATATTATACCGTTCTTTTGATTGATAATCTATATAAATTGATTTCCTTCACAAATTAATGAAACTTTGCATGCAAGTAATTTTAGTACAAAGTGAAAATTAATAAATGAGAATTCATATATGCTATGGCACAAGCATTTTGGACATATTTCTAAAAATAGAATTGAAAGATATGTGTCAAAAGGAATTCTTGATTCTCTTGATTTTTCAGATGATAAACTCTATATAGAATGTGTCAAGGGAAAACAAACAAATATCAAGAAAGTTGGTGCTAATAGGAGTTTAAATGTCTTGGAATTAATTCATACTGATATTTGTGGTCCATTCCCTACAGCTACTTGGAATGACCAATAGTATTTCATTACTTTCATAGATGATTATTCTCGTTATGGGTACTTATACTTAATTTATGAGAAGTCACAATCACTGGATGTATTCAAAATTTTTAAGGCTGAAGTTGAAAATCAACTTGGAAAGAAAATAAAAGCTGTCAAATCTGACCGTGGTGGTGAATACTATGATGTGATGGATCAGGTGAACAACGTCCAGGCCCTTTTGTCAAATATTTAGTAGAATGTGGCATCGTTCCTCAATACACCATGCCAGGGACTCCAAGTCAAAATGGTGTGGCTGAGAGACGAAATTGAACCCTTATGGATATGGTTAGAAGTATGATAAATCATTCTTCTTTACTAGATTCACTTTGTGGAGAAGCTTTAAAGATTGCAGTTTACATCCTTAATAGAGTTCCAAGCAAAGCAGTAGCTAAAACTCTATATGAATTATGGATTGGGAAGAAGCCTAGTATTAGACATCTTCATGCCTGGGGATGTCAAGCTGAAGCTAGGCCATATAGGCCTAATGAAATAAAATTGGACTCAAGAATTATAAGCTGCTATTTTGTTGGATACTCAGAAAGGTCGAAGGGTTTTAAGTTTTATGACTCTTCAAATAAATCCTTTTTCAAGACGGGCAATGCTAAATTTATTGAAGAAGTTAAATATGATGGGAGTAATAAATCTAAAAATTTTATATTTGAAGAGCAATTTATTACTCTTCCTAGAATAATAGAAAATGATCGATAATTTTACCCGATCATATTCAAGTTGTAAATACGATAATCAAAATATTTTAAGTTAACTCCACCGAGGAATCACAACAACCTCAAATTGAAGTGTCATTAAGAAAATCCACTAGAGAGGAGATTAGCAATTTCAGATGATTATGTTATGTATCTCCAAGAATATGAGTTTGACATTGGATTGGAGAGTGATCCAATCTCTTTTAGTCAAGTCAAATAAAGTGTTAACTCTCATAAATGGATAGAAGCCATTGAGGATGAGATGAAATCAATGAAAGACAATGATATTTGGGATCTTGTCGAATTGCCTAAATCAAGAAACCCATTGGTTGTAAATGGATTTTAAAACCAAACTGGATTCAAAAGGCAATGTTAAAAAAAGATATAAAGCACGCAATGCTAAAGGTTTCACTAAAAAAGGCATTGATTATAAAGAGACTTTCTCGCTTTGAAAGACTCTTTTAGAATCATTATGGCACTAGTAGCTCATTATGATTTAGAGTTACATCGATGGATGTAAATCATTTCAATGATTGAAACTATATATATGGTGCAACGAAAATTTTCAATCTTTTGATTCAAAACACATGTAAATTAAAGAAATCCATCTATGGTTTAAAGCAAGCTTCCGTCAATGGTATAAGAAATTTGATCAAGTGATTACTTCTTGGTTTTAAAGAAAATACGTTGATCAATACATTTATCACAAAATAAGTGAGAGTAAATTCATCATCCTAGTTATATGTTGATGATATTCTACCGGCAAGTAGTGATATAGGCCTTTTGCAGAAACCAAGAAATTTCTTTCAAATTTGAAATGAAAGATCTTGGGAATGCATCTTTTGTGTTATACAAATTTATCGAGATCGTATACTTGGTTTATCACAAAAGATATATATATTGATAAAGTGCTTAGTAGATTTGGCACATGAAAGATTATGCACCGAGATACACCCATTATTAAAGGTGATAAATTTGCTTCAATGTCCAAGAAATGAATTTGAAAAGAAAGAGATGGAAAAGATCTTATGCATCAATAGGGAGTCTTATGTATGCTCAAGTTTGTACGCGTCCAGATATTTGCATGTTGAATACTTGGATATTTAAGTAACCCAGGAATGGATAATTGGAAAGCTGTAAAGAGGGTTATGCGATATTTGAAGAGAACAAAAGACTTTATGCTCACATATCGAAGATCAAATCATTTGGAGATCATGGGATACTCCGATTCTGATTTTGCTGGTTGCCTTGATAGTAGAAGATCCACTTCAGGTTATATTTTCTTATTAGCTGGAGGAGCTATATCTTGGAAAAGTGTTAAACAATCACTTATAGCTTCTTCCACTATAGAAGCAAAATTTATAGCTTGTTATGAGGCATCAAATCAAGGAATATGGTTACGAAATTTTATCATTGGGCTAAATATTTTTGATGGAATAAAGAGACCATTAAAAATAAATTGTGATAATAGAGCCGCTGAGTTGTATTCAAAGAACAATGAGTTCGTCAAAATCAAAGCATATTGACATAAAGTTTCTTGTTGTAAAAGAAAGAGTTCAGAGTTCTCAAGTATCTATTGAACATATCAATATAAATTTTATGATTGCAGATCCACTTACAAAAGGTTTACCACCTAAAGTATTTCATGAGCATGTGGCTCGTATGTGAGTGGTTTACTTTGATGATATGCTAGCATAGTGGGAGTTTGCTTATGTTGTTCAATGATTATAAATATTTTTTTTTATCAAAATAAAGTATTGTTATTATCTTATAGTTGAAAACTCTGAAATAAAGTTATGTAGTTTCAATTGCAGTTTATCATAAATAAATGAAACTATATGTATAATTCTTTTGAGTTATAACATAGGACCAGTTGGAAATAGACATGATATATGATCACATTACATGAAATTTCCATACTACACATCCATACTTGATCTATGTCATTAATCATATTGATTTAATGATCACTGATGAGTCTTATTATAGAAAATTTATAATAAAGATCACTTTGATTCTATGTTAATATTATTAATGGACCAGATTAGCTAAAGATGTTTCTCTTTAAAGATAGCAAATATTGAGCTCTTAAAGTATTTAATAATGTATAATTATCAAGCAATATATATGTGGCCCAAGTGAGAGATTGTTGAAAATTTTTTGAATGTGGGCTCACATATAAATTTAATTATACATTATGCGCTATCTTATTTTTAAGCCTATTAATTTTGTGATCAAATAAAGATTAATTAATTTTAGGCTTTTGAGACATCTTATTAATTTTGTATGAAATTATTATGTGTAGAGACCGGGCATTTTTTTATTTTAATGATGGGCTGAAATAAAATGAAATGCTCTCAAGTATAAATAGGGCCATGGTTCCCATTCTAAAGGGTGAAGTTCTCATTTTCTCATATCCCATCTTGAGTGAAAAGAATGCTCTCTCTCTCTCTCTCTCTCTCTCAAGAACACCCCTTTAGAAGTGGAAGGCCAAAATCTTGCATTAGCTCTTCCATGAATTCAGGTACGCTTCCAATTACATCTTCTTGATGATTTGACATGAGATCTGGGCTAGATAAATTTATTTTTTATCTTTACATATTTCTAACAAATAGGAGATCTGGGCTAGATAAATTTATTTTTTATCTTTACATATTTCTAACAAGTGGTATCTTTACATATTTCTAAAAAAGAAAAAAGAAAAAAACTATAAATTTATTACTCGATAAGTTGTGATATTATAAGATTTTAACAGATATGAGTTTCAAGATGAAATGACAAACAATAAGTCTTATCCCACTAAGTGGGTCACTATATGAAGAGGAAATGACAAACGAGACAAAATAAAAGTTGCAATAATTATGCAATAGGAATTACTGATAATATTTTCAGAGATTCTCAGTATTTCAAGTTCAAGGTAAAGTTTTTCTCTCTGGATCCTTGAACTTGAATGTTCCTGGCTTTACCATAGTTATAACTACATATGGGCCATCCCAAAGAGATGAGAGTTTATTGCATTGAGGGCCTTTTCCTATAGCTTCGAGACTTCATAGGACCAAGTCACCGACAGATATGGGATGAGGTTTTACACTTCTGTTGAAGTGACAAGCTACCCTTTGGTGATAGGAAGCAATCCGTAGGTCATGTCACGAAGGGAGTAGTTGTGTTATGAGCTTTTCTTCATTATCATGATCGAATAATTGAACTCTTGGACTTAACCCGATATCTATGGTATAATAGCTTTGAAACACAAGTTATATGGTGTCTCACCGGTGCATATGTAAGCAAAGAACATTAGAAAGCTCATCAACATTATTCTCAAGACGTATTTTAGTCCTTTGAGTATAGTTTGTTAGTAACTACCGCTTAGTTTGAGGATGTGCTACTGATAGTAAATGTGAAGATCTTTGCAAAAGGACATAAAGACTTTTCGAAATTGAGTTCGTTGTCAGTGATGATCTTTGCAGGAAGATCAAATCGATATACTATATTTTTCCAAATAAATTGTTTTGCATTTACCTCCATGATTTTAGCGAGTGGTTCGGCTTCCACCCATTTAGTGAAGTAGTCGACTAAAATTATAAACTTCGTGCTCTAATGCTATCGAAAAGGTTCCATGATATCAATTCCCCATCAAAAAAGGCCACGGCTTTGAATGGATGAGAGCTTTGTATGCGATGTGAGGGAGGTTAGAGTGCAACACAACTTGCACATTTTTTGTGAACTCAAGGCTCATGTTTCATCGTAGACCAATAACCCTTGTCTTATAATTTTATAAGCTCTTCTTCCTAGGTGTTCTCACATATCCCTAGTGAACCTCTCTTAATGTAATCGACTCCTCAAGGTGAGAGGCATTTGATACTGAGAAAGCTCGTTTGTATAGTTCACCGATAATAGTAAAGTTTGAAGCTTGTCTTGAGAGCGTTAAGTTCTTCTGAAGGGTTCCTTCTTGTAGAAAAGACAGATGGGGTCCATCCACAATGTTCATTTATCTCATTAATTGCTTGAATCATGACCCTTGGATACTAGAAAAATATATTTCTTCAACATGCATTCTCTTAAATAGATCCCTAGTAGCGAGATGTAAAGCTTTGAGCGAGTATTCTTCTCTAATATGTGAATGATTTGATGTGTCTTGAAATGGGAAAGAAGAGACTTCACCAAGTAGAGGTATTGTGCCAGCTGAGGATTATGAGTACTAAAGTTTCCTTAACTTGGGAGGCGATAAGTTGAAAGTCGGGATCACTAAGTCTTGAGCTTAGTCAATAAGTCTCAACCTATGAGAGCCTCATATTCACCATATTATTAGTTGCGGAAATTTTAGAAGTCCATACTCTAAGGTATTATGGGAAATAAGTAAGACCACACTCAAGCTCCATCAACATAGAGGGTCCATTGAGGAGGCAAAAGGCATGTAGATAGCTCCTGAGTTGGTATTCCACTATAAATTGTGAGTACTTGAGACTTTATAGAGGTAGAAAATTTATATCAAACTCTAATTCTAACCACTGATTAACCTCCCATGCTCGGTTCGGATGGCCCTTAATGGTAAATGAGTGTAAACGCCGATAGTATGAGCTTGGAAGTATGGACATAATTTTTGGGCTGAGAAAACTAAAGCCAGAGCCATCTTATCTGCAAGTGGAGAACGACTTTCTATATCAGAGAGAATTTTGTTGAAATAGTAAATTGGTTATTATCTCTCTCTTCTACTAAACCGAGCTTATCGCATGGGAAGAGACTGTGAGATATAAGTATAACATCACTCATTGAATAGGCTTGGATAGTAGGGGTGGAGATGTTAAATACTCTTAGTTGCTCAAAAGCATGACATTCATAAGTCCATTATTATTTTTAGCTCCCTTTTAAAGAATGACAAATATTTATCCTAATGAGCTAGAAGAGATAATGCAAGAATCCGTCCATTCAAACGTTGAACTTCCTTGATATTCTTCGGAGGAGTCATATCTTTGAGAGCTTTGATTTTCTCGAGGTTTGCCTCTATCCCACGGTGGGTTACCATTAATCCAATAAATTTTCTCGACGTAACCCCAAAAGCACACTTGGTCGGGTTAAGTCGCATGTTATAACATCGAAGAAGGTTAAAGCATATTTCTAAGTCGAAATATCGTGATTCTTCCAAGATTTTACTAATATGTCATCTACATATACTCCACAGCACCTAATAGGTCTTTAAAACCTTATTCATAAGGCGTTGATAGTAGCACCGATTTTTAACCAAATGGCATAACTTGGTACAAGATAAACCTTTATATGTTTGAAATGTTGTAGCTTCTTCATCCATTGAGTTCATTTTTATTTGGTTGTAACCATAGTAAGCATCCAAAAAATTGAGCATTTGATGTCCAGACGTAACATCAACCAATTGATCAATTCGAGGAAGAGAAAAACTATATTTCAGCAAGCTGATATGTAATCAATACACATTCTTCATGTTCCATTTGTTTTCTTAACCATGACAAAATTTGCTAGCCATGTAGGGTAATGTACCTCTCATGAATCCTACTTCTGAGCTTATTAACTTCTTGTTCAATAGCTGAGATGATGCAAAACTGCTTCTTTTGGATGATTAGTTTGAATGTTGGATCAATCTTGAGGAGTGCATGATTACATTCCCAGATAACCGCCATACTCTAAGCAAAGATGTCTTGATTTCGCAAGAAGAAGTCTGTATTTTTTTTCCTTTGTTCATCCGAGAGCAATTATCCCACTTGCAATCGCTCAGGTTTGGTCATCCGATAATAGAGCAAGTCTTCTACAGGCGAAGCTTTCTGGGGTACTTCTTCATCTTGAAAATTAAAATCTTCGATGCTGAAGGTCACAGAAGGGTGTGGTTGAGCTTGTTTGAGATAACATGATTATGCTATCTATTGATTTTCATAGACCGCTCTAACTCCAACGGGGGTTGAAAATTTCATCTTAATATGAGATACTGAAGTGACTGCACCAAAAATTGATTAGAGGGGCCTTCCAAAGATAGGTTATATGTCAATGACTTGACCACCATGAATTGGATTAAATGAGTCTTGTCGAGGAAATTCACCAAAGACAACAGGAAGGGTGATCTCCTCTACTCGATAGATATCAAAGCAAATGATCGCAGTTGGAGCTTTTCCTAACCCATGTTAAGAAATATGGAGTAAAATAAGATATCAACAAAACTCCCATTATCAATCAAAATTCTCTTAACATTATAGCATGGGTCACCAATTCCTACGTTGATGACAAGTGGATCTTGATGAGGAACATGTACTCTTCTAAGTCCAGTCATTAAAAGTGATGGAATGATGACGAGACTTTTAACTCGGCTTTTAGAGATGATAACAACTTGATTAGATAGTATTGGTCCTCCTACGATTATTTCAATTTCTCTAACTGTTTGATGATTATTTTGTTATTTCTGTGATGATTATATTGGTTGCCCCCAGTTGGAGGTATGTTTGTTTGAGTCGATTGATTCTTCACAAATCGACGAGATATCCTTGTTGAATGAGCCTCTCTTTTCTTCTTTGAGTTGTTTGCATGCCTCATAGTATGTCCACAACTTCGGAAGTGACAATGTTCGATTTCGAATTTGGTTTCAGGATGCGCCACTTGATATTTTCTTCATCTTGAATAGCCATGAGGTTAACACGATGTATTCGGTATTCCTTTTCGTCGCGTGGTTCATGTCGCTGATATTGTGGAGGGAGATCATGACCTTGTTGCTTCTTTTGATAGGACCGCCACCAGCATTCTTAGGGTGCTTTTACATTTTCAGATTTGTGCTTCCGCGATGAACTAAGTCGGCATATGAGCGAGTATCTGCATTAGTGATGAGTAAAATGCGACGAGCCTCCAAGGAAAACTCATCTTAATAATCTTCTGATTTGACGAGCTTCTAAGGAAAACCTCTGAAAGTATTCCTTAATTGATTCACCCTCATTTTGATTAATGTCGGAGAGGTGGGAGGAATCTTTAATGATCCTCTGAAATGAACTGCTCCACAAAAATCTTGGCGAAGTTCGTCAAAGGTGGATGGATCCCTTGGAAGAGAGTAGAACCGCGCGAAGCTTGCCCTTGAGGGTAACGGAAAGACCAACAAAGCAAGAGTGTCGAGCTCGTTGAATATGCATGATAGTCCTGTAATGATCGATGTGTTCATGTGGGTCAATCGCCCCATCATAGGAATCAATGTTTGAAAGCTTGAAACCCACGAGAATAGGGTGTTGAAGAATACTTGAGGATTCTTCCTAGCCAGTGAGGGGAAGATGATTCTGCCTTGAAGGTGAAATTCATCTTGCATTAAGCATCATAATTCGCACGTATAACATGACAGTAGGATCAACAAGATGAGAATGTGTCGTTACCCATAATAATTGGTGGATTAGTAATTATGAAATAAACGATGAGTAGAACTAGCGTGTCAAAGAGACGCATCACTGGGGAGGAATTTCATTGTTAAGGAGATCGGCATTTTGACCTCCGCCAACGATTGATCTTGGGGAGGTGTGTGGTAATGGCGTTGTGTTCCTCTCAAAAGTCGGATCATCATTTTGAGACTCTTTTTGACAATACAGATCTTCTAAAGAGATCCTCGTGCCTTCACCGCAGGTCACGTATTGGGGAGAGGCAAGTAAGCTTCATCAAGGATTGATTTTGAGAGTGACAGTTGAGCGGGAGGCTGGATCTGCATTGCATTGGCCATAATCGGGTGTTCACGAAATTATGATTGATGAGTTCTCTTCCCACGCGATGCCAAACTGTATGCTAGAAAACAATGCGATAGAGTGAAAGTTTATGCCTTAGCCTATTGTGAAATCAAAGCACAATAATGTATTTAAAGAGTGAACAAGAAAACTGAAATTTTCATGAAAAATCTCAAAAGAGGGAAAACCACGGCCTACAGAAAAGCTTCAACTATGTATCTGTTTCAGAGTACAAAATCTTCATGATAACGGGATTACAAAATTGTATATGAGAAAGGAACATGATAATCACGCTCGTAAATAGTGGTAGCAAATGATGGTGAACAATGACGAACAGCGACTGACGATAAAGGTCGTCATGGTGGAGACCTAGGCGAGATCATGCAGGCGCGGTGGTTGACGACCGTGTGGTGGCACGATTGTGCTTGGAGGATCTTCAAGCTTTAGGGCTCTCTCCTCTCTTTGCTCCCATCATGAGAAATGAGGAGCTATATAGAGGAGTGGCATCTGTAGTACATGTAAAATCTGAACCACTCCACTTCATCTGGGCTCAAAATGATTCCTTTGATCATTTGATGTATTTTAAGTATTTGATGCTCAAATGAAGTGAATTGTAAGATCTTGGGCTTGGATCCGCTCATCGAGATGCTCGATTTGACTATAAACACTCTATGTTTGAAGGCTATTTAGGGATTTAACTGATATCCCAAAGTTTCCAATGACATTTTAAGTGCTTGATCTCGACCAATTTCCACTTCGGATTAATTTACTTTCAACACCAAGATTTGTGCTTCGACTAGTAGAATTTTCAGTGTCATATCAGTTTCAAACACCTCAACCTAGGCCAATGATGCAGAAAATCAGCAAGCTTCCTTCCTCTATGTACAGATCGAATTAATACCTTACAACTCCCTCTCTTTTGCTCAACCCAAGAACCTATGCTCTATACCTTGCGCGACCTCATCCTTCCATTTGCTTCTCCAAAGATTTCACCTTCATCTCCAACAAGATACAACTATATCCTTCCCATTTGAATGGAGATCAATGCATATTTCATGAAGTGTAACTATATTATCGCCTTCTCAATTCATAAACTAGTCTAAAAGTTATATGACTATAAGTGCTTGCTGCCATATAGTTATTTTGCTTGCTCATATTTTGTCTAAAAAAATTCTCCATCAAGCTATATAGACTCATTCATATAGGATTGTTCCAACATCATCTAAAAATTCTTCTTGCTAGGACTTCAACTCCATTTTCATTTCAGCTACAAAATAGTTTTGTATCTCAAGAAGAGTAATTTAATATCATTAAATTAGCTTGTTGTTGGTTTGAGGGACAATGCATTATTCTTATTGATTATAAGATAAGTTAAAGGGATATAAAAAATGAATGAATGAAGATTAAACATTCAAGAATATATATGTATATTTTGTGCTATGCAGGTATGAAGATCTCGTTATGCTCAGTAGGGTTGACGATTTTGAAGGCCCCGTTATACTCAGTAGAGCTAACGGATGGAAGGTCAAGGCCGTAGTGTCGTAAGACACTGTCCGTTATGCTTAGTAGAGCTGACAGGAAAGCATAATAGCCCCCCGATGCAGCCCTATGCGAGGACGACGCTGGGAGGCTGCCGAATTTTGGATTAACAGGAGACCTAAACAAGAACAAATAAAAGTGTTGACGAACTTAAATTAAACTTATTTGAAAATAATAAATTAATGAATAAACCTACATATATGCTCTTTTTATGCACGTGTTTGAAGACGTTATGCTCGAGAGCTAACGGGTAGAAGACCATGAGTAGTGTCATAAGAGACTTGTTATGCTCAGAGTGACGAGAAGGTCGAATAGATGCACCTTTATGGACATGGAGGCCAAAATTCAAACTAATATGAGACTTAAAGATGATTAATTAGATTTGAATTTAACATAAATTAAATTTGAACTAAACATGATGATCTTCTGAGAAATCAGAGGTTTAACAATAAGAATAAATTAAACTTCATTAAAACTTATAAATTCAATGAATTCCAAACTAAATGTGAGAAATATTGATGTTACTTCAAATGATTGAACAAGATCTGAAATGCCAAACGCCACCGGATTCTCAACATGTCATATAAGCGAACAAAAGACGTTAATTAAGGCATTCTTAGATACACATGTATGTGCTCGGATATAAAGATTTAAAGTGCAAATTTTAATGTCTGAAAAGGTTGCACAGACTAAATTGGAATCAATTAAATATTAATCTAAAAAATCTAATAAGATATTATATCAATCTATAACATCTTCACACCGATAAAACGCATCGCACAAGAACATAATAATGCTAATTTCTAAATAAACCTCACATGCTTCAATAGATATTTATTAAATTCAACTTGGATATTTTTTTTATTTATAAAAATAAAATTGACATAAATAGCCGGATGGATTTAATTTGATATCAAGCATCATAAGATAAAATCCTAATTGAATTCAAGTGCTCTATAATTCTTATCAAATCATTGATATCAAAATATATTAAATTATTCAAAAGTTCATATGGATGCTTGAATTGAAAGAAAAAAAAAATGCAAATTTGATGTCCCCGACAGGGTCTTAGACGGTCAACAAAACCTAAAAAAGCTAATAATTATATTATTATACCTTCAGCCTAATAAAACATCCGAAGCTAATTCCATATGAGAGTCGATCGATCCTATTATTAAATTAATAGAGTCGACAGGATCTGAAATAACTAAACAATAAATAACCTCGATGATGGTTGTGTTGAATGAAGATTTCAACCGGAGGAGATAATTACCATCAAAATATGCTTGCAGGCTCAAATCAAATTAATCAAATCCAAATATCAATATAAACATAAAATCACGTAAATCATTAAGTTCTAAATGTCAAAATGAAAAACAATCTAAAAATTTAAAGCTAAAAAAAATCCAATTCACCATTCACAATTATTTGTCGAAGGTGCCAAATTAAGAAAACTCTAGCTCACAAAGGAGACAAAGTCAAATCAAGTACATAACTATGTTTACTCTCAAACAATCTCATGCCAGCAATGACGTGGCCCATGTCCAATAGGCTCCACACCTGATGTAGTTATAACCAGAGTCCTCTGACCAGATGGTTGTTGCTAAATGACACCATTATATTACGATCACGACTATAGCCCGTATGCTCCCCAATGACTCTGCCTTTTGAGTTGTGAACCATAGGGTATACTTGATTGGGCAAAAATCTCTCTGTTAGCTAAGGTAGACTTAAACTTATTTCTTTAGATAAAAACCAACTCAAGTCTACAAGAATCTCTTGGATGACGTGACCCATGTGTTGCTGATAAGGATCCTTTAGTTAGGTTGGGTCGACTACCTCCTCTGACTAAGTAGACTAGGGACCACGACAGCCCTGGATGACAGAACCATGAGATCTAGATCGGGTGCGTCATCATTCCCCTAACCATCCGCTTTAAGTTAAATATAAAGAATTTCATAAATCTAAATTCTGAAACTCCACATGTTGCTTCTATACGCTATGCACTAAGCGATCTAACGACTAGCCTTAATTGAAAGTTCTCTCTCAGTATTGAGAGGGTAATTAACTATAGGTGCTTGCACTTATAGGAAACCTAGAACCAGATCTAAAGTCCTCACAAAATGAGGGTGAAATCTCTGGGTAGTGTCTTATCTACTATTCATCTGCCTTCTGAAAATTATACTAACATTTAAATCACTCTCTTCATCGAGAGGTCGGTGGCAAATTTTTGGAGCCCACAGATTTATGGAGACTCCGTTGGGGATAGGTTTCTCTTTCAATTTTTGGCTAATCGAATATGAGCTATAGTAATAGTGGAGTTAAATAAAAAAATTAATTTTTCTAAAATAAAAAGGAACCAATTATGATTGAAATTAAATTTAAATCAATCATATTCTTATGACTAATTTGTATGTTCTGTATATATCGATGGATCCTTAGAACACCATTCATCATGCAGCTAGGTCACGAAGCCAATGTTCGTATGATTAATGATGTAATCAATATTGAGGATGTTGGAGCTATTTTTCAACTTGGTAGTGTAAACTTCTCAGTCATTGCTGCTGCAAATAATCCTCTACTTGAAGCACCTGTATATTATACACACCAACCTATGCAAAGGAGGAGGACAACTGGAATGGCCATTACTGCTACTAAGATTCCTCGAAAGAGAGCCTTTATATTTGAAAGATTGGGTTATTTTAACGCGTAAGTCATGAAAATAACCGCCAATATGTAGAAAGTTTCAATCATATTTATGAATGTGACTACTTTGCCTAAATCTTCGCACTAAGAAGGCATAATGTTGAAGTCTCTATTCTATAGAAAAATTGAGTGGAAGGCAAAGAAGGAAAGAAATGTTGAGCTGAGCTCGGCCATGTTGTTGTCAAATCACTATGCGATTAGATTTGATGCCAGAAGCGAGTGTTCCCACTCAGAAAAAGTTTGAAATTTTAAAATGGATGAAAAGGAATAGCTCTAATGGTGATGTTAAGCAGTCTTTTTGGGCTCAACAATAGTCAGCTCCAAATCTTTAGATGAAACAACTTGAAACTTTATCTGCTCGAGTACACAGAGTCTTGAAGGTTGTCAAGGAAAAAGATCTTATGAAGAAGAGATATCAAAGGCCAATTATCAGAGAAGCCAAGAATTCTCCACTACAGAAACTACCACCAGTGGTAGTAAGAACTCAAGATCATTCTAAACAAATTTTACCTTTGTAAGCATCGAGCATGACACTTGGCCAGATCCACTACCAAAAGGTCCCAGGTAGAAGAAAATAAATGAGAGTGAAGCCTCGAGAGGAAGTCTTACCTGAACATCGACGTGAGACGCATGTTCAAGAATTGCTACCAAAGGTCTCGATAAAAAATAAACAAATAAATATGGAGGCCGAAGCTTCAAGAAGAAGTGATAACATAAAAGCTTCCTCATTTGGAAGCAAGCTAACCCAGAGGCAGCAGAGAAAGAGAAATACTGAACTACGTGCTCAACAGTCATTATTAAAATAAAAAATTTATACAACCAACTATGGAACTAGAAGCGAGTGTTCCAACCCATTACAAGTTGATAACCTATGATAGGTAAAGTGGAACAACTCTACTGGTCAAATCAAATAGTCCTTTTGGACTCGATAATGTCAAGTTCCAGCTTCTTCAGTGAGAAAACTCTAAACTGTATAAGCAAGAGTATATGGGGTCCTTAAAGTTGCTAAGGAGAAATGACTGATGAAAATAAAATATTAAAGTCCTATCATCAAGGAGGCTAGAGTTGCTTCTCTAAGGAGACCTTCTCCTATAACCCTGCCAAAATATCAACCAATTCAAGTCCCGCACGGTGAGCATCGAGGCGTGACACTTGGACCACAAGTCTAAGAATTCGCTGTTGAAAGATCCCAACAAAAATGTAAGCAAATTTGGATGCTAAAGCCTCGAAGTGAAACTGCTTTAAAGAAGGATAGCGACATTACATCTGGACCGTACTCCCAGAGATCCACCACAAATGAAACTTGTTAAGAATGTGCACCCAAGAAAAATATCCTATGTGATGAGATTTCTAATGGTCGACACCTTGGAGCTTGTAACCATCTCCATATCTTGAGAGTCGGGTTGATCGTAGTCCTCGAGCCAGAAATTTATTAGAGGCATCGATCAGAGTTCTGCATCTAAGAGGAAGAAGTTGATGTAAAAGGATACTCCTTTCAAATAGGACAAAAAATGTCAAGAGGCTTTTGACAGTATCAAGAAGTATCTATTAAATCTGCCCATTCTCGCAGCAGCAATCCCAGGAAAACCTCTCATCTTGTAAACAACAGCATTAGAGGATTCTCTACGTGCTCTGTTGGCATAACACAATGAAGAGGGAAAGGATAACACCCTATTTTACATCAGTTAAAGATTGATAGGAGCAAAAATACACTATTCTACAATTAAGAAGCATTGTTTGACATTAATTTTTACTTTTCAAAAGCTATGTCATTCTATGCTATCTCATAAAATTATTGTCATCTTAAGAATCAATCTGAAGTTCTTGATGACAAGACTAGCGATGGCAATTGACACAATGGGTTATTATTTTGCTACAATTTGACATCACATATGTTCCTTGAAGTGGTGAAGGTAAATTGCGACCTCTTTCGCGCACCCTATCCGGTAGATTCATCATTTCGATGATGATCTTCCACGACGAGGTCATGCATGTATATGAAAAAAAGTAGCAAATGTGGGGATTATATTTTGATGGACCTTCATCCATCAAATACACTCAGCCCTCAAATCTCCCAAAAGCTCGAGCTGGCATCAGTCTCATCTTGATCACGCTAGAAGGTGGTATAATGAGGTATTCCTACCAGTTGATTGAGCCACAAAGCATATGTGAAATGTTGGTGGTAGGTCTAGATGAAACCATCTTCATGAGAGCTCAAAATCTACAAGTTTATGGTGATTCTCAGCTCGTTATTAATCAAGTGCTGGGCCTTTACAAAATCAACAAGCTCGAATTGACCCACTATCATAAGCGAGTTCTAGGGCTCATAAAGCAAATCCCAAATATCATTATGACTCAAGTTTCCAGAGCGCAAAATAGACGATTTAGCTAAGTTAGCTAAAGAAATGATGATTATGTGCTAATTAGTGTTTGCACTCGTCGGGTCCTAGAACCATTAAACCTAAAATCCTCGCTGGAAGAGGGGTCATCAAATGCAAGCCAGCAGGATGCAACTCATGTTGCTCCTTATACTTCCTTACTAATTGCTCATCGAAATCAACAAGATGAGGCTCGGACTATTCAGGAGGCAAGACCTCAATCTGAAGAAACTTCAAGACCACGAAGTGAAATCCTTTAGTAGAAGATAAGGAAGATTAGAGACAACACTTCGTCGACTACTTTAAGGAAAGCAAATTATTGAGCAATAAGCCGATGGATGCACAACTTGAGAAAAGGCTTCGCTATGTGCTTATGTTGGCAATACTCTATATCATAGATCATTCGAGCAGATGTGGCTATGATGTTTGGGAATAGGAGAAGCCAACAATATCCTAGACAATGACCCAACCTTCAAAAGCACTAAAATTTATAGATTTGTTGATCGACATAAGATTGATTGACGATACTCATTGATTTATAAGAGCAAATGGCTTGGTGAGGCTTTCAACAATACTCAAGCTACTGGAAAAAATTCTTGAAATAAAGGGAGTGACATACCAAGCTTGTTGAAGCTTTATGAGCTTACCGCACCACCTACAAGACTCTTACAAAATTCACTCCTTATGTAGTAGTATTTGGGGCTGAAGCAGTTCTACCACTTGAAGTTGAACTACTTTCACTCCAAGTAGGCTTTCAAAACAATCTCACCCATGATTAGAATGTCTGTCTACGGATAAAAGAGCTTGATGCACTTGACAAAATTAGGCTCCAAGCTCAACAAAATTCATATCTAAAGCATTCGATCATACAATACGTCCTCGAGCTTTGCAATAAAAAGGATTTGTCATAGTGCTGAGAAGACTAATTATTCCTCACTGTCATTACATGTATAAGTTTTGCTTGAAAATTCTCTTGTAATATAAGAATACATTTCCGAAATGAAGTAAAAATTCCCCTGTTAGACAGGGGCATTTTTAAATTTTACAGCAAAATATCAGACTCTCTTTGTGAAACAGGGGTCTTCTTTGTATTTGGGTTGACATTGCGCCTAAGGCTGAGATCTCCATATACGTATTCAAATTATTTATTCAAAGTTCACAAGTCTCAAAATCTTACCGACCAAAAAGAGAAATTTTTAAGTCTGCAGACTACAACAAATCAAGTTGAAAACACATCTTCCATTTATATATCAAATTTAGGGCTCGAGTGGGTGCATAAGGTTGAACTCAATAAGCCCAAATATGGCCGAGTCGAGCATGGTTTAGAGGGATTTACAGATTTAGATTTAGATTTTAGGTTGATTTTTAAATTAAGTAATCGTCTTTAAATTGAGTTTTATACTGATGCGATTAGATAATCAATATATATATATATATATATATATATATATATATATATATATATATATATATATATATATATATATATATATATATATATATATATATATATATATATATATATATATCATTTCGGTTTATTAGTTGTTACGACGACGAGCCGTTTCACATTTGGTTCAAATTCGTCAAATTGAGTCAATTTCAGCTCAAAATGCATGTCGCCGCTTTTGACTGCTTGACATTCGTGCAGACTCGTCCGAATAGAGTGTGAACAATCTTACTTGATATATTTTGACATTTTGAAGCTAACGTCATAATCAATTTCACGAACGGAGGTCGTTTGGCTTAAGTCGGTGCCTCCTGACTTTGATATAAGTGCAAGCACTTTGACGACTCGATCGCTTGATCGGTTGGTCATCAAGTTGTGCAATATTTATATTCTGACCAGTTACGATGTTTTGAACGTGATGGCGAAGTCCGTTCGTCGATCGGAGGTCATTTGAGTTGGTTTTGGCGACGTCCGGTGTATTTCAGCCTCGATTTGCGCATTGTCATTTCGAATCATTCGATATTTGCACAGTCTGGTCCGAATTAAGCGTGAACAATCTCATTTGATAGTTTTCGATGTTTTGAAGCTAATGACTCGATCAATTTCATGAACGAATGTCGTTCGGACATCGTCGCAATTTTTTGATTTCGACACATTGATAGCTCGAGCGCTTAATCGATTGATCGTTATATTTTGTAATATTTATATTTTGATCAATTTCAACGTTCTGAATGCGACGATGAAGTCCGTTCGTCTATCGGAGGTCATTTTACCATTTTTGTGGCGTCCGGTGCATTTTGAACGATTTGCATTTGTGCTTACTTCAAATTTAATTTTGTAACTGTCTTGATTTATGACACATATGAGGAGGTCAACATTACTTTTATCATTTGATAATAAAAACATTAATTATTCATTTGTTAGATGGATTAAACTCCAAATTTTTTATTAATGGCATTAGACAATGAAATATAGAATAGTTAATTACCGTCAATTTTTATAAAAATTTTTGAACACATTTATTATTAGCGATACAAATTATTTATTTGAATTACTAATATCTTATATGTAATTATTCAGACTACTAAAACTCAACTATTACAAAAACTAAAAAACATATTAATTAAATTTAGATAAGATTTTTAAACTACGATCAAATGAATTTAATATCAACACTAGTTGGAAAACAAAATAGATAAGTGCATTTGAACAACACATATAATATTCAACCTGGTTTGATTGATTTATTATCCTGCCATTAGGGAAAGGTAATTCAACATAAGAAGTCATTTAGCTCTATGTAAAATTTTGAGCAAAAGAATATATTAAGTGAACAATGCATAACTATACTTTATTTGCTTTGAGTTGATTTTATATCATGTAATCATTAATACTTGGCTAGTTATTACAAGCATAACACCTACTGTTTGATATGTACAAATGTAGTACTTTTTTATGCATGAAAAGATGCATTCTATTTTAGAAGTTAATGATAGTATTATTTTTGATATAATATTAAATATTTAGATGCTATTTACGTTTATGTGTTAGATATGTAACTATATAAGAATTGTGTTTTAACCATTTAAAAAAGTTAATGATAATATTATTTTCTATGTAATATTCAATATTTGGATGCTATTGACATTGATGTGTTAGATTTGTAACTATATAAGATTTGTGTGTTGTGTATGTAAATGCTACCATAGATTTTGTTTTTGAGGTCATATTTTACAACAGCCAACAATAACACTTAGTTTATGGAGAAAAGCTTATGTCCTCTTATTGGTAATTGGAGATTCGTGTATGAAATCTCACAATAGATGCAATAATTTATCTACATTTAACTTTCGACCAAAGGCATGGTACATCTGAAATATGTTGAGAACTTAGTTCAAGTTGGCTAGTTCAGAGTTTTATCTATTGTAGGGGCGGAACTAGCCTCTCTTCTTAGAAATGACAAAAATAAGTAGAAAACTAGCCTCTCTTCTTCCACACACCACCTCTTATAATTATATGTGGGTACACCTTTGCTCAGTTTAGTAAAAATAATAAATATGATTAATATAATGAAGGAAAAAACCCTTATTTTTTAATTCTTTTCTTTTAGGGGCTATTTGATTGTCTAAAAAGGAAATACATTGTAAATGAAATATAGAGTATTTTAAATACTTTATAGTTGTGGTTGAAAATCCTATAAATGCATATATCTATATATATATATATATATATATATATGGGAAAAGTGAATGTAATGTAATGTATTTAATGGTTGGTGGAGGTAGTGGTAGGTGATAGGTGACATTGGTTCTACTAGGTATGGTGGTGGTTGTCAGCAATGATAGATAGTAATCGGTGTTTACTGTCTTTGGTAGTAGTTGGTGACTAAAATGCGGTAATGAAAACATGGTAAAATGGTGTTTTGGTAGCAAATGGTTGCAATATTAAATTTGTTTATTGGCAAGAGTGGTAGTATTATAATGACTTAATTGGTGTCGCAGCAATTGTATTAGTGGACAACAATATATGTAGCGGCAGGCGGAGTTTTCAAAATTCCACATTCCAAATATCACTCACTCAATGAACCAAACTGTCTTAACTAAATGGCTCACAAAAATCTTTCAGATTCTCATCAGTTACACCCCTTTCAAGTTTCAAGTTGGACAATACATTGAAAATTTTGTTAGAGATTGGCATCGGAACAGAAGATGATCGACCTATTTAGATCTTTTGGAAGAGAACAGATTATATTTTTAGGAAGATGAGAACCAATAACAAAGGTCATTGCCTGAGTGATAATGCTAGTCATGATTATTTGCAATAACAATTATGTATTAAACTAAAATCGCCATTATTGGTCATACTTTGAAAGATATTTTAAAGGCTCATTAAAAAAAAGGTCAAATCAAATTATGAATATCAGTTTATAGACCTGAAATGATTTCCAGATTCATCACAACATTGTATATATTCAAACGTAGTCCTTTTGTTATGAAAAAAAAAAAATTTATATACATATTCCTAAATATCTTGCTTTCTAATCATCCTGAATTCTTAATATTTGACATTTAATTTTCAATATCATGCCTCCATGAGATTGTTGTTTTTCAAATGAGATAAAATCTAGCTTGCAAATCAAACCCGTAGCTTTTTTTTTTTAAAAAAAATAAGAATGCATATAGATATAAATGTGTGTTTTGTGATTTAAATAACATAAAAAAAATAGATTGAAGTCAAAATCCTTCTCCGAAAATTGGTTCAAACCAGCACTCTTGATGAATATATAGAAATGCAGAAATTATAATTAGAAAGCTACGCAATAATATCCTTTATTTTTCCTCTCTATCTTTTTGAGTTTATCAGCAGCGGAGGCAGAAAAAGATTGTCTTTCAAGCAACTTGTTGGTCCATCGTGATATACGTTATTTTAATATTGTGTTCTACTCAGCGATCATTACTAACTATAAATGTGCTCAGTAGCACGCTTTTTATTGTAAGTTTAAAATATGATATAATATAGGTGTGTTTCTAACTTTAGCTAATATATATATATATATATATATATATATATATATATATATATATATATATATATATATATATATATATAATATATCAGTATATGTATGTATATATACATGAAGTTGTCGAATAGATGTATACTCTCAAATGAGAAAATATAATTCAAGTCAAGGTAAAAGTGATTCATTAAATGAAGAAAAATAAATAAATTATTTTAAGAAACTCATTAAATAGCCATCAACTTAATCCACTCTTTTCACATAAAGATAAGTGTAATCATTGATGTAGCTAGAAGTATAAAAAGAATGTATTTGAGCTTGAGCAATGATATAAAGATCCCCATAATAAATTATTCAGATTTTTAATTGACCCTCATTGATTGAAGAAAAGGCCTACCATACTTGAACTTCCCTATCAATTGTAATTTTAGTAGCACCAACATTTTTTAAAGTAATTTATACGAGATAAAAAAAAAATGGTCATAGGAATATAATGAGATTGCATGCTAATTTTGGGAGAACAATTTTTAAGGAGTTCTAGGCTTTGACTAAACCAAATGCCAATGAGGATATATATTGATATGACCCTGAAAATTCCTCTAGTCGAAGCACAAATCTTGATGCCGAAAGCAAGCTAATCAGAAATTGCCGAGTCGAGCACTTAAAATATCATTGGAAACTTTGAGACATCAGTTAAATTCCTAAAAATCTCTCAAATATGGAGTGTTTATAGTCAAATCGAGCGTCACGATGAGCCGGTTCTAATAAGTCAAATATCTTACAATTCCGACTTCATTTGAGCATTCAAATACACAAAATACATCATATGATCAAGGGAATCATCATGAAATTTGTCGATGGAGAGGTGGTTGATTTTGCATGTATTCTGAGATACTTTCCATATATAAATAGCTCATTCTCGTATGAGAGGGAGCAAGAGAGGAGAGAAACAAAGATCCTCCAAGCCTGTCGCCACCACTTGGCCGTCAATGCAGTACCGCTCGCCAGATCCTCGCCATCGTCGACCATTGTTGGTCATTATCACCACTTATCGTGGGTCATCGTCGTCAACATATTCGTCAACATCGTCTAAGCAGCATTTGTCCCTTTCATATACAATTGAATCCGTGTCGGGAAGATCTTTACTAGAAGCATACATAGTGGAAGCTTTTCTTGGGCTAGCCTCGTGGTTTTCCCTCTTTTGAGATTTTTCATGTAAAATTGCAGTTTTATTGTTCATACTTTTTTTATCGTGTGTGTGTGTCTTTGGATTTTGAAGCTAAGGTGAAAAATTTTACTCTACCGCAACTGATTTTCTAGCACGCAATAGATATAAACCACATCGACAAATGGGCAAGCTGTAAAAGTTGTTCCATTAGAGTGAAGTATAGTTGCCAGGTGGGCACTTACTACGAGATCAATTGATACAAGGGGAATCAATGTATGATCCCTAGAACATAGTGGCAAAGAAGGATCTAACGAGGCTAGTGGGAGCATAAATGAAGCGAGATCTAGATGAGGACCTTAAGAACTACACATTCACATCAAATGTTGCAAGGATGCCAACATCCATGGGTGTTTGAATTCAATATTGTTACCTTCCAAATACTTGTAATACAAAGCGTTTAAAATAGATGGAACCTCGCTCAAAAGGTATAGCCTTAATATTTAACCGATGAAAAAGATCTAAAGATATCATAAAGCATTTGTGAGAGAGTGGCAATGAAAATTTGATGGTAAGAGGACCAATGTAAAGAGAAATGTAATGGACAGCACGACAAATGCCATGACTACCATTGGCATGATAGCGTCAGAGTTAGAAACTTAGAGAGATGAGATGCAAAATTGTGGTCCCCATCAGTAGGATTCAAAAGGCTCATGACGAGAAATATTCACTTAATGGATGGGATGAATTAATAGGGAGGATGAGTTGTATTGCTTTAGTTTGGTCCAATTCCATCTTTTGGATACTTTACAGCTTATAAATAAATAATATTTTAAAAAGATAATTTTAAATTTTGCATATTTTGAATAGAAAAATAAAATCATCGTTTTTATAAAGATTTATGAAACTTGAAATTAATATTTGTGTCTATTTATGTTAAACAAAAATAAAGAAAATGTGTAACTTTAATGATTTTTTAAAAGATTTCTAACTTTTACCAAGCTAATAAGCAATATGATCACCCTTGAAGATGAGAACTCTAATATCATTGATAATGCTTGATATATCATATTAAATTTTATCATGCACGAATCTTGAATAGTATAAATATTTAATTTGTTAAATTAATTAAGAAATAATCTAAAATTTGATTATAACAAATTTATAGTCAAATTAAATGTCCTAGTGAGACGATGATATGTATCAATATCAGTAATTAACAGCTGAGAGGGTGATTAACCTCGGTAATTAGCTTGTCTGATGAGCTTGAGTGATAAATTTGTTACGAATTGAAGTCCGGCTCATTTCTTGTTTTTGGGTTACGTTGGGTGTGAGTTGAGTCAAGAAAATGAGTTAAACCTTTTCAAGTGAGTTAACCGGTGAGTAAAGGAAGGGCTCGGTTGCTTCGATCCGTTGGATCTAGCGCCTTTTCTTCTCGGCCGTTGGATGGGCTCCCTTGGATCGTGTTCTTCTTTGCTTCTTGCTTGAGCCGTCAGATTGCCGCGTTTGTTTCTAACCCTTGGATGTGTTTCTTGATCAAGGGGCGCTCAGTCTTTAATGGAGATAGTGGATTACGCGTGTTGCTTTCTTGGCTTGATCCGTCTTTTGGCGGATGAGCGTTGGATGAGCTTTAGTGGAATAGGTCTTGATCGCGGTGAATCGAATTGATGGGTTGAATCGAGCGAAGTCTAACTCATTTTCTTCATTTCGTTTGCGTCGGTTAGGGTTCGAGGAGAAAGCGAGGAGATGGAGGAGAAGATTGTCAGGAGATTCTTCTGGCCGATCCGGTGAAGATCCACCGTAGAAATGATCTCGGGATGTGAGCGGCCTCGAGACGAGAGAAGGGAGGAGCTCGTGGGATTTCTACGTTACATTGGTGATTGCTTCCGCGTGAGAAATTCTGAGAGGGATGAAAGAGCAAGAGGGAGAAGGCGAGAATCTAGAGAGAGTTCTTGAGATAAATTCTTCAACCCTTTTCTGTTTCTCCTCTCTATTTATAGTTTTTCGTTTGCTCTTCTCAGGTGTTCTTTGGCTCTGTAACTACTTATTCTGTTGCATGTCGTTTTTTTCAGTTACTTTCCTTGCCTCTGTCTTGTATCTGATTGGATAGTTTGATTTCTTCTTTGTCTTTGTCGTTATTCGGTTAGAGTTCTTGATATTAGTTCTGTCCTTGTCAGCATCTTCTGTTTGTCTGGGATTTAATCTTATACAAGTTTATTCTCTGTATGTATTGTATACTGAGTCTACCTTGGAGTTCTTCTGTAGTAAAACTGTTTTTGTTTATTTATTTCTCTGTTTATTTATTTGGAACTTCTACTGGCTTCTGTTATATTGTTTTGGGAATGTTGGTGAAGTCTTTTAGCCAGTTTGGCCTTTTCCTGATTCTTTTGTCTCTGTTGATGGCTTGAGAGGGATATGTGTTCATATCATTACTCCCCTCCCCACCTTGACCTTGTCCTCAAGGTCAAAAAAATTTTCTGTATTTCTTTCTCATTACCCAAGATATATCTGTTTTAATAAACCTTCCCTGGATTAATACCTCTTTGATCTGTTGATCTCCCTTTTGTATCATTCGTGATCCGGGACTTTGATAGGTATAATAAACATTTGTCCATCTCAATTGGTTTGATAAGCTGTCTTTGGATGGATAGTCAAGTCACATCGTATGGTTTTAATCTAGATATGTGAAATACATTATGTATTTTGTTGAGTAATTCAACTTTATAAGCCACCATACCTATTTTTTTAGTATTTTGAAGGGTCCATAATACCTTCTTTGCAATTTGGTATCTTGATTTCTTGTCACATGTAAGGTTGTATTTTAACTAAAACTAATTCATTGACTTAATTGAAGATCTCTTACGTGTTTATCGACAATCTGTTTCATCTATTTTGAGCTTCTGTAGAATTTGTTATCGAGGTTTGTATGTTCTTGTCTCTTTGTTGTATCTTGATTCTACCTCATGTTGGTGTATTGATAGCATATGGAATGATTGTGAGGAGTTTACCATAAAGCGCTTGAAAAGGAGTCATTTTGGTTGAAGCATTGATGCTTGTGTTATAGCAAAACTCGCCCATGGTAGGAGCTGTAACCATGCCTTAGGTGTATCCAAAACAAAGCTCCTTAGATATTGTTCTAGGATTCTATTGGTTACTTGTTTGTCCATCTGTTTGAGGATGGTAAGCTCTTGTGCTTTAAAGTTGTTCCACTAGTCGAACAATTCTTGCCAAAATTGCTCATAAACAATGGATCTCACGTGGATACTATTCCTTGTGGTATCCCATGGAGTTTCACAATATGCGTGATAAAGATTTGAGCTAGATAAAGCTGATAAATTGTTTTGGTAGGTGAAAAATGAGCATACTTTGATAGTCGTCCACTACTACTAGTATAGTTGTTTTATTATGAGACTTAGGTAAACCCGGTGATGAAATCCATAGATACCTCTTCCCATATTGCAAATGGTATGGTTGTAGTAATCCTGGTCTCGAGTATCATATTTGACTTGTTGACAAATGGGGCATGTTGATACAAATTGTTTAATATCCTTTTTCATCTGTTTCGGAAGAATTGTTGAGTAATTCTAGTCATAGTTTTGAATGCCTCCATGCCCTCTATTGGTGTTGAATGGAACTCTCTTATGATCTTGTTTTTAAGGTCAGTCTTTTGCTATTACAATTACGTCTTTGACGAATTAGCCCTTTTACTAATGTAATGAGGGAATAATTACGGCTTGTCGACAATTTTTTTATATAATTCTTGTAATTCCTTATTAGCTTTGGTTTCCTCGTAATTTCTGAATAAGACCCTTGAATTCTTGAGTATATCTTGAGAAGTTTAATGACATTAAGAATTGTTTGATCCTTAATCAAAGTCTTCGTGTTAAACATTTTTTACGGGCATTACATCTCGCTTTGTTTGTAATGGTTTATATTCAATACTATAATCATACCCGAAGTTTGACCAAAATCTTTCTTTGTTGGGTTTGAATTGTTCTTTTGCATTAATTCTCTTATGCTTTGTTGATCGATTCGATGGTAAACTTATTTCCTAGTAAGTATTGTCTCCACCTTGCAAGCTGTTTACGTTATAGCATATAATTCTCTTGCATATGTTGATATTTTTTATAAAGGCGGTGAAAGTTTCTTCTTGAAGTAAGCAATTGGATGTTTGTTTTGTGTGAAGCGCTCGATTCTTGTACTGCATCTGTTTCAATGATAAATGGTTGAGCAAAGTTTGGATATGCTATCTGGTAATGTTGTCATTGCTTTAATTTGGTAAAACATTTGTTGATTCTTACGTCCTAAAAGCTTTGCTTGGTAACATAGATGTTAGGGGAAGCAATTCTTTGCATAATTCTTGACAAATTTTACGTAATAACAGTTAAACCCAAAATCCTCTTAATTCTTTGGTGAATTAGGTAAGTCATGTTTGCTTGAATCTTGTTGGGATCCACTTGTATGCCTTGGGCGATAAGATGTGACCTAAGTAGTCAATTTTCTCTTGTACAAATGAACATTTTGAGGGTTTAATAAACATTGAATCTTTGTTTGAGTTGTTTGACACTTCTTGGAGATGATATGGATGTAGTTCTAATGTCTTTGTAGATGAGAATATCATCAAAATACTAAAACAAACTTTCTTAGGAATGGTTTAAGTATTCATTAAAGCTTGAAATGTTGAAGGTGCATTTGTGAGTCCAAAAGGCATAGCGAACTCATAGTGTCCTTCATGAGTTCTAAAGTTTTATAAATGTCTTCCTTTGCCATTCTTATCCGGTGATATCGACCTTAGATCCAGTTTAGAAAATACGTGGCTCCATATAACTCATCCATGAGTTCTTGAGTTGGAATAGAATCTCGGTATAGTAACTTTTAGGCTCTATAATCTACACGAACCTCCGGTACCATCTTTCTTTTGATTAATAAAGGCGGGAAGAGAAAGGATACTTTCTCGATTATACCACTTTCCATTTCTTTAATTAATCTTTCAATTTCGGTTTTGAAAATGTGGATACAGTAATTTTCACTCTCAGTGAGTTCCATGTGGATGGATTTGATGGTCTATATTTCGCTTGGGGTAAGCCTTTTGGGTTTGAAATAACTCACGGTAAGTGTGTAATACACTTTGTATTTTGGCAATGTATTAAATTCTACTATAGAGGATCTGTTTCTCTTATTTGACTCATTTGAAAGCATGATAATATCTCTTTTGTTCTTTTTAACTTAGTGGTGATGAAGGAGATTGTCATTATTCTTCTTGTATTTCCTTGTAATTGTACTAGTCGTCATTAATGTAGAATTTCATTGTTAGCTTCATGTAATCAAATGTACATTCACCTATTCTAACCATTGAACCCCCAAAAACTATCGCTCCTTGCATGGGTAGCGGATAGCAATGTAATAAAAGTATTGCCTTGTAGTTGAATAGGAGATTAGAACATATGCGAGCATTTTAAAGTTTCCCCATTACCAATACTTGAAATCAATCTTTGGAGTGATTTTAAAATCAATAAATTTTGCTAATTTTGATTGAATGAAATTGTGGGTAGATCCACTTTGTCAATCAAAACTTGTACCTTTTATTTCCAATTAAACCTTGTAATCTCAAGGTTCTCGGGTTAGCCCTGTAAATGCATTGAGGTGATTTGAGAATTCTTCTTCGATTTTGTATTTCCGACTCATTTTCTTCTTTGTAAATAAGTCTTGGTCCTCATTGATTCTTGTTAGAGTAAACATTTTGATTTGCAAATATGACCTGTGATACTTCTCATCACAATTAAAACATAGTCCCTTCTTCTTCTTTCATCCGGTTGTGTTGGGGTCAATTTACTATGGGAATGTTTTGTTTATTGGGTATTCATTGCTTTGATTAATTCTTTGGCATTAGTGGGGTGTTGGCGGGTGGTTGATAGTTACGGTTTTTTTGTTTACTATTGGGCTTGGTATGTTACTTTATATCTTGGTATTATATCTTCAACAAACTATCCTCCATCAATTTAGCTAACTGAAAGCTTGTTGCGGTGAGCTAGTGCAATGCTAACTTCCCTTTTATGTCTTGCCTTTGATTCAAAGCAACTCTGTAAGAATTTAGGTGGAATTCACGATATTTGGTTTGCTAATTCCTCAAATTCGTTATAAAATTCGCATTGTTGTTTTACGTTGTAATTTTGCAAGTTCACCCCTTAAATCTATCTGATGAGGGGCCAAATCTCGAATAACTTGCTCTTTAAATTGTGTCCAAGAGTGTAATTGGTGATTAAGATGCATCCATTGGTACCAACTTAATCTGGTCCATCCATGTAAGCAGATGCTATTAAGAATTTTGGTCTTGAGAGGCTATAATATTGAAAGAATTGGTGAAATGACCAACCTTTAGGATTCTCTCCATTGAATCTAGGCATGTCTACTTTCACTAGCCTATTGTTGTTTTGAGTTTGTTGTCTAGGAGGAAAAGAGATTTGAGTGAGGTTGGGTACATACACGTGATTGTTGTTGTTCTTGCGATTATTTTCCAATTTTTCTTCAATTGAGGAGAGTCTTACGGATACATCATTGAGTATCATAGTGATGGATTGCATTTGTTCATCGTTTTGTTTTGTCTTGACACATTCCTCAATAGTTTTTTTCTTTGTGTGTGCCCATTGTTTGAGTTGTGAGTCAACGAGCACCAATGATATGTATCAATATCGATTAACGGTGAGAGGTGATTAACCTCGGTAATTAGCGATCTGATGAGCTTGAGTGATAAATTGTTACGAATTGAAGTCGGCTCGTTTTCTTGTTCAATTGGGTTCATTGGGTGTGAGTTGAGTCAATAAATGAGTTAAACCTTTTCAAGTGAGTTAACCAGTAAAGGAAGGAATCGGTTGCTTAGATCCGTTGGATCTAGCGCCTTTTCTTTCGACGTTGGATGGGCTCCCTTGGATGCGTGTTCTTCTTTCTTCTTGCTTGAGCTGGTCAGCGTTGTTTCTAACCCTTGGATGTGTTTCTTGATCAAGGCCGATCTTTAATGGAGATAGTGGATTACGCGTGTTGCTTTCTTAGCGGCATCCGTCTTTTGCGGATGAGCGTTGGATGAGCTTTAGTGGAATCTGGTCTTCGATGATCGACGGTGATCATTGATGGTTGAATCGAGCAGTCTAACTCATTTGCTTCATTTCGTTTGAGCGTCGGTTAGGGTTCGAGGGAGAAAGCGAGGAGATGGAGGAGAGATTGTCGCGGAGATTCTTCAATCGGTGAAGATCCATAGAAATGATCTCGGGGATGTTGAACGACCTGAGGCGAGAAGGGAGGAGCTCATTTTGCTACGTTGGTGATTTGCGGCTTCCACCGTGAAATGTTGAGGGAGAGAAAGGCGGGGAAAGAGGGAGAAAGGCGAGAATCTAGAAGGAGTTCTTGAGATAAATTCTTAAACCCTTTTCTTACTTTCTCCTCTCTATTTATAGTTTTAGTTTGCTCTTCTCGGTGTTCTTTGGCTCTGTAACTACTTTATTACATTTGCATGTCATTTTTTCGGTTACTTTCCTTGCCTCTTGTATCGATTGGATAGTTTGATTTCTTCTTTGTCTTTGTCGGTTATTAGTTAGAGTTCTTGATATTAGTTACTCCTTGTCGACATCTTACGTTTGTCAGGATTTAATCTTATACAAGTTTATTCTCAGTATGTATTGTATCTTGAGTCTACCTTGAGTTCTTACAGTAAAAGCTTTTGTTTATTTATTTCTCTGTTTATTTATTTGGAACTTCTCTTACATTTATATTGTTTTGGGAATGTTGGTGAAGTCTTTGCTTGATTTGGCCTTTTCCTGATTCTTTTGTCTCTGTTGATGGCTTGAGAGGGATATGTGTTCATATCATTACTCCCCTCCCCCAAATGATATGTATCAATATCGATGATGCGTGAGAGGGTGATTAACCCTAATTAGCTTGTCGATGAGCTTGAGTGATAAATTTGTTCAATTGAAGTCACGGCTCTTTCGTTTCAATTGGGTTACTTGGTGTGAGTTGAGTCAAGAAAATGAGTTAAACCTTTTCAAGTGAGTTAACCCGGCTGAGTAAAGGAAGGAATCGGTTCGGGAGCTTCCTGATCCGTTGGATCTAGCGCCTTTTCTTCTCGGCCGTTGCATGGGCTCCTTGGATCGTGTTCTTCTTTGCTTCTTGAGCGTCATTATGCGTTTGTTTCTAACCCTTGGATGTGTTTCTTGATCAAGGCCGTCTTTAATGGAGATAGTGGATTACGCGTGTTGCTTTCTTAGCGGCATCCGTCTTTGGCGGATGAAGCGTTGGATGAGCTTTAGTGGATAATGATGATCGACGGTGGGATCGAATTGATGGGTTGAATCGAGCAGTCTAACTCATTTGCTTCATTTCGTTTTCGGTTAGGGTTCGAGGAAGCGAGGGAGATGGAGGAGAGATTCGATTGTCACAGGAGATTCTTACGCGCGATCGGTGAAGATCCGCGTGAAATGATCTCGGGATGTCGGACGACCTGAGGCAGAGAAGGGAGAGCTTCTGGGATTTTTCGTTACTTGGTGATTGCTTCCACCGTGAAAATGTTGAGAGGGATGAAAGACGGGGAAAGAGAAGGCGAGAATCTAGAAAGCAGAGGAGTTCTTGAGATAAATTCTTCAACCCTTTTCTTGTTTCTCTCTATTTATAGTTTTTGGTTTGCTCTTCTGGTGTTCTTTGGCTCTGTAACTACTTTCATTATTTTGCATGTCATTTTTTTTTTTACTTGCCTCATCTTGTATCACGATTGGATAGTTTGATTTCTTGTTGTCTTTGTCGGTTATTGTTAGAGTTCTTGATATTAGTTCACGTCCTTGTCGGCATCTTACATTTATGCAGGATTTAATCTTATACAAGTTTATTCTGTATGTATTGTATCAGAGTCACTTTGGAGTTCTTCTGTAGTAAAACTATTTTTGTTTATTTATTTCTCTGTTTATTTATTTGGAACTTCTACTGGCTTCTGTTATATTGTTTTGGGAATGTTGGTGAAGTCTTTTAGCCAGTTTGGCCTTTTCCTGATTCTTTTGTCTCTGTTGATGGCTTGAGAGGGATATGTGTTCATATCAGACGAGTTCACCAATATCAAGAATGGGTGAATCCGAGTCTAACTGAGGTCAAATCAAGCTTCAGAAGTATAATTGAAAACTTTGAGGCATTAATTGATTGGTCAAATAATCTCCAAATCTGGTGTGCTTATTATTGAATTTAGCAATTCGATGAGTGGAATCCAACGAATATAAGATCACTCAAATTAAAAGTTGTTAAGGCGCTAAAATCTTTGAAAAATCATTTATTATTAAATGAATCAATATAGACCGTCCAATGAAGTATTTTAAAATTTTAGCTAAAATTACTAAAATACTCTCTCAAACTCTATAAATAGGACTATCCTCACCATTAAGAGAGAGGAATCAAATTAAGCTTAGAAGAGAAGTGAAGAGCTAAGTTTGCAAGCATGAAGACATCCACCTCTTACAGCTATCACCAACTACTACCAGTCGTCGTTATAGCCTGACTATCACCATGCAGTTATTGTGATCTTATTATAAAGCTATCATTGCCTAATATTTTATACACAATCATATATTTTTCTCATCTCCATCTTTTGAGATGATTGAAACTTTGTAATTGAAAATATATAGTGCATTATTTGAACTGGGATAGCTACCATAGTTTTTTTTCTTTTCCTAATATTTTTTCACATAAAAATATTGGTGTTCCCTATAATCTCTCTAATGATCTCTATGTGAGCTAGATTTTCATATAAAGTTAAAACTCAAAGATTTTCACTATACTGTCATGATTTTTTGGCACACAATATTTTTGATGTCGTAAGTCGGAAATACCATTGCATCATCACTGATTGATAATCAGATTTCAAGTCAAGAGCAACACCATCCATTTGGTGGAGAAAATCTTACTTCGGAAGAATGGAGGAGTATTAAGCTCAAATTCTCTAACTTTTGATAGAAGCTAGGCAACATAGGGCACTATCTCAACATGATAGGAATTACGTACCAATAGATCAACAACAAGTTAAAGTTAATCAATTTGATATGATTCATATTGTGCCCACTCATCATCAAGATTTAAAAGATCTCATAAATAATATCAAACCAATACATCCATCTCATGTTATTAAATTATTCTTTACTAACACACCACATAATGTCATAAGAAACTTCGATGCCTTATCCATGAAGAGTTTTCTTTACAAGAAAGAATCAATCTTTCACACACCATTATTTTTAATGGGCTCCGTAATTATTGCCGTCGATCCTCATCGTGGATGAAGCCCTTTGATCTGAGTCCGATATGTTTATTTTGGCTTTTTCTTTCCCTATTTGTTCTGTTTTTATTTAAACTGTCTCACTATTTTGCTTTTGATTCAGTCTCAAATGGAATTACTGTAAGACTTCTTTTATAATCATCTTTTTGAAAAGAAATTGGGCTCACGCCCATAATTTTTCAAAAAAAAAAAAAAAAGCGAAGCTCGTGACTAGATATTTTGGTTTGTTTGGATGACTTGGATGATGAATTTTAAAAATTATTTGATTTTAGATTTTCAAAAAATTGGATCAAACTGATCAAATACAATACAAAATCAAATAAACTAAATTGTAATTTAGTTCGATTATTTTTGTTTGAATTTGAATAAATAAAAGTTTACTATAATTAAAAACTATTTATTAAATTTATATTCATTATATAATTTTTTATATAATAAACAAATAATAAAAAAACAATATATATATATATATATATAATGAAAAATAAGTAATTATTTTCCTGTATTAAAAATATTTAAATTTTTATAATGGATTTAGCAAGTAATGAATAAATTCTATTTTTTTGATTTCATACAAAATTTTATTTAACAAATCGATTTAAAAATTTAAAATTAAAGTTTTCATTAATTAAAATCAAATTCAAATTACGAAGTTCAAAATAGAATCAAATTATTCAAAAACTTTAATTTAATTTATTATTTTTGGTTAAAATTAAATAATACACACCCTAACTCTCATATAACGTGTCTCTACCCTGCCTTCTCTATTTCTCCCTCTCTTTCTCTGCGTTAAAAAGAATTCTCCCCGTAGAAAGCTACGTGCTCTGACCGGAATGATCAGGTGCCACGCACCTGTAATATCACAATCTTGTCGCCACGTGGACGGATACCCTCTCTCTTCGGCGACACTTGTTCCCAAAATTCCTTCGATTTCACCAACAGCTCCATATATACCATGTCACATGGCTGTCGGCCTTCTTCGTTATTCTTCTTCCTCTTTCTCTCCCCACCGGCGTTTAGCAGCAGGATTGATTTGCTTTTTTTCTGTTTCAACTATTATTTTTATTGTTATCTGAAGCTTCTCTCTTTCCCTTCCTTCTATATCGGTTTGTTCTCTATTGGGATTTAAAAGGGAGAATTAATAGGGTTTTAAATGGGTACAGAGATGAAAATTGAGAAGAAATCTTCAATAGAAAAAGAACCCCGAACTCTATCTTTGGGTCAGATACAGTGCGCGAGGGTATAGTTTTCTGGGGTTAATTTCTTTTTCTTAATAATTCTCTTCTCCTGTTTTTTTATCAATTAATTACTTATATATGCATGCTTGATAAATGTATTGTATGAATACGTTGATAATGCTTTTTTTTTTAATTACAGGAAGCAGCTTTAGATGTGCTCAGCAACAAGACAATGGAGGAGGCTTTAAGTATTTTCACTGAGGTGAGTTTGTAGCTTTTCTTTTCATGCTTGAAAGTTATTCTTCTTGTAATCTCAATCAAGAGAGCTTTGTAGCTTTTAAGTTGAGATGCTGGGATCAGTAGTTAATTGATCCCTTTTCAGGTTCGGTTATGGGTCATTTGTTTTCTGAAACTAATAATTGATCAATGAAAACGTTAATAATTAAGGAAATTCAAATTTTAAGGACTATTTGGGCTCACTTTTATTTTTATTTTATATTTTATATTTTTTTATTTATACTTTGATTGAAAATAAACAATATTTAATGATCATAATTATTTTTAAAAATATTCAAAATATATAAAAAATTATTTTAAATATTTTAAAATAATGTGATTTATTTTATCTTAGTATTATTTTATTTTATTTATGTTATATTTGAAATAATTTTTTTTTTGTGGTGATAATTATTTATATATATATATATAATATAATATAATATAATATAAAATTGATCCCAAACCCTCCAACAGAAGAGCTGGATGTTTTTTTTTTCGCAACTGTTGCCTCTTTAGTAATTTCAAAGATTCGATTTTCATATATGCTGCTGATGAGTAATGAGAATTGGGATGGTTACCGTTATCATTATTTGCTGTTATATATGACACATCAAATAAAGAAAATTTGGATAAGATATCTTGACTAAAATTTAATTATAGTGATTTTTTAGTTCATAAATTTATTTTGAGATAAGTGAAACATAAAAATTGATTTAGTGCTTATATATTTTATTTTAAAATAAATCTAATGAATAGAAATTTCATTTTAGAATAGAATACTTCCTCAAATTATTTTCTCAAATATTTAATTATTTATTAAACCTTAGGCCAATGTTCTTTTTTTTTTCTCAGAATAAATCTAAAGAGCCTACTTCATAATTTTCTTCAAATTATTATCTTTTTTTTTTTTTGGAAAGTTTAGCCTTAATAGTAATTAAGTTAAAAAGTTGAGGGCTTTTACATACACAGTTGACATATTCTTTTATATATACAAATCAACCATCTTTAATCTTAAGTATTCAAATAGACAATCAAATGTTGGAATTCATAATGAAAGTTTAACCTATATATTTCATTTTTATAAAATTCTCAATGATTTCATCGTGACACATGCAAATATATAGGTCTAACAATTCAAAAAAAATCGAGAGGATAGTTTAATTATAAATATATATTTTTTGGATGATTGATTTGTTAAAATCCCTAAAAATTAATAATTAGTATGTTCTTTGAAATTGATTATTTTTATTTTTATTTTTATTTTTATTATTTTCTTAGAAAAGCATGGCCCTTTGAAATTGTTTATGCAAAAGAAATGCCTTATTATTTTTAATAATGTATTATCATTAATAATATTTTGAAGTACATGCCATAGTGCTTTATGTGCATAATATAGAGTTGTGCATTGCATATGTTGAGTGATTATCTTAAGCTCCTTTACTTTGATTTATTTAGATATCAAAGAAGTAATTGGCTCAAGCAGTACCTTTAGAGGCATCAACATCGATTTCAACTAATATGATTATAACACATTTCTTCAAATTCAGTGTAGACTAAAATAGCAGAATGTATTGTTTAAAAATCTAAGATTATTACTTTTATCATTTGATAATAAAAACATTAATTATTCATTTGTTAGATGGATTAAACTCCAAAATTTATTTATTAATGACATTAGATAATGAAATATTGAATAGTTAATTATTGTCAAAAAATTTATAGAAAGTTAATGATAGTATTATTTTTGATATAATATTAAATATTTGAATGCTATTTATGTTAATGTGTTAGATATGTAACTATATAAGAATTGTGTGCTATGTATATAAATGCTCACATAGATTTTATTTTGGAGGTCATATTTTACAATAGCCAACAACAATAACACTTAGTTTATGAAGAAAACCTAATGTCCTCTTATTGGTAATTGGAGATTTGTATATGAAATCTCACAACATATGTGATAATTTATCTACATTTAAATTTCAGCCTAAGGCATGGTACATAGCCAAGTTGGCTAGTTCAAAGTTTTGGCCTATTGTGAGGGTGGAATTAGCCTCTCTTCTTAGAAAGGGCATATTTATATGTTAGTGTAGAAAAAAGTAGAAAGCAAAAATAATTTGTCCACCTCTTATAATTATATGTGGGTACAACTCTATTTAGTTTAGTAAAAATAATAAATATGGTGAATACTATGAAGGAAAAATATGTTTTTTAGATCTTTTCTTTTATTTTAGTTGCCTGAAAAAGAAATTCATTGTAAATAAAACACAATTTATTTTAAATATTTTATAGTTGTTTGATTAGAAATCCTATAAATGCAATAATTTTTTTTTTACTTTTTTTGTGGGTAAAGTGAATGTAATGTAATGTATTTGACGATTGGTGAGGATAGAGGTAGGGGTAGGTGGCAGTCGGCCACGACTGGCGGTCGGTGGTGGTGGTTGTCAATGGCGGTGGGCAATATTCAGTGTTGGCCAATGTTGGTAGTGGTTGATGGTTGGTGGTTAGCAGTGGTAGTGGTTGGCATTAATGGTGGGTGGCAATGGTGGCCGATAGCAGTGGTCGTCGGCATTTGGTAATGGTGGTTAGCAGTGGCCAGGGTTAATGATGGTGTTCAATGGCGAAGGTAGCTAAAGATGGTTGTCATCGGCAGCGGTGGTGGTCGGTGATACGTGGTGGTGTATGGAGGCGATGGCCAGTGACCGACAATAGTGAGTGGTGGCTAGCGGCCATTAATAGTGGTGGCGATGGTCGGTAATAGTGGCAGTAGTCGAAGACTGACAACAGTGGATGGTGGTCGACAATTATAATTTTCAAAACCTCCGCATTCCAAATATAATACACTTACTTTGCGATGAACCAAACTGCCCCTTAACTCAATGGTTCACAAAAATCATTCAGATTCTCGTCACTTACCTCCCTTTCAAGTTTCAAGTTGGACAATACAGTGAAAATTTTGTTAGAAATTGGCATCGGAAAAATAGAAGATGATCGACCTATTTACATCTTTTGGAAGAGAATATATTATATTTTTAGGAAGATGAGATCCAATAACAAAGGTCGTTGCCTGAGCTAGTCATGATTATTTGCAATTACAATTATGTATTAAACTAAATTCGCCATTATTGATCATGCCTTGGAAGATATTTTAAAGACTCATTAATTAAAAAGGTCAAATCAAATTATGAATATCTATTTAGAGACCTGAAATGATTTCCAGATTCTTCACAGCATTGTATATATTCAAACGTAGTCCTTTTGTTATGGAAAAAAAAATTTTATATACATATTCCTAATTATCTTGCTTTCTAATCATCTTGAATTCTTAATATTTGACACTTAATTTTTAAATTAAGCTTAATTAAGAACATAATTAGCTAATTAGGTCTTTAAAAAAATTTTAAAAAATTAAGAACATAATTAGCTTAATTTAGAAAACCGGTTGCGGTAGAGTAAAAGTTTTTAAACGTTGTGAAATCCAACACAGCAGCGGTATTTAAAGAGTGAACATAAAACTCAAATTTTACGTGAAAAATCTCGAAAGAGGGAAAAATCACTGTAGGTGAAAAGCTTCCACTATATATCTATTTAGTGAATCTTCCGTCTGGGATTACATAATTGTATATGAGAAAGGGACAACAGTTGCTAGTAATACGATGTTGGTACGATGTTGACGGCGATGTTGACTACGATGTTGGCGACGATGTTGATGTTGATGGCGATGTTGTGATGATGACCGTGATAGTGGTCGATGATGATAATGATGTGACGGCGAGATCGGTGGCCCGATGGCGTGGCAGTGGTTTGGCAAAGTCAGTGGCGGCGATTGTGCTTGGAGGATCTTTAGAGCTCTCTCCTCTCTTGCTTGGGGCCCCTCATGAAGAATGAGATTTATAGTGGAGGAGTGGCGTCTCATACGTAAAATCGAACCACTCCTCTCCATCGGACGGCTCATGATGATTCCCTTGATCATATGATGTATTTTGTGTATTTGAATGCTCAAATGAAGTTGGAATTGTAAGATATTTGGTTTGTTGGAGCCGGCTCGTCGAGATGCTCGATTTGACTATAAACACTCCATATTTGAGAGCTTTTTAGGAATTTAAATGATGTCTCAAAGTTTCCAATGATATTTTAAGTGCTTGATATCGATCAGTTTCAATTTCTGATTAGCTTGCTTTCGGCATCAAGATTCGTGCTTCGACTAGATGAATTTTCAAGGTCATATCATTCTAAATATCTTGCTTTCTAATCATCTTAAATTCTTAATATTTGACACTTAATTTTCAATATCATACCTTGATGAGATTGTTGTTTTTCAAATGAGATAAAATCAAGCTTGCAAATCAAATCAATAGGTTTTTTTCCCAAGAATGTATATATATATGGCTAAATTTTCAAATTAGGCTTAATTAAGAATATAATTAGCTAATTAGGTCTTTAAAAAAAATTTAAAATAGAGTCATTCGGTAGGCGGTTTGGCGCCAGCTCATGAATCACCATCGCCCTCACGGACTGGCTTTAATTTACTCATTAGCACCCGTTTTATTGTAAGTTTAAATATGATATGAGATAGGTGTGTTTCTAACTTTACTAATTTTTTGCTTTTTTAGTCATTTTTTTTAAAAAATAACATTTTTATTGTGACAAATATTTAGACATGTATGTGATAATTATAGTTATTAAAAATGCGACTAAACTTTTTCTTGAAAGTATAGGTGCGGTGTGCAAGATATCTTAGTCTAGTGGTTGAGAGCTTTGACTTTTAGCTAAGAGGGCTTAGATTTAAATTCTTATACATATATTATATGTATAAATTTATAATTAAAATTGCTCAAATGTATATAAAAAAAAAGAGTACAGGTGCGGTCATCACTTAAAATTTTAGTAATATTGATTGGTTCTATGCTTAGCTAACTGCAAAATTGCAAAAATTGCGGCTATACGGGTTAGATTCGTCAAAAGTTGTCAACTTGAAAGTTGTAGAATTTTTCATTACCTTTCCAACTATACCAAGCATGCCAAAATCCGATACCGGATGAGCCAGGTATGGCCCAAAATGGAATCGTAATATTTTATTTTTTACAACTTTAAAATTATTCAAAACTACTACCCGGTAGATTATTGAAAGTTGTAACGTGAAAATTGTAGAATTTTTATTATATTTTAACGATCAAAGCCAAAATATGACATGAGCGATATGATCGAAAAAATAATTGCTATTATTAAATTTTTTTTAAAAAAAATTAAAGTCAATCATTAATGACAGCGGCAGTGACGGTAGCTCAACGCATCGGCGGCCTGGTCGCCGTTACCGAGTTTGGACCTATTTTAAATTTTTTTTTTAAAGATCTAATTGCTAATTGCAATTTTAAAATTTTAATTAAGTCTAATATTGTGTTCTACACAGCGATCATTACTAACTCATAATTACAGTCATAATATCTCAATCCAATCCTACTTATATGCGCTTACGTCTATGGTTAGGGTTTGCAGCCTGTCCTCAGCATTAAAGACGGCAAGATGAACTTGGACGATTCAGTTTATCGGGCCTCATCGGCGAGCGTAGGAGCTTTCGCGTGCTCGAAGGACTCCGTGACGTCGGCTCTGCACCTTATTAAGATTTGATATTAAATTGTAGGCTTTGAAGTGAAGTTTTGTCGGCCTATATAAATAAATTCATATACTTGATGTTTGTAAATATCTAAGCTACTTGTCTTTTTAACTAAGAAAATTTACACGAGGCTGAGAATTAATTTGTAATTTTTGTAGATATTGTAATGTAAGTATGCAAGAGTTAGGAAACATAATTTTCTACTGCAAATTTACTCATTAGCACCCGTTTTATTGTAAGTTTAAATATGACATCATATAGGTGTGTTTCTAAATTTACTAATTTTTTGCTTTTTTTAGTTATTTTTTTTAAAAGTAACATTTTTATTGTGACAAATATTTAGATATATATGTAATAATTATAGTTATTAAAAATACGACTAAATTTTTTCTTGAAAGTATAGGCGCAGTGTGCAAGACATCTTAGCCTAGTGGTTGAGAGCTTTGATTTTTTAAAAAGAGGTCATAGATTCAAATTTTGTATATATATTATATGTGTAAATTTATAATTAAAATTGCTCAAATATATAAAAAAATACAGGTGCGATCATCACTTAAAATTTTAGTAATATTGATTGGTTCTATGCTTGGCTAACTGAATAAAGTTTTTTTTTTTTTTTCTCTTTTGTGTTTTCCGCCACGTAGTTGAATAGTGATGGTTTGTATTAGACTATTAGAACTTACCGTCATTCTTTGTAGAAAGATGTATTGGACTATAGCCTCAATATTTAATTGATGAAAAAGATCTGATGATATCATAAAGCATTTGAGAGAGTGACAATGAAAATTCGTTGGTAAGAGGACCAATGTAAAGAGAAATGTAATGGACGGCATGACAAATGTCATGACTACCACTGACATGATAGCGTCAGAGTTAGAGAGATGAGATGCAAAATTGTGGTCCCGTTCAGTAGGATTCAAAAGGTTCCTGACTAGTATTCACTTAAGGGATGGGAGAGGATGAGTTGTATTGCTTTAATTTGGTCCAATTCCATCTTTAAGATACTTTACAAATAAATAATATTTAAAAAGATAATTTTAAATTTTGCATATTTTGAATAGAAAAATAAAATCATCATTTTTATAAATATTTATGAAACTTGAAATTAATATGTGTCTGTTCATGTAAAACAGAAATGAAGAAAATGAGTAACTTTAATAATTTTTTTAAAAGATTTCTAACTTTTACCAACCTAATAAGCAATATGATCACCCTTGAAGATGAGAACTCTAATATCATTTCCTTGAAAGAAAATTAGCTAACCTCTCGATGAAAGTATAATTTAAGTGTCGTGAAATTTTAGTCAGATGGAATAGTAGATAAGACACTCAAGATTTCATCCTCATTGGTGAAGACTTTGGATCGGTTTGTTTCCTATGCAAACACCATGTTAATTACCTCTCAATATTGAGAAGAACTTTCGATTAAGAAATTTAGTTAAAACAGCATTAGCGTAATAGACATGTGGAGTTTTAGAATTTAGATTTATGAACTTCTTTTTTTTAACTTAAAGCGGATGATTGGAGCGATGAATCAGATCTCATGGTTCATGGGATATGTCTGGTCTACTTAGTCAAGGAGGTAGTCGTACGTAGAATAATCCTTTTAAGCAACAAATGGGTTACGTGTCCAAAATTTTATGAGCCAGACGCAGGTGGAGTTTGTGAGGAGACAAAAAAGTCTATCATAACAACAGGGCTTTTCAATCAAACGCATTCTATAATTCACTCAAAGAGCAAAGCGTTAGAGGAACATAATGCGGTCATGGCCAAATTTAATTAGTGGTGTCATAATTGAACCACCGTTAGAGGCTTGTAGCGTCATTTATATGATGTCATTTTGCGACAAAATCACGCAGATAGAGGACACGGGCTATGTCCTTATGGACTTAAGATTATTTGAGTGTGAAAATAATTATGTATTTGATTTGACATTGGCTCTTTGTGAGCAAAAATTTTTCTTTATTTGTTACCCTAGACAAACGGTTGCAGATGGGTGGATGGATTTTACTTTAAATTTAAATAATTAATTTCATTTAATTTATATATTTTTTTGTTTGAATATTTGATTATTTAATAATGATTTAGCATTAGCATTTGAACAGATTATTATTATTTCTATTATGAAAACCCCACCGGTTGAAATATTCAATCAACACGGCCGTCATCGGGGCGTTGATCAATTAGTTTATTATTTTAGATCTTGTCGACTATATTAACTTAATAATTGAGGATCAGCTCAACCGTCATATGACATAATTACCTTCTTAGAGATTTTATTAGATTAAAAATATTATGATATAATTATTGAATTTTTTTAGGTTTTGCTAACCCGTACCCAGTCCTAAGACCAAACGAGGAATCAACCCACGCAGCATTCTCAGACACTAAGTTTAAGCATTCAACATAGTGTCAGGGCCCATGCGGGTGTATTTAGAATATTTGCACAGTTCTAAGACGTTAAATTTGAGTTTTAATCATTCGTTATGATATGTGCAAAACTCATTTCATTAGTTTATTTACATGCATTTCGATACTATAAATTTGAATATATGACTGTTTTGTGTTGCATATACTCTTCATTTCAGTAAAATTTTGTACTATTTACATGCATTTTGAGGTGATAAATTTTAATATAGGCTCACTTCATAATGCATATAATAGTTCAATTGAAGCCTTAATTAACGCATTCTATTATACAATGTATTGCGAATCTGGTGGCGTAAAGTATTTTAGATCTTGTTCAATTATTTAGATTAGTATTTATTTGTTTGCATCTAGTCTATAGCTCATTGAGCTCTTTAAGTTTCAATGGAACTTAGCTCGTGATCGCCGAGAAACTCATAGGCTCATCACAAGTCTCATTCAAATTCTTTTTGCTCTGAACGATTATATTTGATCCTTGTTCTGATTGAAGGACAAACTTTCAAATCCACTATAAATTTTCTTTGTGCTCGTAGGCAACTATCAAGATCACCAGAAGCTTTACTTAAATTTTGTTATTGTTAGGAGATAAAACCTCAAGTTCATTAAAAGTCTTATTTATAATCGTCAACAAGTCGTCGAGTCCCCTCTAAGATCATTCTTATTTAAAGACTTTTATTTAAGTCGTCGAGTCCCCTTATTTAAAGTCTTATTTATGCTTGTCAACACTTTTATTTGTTCTTATCTAAGTCACCCATCAATCCAAAATTCGGCAGCCTCCCGACGTCATCCCCATATAAGGGGCTGCATCGGGAGTCTATTTGTCCTTCTCGCCGCCTTTCTGAGCATAACGGTCGATCTTGGATCTACTGTGATCTTCTTAGTATTTCACGAGCAGGTCTTTAAACACCTGTAATTTTAGTTCTTATTTTAATTTTGAGCTTTGAGTTCATTTTGTATTAAATTAATTAAGTCTTCTATCAATTTGAATTTCGACCTCGGCATCTTCCCCATATGGGGGTCGAGGCTATTCGACCTTCCACTCTACCGAGTAATCTAGTGTCTTGACATTACGGTCATGGTCTTTTACCCATTAGCTCTACTGATTTTAACAAATTTTTAAGTGTGATAATCTTAGTCAAATTATATATCTATTCTAAGTAATTTTGACGTTCTGAATGCAATGGCATAGTCTGTTTCATAATCGGAGGCCATTTGGTTCAAGTCGGCATCGAATTGGTCACTTTCAGTTCAAAAATGCACATTATTAGTTCTGACCATTTTACATTCACGTAAACTCATCCGAATTGAGCGCGAATAGTCTCATTTGATAGATTTCGATGTTTAGGAGCTAACAACGTGATCAATTTCATGAACGGAGGTCGTTTGATTTGCATCGGCACCTCTTGACCTCGATATGCGTGCATGCGTATTGACGAATCGATCGCTTGATCAGTTGATCATGAAGTTATACAATATTTATATTCTGACTAGTTTTGACATTCTAAATGCAATGACAAAGTTCGTTCTTCAATCGGAGGTCATTTGAGTTAATTTTGGTATCATCCCGTGCATTTTAGTCTCGATTTGAGTGCTGTCACTTCAAATAATTCGAAATTTACACTCTCAATTGAGCGTCGATTGATCGGCTTGGAGGGTCATTCAACATTGTCGTAACTTTTGACCGATATGACATTATTAATAATTTAATCAATCGTTAGATTTTGCGATTTATATTAACAAGGCGTAACGCGAAGCGAAGTCCGTTCATTGATTGGAAGGTCATTTCGACCATTTTTGGTGACGTCCAGTGCATTTTGAGCCCCGATTTGCACACTATCACTTCCGAAGTCCGTCGAATTTGACTTGTGAGCTTGACCCGACTCATGACACATATGTCGAGGTCAACAAATGCCCCCCAATAAATGTGATTCGCGCATGGAACAAGTCATGTTTGCTAAAAACTAGTTGACCCTTTGGGCTGGCCACGGAACTTGGATCATTTCAGCTTCGATTGCAATAGCTTACTGAGCTTTGATAAGATTTGTCATTAGTATGATACCTTATTTAGGACATGCTAAATGACGGGATTGACTGGTTTGTCAGACTCGACTTGTCGGATAGATAAGAGTTCTTCTCCATCTACTCTTTACTTCAATGGGCTTGCTGAAGCCTCTTTCTCTTATGTTGTAACATGAATTTCCTCCGACCCTAGCTTCATGCTTGATCGAGTTTGATGGAGGAATTAATTTGTTTGGTTTGAGATTTAAAATTCCTTTTGCCATAGCTTTAAGCTTGACGGACTTGATGAAGGATTGACCTAATTTGTCTATATTGACTTGTCATGAAGTGTATGTAAGCCTTAAGTTCTGTGCTTACTGCTTTGACGAACTCGTTGAAGGGGTTGAGATTTCACATTTGTATTTTTAATACCAAACTAGGCTCAGTGCTTTCTCGAGTGAGGCTCTTTTTGTTGGATTTTGTAAAAAATGACCTTACGACCATTAGGAATGATTTCTCAGTCTCGGGCACTTGAACTCATCAAGTTGGAGGGATTTGAAGATTTGGATACTCTTGTCTTTAAACTAACAAAGTGGGGATCCTACTACGACCTTTGGGGTATTGAGTAAGTGATCGACTTTCTGACTGCCATATTTGGGCTTGTTGAGTCCGACCTTATGCACTAACTTGAGTAATTGATGGAGGATTTTATCATTGGGCTAACGAGATAGGGGATCACTTTTGCTGCCTTTGTGGCTTGTTGAGTAAGTAGATATGTCGACGACGCCATATTTAGGCTTATTGAGTCGACCATACACCAACTTCGAGCCTTAGATTTGATGTATGAATGAAAGATGTGTTTTCAACTTGATTTATTGCAGTTTGCAGACTTGAAAATTTCTCTTTTTGGTCGGCAAGACTTTGAGACTTGTGAACTTTGAATATATAATTTGAATATGTATATGAAGATCTTAGCCTTAGGCGTGATGTCAACCCAAATATAATAGAAAAGTCCCCTATTTCACGGAGAATATATTTTCTTGTAAAATTTAAAAATGCCCCATATAGGGATTTTACTTCATTTCAAATGCATTCTTGTATTACAAGAGAAATTTCAAGCAAACTTACACATGTAATGACACGAGGAATAATTAGTCTTCCATCTGACCAATTCTCCTTCTTGTAAAGCTTCGAGGCGTGTATGATTGAATGCTTGGACGTCCTCACTCGGTGAACTTCTAAATTTTATTGAGCTTGAAGCTAGCTTTGTCAAGCACATCAGCTCTTCTATTAGTGAGCGGACATTCTCATCTTGAGTGTGATTGTGTTGAATGACTACTAAGAGTGAAGGTAGTTCAACTTCAAGTGGCAAGACTACTTTAGCTCTAAATACTAGTGCATCAGGAGTGAATTTTATGGGAGTACAGTCTGGATGTCACATCGCTGTCCTTCTTTAAGGCAGTTTAACTTTAAGGCTTTAGCCTATAAATTTGTTTACCCTTTTCTGGGGACCTTTTCGTGATGGATTCTTGAACGTGGTGAAGTGTCGCTAGATGCTCACCGTGCGGGATTTGAATTGGTTGACATTTTGGTGAGGTTGTAGGAGAAAGTCTCCTTGGAGAAGCAACTATAGCCTCCTTGATGATAGGACTTTGATATTTTCTTTTCATCAGTTCTTTCTCCTTAGCAACCTTAAGGACCGATACTCTTGCATATCGGTTTATAGTTTCCTCCTTTGGAAGCTAGAACCTGACATTATTGAGTCTAGAAGGACTATTTAATTTGATTAGTAGAGTTGTTCCGCTTTACTTATCATAGGCTGTTAACTTGTTATGGGTTGGAACACTCACTTTTGGTTCCACAATTGGTTGTACAATTTTTTTTATTTTAACAATGGTTGTTGAGTATACAGTTCAGTATTTCTCTTTCTCTACTACCTTTGGGTTAGCTTGCTTCTAAATAAGGAAGCTTTTGTATTGCCACTTCTTCTTGAAGCTTTGGCCTCCATATTTATTTATTTAGTTAGTTTTACCAGGACCTTTCGGTAGCATATTCTCGAACATGCGGTTCAGGTGTCACGCCCCGATGTTCACCGTGCAGGACTTCCTCTCGAGGCTTCGCTCTCCATATTTATTTTTCTTTCTACCGGGACCTTTCGGTAGCAGATTCTTGGACACGCGATCCAAGTGTCACACTCCGATGTTCACCGTGCAGGAATTGCATAGGATGATTTTGAGCTTTTACTACCACTGATGATATATTCTGTAGTTGAGCATTCTCAGCTTCTCTAATAATTGGCTTTTGATAACTTTTATTCATAAGACCTTGTTCTTTTACAACTTTCAGCACCCTATGCACTATGGAGGATAGAATCTCGGGATGCCTCCTTAGTGGGTTGGAGCTTGGTACCGCTGCTCCGAGAATGATTGTTTAATATCACCAGTAGAGCTATTCCGTTTCATCCACTTAAAATTTTCAAACTTGTTATGGGTGAGAACACTCACTTTTGGCATCAAATCTGGTCACATGACTGGTAATTCAAATAACAACTGTTGAGCTTGTAGTTCATCATTTCTTCTTTTTCTTTACCTTCTAGTTAGTTTCCCTCTAGATGAGGAAGCTTCAGCATCATATTGGCCTAATGCGAAAGGTTTAATTGGCAGAGTGGTCGCATTCATAGGTATGACTGACACTTTCTGCCCAGTGAAGGTTCCTTTCAAGACCAGGGCCTCAGAATGACTCAATCTTTCGAATATAAAGGTTCTCTTTCGAGAAACCTTACTAGTAGTAGCAGCCATTCCAGTTGTCCTCCTCCCTTACATAGGTTGGCATGCATAATATGCAGGTACTTTAGGTATATGATTCTTTGCAGCAGTAATAGCTAAAAAATTTACACTACCAAATTGAATGGTAGTTCCAACATCTCCAGTATTGATTGTAACATTGGCTAGACAGTTATTGGCTCCACGACCTAGCTGCGTGATGAATAGTGTGTTCTTAAGATCCATCGATATAGAGAACAAACAGATTAATCATAAGAATATGATTTATTTAAATTTAATTTCATTGAAAATTAGTTTTTTTTCAATTTATTTTTATACTCCACTATCACTTATATTGACTGGCAAGATAGAAGAGAAACGTCATGGCGAGTGCCAGAAATCTATGGGCTCCAAAATTTTACACCGACCTCGGAAGAGTATAATTTAAGTATCGATAAAATTTTTAGAAGGTAGATGGAATAGTAGATAAGACACTACCCAAAGATTTCATCCTCATTTGGTGAGGACTTTAGATCTGGTTCTAGGTTTCCTATAGGAGCAAGCACTATAGTTAATTACCCCTCTCAATATTGACAGAGAACTTTTGATTAAGGCTAGTTGTTAGGGAGTGCGTAGCTTATATCGACATGTGGAGTTTTATTTAGATTTATGAAATTCAATGTATTTAACTTAAAGCGGATGGTTGGGGAGCGATGGCGATCTAGATCCCATGGTTCCATCATCGAGTTGTCATGGTCTAGTCTACTTAGTCGGAGTGGTCGACCGTAGAAGGATCCTTGTCGACATAGTTCTCGTCGTCGGTGTCCTGTGAGGGGTGAAGTTTGTCTAAGGAGAAAAGCTTAGGCTTAACTGGGGCTTTACTAATCAACTTATAATTCATAGCTCATAGAGCAAAGCCGTTGGGAAACATACGGGTTGGTGACCATTAGTATTTAATGTCGCGGTGAACCACCCGGTCAGGAGGGCTCATGTCGTCATTTATGTGGTGTCATTTTGCGGTAAAATCACACAGACAGAGGATACGGGTCACGTCCTTACGGGCTTAAGATTATTTGAGTGTGAAATTAGTTATGTATTTGATTTGACATTAGCTCTTTGTGAGAAAAAGTTTGCTTAATTTGTTACTCTCGATAAATGATTGCGGATGGGTGGATGGATTTTACTTTAAATTTAAATAATTAATTTTATTTAATTTATATATTTTTTTGTTTGAATATTTGATTATTTAATAATGATTTGGCATTAGCATTTGAATAGATTATTATTATTACTATTATGAAAAACCCTCCAATTGAAATATTGGTCAATGGTCATTGAGGTGTTGATCACTTATTTATTTATATTTATCTATTAACTTAATAATAGATGATCAAATCTATATCATATGACAGAATTACCTTCTTAGAGATTTTATTAGATTAAAAATATTATAATATAATTATTGAATTTTTTTAGGTTTTGTTAACTTTCGAACGGTCTAAGACCAGAATCAACCCGCTACATCCTCGGACACAAGTTTAAGCATTGAGCAGTGTCGGGCTCATCTGGTATATTTAGAATATTTGCATTAAGGCGTTAAATTTGAGTTTTAATAATTCCATGATATATGCAAAACTCATTTCATTAGTTTATTTACATGCATTTATCTTATAAATTTGAATATATATTTGTGTTGCATATGCTCTTCATTTTTAGAAAATTTATACTATTTACATGCATTTTGAGATGATAAATTTTAATATAGGCTCACTTCATAATGCATATAATAGTTTAATGGAAGCCTTAATTAACACATTTTGTTCGCTTATACAATGTGTTGCGAATCCGGTGGCGTAAAGTGTTTTAGATCTTTTTCAATTATTTAGATTAGTATTTATTTATTTGCATCTAGTCCATAGCTCATTGAGCTCTTTAAGTTTCAATGAAATTTAGCTCGTGATCACCGAGAAACTCATAGGCTCATCACAAGTCTCATTCAAATTCTTTTTTGCTTTGAACGATTATATTTAATCCTTGTTCTGATTGAAGAACAAGCTTTCAAATCCACTATAAGTTTTGTTTGTGTTCGTAGGCAACTATCAAGATCACCAGAAGCTTTACTTGAATTTTGTTATTGTTAAGAGACAAATCCTCAAGTTCATTAAAAGTATTATTTATGATCGTCAACAAGTCATCGAGTTTTCTCTAAGATCATTCTTATTTAAAGACTTTTAGAATTTTATATGTAGGTTTATTTTTTAATTTATCATTTTCAAACAAGCTCAATTTATGCTTGTCAACACTTTTATTTGTTCTTGTTTAAGTCACCTATCAATCAAAATTCTGACCTTAGAGTGGTCCCTCATAGAGTGCATATGAGTCTATTTAGTCATCCATCCATTCTGAGCAGTCAGGTCTTCTTTGCGACATTACAGCTGTGATTTTCTACCTGTTAGCTCTACTGAGCATAACAGTGTCTTTAAACACTTGTAATTTTAGTCCAGATTTTAATTTTGAGCTCTGAGTTCATTTTGTATTAAATTAATTAAGTCCTCGGTTTGAATTTTGACATCCGATCTTTTCCGCATAAGGCGCATCAGGCTATTTGACATTCTCGTCAGCTCTACTGAGCATAATGGTCAGTGTCTTGTGACACTATGGCCATGATTTTCTACGGTTAACTCTTGAGCATACGAGTCTTCAAAGCACCTTAGAAACACAGTAGAACTTCAAAATTGCAATGCAGGTCCAACATCTTTAGTGGCGACTCTAAACCCGCAATCATATTCAAAGGTTTCCACAGGGGTTGAACCGACATTGTAACAATATTTCGAGGACGGCCTCTTGGCTTTTTTTTTTTTGGCTTGGGAGGCTTTTCCATGGTCTTATCCTTAGTAGTGCAATGCAAGTTTTCTTTGGGGATTATTTTTAAAATAGGCTTAGTGTTAATCTTAATTAGGCGTTTAGGCACAAAAAAATTTTATTTAGCAAAATAGGCTGATCATTCAGACGGGCGTGGGCGATAACGTGGCACCGTCGTCAGGTGTGACGGTCTTCTACCGGCGTCAGTCAAGCGGGGCAGCATGCGTCCGTCGTTGTTACGACGATAGACCGCATTTAAATTTTTTTAAAAAATGCGTGTCTGAAAGCAGAATAGCATTATGAAAATTTCCCCATGAAGGACACTTTAGTGGCTTAACCTCATTCGACACATTCAAGCCTCCTACAATAAATAAGCAGGCGCTTTCAGTTCAAACTACAGAAAGTATCTAGGATGCCATATTTAGGCTGAACAATGATGTTTTAACATACATGAAGGCAACCTAATAAAGTCCTTCTATGATCCAAGTTAGAAATAATAAAGTTAGAAGGTTCAAGCGCAAGGTACTCTAAAGCTAAGAACCTGACAATAGCATCGCATGCACTATGAGATTAACACCAAATTTCCTTCCACATGATAAATGAAATACATATAGTAAAAAATGAATAAACTATTTCTAGAAAGAAAATAACAAAAACAAAAGGTTTACTTGTTTCATATAATAGCCACGAAGTACACATACAACAAAATATAATCTAGCATGGACAGAATATAATAGTACATCTGACTATCTCCGATGATGCCTACGATGCGGTATCGCATCACTACCGGGTGTATAATGGGCAGGTGGTCGTCGTGGCCGGTCTCGGAGCTGATGCTCCAACTGCTGGTCCTCCGGTTCAGCTTGCTCGGATGGTTGTTGCGAGTAACCATGATACAGTCCATACGGGGGTGTCATATGGAATGAGGGAGGCCCATACGTAGGAGGAACTGGTTGCTGCCAAGGGTGCATCTGTGGCCACATAGATCCCTGGTACGAATACTGTGATGGCTGTGTAAATGTATACGTAGATGGTCCGACCACTGGTGGAGATGATGGACCAATATCCATCCTTGACCCATCCGACGCGGAGGTACACGGAATGCTAGTGTCCCGTCTTCTCGAGAAATATACATGTTTATGTGCAAGTCCACACCCCTCATACTCGTTGATTGATTCTTTGCATCTCTGTCATCGCCCTCCCAAAATAGCGTCACGAATATATCCTCGGATTGATATGTGCTCACGCGTTGCATTGATAGAACGCTATTATGATGTAATTAAAAAAATGATTATCACGGTTAAGAAATCGGCTTACCATGAGTCGATCTCCGAGCTCGAGGGTATCGTTATGCGGAATGCTGTGGGTGCCTTCAAGATATATAGTGTAGCCCAGGCGATACCATCATGTATCGATTAATGGCTGCACCCCCGACTTGGGTAGAGTCTACCACCACAACTAACTCCCGTCTGCTCTCCCACTGCGCAATATATGTCTGGTGGTAAATGACCCAATCCATGTCGGCTTTCCCTCGACCATCCACTCGCACGAAAGAAGACTCTACCGGTGCAACCTCAGTCGTAGGTGGAAGGTCGAACTGTCTGAGCACACGATCAGGTAGTGCCACTCAACTCGTTTCCAACTAATCAGGGGTACTCTAGCCAACCATATGTCATCCCCATGTAAGCATATATCTGCGACACGTGCACGGATCTGAGCTCCGTATGGCTCCCATATCACCTGTGTTGTTTGAGATGAATATTAGGGTTGCTATTTACATACAAAGGTTGTCACAAATTATGCACATACAAAAAAACATACCTGACTCTGCAGTAGGCCATCCAGCTCGTCTCGATAAACTCTAATATGGGCTGGCGTCACCTCTCGGACAAACCCTTCATTCCAGCGACAACCCTGCCCATCTATGCATGCGTGGATGGAATATGTAACGTCGATGGAAATGAACATGCTCCACACCCCATATGCGTAAGCAACCGACCATATTAGCCGCGTTGCCTCATGGAGCTCACGTATAAATGAGCAAACGCGCTCCTAATGAACTCTGAGCGTGTCAAGATCCTCCGGTAGGCGGAATCGTAGGTGAATCTCCGAAGTGTCACGGCATAAGGAAGCATCGCAAAAGAATGTAAGCTCGAGATGCATGCTAAAGCGGAAGCTCGGTGAAGTAAGAATCTCATGTCGTCCGGTAACCACCGTAAGCAAGCAGTTCGTGCTTGCCCCATTCGAACTTCGATGTGATGTCGGTGGATCGGATCGTGATAGGCGATTGCGGCTCAGATGTGCTCTATCCTCATCACATGCCCGCGATGCCCACGCCCCACCAACATTGGTCCAATAATAGGCGGGCCGTCTATCCCGAGGATCAGCAACATCTGTGTGGCCGTCATCTGATGGGCAAATGGAATGAGTTGTCGAGAAGACCGCTCCGAATCTTTGTCGGAAGGTGGTGATCTATGCGAATGCGCATCACAGGACATCCAATCAGCGCGCGTAATGCGGTCATGAATGGGCTTCCGCACTCTTTGAACATAACGCGTGTGATGACATATCGAGCGAACACGCATTATGAAATTATAGTTGAAATAGAAAATATAAGAAAAATCAATACACGATTGACTTACAAAATCTTCAGTTAATGTCTTTGCTGTCGACCACGTAGTCTTGCTTATACTAGGTGGACCTGCGTAGCACCTAGTCTAGTCTCCTCTCTGCGTCTTCTCTGCGGGTGAGCGAGCACCTTCTTCGGTACATCCTATACGGTCAAATCAATTAAATTCATATAATGACATAGAGCATTTTTTTGTTATAAACATGCATCACCCCTAGCATATGCCATACGAAATATGTATACCAATTACGTCAATGATGTTTTACTTCCAATTTTCTACAGCAACTAACCTCAATCTACTAATTCTTTCATACTTTACTTTTTGCAATTACATGTAGCTAATTACACTACACAGCCACCCAGAACTTCATGTTTCCAAATTACACATATAGCTAATTACATATAGCTAAATACATAACCAACAATTTTGAGAAACATCGGAAGAGATGAATAAGGACACTACTGATAAACAGTTGCTCAATGGAACAATGAGACCTATAAACTTGCATCAACATGTAGAAAGAGTATATGTACATAAAGCAAAATCAAAGCACAGAAACTACATAAACAATAGTGTATGTACATAAAGGACTACTGAGATGAACATATGCAGATGACTTCATAATCCTGAAGACCGCCAAAACCAGTGAAAATGCGTTCCTACATACGCATGATCTATCGACGCGTCGGCTCTCGCGGAGAGTGTGAAATCCGTTCATCACGATATGAATTTGGTTCTATTATTCGTTTCACACCTCACAATTTCCCGGCCGTCGCATTCACCGCATACGGCGGTAATGCGATCGCGAAATCTGCTGCCGTCACGCGGTCAATTGATGTTGTAGTCAAGAGAAATCCGTTCTGTTAAGATATGAATTTACATTCACCGCTTGGGAGAAATGAATTTAATGATCTCATGATTCGCTTTTGTAACTAGTCCCGTGATCTGCATTGTGATTTTTCCACCAATGTAGGTTGGAAAGAAATTATCAACATTGATTTCATAATAAAAACTATTGCGGTTTGAACTCATATTATTAACAACCAAAAGAATTCTTCCTCTCCCAGTTGAGAAAAAAAACATTTCAAGATATAATACATTGATTGTAGTTGTCCCAAATTTTGAAATCATAATTCTAGTAAATTTACCTACTATTTTTTAGTAACTAGAGATTTATTGATAGTTCCTAATAAAATACATTACTATTCATCATAGTGTAAAAAATCTACTAATTCAAATCAAAGCATAAAAGTAAACTAAAATTCGAGAGAACCAAATTAAAATCTACAAGTAAAATATAAAATTAAAATTACATAATTAATACTTTAATTACCATAATTAAATCATCTTTATTATAAAAATAAAATATATAAAATTTAAATTATATCCAAATAACTCATAAATTTAATATATACTTCTACAGGCAATAGTAATCCTTGGGAAAATTTTCATAACATATTAATTACATTGGTATATATTTTAAAATAAAAATAATTATTATTATTTTAATTAAAAAATACTAAATCATATAAAAATAAATTTTGTATAAATATCTATAATGTTTTCCTTCTTAGATGAAATATTTAGTCATTATTACAATTATTTTGAAATTAATTTAATTATTTCCTAGAAAATAATTAACTAAAATATACCAATAATATTTTAATCCCAAAGTGAAAGTAACTTAACTTGGTTAAATATCATCTCACATGAAAACTCTCCATTATATGAAGTCGATCCAATTTAAACAAATTGAACAAGTTCATTATGAACTGAACTAAACATGAATAATAATTTTTCTAATAATTTCGAATACAGGTCAGATTTCAATTCACAAATTCCACAAATTTTTACAGCACAACTCAAGGGATTTTGCTAGATCTTTTAAACAAAAGATAAGTGCTGCATTCAGGGAAGAAATACAAATGTAGCTAAATAACTCAAAGGATTTTGCTAGATCTATCGTTGCGAAAAAATTACCTTAATCGGTACGAGCGAAGAAATATCCGTTTGCGTGGCGCTGACGGATGGCGAGCTCTCCTTGGCGGCGACCTCCCCTAAGGCGCCGGTTCTTTGAAATCCGTGAGGCGAGTGACGGTTGGGAGGAAAAGACAAATAAAATCGCGGCTTACGGTTTGTTTGCGAAATAGGCGTGGCGACCTCTCCGGTGGTGCTTGGGTTCTTGAGATCTCGCGGCCGAGCGATGGGAACGGAGGAGAAGCGGCGGGAAGAAATAAAGGAAAGTAGATCCGAGAATCGTGGGTTTTTTTTGCCATAACGGGTGATGGCCGTCGTCGTCAGACGATTAAGCGTGGACGCGTTGGCATGAGTCGTCGCGACCGACGCGTGAATCACCTGACGGCGTCCTACTTCGCCGCGTCCGCCGATCATCCGTTATGTGACGACTGCCTATTTTAAATAAAATTTTTTGTGCCAATTAAGATTAACACTAAGCTATTTTAAAAATAATCCCATTTTCTTTGTTATCTGCTTGTACAGAAAAAGCTTTTTCTGAATTATTAGTCTGCAACTTTTTCTTCTTTTGATCCTCGCCACTCCTTTCACTTTCAACCTTAAGAATCGTTTGTTTCAACTTTTTTGATGGTTTTCCATCATTCTTCTCTACAAGCGATCCCTTCTCCTTTGTACAATCAGTTTTCATGCTCACAGTATCGTTCTTTTGAAAACTGTAATTTTCCTTGTCCGTGCATCTTGTTGATGGCACTGGGCCCACTTTTGATGCAGATTCGTTCGGCGAGGCAGTAATATTTCACATTACATTCTCTCCTCCGTGACTTAATAAATCGTGAACTGGCGAGAGCCAGTAAGTTTGGCAGTATGGACGAGAATCCCGGTAGGCTGCTGGCCCTTTTGCATGCAGAAGCTACAGTTGCAGACTCCCCTGCATTTAGGGCACTTCCAATCATCCAAAGTAGAAACTTCCTCTGCCTTCTCACCATACCTATTAAGGAGGCACTTGTGGCAAAACTTGATGGTGCAAGGCTTTGCCCTTTTCATCACCTTACAAGTGGCCGAGAAGTCCATGGTTTTCTGCCGGCATTGATGACATGTCCTCCCATTCTCCGAGTCGTAGATCCGCCCTCCCTGAACTTGGACCCCGGGGTTCTTAGAACGCTTGGCAGTGGATGAGGCGCTCTCCTTCTGACTCTCGCTTGCATCCACCTTTCGGCAGCGGGTAACTGGCGAAGCAGGGGGAACGGCCATGGACGAAGTCACGAAGGTGACGACCTTCTTGGATTCTAACAAAGGGAATCCTTGGATCTGAGAAGAGGGCTGGAGAAGCCCGAGGCTCATTCGTTGCTTGCGCCTTTTTTTTCTTTTTTTTGTTCCCGCCGACAGCAGGGATAAGATAGTGAGATGATAAGGAAGGGGGTAATGTCTATAATTGGTCAGGTGGAAGTAGAGGTATGAGAGTTGGCGGCTGCAATTTCGAAGCATTGATTGGACGTAAGAGATAATTGGATGTATTTACTTCAAAATGCGTGCTAATTTCAATAAAATTTTAAGTACAATAATCTTATCAAATTATATATCTAATATAAGTAATTTTGATGTTCGGATCTGATGCGGTTTAGTGTCGAATCGTTAGTTGGACGTCAATTGGGTGCGCTTTGTTAATCGTGCTCGACGGCGTTCGCGTTCGTGTAAACTCATCCATTAAGCGTGAATAGTCTCATTTAATGTTTGGCGTTTGGAACAACATGTCGATTTGTGAGCGGAGGTTGTTTGGTTTGCGTCGGCCTCACTTCGATATGTTGATATCGTGCGCGTTGACTTCGGCCGACGATCGGTTGATCGTCAATGCAATATTTATATTACGATCGGTTTGAAGTTCGACACGTCGAAGTGTTCATCGATTGAAGGTCATTTGAGTTGATGTTGGTGTCATCCGCATGCTCATTTTCGATTTGCGATTTGTCACTTCATTCGACATTTACAAACTTGTCTAAATTGGTAGACGATTTTTGATAATTTTGATGTTTTGAAACTAACGACATGATCGGTTCGCGAGCGGAGGTTGTTAGGAATATCGTCATGCACATATACTCGCGTCGACATTAATAGCTCGGCGCTTAATCGATTGCTTCGTTAGATTTTGCAATATTTATATTCGATCAATTTCGACATTACGAAACGTTCATCGATTGGAGGTCGTTTTCATTTGGTGACGTCAGGTGCATTTTGAGCCGATTTGTGCTTGTCACTTAGTATCCGAATTTAACTTGTGGGTTTGACCCGACTGACACATATGTGGAGGTCAACAATCATTGATAATGCTTGATATATCAAATTAAATTTTATCATGCATGAATCTTGAGATAATATGAATATTTAATTTTGTTAAATTAACTAAGAAATAATCTAAATTTTGATTTTAACAAATTTATATTCAAATTAAATATTTCAATGCACGAGTTCACCAATATCAAGAATGAGTCAATCTGAGTCTAAATGAGGTCAAATCGAGCTTCAAAAGTATAGTTGAAAATTTTGAGGCATTAATTCATTGGTCAAATAATATCCAAATCTAGTGTGTTTATAATTGAATCGACCAGTTCGATGATGATCCAACGAGAATAAGATCACTCAAATTAAAAGTTAAGATGCTTAAATCTTTGAAAAATCATGTACGATTAAAGAAATCAATATAGACCGTCCGATGAGTATTTTGTTATTTTAGCTAAAATTACTAAAAATATCCTCCCAAAACTCTATAAATAGGATTATCCTCACCATTAAGAGAGAGGAACCAAATGTGGCTTAGAAGAGAGGTGAAGAGCTAAGTTTGGAAGCTTAACCACATCCGACAGCTATCACCAACCACCACCAATGGTTGTTATAGCTTGACCATCACCATGCAGTTATTATAATCTTATTATAAAGCTATCATTGCCTAACTTTTAATACACAATCTTATATTTTTATCATCTCCATCTTAGGAGATGATTGAATCTTTGTAATTGAAAATACATAGTGTATTTTTTGAGATGGGATAGCTACCATAGTTTTTTTTCCTTTTCCTAATGTTTTTTCATATAAAAATTTTGGTGTTCCTCATATTCTCTCTAATTTTCTCTAAGTGAGCTAGATTTTCATGTAAAGTTAAAACTCAAAGATTTTCACTCTAGTATTATGATTTTTAGGCATGCTACAATTTTGATGTCGTATGGCAGAAATATTCCCATTACACCATCACAATGATTGATAATCAAATTTCAAGTCAAAAACAACACCATCCATTTGGTAGAGAAAATCTTATTTTGAAAGAATGTATGCGTAGAATGGAGGTATTAAGCTCAAATTCTCTAACTTTTGATAGAAGCTAGGCAACATAAGGCACTATCTCAACATGATAGGAATTACGTACCAATAGATCAACAACAAGTTATAGTTAATCAATTTGATATGATTCATATTGTGCCCACTCATCATTAAGATATAAAAATCTCATAGATAATATCAATTCAATACATCCATCTCATGTTGTTAAATCACTCTTTACTAACACAGCACATAATATCAAAAGAAACTTCGATGCCTTAACCATGAAGAGTTTTCCTTACAAGAAAGAATCAATCTTTCACTCACCATTGTTTTTAAGAATCTTCTCCTCTAGTGAAATTTTCTAAAATTTTATTATAGTGAAGTCTAAATTGCCCACCATTGACCCTTATGATGGGATCTTAAATTTTTTTTTGAGCATATAGATAACTATAAAACAATTATGCATATTCCATAAGCTTGGATGCAATCTTCTACCAAGTTTTTCTTACAACTCTTAAAAGTAAACCATACATGATTACGCTCTCTTCCCAAAGGAACTATCAAAATAATATTAACAAACTTCATAAAGCTTTTATGGAGCAATTTATTGAAAATCAAAAGATTATTAAAGAACCATCCTATTTTTATGGAATTCTCCAAAATGATGGAAACTCTTAATGAATATTTTAAAATTCTTTTCTTTTCAAGCTCATCAAATGTTAAGAGAGTTAGAGTTACTTGGAAGTACTTTTCTTGGAGGTTTTAATCGAGTCTTTTACTCTTCACTAATACAAGACATAATTTGATCTTATATTGATCTTATTCATCCAGTATAAGCACAAATTCATTGATGAAGTTATTTATTTATATCAAAAATAATTTGAGCATACATAAATACCTTATAGAAGATGTTACAATTATATCCCAACAAAAAAAGGATAACATTAAAGAGATCGTGACATCATAAGACTTTTGATTATACTATTAAGCAGATCATCTAGGAGTAACATCATAATAGAGATTCAGAATTTTGAATATCTTAAATGGCTAAAACCATTGAAAAAAAATCAAATAGTAGAGACCAAACACAATATTGATACTTTAAACATTTGAAAGAGCTTTCAATAGAAAATTGTATTTCTTTGTTGAAGGAAGAGATTAAACATTTAATTCTAAGAGACATCTAAGTCACTACTTATTCGAGCGAACATGATCATCATTCTCAAAATAAAAAGAGGTCAAATGAATCATGGTAAAGAAATTTTTTAGAGTTATTGAATAATGAGAACCACTACTTATATAAAAGAGGATTTCATCACGCGAAGTAACTCAAAGTTAAGTTTCCTACTTTATTAAAATCATTAGAAGATTTTATTTGAAGATAAAACATTATATCTTTTAGGTAACTTTTATTATCAATAAATTTTTAAACAATATTGCACATTATAAATTCTTGAAATGCACACCCTTAAGGAAGCCTCTTTGGAAAGTGTGTAATGGACAAGGTCCTTACTAGAAAGACCCTATGAAGGCATGTGGCGCAGGTCTCCATTGATAACATTTAGAAGGCACTAAGGAAGCCTTGAAAGGAAGCTAATAGTGTATATGATCCTCACAAGACTCTAAGAGCAAATTGTTGATAATGTCTATATTCATCAAAAAATTTGGTGGAAAGTCTTAAAAGGTACATGTATATAAAAATATTTTATAAGGCGAATGCTTCATAAGGTATAGGCACATCAAAAACTTCAAAGAGTAAAAACCTTAGAAAGTACGGGTACATCAAAAATCTCAGAAGACAAGAGTTTCAGAAGGTACATGCATATTTAAAAACTTAAAAGAGCAAAATATGTTTACATTACAATCCTTTTATGACAATAGCTTGAAAAAGATGTAATATTTTCACTTAACCCTAAACCCTAAAATACAATATATATAAACCAAGTCGATTTCCATCACATAGAAAAACTAGAGCCTATGAGAGGTAAATCGTGCACCATTTATATAGAATAGTATAGAAAACAAAGATTTATATTAAAAAAAGAAAAGAAAAGAGAAGCTTAGAATCACATTGGAGCATGAATGCGAGATACACATAGCTTAACTAAATTAGTTTCAAACTTTAGCATAGAGGAGAACTAGAGCCTATAATGGGAGAATCGTGCACCATTTATATAAGACAATGAAGGAAACTATGATTTATTAAAAATAAATAAGAAGAACCTAAAATCACATTGGAGCTTGAATGTGGGATATGCTTCGCTTAATTAAGTTTCAAGTCTCAACATAGAGGAGAACTGAAGCCAACGAAGGGGAATTGCTCACCGTTTATATAGGTTAGTGCATAACCTCATAAATTATATTTAATTACATAAAAAAAATGAAAAAGCCTCTTTGAATTCCATAAAAAAGGCCTCTTCATATTCCAAAATTAAAAAAATCGAGATATCATCGGTATGCGTGCCTATGTTATCTTACACTACCCATGTGAACATGGTGTTAGATTTTCTTTCAACCTGTAAATGAACATTAAGTTCATTGCAAGTTTCACTTGTATTTATAGGTTAACATCGTTCATCATTCATATTCTTTGACAAGCCATATAAGTCTATTTTGAACCTTTCAATTTTCGTTCAATTTGTTCAATATAAGCCACAACACATTTCAATCATTCAATGAGTGTCGTGTTTATGCTCATTAGCAAGCTATTTCATCCCTTGTGAGTTTTGTGTGATCTTATTGATTGTCAAATCTATAAGGATGATAACTTTTTTATTGTCATCATGATTTCCATGTTCAATAAAAAGGTTATCGTTAGTGCTTTTAACAAGCTATTAAGCGATGTTCTTACTCATGAGCAAGCAATTAGTTTTTGAATAGGTTCGCTTTAGAATCCAATTTGAATTATTTCATATTTGAGAATTAGCCTTCCAATTAATTTATTGCAAACTCTTTATAGCTTTTGTATAGATTTTCATGTCATGCTTGCATTTGAATGTTGTGAACTTGGTAACAAATGTGGGGCAACATGGATGCGACATGTTTTATATGTCATATCATTTAAATATTTTTAAATATTTCAATTGAATGTGGGACTCATCCATTTCTATAAATTATAGGCCATGATAGCCCATTTCCACCACTTCACTTGCTCCTAAAGCTTTAATTGTCCAACAAAAAGATATAGAAAAGTGCTACTCAAATTTCAAGTGAACCTTCTAAGTCTTTTGATATTCTTTGTAAGTTACCATATTAGCGCTTCCCCAGTCCCCCCTAGTCCTGAATTTCAATCACACAACTACCCATGTGAACATGCATGTATGCTCACGGTTGTTGGCGTGTGCACGCCTGCTTGCATATGGTTGCATGAGCATATGCCTGCATAAGCGTTGGTGCGCTTGAGTGCGTAAGAGTACGGCTACATGGTTGCACGAGCACAGGTGGGTTTCGCATGCATGTGACTGCTTGACTGCACATTGGTTCGTTCGCGCACGTGTTTGCACACATATGGCCACATGTGTGTGTGCTTAAATATGTTCAGGTGTGCTTACATGCACACGCAAGCAGGAATTTGTGTGTGCCTACTTGACAATAGTAAAGTGCCCGCATACCTGTGTGTGCACGCAAGCCTATGGATTCATTCACTTGCGCGCACATGCGCTGGTACTCTTGCAGCACCTACGTGACCATGGCAGTGCGTGCGCTAGCCCACACATGACTACTCGCATGCTCATTGCCATTGCTGGTGGCCGACTCGACCCTCAAAAATATTTTATGGCATGAGATTTATTTTTGGTGCTCCAATTCCAAATTTAATTTTTATATTTTTAAATGACTAAAAAAGTATATTATTTTTTATTTTTTATTTTTACACCAAATAAAATTATAAGCATAGATAATTTAAGGATAAAATAATTATGACATCAAAGAGAGGAATGATTTAAAATTTATCTAATCAAGCATAAATCTTGAGATAATACATATATTCAATTTTGTAAAGTTAAATTAGAAATAATCTAAATTCAGATTTTAATAAATTTATAGTCAAATTGAATATCTCGATGAGTTGAGTCCACTCATACCAAGAAATGGTCAATCCGATTCTATATGAGCTCATATCAAGTTTTTGAAGTATAGTTGAAAATTTCATGACAAATTGAATGGTCAAATGATCTATAAATCTAGTATGCTTATAATTAAATCAAGTGGCTCAACGAGAGGAATTCAGTGATCGCAAGATAACTCAAATAAAAAATTTGTTAAACATTCTAATCTTTAAAAATTATCATGATCAATAGAAATATATGAATCATCGATAGAATATTTTGAGATTTTAGCTAAAATTATCAAAATGCCTCTCATGAAACTCTAAATAGAACTATATTCTCACTATTAAGAGATGAAGTAAATGAGGCTTGAAGATGGGTGAGTTAAATTTGAAAGGCAGTCTTCTATAACAATTCTCGACATATGTCGTTTATTGCACGACCATACAATTGTTATAATTTAATTATAAGGCTACAAGTGCCTAACTTTTTATATACAATTTTGTATTTTATCTTTTCAATCTCAGAAGAAAAGTGAAATTTTATAATTCCAAATACATTGTGGATTATTTAGCTAGGAAATCCCTTCTGATTTTTTTCTCTTTTTGGACTTTTTTCATATAAAATTTTTGATGTTCGTCATACTCTTTCTAATTATATATGTGTGAGCTAGATTTTCAAGCAAAGCTAAGATTTAAAGATGTTAGAGTACTCTACCGCCGTTAGCTTTCTGGCATGCAACAATGTTAAGGTTAAGATCTAAGACATGGTGGGGATCCCAACAGACCAACAATGTCTCTTTTTGTTGGAAAGCAACTTAAGAATGGCCACACAATTGCAGACTGATTCATCTTGTGCTCTCTCTTCATGATGGAATGCAAAACCTTATGAACACTCTTACTAGCAAGACATCACCCTTGAGGTTGAGAGCTTTAATACAACTGATAATGTGAAGGTGAAGATTCAGAATAACAAAGGCATTTTCCTCTAATCGGCATCATTTCATCTTTGTTGGTAAATGGCTTGACAATGGTTGCACGCTAGCTAAGTATAATTTCTAGAAATAATCTACTCTACATTTGGTTCTTAGCTTTTATGGCGATAGGTAAGCTCATCTCTATCATAGTTCCATAGCTCTGTGAAAGCTTACAAGCTCTCCTTTGTTGTTTTATGATCATAGACTATTATATATTACTTAGCTTCTACCATGATGTTTAGCAAGGGGCAAGCTTAGTGTCTGTATTAGTCAGGTATAGTGTTATGTCACTCTTTATTTTAGTTGTTTTCTTGAACTCTCTTGAGGACCTTGATGTGAATATATATATTCTAAGACTTAGAAGAAGAGCCCCACAATATTTATACTAATTTTTTATAGTATACACTTTGTTATTATCACATTAAAGTGTGATTATTATTATTTATTATGGTTGTAATTTATGAATTGAAGTAGGAGTTACCGATAAAATTATTATTATAGGAGAAATTAAAATGTCTTAAGTTTTATCTGTGCTTGGAGGCATGCAATGGAATCATCTAAGTCTAATCAAAGAGACTATTCAATACAAAGAGCCAATTTAATGAGAGAATAAAGTCATATGGAGAAATACATGCAAAATTTTAGCCCTAATTGGCATAAGAATAGAAGTAGAAGTGCAAACCATGTCGGACAAACCACCAACAGTCGGCCACCAACCACCTTTAGTTTCTAAAATAAAAAAAAAAAATGGTTTGAGGCCCGCTAAGGGGTTAATAAAAGTTCACCAATAATTCAAATTTTATTTCGAGATTTATGCATCCTTGCTAGATCTACGATAACCCATAAATGATAAAGGAGGTCTTTAAATATTTTAGCTATTTTTTGCAAATTAAGAGTATATAACATCTCGAAACAGTTAGAGGTTATTTTAAAATATTTAGAATAATTTTAAAATGACATACAATTAAACTAAAATATAATGATAAAAATATACTTCAATCTTTATGAAAAATATTTATTTTGCTAACTTATTTTTATTTATTTTGTTGGTCACTATGATTTTTTTTTTCAAGCTTCTTTTACGCACACAAATAGCAGTAAGTGACATTATAGTCAAGGCATATACCTAACTCCACTTGTCTATCTCTACAACACCAATAGTTTCAAATTTGTCCTAGGTTCGATTCTTTGCATAGCTCATGTGTTCAAAATTTAATTTGAATTCTTCCCAGATCTAACAACTTCAAAATAGGTCTATTTGCTTTTGCCAGTTCATGAACTCTCCGACTTCTAATTCTGACTGAATGCCACAAAGAAGTATCATTTAAAGGAAGATAAGTGAGTTTACAAATAGAGCAATTACACAAGTAAACTATTTGTTAGGTTCGTCTAGTTGTGTACTAAACCTTGATATTATTTAGCCAAATTTTGCAATTAATTATCGACGATCAAGAATCATAGATGTGCAAGTTTCTTCTTAATGATTCTTAATGACTTATCACTTTAATGATTTTTGATGACTCTGGATGGGCAACTTTTGATCCTAAGTAGGATAAAGCATGCTGATCAGTCAATTACTGTTCACTTTAGGTCTACAGTTAGAAGATTGTAGGTATATATATATATATATATATATAGAGTTTTTTTTAAACTAAGTATCATTAAAAGTTTAATTAGGTAATTAAATATTATTAAAATTATTAAGAATATGTATATAGTGATTAATTAGGCGGCATGCGTCGCGTCGGTTCGGCGTGGCGTGATATCGCGATGAGAAATTGAGGCGCACTTAGTGGCGATCAGCAGCCGTCGCCACATTGAAGCTAATTGGCGGCTATATATGTTATTAGGGATCGATCCATCTTCGGTTTATCGATTCGACCTCAAAATCGCTTCCCATAGAGCTCGACCAAACTCCAGGCGCCCTTCATTTCGTCGAGCGGTCACGCCCTCTCGGAACTTCCGCCGCCATGTGGTCGACACCGCATTCGCGTCTTGTTGGTGTCGATAGAAACTTCCTTTTTTCCCCAACGCTTTTGGGTTTGACTTCCCTCTCCCATCGCGACCATTGGAAGTCAACATTAGCTTTTATTGATGATTCGCTCCATTTCGAGAGGAAAATTTCCTTTGGCCGGATTCTACATTTTTTCGCACTTCCCGTCATTCTTAGTAAACACGGTAAATCACTTTCTTTATCAATTTATAAATTAATAGAGTATGTGTTAGGGTTAGAGTTGTATGGTTAGACTTTTGTTTGAGATTTGATTTTAGGTTTGTGTTGGCGTTGCGGTTTAGGTGTTAAGTAGCCAAAGGTAGTATTAATTACGGTGTCGATTAATATTAATTTTTGATTAGTCATATAACTTGTTTTACAAGAATGAATAGATAATTTGTTTGATTCTTCTTTTTTATGGAAGCGGTATCGATGAGCAATTGATCCAAGTTATGTGGAGGTGAAATCATCCGGTTAAGGTTCTACATCACAACTTACTTAGGTGAAGCAATGGATTATGAGAACCACGCGTTGATTAGGCGTCACAATCACTCACTACAGTGTTATCCGGTGGGTAGATTTATAGCGTCATAATATCGGCGATGGCGTTTTTTGAAGTAACACGAAGCTTTCGGATGTTAGTGTTGTATGTCGAAGTGGAGGATGTTATGTTGCATCCACATTGGTGATCAATAGATAATATATGCGACACAAATTTCATGCACTCTAGGGACCGCAATGCGACTTTGATGAGTTGATTCTCAGGTAACATCTTGTCAGTCTTTCCCTGCTTATAGTTGTAATAATTAGTATGATTGGTTATCGTCCAACTTATGAGTTTTGTGGCAGCGATGATGTTGTTTATTGTTGGAACATATATGCCACCTGATCTTTGCGGCGAAGATGTATCGAATGGCGTGTGGTTGATCGGCGGGGATATTAGTGATGATGATTTGCTCACTCGGGGTAAAGCCCGTGCACTGAGTCTACAATCATGATCTTATGAAAAATCACTCATTCAAATATTGATAGTGAGTCGGATGTTATCCACAAGCAGTATGTCGGATGTGCGGACTACGAGTGAGACTAGAAGGCGGTTGGCTGATTACAGTGGCCATCTTTTAGTGCGAGCATTAGTAGCATTAGCCACCAATTTTACAGAAGGTCAGGCTCGTAAATAGATTCAATGGATGAAAATATATCTAGTAGCGAGATCCATAGTCATAGCGGCCACTTCTGGTCATCATTTTCTCACAATATTAACAGTCGATGGTACGTTCTTCCTTTTAGTTATAGGATGTTAGATTTTACACATAGGATATTGCTTAGATTTCCCTTTTAGGTTGTATATTTTACACATAGTAGTTTTTCATTTCATTGCATAAAAATTGCGATACTACTACTTTGCTAGTTTTTTTCGGTCGATCTTGATTTTTGTGTTTGTTTTAACTACGATGGCGAACACCCACCCAGACGTCACGACATGAGCTGAGGAGGCCGACCTGGGCGACACCTATTCATCTAGCATAGCATCCTACGGCGCATCGAGCCTCACCCGATCTTGTAAGTAATATTTATTTATTTTTAATTTACATCTGCTTTCCTTTTATTTTGGCAATTTGGTTAATGGTAGTTTTTTTTTTTTTTTTTTTGCGAGCAGGTGCTTGATCTGTGTCACGCTTATCTTGAAGGAGTGGCCCATCCGCGTCGACGATTTATCAGGTGCTGGGCTTTGTTAGCTGCTTTTCTTTAGATCATCATTTCTTGTGCGTTGAGAGATGTCTCCATGATATCCACCTTGTTGTCGATGAGATATTATTACACTCAGGTAGCGATGATCCGCAGGACTCTGAGTTGATGGACCTGTCATAGGTTGATTATGATTGGCGAGGGAAAGATGGGACATTTGATAATTGTTGTGATGATTTGTTGGGATGACACCTTACCCGGCGTGATGTATCATGATCATGGTCTGAGTCAGTCGACATTTAGGATGTGAGCATGCATTGATCAAATCTATTCTTTTTTTTTCTTTTGATATGTACCGCAATTAGTTAGGTTTGATATCCGATCATTTGTCATTAATTATTTATAGAATCTTGGTTTGGTAATTACATATCATGTATTCTAGGACCGATCGCCCAATTAGTGGCGGCACTTCAATATCAATCGCCCGTAAGTGGTAGCCTATTCACGCGATTCAGTGGAAACCCAGATGTGTGTAGATTAATTGAAGCATTATATATATTCTTAATTTTTTTTTTAATACTTAATTAAATTAAGCTTGTAATGATACTTAGTTTAAAAAAATTACCTATATATATATATATATATATATATATATATATATATATATATATATATATATATATATATATATATATATATATATATATATATATATATATTTTAAAACATTATAGTAGTCCAATTTACGGCAGAGATCACGACATGAACAAATTTGGCATATTCACTAATATATGTATAATTTATTTATTTATGTAGCGAGCTATAGATCACTATGCACTACATCAAAAAGGGAGTTGGTCGGCGGTTATTATCAACTACTACAGTGAGTAAATTTGTCATTTTTTTTGTTACTTTCCAGTATAAAGGCTTTCCACAATCATTTGCTGATAAATGAGAAAATTTGACAGCACCAGTTTTAACCTCCATTTACTGTAGCACTATAGTGGTTTTAACCACAGCAACGTTATCCAAAGATGGTGGTTGAAATAGGCAAAGGATATGCAATTTTTTTTTTTTTAAATTTCATTTATATTTTGTTTACTATCAGCAATTTCAAATTATAGAAAAAACATTCATGTTTAACATATATAAATCATATATATAGCTTAATAATGAAACTTTAACAAATCAGACCAAACAACATTTAATATATAATAATAAAACTTGCATAATTATATTAAAGCCAATAACACAGTTTTAAGCATTCACGAAGCCAATGCTTATGAATACTTACACATGATTGTCTGCTACTATAAAAACAAGAAAGTACATGAAACAACTAAAAGTAGCAAAAGTTTTGTAATGTTTATTTTTATATTATGTTATGTTTGTGAGGGGATACCATCTGAGATATATACTTTATTAGGGTGATCGGGTATGGCAGAATATTGTATTATCTCGAAAGATAAAAGTCATTTATCTTTATAATGGGTAATCGACTTAAATGGCTACAGGCGTGATGGATATTCAAATATATCAGAGATTTTTTTCTACTTTACATAAAAAAAAGCGGGTTTATTGTGATTAGTTAAGTTCCTATGGAAAGCTAGTTAATTAAATAAGAAGTAAATCTCTTAGAATACTCAATTAAAGTAGATGATTGTTCTCCAAAGAACTCAAAGATAAGACTATCAAGGATTGATTTTATTTTAGAAAATTAAATGTGAGATCAAAAGGGAGAATTATAAACTAAAGGATATGGTAGGAGTGCTCATGATACTAGGAAATAAGCACTCCAATCTATCTTATGGTTGGGCTTTATGTATTTGAATTTTGAGAGATTTATTTATTTGAGTTGAATTTTTTTAGAAATCTAGGACTTATAATTCCTACACCGATTGTGAAAATGCTTAAGAGATGAGGATTTATGGTTGTAGCCCGCAAATAGAAACAATAACCTCAGATCTTAATCTAGGGAGCTTCGGCGAGGGCCAAAACATGACCAAAATATGACCTAAATCTAAGGAAAAAAAAGGGTATATGGTTTACCTCCACAAGAGTAAACTATTGGACTTATTGCTTAGAATGACTAACTTATCCTATGTTTTAAATTCATGTAGACAAGTCATATGCTTTAGATGGTTAAGTTATTTTTATTTAGAAAAAAAAATTAAGTCCTTAAACTCACTCCTTAAGATACTAGATCATGAAGGGCATGAATAATGACTTAAATCTAATGCAAATTTTATAAAATTTTATTTGATTTTTGGACCTTTTTATTTTGACACAGGCCATAGGATTTTATATGCCTAAATGCATGAGAAATTGATTGTGGGCCAAATCAAAAGAGATAGATGTGTCTTTCCATCAAAGGCTCTTATAGGTTAAGCCTTTATTCTCTGGCACAGATGAAAGTCCTTTCTTAATAAGAGTGGAAGAATATGACATGCATGATATGGTACATACAATCATCCAGCTAAGGAGTTGTTAAATATTTTATTATCTTGATTTAATTCCTAGGCTTTTATGTGAGATTATGAGTTGTTTTAAAATTTTAGTTATGAGTTGTTAGTGTGATAGAAAATTTACTTTTGTCCTAAGAGGCTAATTGCATCTATGCCACACAACAATCATCAATCATAAAGAAACTATAAGAAGATATGATATTTCTAATGCACAAGATAAATAAAACATCAAATAATTTTATAAAGCTATTGCAAAAGAATAAGAATGATTGGTGCATTGTCTACACGAAAAAAAAAGTGGGTGCGAGCTCTACCTTATACATCTTAGTATAATGAAAGAATAATTACAATTATAAAATGATAAATGTTATGGGGGGTCTTCATTCTTCATCCTCCATTCTTCACTCTTCATCTTTCATTTCTTCATTTTGCTTTGCTCCATTTCTTTCTTTCTCTTTGTTTGATTAGGATGTTGTTTGATCCAAAGGCATCACATGGTGTTTAAGACTTGGTCTTATAACCAGTATTCATCCTAGTCCACCCCATAAAACTTATTCTAATCCTAATGCAAAAATTACATTAAAAGAGAAGGAAAGTAAATCTAGCTACACCTATAAAATAAGTATTAGCTAAACGCACCATACAACCCAAGCAGTTATATGCACCCCACACATGGGTAACCAAGTCCACCTGTCCTAACTTTGGCTATGCTTAGGGGCTAAGCAACCTACACAGCATAAAACATTTTATATTTTTATTATAGCGGCCCCTTAAGCACAACCCCCCGCATAAAATATGATTAGTCTAATGTCGGCCTAACATTCATACTACGTACATATACCCTAATATCCAGTCTAAAATAATATATCATAAAATCAAACATTCATCAAACCATGCACCGCCCTAACATAAAGCTAGAAATGGTGGCTTGGTAATGTGTGTTTGTTGATTGTGTGGTATGTCTAACCAGCTTTGAGTTATGCTTTGCTAAGTGTGAGGGATTTAATTTATAAAGGATTGATTTCTCTTTAAGTGGTTTAGTTGATTTGAATATTTTACTTAGTATTTTCTTTGTTTCATATATCTACACTTAGCAACTAAGTGTTATAAAAGAAGAAAGAGAGGGAATCCCTCTTTTATCTCTACTTTAAGTCATTTCTAAGGTAAGTTAATTAGCTTAGTTCTCTTTAATGAATGGTTCATTAAGTGTTTTAATTAATTCTTAGTTTAAGTTCACCCTAAATAACCCTATTCAATAAGAGAGGCATCTTAAGATTAATTAGAATGGATTACCATCACATAACACACATTCATTTATTTCTTTCCATCATGTATATCATGCATATGAATAATCCTAAGCATATACATGCAATGTAAATTTTAGCATACTTTAATGATAAATGCAAAGAAATGTATCTTGAATTTAAATATTCATTTATTGATTGAATTATAAATGCATATTTTTATTATATAGAAAAGAGAGATTTTTCATCCATTAGCTAAGCACACATCCACATATATAAAAATTTTAAGTGAGAATGACACCATTATTTTCTACACTAATGAGACTTATTTAGGGGCTACTTAAAGCCTCATGACCACAGGATGTAGACTAATATATCACTTTTCTTAGATACATGTGAATGTATAAATAACTACAAGGATAGGAAGATCCATGCAAAAGGTTTACTTGATTTATTTGATTTGTGATTCTTTATTCATTAGCCACATCATACATGCATTGTATAGGTTTTAAGTGAGTACCATTATTTTTTTACACTAGGGAGTAAGGTAAGAAGAGGGCTACTTAAAACCTCAACTCAGGATGTCTACTAATATACCACTTTTCTCAAATATATGAATGTACAAAAGAATCACATGAATAGAAAATCATGCAAGAAATTATGTTTAGTTTAGTTATGTAATTTACATGTGATAGAAAATTCTTCCTAAGTCTTAGCATGGAGATGCATATTTAGGCAAGTGTTGTGTTCTTTTCAAATGAACTATGCACTTGGAAATCTATGTGGATCCATGTTAAGATAGAAAGAACTTCACATCACACATCTTATTATTATCACATGCAAGCTTATAGGTATTTATAATTAACATCATTTCATTTTTAATAATTGATTTATATGTTTTGAAAATATCTTTTGATTTAATAATAATAATACACATATTTTAATTTAATACAATTTACATAAAGAAAATATTTTATTTAATTAATTTTAAAAGTAAAGAATGCATGATTTCATATGGCAAAGCAATATTTAGCATGATTGGAAGAAATAAAGGATTGTAAGCACATGATTTCATTCACTCTAATTAATTCTAAGGACAATCATATTAAACAAAAGCTATTTAAAATGAACCAAAATTCTTTTAAAGACACATTTCTAACTTTGAATTTGATTTGATTTAGGAAACATGAGAGAAGGTTGCTAATCCTAACCCATTTCCCCATGTGTGAATTAATTTGATTTAATGAAGAATATTTAAGTTGATTTTTATGTTTTGATTAGGTTATGGTATAAATTAATGAATTAATTATCCCTTATCTATATCACCTTGAGTTAATTAACTAATTTGCAATGCTCTTAAGAAATAAAAGGGGCTTAATGCAATTGGCTTATGATTAATAGTTAATTAAGCTTAAGGGATCTCACTTAATTACTTTTATGATTTTTAACTCATGTGAGCCAACCATAATTTCATTATCTCTCTCACCAGGTTGTAATGAACACCCAAAGCTACCAAGATTAATTAAGGGTTGATTGGGTGTGGATGAATTGATTTCTTGAATTTACTTTTATTGAGCTTTTAATGAATTGATTAAATGCTTTTGGTTATGTTTTAAATTGAATTATGAAATTAATTTAGGGGAAAGGATGAAAGGCAAGACCTCAATCCTAATCCCTAAATCATTTAAACATCCAATTAGATTTTGATTTCTTAATTTTGAAGATTAATCACTTAATTAATCAATTAATCATTCCCTTAATTAATTAATTTGATTTTTAAAGATAAAGAAGACTTAGGAAATAAATTAGGAAAAGTATCATCAATCACATTCCTTAAGTGATCTTATTGTTTAAGAGGGGTAATTATGTTTAAATGATTAATCAAGTTACTGTTCATTCCTTAATTATAATTAATTAGATTAAGAAAGTGATTAGAGCTTAATCAAATAAATTTTCTAATTAATCCATCAATAAATACCACAAAAATAGAGAGGCAAATCATCCCTCTAAACATCCATAAAATTTGAAATAAATTGTGTGTTTAATTAAGTGTAATTAAGCTAATTAGATTTTTATAAAACTCTAATTAAGATAAAATAATTATTTAAAATTAATTAATTATAAATTTCCAAGATTCTCCTCTGAAATCTCTTCAAAATGAGTATAAGTTTGCATTTTTTTGGATTTTATAATTAGTTATGATTTAGGAAGTTTCAAGATTAAAATCAATTAATTAGCCCTAATTAATGCCTTAATCCCATCAGGCCATGTGTGGTGACACGGCTTTCCACATGGTCGAGATTGACTATTTAAGTAGTCACATCATTTCAGGTGGGGCGTGCTTTCATGGGCCAGTCGATTTAGGATCGGATGATCACGATTTGATCCGCGACTTAGGAAAGGAATTGAGGGCTTCATTGCAGAATTTGATCAGAGCCATTCATCTCAATCACTTGAGATGGACGACTCTGATCTATCCGTTCAGTGCGAAAGCGGATGCCCGTCTTCCTCACTCGATCGAGCTCACTTGGATTATCTCCAAATTCTTTCCACACATTCGGGGGAGGGAGACACACACATCTAACGGTCAATTTTGCATGAGGTTGAAATTTTCTTCGAAAAAGGCTAAGCCATTTTTTCCTATAGCTAAGGTTTTGAGGAATTACCTCACCAGAGCTAATGTCCGACGGTGCAACGCTGGAGGTAGCTTCGCTTAGTTGAGGGGAGGCCCTGTTGAAGAAGTCGAGCTTGATTTGGTGTGGAATGCTCTGTCGACCAAGCTCCCCTCCTTTGGCGTTCGGCTTTGATCGAACTCACACCTCTAGGCACTTGGGAGCTTGGGATTTGGTTCGGTTGTGCTCGACGAAGTGTGGTGATGGTGTGGCTAAGAGGAATTTGGGTTTGATTGAGAAATGGGGGAGTATTGCTCGGATGGGTGGTGTCTAATTTTGGCCTTGCTCGGAGGAGATAAATGTCTAATGGAGAGGGTTTGGGATTCCTTGCAGATGCTCTGAGGGGCTTCGGAATTCACCTAGGAGAGCTCACGATGCAAGTGTGTCATTTTTGTGTTTGAATTTAGGGGGTATATCCCTCAATTTCCCATCATTGATGGAAGACATGATGCATTTTTACATTGGCTCGCCACCATCCGATCCGAGTCTCCATCAAGGTCAGGTCGCACTCCAGGGATGGGAGGAGTGATGAGGAGTTGCCATGGACCGTGCAAGGAAACCATGGTCTTGATCCAATGGGTGCTCGGTTTTGGGTTGAAGGTGAGTCAACTCACCTCCCAAAGGTCCTTGGCCAACCTAGCATGGGTTAGGTGGGCTAGGTGAGTCATGGAAAGGTTCTTTTGAGTGAAAAGGGGCTGCCATGGGGATGGGAGAGTTGACTTGGCTTGGATCCATTAGTTTTAAGGTTTAAATCCCATGGTTTAATGGCTAATCCCCTTGGTGGGGTCCACTTGGCTTTTGGGCTGATTTAGGAATGAAGTAGAGGCGTGCTTGGTGGGTTTGACTAAGTCCTAGGGTCCCATAAGTTGGTTTGGAGGGATTTGGCTTCATTTGGTAAAATGGGTTCCATTTGGGCTAGGTTGGATTGAGTTGACCAATTGGTCAGATTGGGTCAAACAAGGCTTTGGTTAGGTTCATATGATGATTTGGGATATTTTTTGGTTCAATTAATTTGGATTGTTTTGGCCTAGGTTTGGTTTTGACTCATTTAGATTCAAAAGGATCAAATTGGTCAAGTTGACCAATTTGACCAAATTGGGTGGGTTTGGTGTTGAGTCAAGTTCAATTGGTTGATTGAAAATGATTGTAGGCTTTGGTTTGATTTAATTTGAAATTAATTTAGATTTTGATCAATTTGACCTTTTAGGTCAATTTGGGCTAGGTTGGGTCAAGTTGATCAATTGGTCAATTTGGGGTCAATCATAGCTTTGGTCAAGTTCAACAAGTGATTTGGAATGAACTTGAGCCATTGGTTGCAATTAGTTTGGGTTAAATCATGATTTGACCTATTTTGGCTTTTTAGGCTAATTTGGGCCAACTTAGGTCAAGTGGCCAATTAGGCTTAGTTTGGCTTAATTGATGACTTGTTTATGTTCAATCATTGATTATGAATGAGTTTGAGTCAATAATTTCAATCAATTTGGCATATGGTTGATTTTGGCTAGTTTGGCTTTTATTTGGGCTAAATGTTGACTTGGTTAAATGCTAGGTTTGAGTTGGTTTGATCTAATTAAAGGTGGTTGATCACCCCATGATGATTGTTGATCATGATTGAAGTTTGTATGGGCTTAGTTCAATCCAATTTGGGTTGGATTAGAACTTAGCTTAAAAAGGATCTCTTAGGTCACTTTAAGCCAAGTGAGCTTAAGTGAGTCAATTGGCTTGATCAAGGTTTGATTCAAATTTAGTTGAACTCACATATGAGCTTAGGATTGAAATATAAATTGGTTTGGAGCCAAATGGGTTTTGGTTCATATGATAATTTCAAGTCAAAGTGGTTAACTTGGGCTTGATTTGGGTTGATTTAGATTTAGTTTGATTATGATGGTTTATATTTATATTTGGATCAATGATTATAGGAGATTGAATCATAAAGAAATCTATGAGTTTTGAGTTGATTTGGGTGTCATTTAGCCAAGTTCAAAAGTTTAGCTAAAAGGGCTAAAATTGAGAATTTGGTTTGATTTTGGTCATTTGAATTTATATTTCATTTATATTTGTGAATATAAATGAAGATATAAAGTTATGAGAAAATCACTTGAGTTTGGAGTGATTTGAAAAAATTTGATTAAGCAGGGATGTAGGTCAAAAGGGCTAACTTGGGTTTTGATTTGGTTTGATTTATTTTTGATTTGATTTGAATGATTTGAATTTAGATTTCATTTATATTTGTGAATATAAATAAAAGAATGATTGATTTATAAAGAAATCAACCAAGTTTGAGTTGGTTTGAAAGAGCTTTTGGCTAAGCATATGAAGGTGGATCATATGGCTTAGGGAAAGATTTTAGAATTTGGATTTAATCATGGGTTTCATTCATTTGGAGTTTGGAATTGATTCATGATTTGGAATTTGATTTGAGAAAGTTAATTGGATTGGGATTGATTTGGATTTGGTTAAGGCTAAGTCCATAAGATAAAATCAAAGGGCTTAGGAAGGAATTCAGAGTTTGAATTTAATGATAGATTTCAATCATTGGATGGTTGGATTTGATTTTGGAATTTAAATTTGAATTTGAGGTTTGGTTTGAAAGAAGGAAACAAGGATTGAGTTTGGGCTATAGGGTAAGCAAGTCCTCCTAAATCCCTAAGGCATAACTTATTCCTATGGCTAACTCTTCTAAGTCTCTAGGGTTAGGTTAAGTGTTCACCTAATCACTAGAAGTGTCTTAAGACTAAGGAACTTTTAGTGTCTATAAGAGTCCTAGACTATGATGGGGGAAGTTGACGGCTCACTCCAAAAGTAGGGTCAACAAGTTTAAACACAAGAAACAAACACATATAATAGACAATTGAAGAAGTAAAAATAAGAACATCAACATGCTTAGATAAGCATCCATTTCAATCTTCATCAGAGGCTCCTGACCTCATTAAAATAAAATTAAACATTATCAACATCATTATAATAGTAATAATTATTACAAACAAGCTTTTAACATATAATAGTGAATACCATGTGTGAATGCAAGTTAATGATCGTTTGAAATTGATGTATAAATTGCCTCATCTTATCAGACAAAGAGTTGATGTCTTATATTTAACCTTAATGACTACAACTCATCTTCCATTCTAACAAATTGAGCAAAGTTGCTACTTACATTTGCTCTCACTTGTGGTGATTATACTATGAGGAAAATATCAATGAGTGATTCCAAATCTATTATCAATATGAACATTCTTTCATTTGCCTCGATATTCTATTCTCAGTGTCAACCTTGACAGTTAACAAATTTTTTACTAATTTAGAAAAATAAAATAATTAGTTATAAGTGAAGTATTTATATTCAAAATAGATATAATAATTAAATTAAGCAATACCCATCTCATTCTAATATCCTCGAAAGACCATGAGAGATCACTGCGAATTTTACTACCCCTGAATAATGGAAGTCTATTCTAAATAACATGCAAAAATGAACTTAACAAAAATTAGTATCTACTAATAATCATTGTGAGAATGTAATCTAATACCATCTTCTGGTGTCTATGAACAGAGCTTATATGACTCATAGTGTGTGGACATGTCCATTTTTTTGGCATTCTTACTGTATTTTTATAGACATCTCCTACAAAAAAATTGTATTTATTTATTTGGTAAGCTTAAACATGAGCAATGCGCTTACTTGATCATCTAATCATAACCATTGTGTCACTAGTTGACATCATTGTGCTACATTAACTCTTGGAGGTACAACTTTCATAATCTTCTCAAGTGATCAACTGTCTCAATACTCTGCTTCAAGATTGGTCTTATGATTCAGCCATTTAATTCTAAGTGATTGCAAAACTCATAAAAGACTTTGTTTGGGAAATTCAAATTTTGATTGAAATTGAAACAAATGATAAGGAAAATATTAAAATAATAGAAAAATTAAATTTACAAGACTTTGAGCTATAAAAATTACCTCAAATTTAGCTAACATCCTCTTCTTAAACTACTACATGTCTTTATTACACCAATCAGAGAAAGATATAGGCTCCAATACTGGATCTTCTTGTAATAATGCTTAGTAATATGGGTTCAGGCATATTGCAAGGCACAACATGATCATTCACCTCAATGCAAATCTTTGTGCCATGTGAAAATTTTTAAATATTTGCACAGATTGTGGGACTTCTACACCTTACATGAGTGCCTTGATCATTTAAAAAGATATATTTTGGATACTACTTAAGCTATTTTCACAAGACTATAACCAGTTAACTATTTCTAAAACATCACTAAAGAATAAGCATGGGAAAGCTTTTAGGATTAGTAGCACGGTTGAAGTCCAATCCGTGTGAGTATGAGTGCAAGCGCTTTCAAGCTACAACAACGATGAGGGTTGATTCAGGCACGCGTCTTTGGCCATAGTACTAAGGTTGTGAATCTAAATGGATGGACGACGATGTCCCGTGTCCTAGTCCGGCTTTCAACAACTTTCGCTGACGCTTTCAAAGATGATCTATAAATTGACGTAATTTTATTCATAGTTTGCATAAAAAAACAAATTATGAATATAATTTTAATAAATTTTGTTGAGTGTAGGAAGATTCGGGTCGGTAGAATAGGAGAGTTTGATGTCTTAGCATTGCACAAAAGTTCCGCAGACACCGCAGAAAAATTTGAGAGGCATCAAGATTTTTATATGGAAAACTCAAGAAGGAAAAACCCACGAGGCTTAACTCACTTGAAAATAATTTCACTATATCAATAAAATAACTAAATTTAAAATATTTAAACTAATTTTCATATACATTAAATGACAAACCTTTCAAGCACATAGAACAACAAGAGTGATATTTTCTTTCAATGAGAAGAAAATTGCATGTATGATAATATCATGCTAATTTATAAATGTTATTTTACTAGATATGATATAAAATCATCAAATGTTTTAATGCATAAATGATGTTTTTCAGTTCTCTACCGTAATCCAAATCATCTATTTTAATCAGCGGATTGCTGATCCTTTCACATATATATTATAGTTATTTATAAATAAAATTAATAGTTTTTTAATTAATTATATATTTTTAAAATTTTATAATATTATTTTTTTCAATGTCACTAATTTAAATCATACATTTTAAAATTTATTTCTCATTTCACACACAATCATATATACCCACTGAAATCTTTTAATGCTAATAATAAACTATAAAGTATTTGATTTGAATTTGCTATCTTAAAAAAAGAATTCTTTCATTTTTCCAATGCTTTGAAAATCGCGACGTCGTTCCCTTAGCGCGAACGGTCCTCTTAAAACCCAAAAACTCAATCAAAACCGGTGGTTCTGCTACCGGCGGTTTAACATCGAGAATCGACCCGGTCATCGGTCCGCCTGACACGTTTAGGAATTAGGTTTTTAATTTTTTGGCTTTTTGCAATTGCACCGCCGTTCCTTCTTCGTTTGGGCTGCACTCTTTGAAAGCAGGAGCCGCCGCTCTTCGTTTCCCTAAATCTGAACAAAGTTTCAGATTTTAGTTTTACTTTTTTCCTCCCGCTGCTATACCGCACGTTTTCAGAAAGGAGAGTTAGGCCTGCAACAGACAACTTTTGTTCAGGTTTTTGCCTTCCATCTATGTACTAATTTTTATTTAATTTTAATTTTTTTTTTGAATCAATTTAGAACTCTATAATAGATTATTTGAAAATTATCTTGTATAAAAGGTTTTATATATTTATGTATTTAACTTTGAAATTATATGATTTTTGTTTTATATTTTATAATTTATTTTATCATATCTGATAGATTATTGTATTTTAGATAATTTTAATATTTATTATATCATCGTTTGATCGGTTCAAACATTACCTTTAAATTTTGAGTGCTTTTTTTTTAGTTTGTTTTCCGATTTTCCTTATATTTTTTTCGCTAAAATTCTCCCTCGAACGTCGTCTCCTCTTATGCAACGTGTCCGTATCCACCTCTCCCATAAATGTCTCTCCGGGATTCGATTCGGATCTGCTATCCGAGAAAATCTCTTTTCCATCCACAGAATCTTTGTTTTTTTTTAATACACGCAAATGTTCCTCCATTGCGACGGCGTCTTTTCGTTTGAAACGTGTCCTCTATCCACCGCTCTCTCTCTCTAAATATCTCCACGGGAAAAATCACAACCACGCATCTTGCAGCGCCACAACCTTCCCACCACGTGCCGCCATTGATAGCTTCGTTTTCACCAACCCCAACATATTTATATATATATACACGAAGACTACCCTGCAGTTCATATTCAATCTTATTCGTCTTTCACAGCTCGCTTTCAAGCGTTGGCCTTCTTTGAAACCTCTTTTCTTCCTTCTACGTTTGTTCTTCCCTTCTGTTGAGATTCAGTAGACAGAATTTACAACTGATGTATATCGAGGCGAAAATTGAGAGAAAATCTTCTATAGATAAAGAACCCCGAACTCTATCTTGGGGTCAGATACAGTTTGCGAGGGTATGATTTTTTGCAGCTAAATAATTCACTTCCTTCTGTTTTTTTATTAAATAATTACTTTAATATGCATATCTGATAGATGCATGCGTATTGTATTATTAATTTGGTTTTTTTGTCACAGGAAGCAGCTTTAGCTGTGCTCAACGGCAAGACAATGGAAGAGGCTTTAAGTATTTTCACAGAGGTGAGTTTGTAGCTTTTTTCCTTTCGTGCTTGAAATTTATTTTCTTCTGTAATTACAATCTCTATGAAGAGAGTGGCTTTGTACCTTTAAAGTGAGATGCAGTGATCAGTTAATTGAACCATTTTAGGTTCATTTAGATGTCAGTTGATCATGTAAAGATTATTCATAGATCGCTAAAAATTTTGCTAATTAAGGCAAAGATTAACAAATCAGGATAACTAGATTGGATATTATTATTCTTTTCCAATTGTTTCCTGCTCAGTATATGCCTATTTATAAATAGGCAAAATTTTAATATCACATAATATGCTTATTTAAAAATTTTTTTTTTAAGAAAATAAATTTTAGTCTTTAAGGTGACAGACATTGCTGGCAAAAGATTTTTTTATTTTTTTGTTTTTTTGGTAGCAGGTGAGAGAGAGTTTTAATTTTTTTTGCGTGTATGAGAGAGAGATTAAAGATATATAAATAAATAAATAAATAAATAAATAATTAATTAAATAAATAAGTATATATATATAAATAAATAAATAAATAAATAAATAAATAAATTTTTTAATAAATAAATAAATAAATAAATAAGTATATATATATATATATAAATAATAATTTTAATCATATATATTTCACATGATTAAAGATGGAATTATTATTATTATTTTTTATATATTTATATTTTTTTTATATTTTTTTTATTATTATTATATTATTTTAGACTTTCTTTTTTAATTTATAAATCTTCATAATTTTTAATAACTTTTATATATTATTTTCTAATTTATAATATCAAAGTTATAAAAATTATGAAGATTTATAAATTAAAAAAAGAAAAAAAAAGAAATAAGTCTAAAATAATAATTATAATAATAAATATAAAAATATAAATATATAAAAAAATAAATAATAATTTATCTTTAGTCATGTGAAATATATATGCATTAAAAATTATATATATATATATATATTAAAAATTATATATATATACTTATTTATTTATTGAAAATTATTTATTTATTTAATTATTAATGCATATTAAAACACACAAATAAAAAAATTATTTATTTATTTTTATTTAATTGTAGTTATATATATATCTTTAGTCTCTCTTATAGTTCTCAATTTACATAAATAAAAAAAAATAAAATGCGCTCTCTCTCTCTCTCTCTATGTGCTACCAAAAACAAAAAACAAAAAAAAAAAATCCGCCAGTCGTCTGTCAGATGTGGACGTCGATTATTAGATAACGATTGAATTTTCTTAAAAAAAAAATTTTTTGATGTCTAAATTATTAATTACGATTAATAATGTGTCTATTTTAAAATTTTGCCATTTATAAATATATAATTGTTTAATAATTATCCTGAATTTTTAATTTCTTACTCATTAATTTAAATCTAGTAATTACACTCTTAATTTGTACAATCTTAATTAGATCTTTATTTTCTTGGTTAGGGTTTGCAACCGGTGGTCCACATCAACGAGGGTGAGATGGACGATAGGGATTTATCAGATCTCATCGGCGAGCACAAGAGCTTTCTCGTGCTTGAAGAATTTCGTGACATTGTGTCTGCACCTTTCTAGTGAAGATTGATTTGAAAGTTTTATACTTTTAAATTTTAATGATCGATAAAAATAAATTCATGCAAATATCATTTGTAAATATATAGCTATATATGATACGCATGCATTTGTAAATATATAGCCATTTTATATTTTATATTTTATATTTTATATATTTGTATTCAACTCGTGTTTAAAATTATTCACGAATGAAATATGAGCCAATGACGAACTAATTTTGAATAATAAATAAGTAAATTATAGATCGAATATGATATAATCATTATATTTATCTATAAACAACGTAGTAAATCTAAAAAATATAAAATTAATAATATATTTGATTAATTATTTATTTAGAATTAATGTAAAGCTGAATACAATTAAATAAATGTGTGCTCATATTTGCTTTATTTAGAAATCTACTTCAAAATATTTGTTTCTATTTGACTTTATTTGCAAATGAATCAAATTTGAACTTTTGAACAAAAGAGCACACAACCTGCTATATCACTATTTTCACTCATTAGCTATTTTTTATTTTTATGTTTAGATTATTTGGTTCATTTTTTTAAGAAAATTCCTTAGTTTTTTATTTAATTTTTAGTAAAAATAATTTTAAGAATGAAGGTTTTCATTGTGGCTAAATTTTTTTTGCTTTCTAGTCATATATCAATATGAAATAATTATAGTTCTTAAGCAAATGTAGTTATATTTTTTCCTTAAAATTTAGTGAAAATAAATAGTGCATAGTGCAGACAACTTAAATTTTATTAGTTATTGGTTATTTAGATTTGCACCGTAGAATGGAGTTCTAATCAAAACGCTGAAAAGTTTGTCACCAAACTTCCGTCGCTTTGGAGAATAAAAAATCACCCAATTTTCTTTGTAGAAAGATCAGTCTTTATCTTTAGATTAAGCAAGAAGGGAGGCGAACCCCAACTATAGGAGTCTGGACATAGAGCTATCTCCAGATTTTTGCTATATATTAATATACATATTATGTACATCAATTTTCCTTTAAAAAAAATAATAAAAAGATATTTTAAATATTTTTAACACTAGTACACTGTGTGTGTGCATATGAATATTTTGCGTGCAATTAAAAAAATAAAAAAAGCTACAAAATTAGGTATTTCAACTATTTTTTAATTTTTTAAAAATTATGCTCAAAATAATTATATATATATATAAGAAAAAAAATTGATGTACATTATGTGTGTATATGAGTACACAATAAAAATCTGAAAATATTTTTATGTTTGGACTTTGCATATAATAATTTCTCCAATCATAGGATGTGAAAAGATATAAGAAAGAAAAAAACATAAAAAATATTAAAGTTGGCGTGGGGTTATAGAAAACTTAAATTTTCATTTTATATTCAATATTAATGATAAAACTCTAGTTAATGCTTCCTTTGTATAGGGTGGACTCATGAATATTGCATAAAAATCAACTAATTACATATAATAATAAATAAAATAAGAAATGCCAATCTAAACTGAGAGAAATTTACATACCTAACACATAATTCTTAAGCATCTATATATCTAAAACCTAAACATTGATATTTACAAAAGATAACACCTTTCTTAAGGACAAAAAAAGGCACATTTCACTTTTAAAAATTAACATTAATGCTATTTTTTATGTAATAATAAAAATTAAGATGTTATCTTTATAAATATTAAAATTTAAATGTTAGATATATAAATATATAAGAATTGTGTGCTGTATGTAAATGTTCATTTTTTTATTATTAGGCACCAAGTGATAGTGAATTATTGGAAGAGATTATGTCTATAAATTGTATTATTATTTTAGGATAAAAATTTGTTTAATATTTTTTATGAAGTAGGCACAAATTAGTTATATATATTTTAAGAAGAGTCACCAAAGGGCAACTTTTGATTAAAAAAAATTAATAAAAATGCAATGTTGATTTTGTTCTCAAGGAGTAGCATGATTTTGTTTTCAAGGAGTAGCATAGTGTGTAGTAGGGATAGAACTGATAACCTCATTGTTGAGAGTTGAAGTATGAACAATTAGTTCAATTTCAGGTGCATGAAAAAAATAACAATATAATGAGATGAAAATACAGAAAGGGGATATTTATTATATTGCAATTTATTTTCTATCTCTAAGTGAGCATTATCAATTAATTTCCATCTTCCTTATTTGAAGTGCTAAAAAAATTTAATTATGTTGAAGGTTAAAGGATAGGAAGATTTAAAAGCACGAAATCTACAATTCATTTTCACTCAAATAGTGTATACAATAACATCTATAGCTTATAAGAAGAATTTATTTATAGGCCAAACACATGCATTTTCCTACAATATAGAACTGTGTTCTATATAGAGGTGTCAAAAATTGATCTGACATGACAACTCGACCCGAATCTAACTTGAAAAATTCAAGTTCGGGTTGACTCGAATAATTTTCGGGTCGGATTCGGGTTGAAGAAATTGACCCGTTTAATATTTCGGGTCGGGTTTGTGTTATGAGTGACTTGACTTTGACCATTCGAATTTGACTCGAAATTGACCGAACCTGGGGTGAGCATTTTGATTCGGTTTGGTTGAATTTTTGTTAAACCGACAAATCAAATAAATAATTTAAAATAATGAACATCCATAACGTATAAAAAACAACCAAACCGAATTATAATTGGGTTTATTCGATTATTTTGATTAAACCAGAATAGCATATAAAAATAAAAATAAAAATATTTTTTAATGAACTAATTAATTAAAATAATATAATAAATTTTATATATTAAAAATTTCTTACTCAAGTAGAAATTTATAAATCTATACAAATAATTAAGTACTTATAATCAAAATTATATATTTATATTTGACTTTTTAACTAATTTTGGTTTATTTTTATCTAATCTTTAAAAAAAAAAATCGAACCAAAACCGAATATCTAGGCATTTACAAAAGGAAATGTGAGATTTAAAAAGAACCAAACCGACCAAATAATCGGTTGGTTCGGTTTGATTTAGACACACACTGTGAATATTTTATTCAAATCGAATTTGACTTTTTGACTTAACATATATATATATATATATATATAATAATTAAATAATGGTTAATCAGTTGAAGAGTCGGGTTGGATTGAAGTTTTGACGTTTAATAAGCAATTGGTTGGTCAATTATTGAGTCAGTCAATTCAACATTAAATTGACACTAGTTCTAAGCACTTGCTTTAAAGGAGCTTTAAGCATAAATAATTTTTTGGATGAGAGAGTTTCTAACACATATAATTAAACTCTATCCCACAAGTTACAATAATATCTTTAATGATCAAAATATTTATACAAGTTTTTTCCAATATAATCAAAATATCTTAAAGACATTCGTCTCTGCCAAATATATATACTATGACCAATCAGTGAAGTCGGAATATTGAGTTTTTTAGCACCAATAATAGAAAGCCTAACTAACCATGAAGATTAGTGTTATTTAGAAAATTTGTAAATAATAATTATAATAATTATAATAAACAAAGTGCGTTGAAGCCCTTAATTATTTCAAAGATCAATACAATTTATGTGCAGTATACTTATAAAATAAATTTTTATAAAAGGAAGAACGACGTTAATCTCATATAATGGTTTCTCCTCTTTGACGATTAGAACCAGACTATAATACAGATTGCACGCAAGACAAAATTCAATTTTCCCCATCCAACGGCCGGCGATCTTCATCGGCTCCTTCTCCTCTCTCCTTCTCTTCTTTTATTATATATAAATATGATCAAACTCGATCAATATTAATCATAACAGTTATCATTCACATAATTTTTTTAATGTAAAGTCACTGCAAAATCTCACCAAATTAAAACCGCTGTGTATATCCTCCCCAGTTGTAGGGATGCGCGCCACCTCTATGCCATTGCTTTCATCCATCCCTGTACTGTTGCACAGCAGCCTCCGCAATGGTCTCCACTCTCTCCACGCATCCTGTATCCATGTGCCGGCGTTTCCTCAACTCTGGTTTCTGTAGCTGCAGTGCCTGGCTGTACATTCCCTCGAGCATCAGTATCGATCCGTTGACTAGTTCAGGCTTCTTCCCGTGGAGGTTGCTCGCGGATTCCACTAGCGCCTTCTCCCAATCCGCCGTCTCCACGGCTCCATGGCTGCGCTGCCACCGCGTCCGTCGAAATGCCGTCGAACAGAGCGAGAGCGAGGCTGTCCGGGTGATGTTCGTTGGTAGATCCATCTTGCTGGAGATAAGGGTGTACATCAGTATGAATAGAAAATTGGAAAATAGTGGAAGACATCTTAGTTTAATCATCAAGAGCTTAAACTTTCCACTAAAAAATCTCAAATTCAAGCTTTATATATGAGCCATAATATGTAAGTTCACTATTAAATTTGCTCAAATATTTCAAAAATAATAATAATAATAATAATAATAATAATAATAATCGTTGGCTCATTTTTTGAGTCGAACAAGAATCCAGAATATAATAGACTATTAATTATCATTAATTTTGTGAAAAAAATATTTGTTGGATGACTTTTTACGTGAAGAATATAAGCTTAGATATTAATAATGTAATTTTTTTAGGGGACTTAAATACATACCACATAATTCTTGTGCATTTGCATATCACATACTTAGATATAAATATTTATATAAATAATATTTAAATCTTTAATATCATTAAAAAATATCATCATAATTAATTTTTTATACACTTTTTCATTCATAAAAAATAAAAAATATTATATATATCAAAATTTTGATATTACATAGATAAATATAAAAAAATTATATGATATGTACGAAAATTTTATAATTTTTTAAAATTAAAGAAATTGAAATAAATGTTGCCTATAATTTCAGAATATATTCGATAATTTTGTTTGATGTTAATATATAACATTTGGAATGAATTTATAATATTTATTCTTAGAACTATGTATATAATATAAGATTATAATTAAGTTGAACTTGTTTATATGAAGGATGCAAAAAATCTTCAATATTATCTTTAAAAATTAAAATTTTATGAATGCTTGTGCAGAATGTATGGCATATAACGTGCTGATCAAAAATAAATAAATAAATGAAATGCTAATTTGTCGATGAAGTATTGCTTTAAATATTAATAAAAACATTAGGTTCAAAAATTAATCAGCTAAGCCTTTAAGTTGTTACGTGTCATTTGATTTGACCAATCAAGTCAATCACAATAAAGAGGATACGTGTCATTTGAATTTATTTATTTATTCAAGCATTATCTTTTCTCTTACGCGTCTCCTTACCTGAAGATTGAGAAAGTCCGCGAACTTCTCCTCCGCCACGGTAGGTGCCGCCGCTTCCGGGGATGCCTCTATGCCGACCAACTCTTTGCCAACTTCCTCTACCTCCTCCGGTGGCTCCTCCGGCGGTGGCGCCAAGATGGCCTTGACGGTACCAACAGCGCCATCCTGCTCTTGTGCAGCGGAGTGGCGAGAAAGCTTAGAATCTGGGAGCGAGGAACGGTCTCGTATGAAGTCTTCCATGACTTTAAGATGGTTATCGGTGATATGCTCGACGTCAGGGTAATCAGAGGAGCGGGCGATGCCGGCGGAGCGTGACCATGAGTAGAAGGAGTCGAGCTCCTCGAACTGCTTGAGAGTTTGGAGAAGAGGTCCTGGACGCGGATGCAATCCGGGACGAGAAGCTCCGTGAAGCGGTCCACGAAAGACGAGGTGACCTCTGTCAAGTCAAAGTATATTTGGAAGCTCTCCTTGACGACAGGGTACAAGGCCATCGCGACGATCCTGTTGTCCTTCCCTGCATATTAGTTGGTCTTCATCAACTCGTTTTTATTAATTTTGCATGGCATATTATCATAAAATAAATTTAATTTTCACCCATCAATTAATTAACAAATTATTTGAATTTTTAGAGATGAACTCGTATTAATTTTATAGTATTTTATAAAAGTTGCATAAGAAAATTCTATTAAAAGTTTTTATAAATAATTCATTATCTCAACTCATTATATATTTTGTTCGGGATTCATGTATTCTTTCGATATAAGTTTTAAAACACAAAACGTAATAAAAAGAAATTTTTTTAAAATTCGTATATATGAGTTTTAACGAGTTATTTATAAAAATAATGTCAATAAACTATCTTATAATAAACTATCTTATGATAGGTTTATTTTAATTTACTTTATATGTGTAAATAAAATAATCGTACTTGAGATGAGGATTTTTCATTTACTTGATTAATGTCTAAATTCAAATCAAATGAAGGAAATTAATAAATCAACAAATTTGAAAATGAACTTTCCACCGCTAATCAATTTTATTTCTTTGGAGAGTTGAATATTTGATGACATGTGGTTATGTGCAAGGTACATAAAATTTTTTTTATTATTATTTTTTTCTAAATTTAATCTCTAGTATGTATGTTACACATTCTTACAACCATCAGAATTAAAATAGTTTTCTGTGTGATGTAATTACCAGTTGGGCGGCATGCGAGCAATCGGTCAAGCAACATCTGTAGATGGTGCGCCTTCACCAACAATCTGTCCGTTTTCATCTCTCTCACCGGCGTCGACCTCGCCAGGTCAGTCCCTCCCCTTCTTCTCTCTCCTCATCTCTCCCCATCCTCCTCCATCCCGGCCATCCCACCGTCGCCGACACCAATGTTGCCGATCCTCCCCTGTACCTCTTCCCCAGCATTTTATACTCCAATCTCTCGTCAAGATACCTCGCATAAGTCCTCACAAACGCCGAGAAATCCCATCCTTCAGCTCTCGACCCCGCGTCTCTGAAGTCCGACATATTCAGCATCCGCGTGCCTCGTCCCGAAGAAAACCTCCCGTTCATAGGCAGGATCTCCATCGGCGAGTAGGCGGTGGATGAGCACAAACGCCTTGAGCGCGACAGCTCCGGGTTTTGCCTAGCCGGCGCGAGGAGAGAGCGCATGCGGCGATGTTGGTGCGGGAGTAGGATGTGAGGGAGAGTATCTCGCGAATGTGCTTCTCTTCGGCCGGGTACTCGTCGTGGCGGGTTGCTTTAACGATGGCGACCTCGAGCTCCGCGAGCGTGGCGCTGTTGCTCACATGCTTGTTGATCTTTTACTGCGCCAAGCGCTTTTCGTTTTGCTCGGAGCCATTAATTCTTTTGTTTCAGGCTCTGTTTCTGTATCGTATGTTAGGTCGTTCTCATGGAGTTTGGGTTATTGAAGAAGAGAGGAAGAAGCGAAAATGACAGAGGGAGAAAGAGCAATGGTGCTTTGTCTCTCTCGCCTTTTCTCTCTTCTCTCTTCTCTCTCTCTTGTTTGGTTTCTAGATTTCTTCATGAATTTGTGTTTGTTTTGATTTCCGGTTCTTGGCGTCGGATGCTCTACTTCTGTTTTTCTTTGGCGGATGGGAGGAGAAGAGGCAAAGAATGAGAGGAGGTTGCGCCGGGCCGGATTTAGTGGACCTTTGGTTGGCACTTGGCAGGTTTTAGTTGTGGGTGAAATCGCGTTGACTTGGTCTTCCTGTTGGCGATGCTGATAACCTCGGCTAAATATAAAGATTAAAATTTAGAAAGATGTATCGAATAAATACATGTAGTAACAAACTATACAATATTATGATTTATTGTTCGAATCAAACTTGTCCAAATATTATTATTGTCAGAACATTTTTTTAATTTTGTCCCTACTCAAATCAAATATATATAATAATGCAAAGAGATTGACATCCTTCATAGTGTTTTATTCAATTATCAATAATTTAAGGTTGACTTTTTAATTGTATATTCTGTTAAGAGGACAAGAGGCATAAAATTCAAGTAGAAATTTTATTAATAGTGGTCATATGATTTACTAAATAGACTTGCACTATGAATTTTAACAACAAAATATTTTAAAGATAAAAAAAAAGACACTTGCATTTGATGGACTAATTACTAACAAAATAGAATAATTTGTTATTAATACATTAAACTAATATGATAAAATATCATTATGATGTGAAAGAATATTTAAGGTAGTAGAAATGTGTTCAACATGTCAATTGTGTATGATAGTCTAGCACACATACATCTAAGAAAAGAGTTGTAAGAGGTATATAAGTTTTTGTATAGATGCTCAATAAAAAAAAAGTATAATAGCTTGCCTAATTGAAATAATGTCCCTATTATATCCCTCCCAATGGTTAAAAATGATGTCTTTCCTCATATTTAAGAAATGGGTTAATGTGAAATATATATATATATAGAAGTTAGAAGAGCCTCAAAGATATTGGAATTATCTTTAGGAGATTCGATTAAGATATGTTCAATGATCTTCTTTTGGGGAAAGGAGTTCAAAGAATAAAATGTTTAGTATAATTCGACTGTTGGTTTCATAAATTAATTTTTTTTGTGTTGAAAGCATATATCGATCCCATTAAGCAATGTCAAATGACAAAGTTAGTGAGCATTAGTCTTGGTATTTATGGTGTTAATCAACTTTATATATTGGTGATTGTATGTATCAATATTATAAATAATGATGTATTTCAATAATATATATTGACCATATAATCATTGACATGCGTCAACATTATTGGTGATGATGTGTGATGATAGAGGACTAACAACCATAGTCAAAGGTTAAAGGTTAGATGACAGTAGTCGGGTGATATGAGTTTGATAACTATAGATAGGTAATGGGGGTCAGGCAATAGTAATCAAGTGACAGAGGTCGAGTAACCTTAATTTATTAAAGGTCGAGCAACCATTCAATGATGATGGTTGGGTAGAAATTTTACAATCGTGATTGATCAATGGTAGTAGATTGATGGCGGTCAAGAATTGATTGAGTAACGATTTTATGGCAGTAGATTGATGGTGGCAACTAACCAATAATGGTTTGATGGCAATGACAGTCCAATGATAGCAATCAAGTGACAATGGTCCAACAAGGATGGACTGGTGGTGCTTAGAGATTCTTCATACACTTCAGAGCTCTCTTGTAACTCTCCTTTAGATCTTAGTCCCCCTCCATATAGATGATAAATATCTTTTTATAAATTTTCGGATTGGCATAATAAATAAATACCACCAAGATATTAGGACTATCTTTAAAAGATTCTATTATGGTATGTTCAATGATCCTCTTTCGAGGAAAGGAGTTCAAAGAGTAAGTTTAGTATAATTCTAGCTTCGTGATGAAAGTGTATATCGATCACATTGAACAATGACAAGTGACAAAGTTGGTAAGCGTTCTCCTTGGTGTTAATGGTGTTTGATTTTATAAGTGATGGCATGAATTATCCTTATAAGAAATGATATACATCAATGACACACATCAACTATGTAAATGATGACATCAACATTGCTAGCAATGATATTTGATAAAGTTCGAATCATGAAGGACTAGCAACCATAGTCAAGTGTCAAAGGTTAAATGATTGAAGTTAGGCAATAGGGTTTATGCCACAATAGTTAGGTGATGGTGATTAAATAATAGTAATCAAGTGGCAGAGCTCAAGCAACCTTATTGATCTTTAAAGGTCGACGATTGGGTGGTAATTCTACAAGAGCGATCGGTCGATGGTATGATGATGGTGGTCGAGAAATAATTGAATGATGATTTGATGATAGTAGATTGATTGTGGCAACTAAGTAACAATAATTCGATGGAAGTGGCAGTCCAATGGTAGCAATTAGGTGATGATGGTTCAATGGGTATGGACTAGTAGAGCTCAGAACTTTTCCACACTTCAGAGCTCTCTTGAAACTTCCCTTTAGATCTTAGTCCTCCTCCATGTAGAGGATAGAGATCTATATATAAATTTTGGGATTTGCATAATATATAAATACCACCAAGATCTAAACACTTTATCAGAATAAATCCCTTGATTATACGGTGTTCTTGAGTATTTAAGTGACTTACTGATGTTAAAATTAAGAGATTTGATCTTGTTGGACTTCTCTGAAGACTCTCGATTTAACTAAAAGCTTATTTGATTTAAAATCATTTGATTTTTTAATTGATATTCTAAAGTTTATAATTATGCCTTAAATGTGTGATCTATGTTCATTTGGGCTTGAATTGAATTATTTTTCATGTTGCTAGATTCATCTCATTTAGACATTATGTTCAACCATATAGTTGCTTAAATCCAGTTCAGGCGATCTTAAAATTGGTCCAAAAGTTATTAAATCTCAAAATGCATTGAGATTCATTCTTGATCGATTGGATTCTATTTGGTGACACATAAATTATAATATTAAATATAAAATTATATTTTAATATTCAAGCACAAAAAAATTTAAATTAATTACCCCTAATAGCATTACACATTGATAACCCTAAAGTCTAGTGTCAATTTACAACCCTAATGATATTTTACAATCCTAAACTCTATTTATATTTATATTTCCTTAAACGCCAATTACATTTCTACCACCCTAAGCTCTAATTTAAACTAACTACCCTAAAAAAATTTAAAGAGACATTTTGTTGGATGTGTTTGTAATATAATGTATTTAAAATTTAAGGAATTTCATAAATTTGATGTTTGATTTAAGGACTTTAGAATACAAAGTGAAATATCAAGCAATTTCAAACTTATCCTATGGTCCATTTTTTTG